>CM057843.1:40825831-41425831 GCA_030068075.1 Paguma larvata | reverse complement strand
AGCAGTGGTTGCCTGGGGCGGGGCGGGGGCAGAGGTCGCAGAGAGGAGAAGGGGGGTGGCGGCAACTTTTGGGGGTAATGGAAAATGTTCAGTATCTTGGTAGTAGTGGTGCTTTCACAGGTATATACACACAACAAGCCTCAGAAATGTGCTTTGGAAATGGACGTTTATTATATGTAATGATACCTCAGTTAAGTGGATTCTAAAAAGTCTTTGCTCTTCCGTAGAAATATTCTACTGGGAAAAACAGAAGATAAACACATAGATAAATAAAATATGTATCAGAAGGATGTAAGAGATGCTGGGAAAAATAAGTCAGGGCAAGGGGGTCAGGAGTGCTAGAGGTTACAATTTAAGATAAGGGGGTTCTGGGGGCGCCTGGGTGGCTCAGTCGGTTGAGCGTCCGACTTCGGCTCAGGTCATGATCTTGCGGTCTGTGAGTTCGAGCCCCCCCGCGTCGAGCTCCGTGCTGACGGCTCAGAGCCTGGAGCCTGCTTCGGATTCTGTGTCTCCCTCTCTCTCTGCCCTTCCCCCACTCATGCTCTGTCTTTCTCTATCTCAAAAATAAATAAACATTAAAAAAATTTTAAAAAAAGAGAAAAAGAAAAAAGAAAAAAAAAAAGATAAGGGGGTCTGGGCGCCTGGGCGGCTCAGTCAGTTAGGTGTCTGACTCTTGATTTCAGCTCAAGTCACGATCTCACACTTTGCGAGATCGAGCCAAGTCGGGCTCTGTGCTTATAGCGCAGAGCCTGCTTGGGATTCTTTCTCTCCCTCTCTCTGCCCCACCCCTCAAAATAAATAAATAAACTTAAAAAAAAAAAAGGTAACGGAGTCCAGGAAGGCCACCCTGAGAAGGGCGAGTGCAACTATACCCCCCTAGCTTGCAAGCCTTTTTGAAGCCACCTTTGGAGACAAGGCCTGGAGAGATTCGTTAGCAGATTCGAGAAAAAGGTAGTGTCCTTTAATTACCCCGCAGTGAACCGCTTTGAACCCAAGGTTCTGCCCCTTTAAGCAAAATTGACATGACGTCTGAAACTCTGGCCTCCCCTGGGCTCTGACGAAACTCTGCAGCAAGTGTCCGTGCGCAGGGCTGGCGCCGCTTTCCGCACGTGGTCACCCCACAGCAAAAGTGCGTGGGGCGAATCCGCGCCTCATCCACCCTCTTTGAAGCCCGGTCCACAGATGATCACGTGTCCACACGGCTTGGCTATTTCTGACGCCCCTCGTGGGTGTTGCCGGCTCCTCCTACTGGAAATCACAGCTCGGGGACTCGGTGTCGGCTCCAGGCCGACTGGGCCTGATGCTCCTTTGGATAGAGATATCCAACCCCACCTCTCCAGGCTCCAGGTGAAGTCCCGCGCTAACTCTGGTCTTTCCTAAACGCCACACTTTCCTCTCTGTGCCTCTTTCCTCCTCGCGGAACATGTGGTTCTCTCTTAGAGCTCTTTTTTCCCCTCTCACCAAGGCAGCGAGGGTTTAGGAAAGAATTCTTTATCAGTCATCTCCACCTTAGTGAGAAATAATTTAGACCTGTGTGTCTCCTCGCCCAGCGCAGTTACACCTCCAGCCCTCTCTCTGGTTAACAGAAGGAAGGGTCACCTTTTGTTCTTGGTTAAAGAAGTTTCAGGCTGTAGGTTGGCTGGAGAGGGGACGTGCCAGGGCCCTGAACTTGCTCTACAGAAAGAGGCGGTGGTTCCCCTCTCCGGAGACTCTGCTGGCCACACCGTCTCTCCTGCCCCCGGACAGGTGGTCTCAGCAGAGGCGAGGCCGGGCTCCTGCCAGCTGCTTACGAGAGAAGAAGAAAAGCGTGACGAATCTCAAGCACTCAGGTTTCTGTTCAGAGGAAACCCTAAAGTCCCCACGGCTCTGGGTTCAAGTGCTCTTCCAAAAGACAGGAGATCGCAGGCGTCGGCGAGGATGCGGAGAAAAGGGGATCCCTGTGCCCTGCTGGTGGGAACGCAGACTGGTGCAGCCCCTCTGGGAAACAGTATGGTTTCTTCATAAAATATGGTTCCTCAAAAAATTTAAAATAGAACCGCCCTAGGACCCAGCAGTCCCACTTCTGGGTCTGTAGCCAACGGAAATGCGATCGCCACCTTGGAGAGATCCCTTCGCTCCCAGCTTCGCTGAAGAATCATTCACCATAACCAAGACGTGGAAACCACTCGGGCCCACGGGCAGAGAAAATGGGAAATATTATTCCGTATCAAAAGGAAAGAAGACTCGTCGTATGTCATGACACGGATGGACCCTGAGGGCAGGAGGCGAAGCGAGATGGGTCAGACAGAGAGACAAATACTGGATGGTCTCGCTCATATGTGGAATCTGAAAAAACGGAACTCACAGAAACAGAGAGTAGAACGGTGGGTCCCAGGGGTGGGGAAGCGGGGAGATACCGGTCAAAGGGGACGAACTTCCAGTGATAAGATGAATAAGTTCTGGGGAGCCCCCGGCGTACAGCATGGCCACAGTAACGGCGCTGGATTGTATACTCGAGAGTGACCAGGGGGGAAGATCTTAACGCGACCCAATATGCAATTACGCGAGGCGACGGAGGTGTTCACGAACCTTATTGTGGCATCACTTCACAAACATGCGTGTGTCAGGTCATCACACTGGACGCCTGGAGCCTGCACAATGTTACCTGTCAATTATAAATTTGTCAGTAAGGCTGGAACAAAGATTGGAGATAGAGAGATATATTTTTTAATTTTTTCACGTTTTATTTATTTAAGGAGTCTCTATACCCAATGTGGGGCTCAAGTTTACAATCCCGAGATTAAGTCTTAGGCTCTCCTAAGTGACCCAGTCAGGTGTCCTGAGGTTGGATATGTATACACACACATATATGTATATACACACACACACACATATGTGTGTGTATATGTATAACTATATGTATATATATAACTACATATATACACTATACATATAAAACCATCTATACACACATATGTGTGTATATAGTTATATATACATATAAATACATATATTTTAAGATATATGTTAAAATTTTAACAATTTTTAAATGCTTATTTATTTATTTTGAGAGAGAGAGAGAAAATCCCAAGCAGGCTCCACACTGTCAGCACAGAGCCCAACACAAGGCTCCATCTCATGCACCATGAGACCATGACGTGAGCCCAAATCCAGAGCTGGACACTTAACCGCCTGAGCCACCCAAGAACCCCTGGATATATATTTTTAAAGAGAGAGGTGTTGGGGTGCCCGGTTAGCTCAGTACAGCACGTGACTCTTGACCTCAGGGTCATGAGTTCAAGCCCCATGCTGGGCCTAGAACCTACCTTAAAAAAATAAAAATCAAAAAAAAAAAAAAAGATTTCAAGTGCCCGTGGAACATCCAAGAGAGGGAAGTAGAAGTTCAAGTTCATTCCAACACCCCAAAGCTACACATCTTTGACCGCTTCTTAACCTTCATGGCCTAAGAATTCGGCGGCATCTTACGGGGCTTTCTTTGTCCGAAGTGAGCGTGGCCACAAAGTCATCCAATCGGCCCGCACGGACTGAGTCCTGTGTGCCAGCAGAGGGCGAGCAGAAATGAGCAGGGCCTGTCTTCAAGGGGCTCGAAGGCCAAGGGGAGCGAGGTCCTGGAAACAGATCGGAGCACAACGGTGCGCTGAGCGCCACGACGGCCAGGTGGATGGCGGGTCGAGAAAATACAAAGCAGGGAAGCACCGCCTCTTACCGGAAGCCCAGGAAAGTACTCAGATAAAGTTTGAGTCGGGCTGAGCCTTGAAGGTCGAAGAGGAATTTCTTCCACAGAGAAGATGGAGTGGTGTCCTGAATACACCAGGAGTCAAAACCTTAAGTGCTTACCAGGCTCAGGTAGGCAACGTACGTGACGGGCAGGCGGGAGTGAGGCGGCAGGGACTGTTGGAGGTGGTGAGCTGGAAGGCCCGCATTCTGCCTACAGGGCCTCTGCTGGGCACACGGCCCGGTCTGGAAATAGCTTCCATTTGCAGTGCACAACCCACGCAACCCCACAGGGCCGCCTCGACCGCCGAAGCTGGCCGTCAGCTGCATAGTGCCCTGCTGAAGAAGAGAGCTTGGTTTTGCTACATCCCGCTTTTTCAAGAAAAGCCAGAAACCCAGATTTTCATGTAAAATGTTTCCAGTTCGTCCAACAAATTGTCTAACCGTAGACAGGATCTCCCCTAGAGTTCCAGTTGGCAGCTCCAACGGGAACCAGTCTCCAGGACACCTTTCATTCTCTCTCCTTCCCACTCACACCGCACCGCACAGTCCTTTGCTGGGATTCGATGGGGGGGAACACAGCTCCTTGGCCAACGCCCTACGGACTGCCGCAAAGCCCTGACGGAGAGACCGGATGGGCCACTGGACAGAGGGAAACAGTGGGGGGCTGCCCCACAGCGGCCACCCCGCAAGATTAGCGGGGAAAACTTTAATTTATCTAGGCGCTTTGCTTGGAGAGTGCCTCCTCTGCCCTCTCGGCTGCCCCCGCCCCAAACCCCTCCTGTCTCGCTGATGGTAAATGACAAGCAGCGGGCGGTATTAATGAAACGGCCCCCAGTTAGCCAGCGGTAAAAAGCGCGACCGCAAGCAGAGGAGGCGTGCGAAACATCCCCGCTGCCCCCGTCCAGGGCATAGGCCCCAGGCTCCGTCCCGCCCCCGGCCAGAGCAGGCCCCCGACGGACGGCCACGGCTCGCACAAAGGGCCTTCCTAGGAACCGTCTGGGCTCAGCTCTGTCAAATGGAAATCACCAATAGGAGCCGCATGGTAATTGAACTCCTGGCATTCTTTCGACGAAAAGTGATCTTCTCGGGCCATTCCCACGGGCCGCTGAAGGGCCGTCTGGGCCCTACAAGCTCCCAGCTGATTACCAAGGGAATTTTGAAGTTGCCTTGACCGTGAATCAAAAGGGGATGGGAGCTCAGGGGGTGAGGTCGGGGGTGGGAAGGCCCTCCTAACGGAATTTATCATTTGGTCGTTGGGCCTGAAGCACCACCTGCTTCTCCAGGACCGAGATGGGCAGAGAGACAAAAACGAATGTTCAAGGCCCATTTGTTTATGCTTATATATATAAGTATAAATGCTTCTAGATATGCGTGTGTACATACGCATATATATTGTATATGTATATTTCTAGTGTTTGTTCACTGGTGTATCTCAAGCATCGAAAACAGGGCCTGGCGTATAGTAGGTGTTCAATAAATCTCTGTTGCCTGATCAGCTGGAGATGTGCTGTTGTCGATTCTTTTTATAATGTTTATTTTTGAGAGAGAGGCAAAGTGTGAGTGGGGGAGGGGCGGAGAGAGAGAGAGGGAGACACAGAATCAGAGGCAGGTTCCAGGCTCTGAGCTGTCAGCACAGAGCCCGACATGGGGCTCGAACTCGTGAACCGGGAGATCCTGACCTGCGCAAAGTTGGATACTTAACCGACTGCGCCACCCAGGCGCCCCTGAGGCCGCTTCTTACAAGCGGCAAGGAGGAGCAATTCCTAATTAAGGTCCCGGAACCAGTGGCTTCTAATTGTTTGTTGCCACAAGATCGCACACGTGATAAGGATGAGGTCAATGTCTTATTCAACCGAGCGTCCCCAGAACCAGGCACGATGCCCAGCCCGGGGCCAGCACGCCGCGGTTTCTCGACAGTGTCTGTTGACGGAATGACTCGGGCAAACCACACGCCAGGGCTGGTCCGGCCGAGCGCCATGAGGGCCTGACCCGTGTCTACTTCCCTTGAGCTGCAGCAGCAGCAGTAGTAGCTGCCGTGGTGGCGGCGACAAGGTCAAAAAGCCCAGGAATGAGACCCACAGCAGATGTCACAGCTAGAAAGGCCAGGCAGCCCAGCCGGGCCCTGACTGGACGGCCAGAAGAAACGAATTCACTACAATCCAGGGGCCTCTAAAAATGCAACTTCGTTTTCCTCCGTGTCTCTCTGAGACCCTCATTCTGCCCAGGAGCAGCGAACGGTTGAATCGATGTCAGCTGAACTCAGGAATTTCAGATTTAAATTCGGTCTCTTCAAGGTTTTCTCATGTCCCGGGAGCCCCAGGTCGGGTCCTGAGTTCCAGGGGCTTCTGTGGCAGGGGAGGGGAGCGCTGAGTCGGCATCTACCTCAGTCTCTTGGGTGTGGTCGCTCTACCTCTCCGGTGTCTGTTCCACCCGTGTCCTTTCTTCTGTGGCCGTCAGCCCACACACCCTGTATTCTCCTCGCCCCGTGCAGGAGGCCCTCCGGGACCACTCTTCCTTGCCCAGCGCCTTCCATGGGCTCCTTGAGTGTGTGGGGAAACCGGCCGACCCCTTGGTAGCTGAGGGCCCCAGGGAGGCCTCCTCGTTCGTGAATGGTGGGATAGGGCAGGGCTGTTGCCCACTCAGGTTCTGCGGGGACGGCGGGGACGCGGTGCCCTCTGCTCTGGTATGTCCCAAATTGGTGAGGAGGAGGCGGTTGGTTCCCCCACACCCCCTGATACTGTCTTCGTCGTGAGCTATGGACGGCCATGAAGGGGAGTGTCCCCGGGAACAAGGACATGCAGGGGAGGGAACATGGGTGACTTTGCAGCATCGAATCCCCTGAATGTCACATGGGGAACTGGAGAACTGGAGGTGAAGAAAGCAGAAAGGCTCCCCGCAGGCCGTAGCGCCCGAGGGAATGGCAGCATCAGGCCAAGAGCCCGGGACTTGGCGAATCACTCCGGAGCCTCCTCCCCAGACCCAGGTCCTGTTCTTTTTTTTTTTTTTATGTTTATTTATGAGAGAGAGAGAGAGAGAGAGAGAGACAGAGCAGAAGCAGAGGAGGGGCAGAGAGAGAGGGAGACACAGAATCTGAAGCAGGCTTCAGGTTCTGAGCTGTCAGCACAGAGCCTGACGCGGGGCTCGAACTCACGGACCATGAGATCATGACCTGAGCTGAAGTGGGCTGCTTAACCAGCTGAGCCACCCAGGCGCGCCCTGTCCCGGGTTCTATCGCGTCCGGCCGCAGCCAGCAGGGTACGCATCACAGTTCTAAACCACGGCTCCAAATTCTCTGACACGCTTCCTCCTGAACTCTGGGGTTTTGTCTCCTTTCCTTGAATATCGTGACTGCTTCACTCATCGGAGAACCATGAGGAGAGGCCACTGACTTCCAAGTCTAGGCCATCCCGGGCCAGCGGTTCCTGCCTTGTGACGAGGCTGCCATGCTGGGAGGGGGCCCAAACCCGGAAAACAGGGCAAAATGCTTGCCTCCCGCCTGAAGAGATTTGGCTGCGGTCAGTCTAGGGTGAAGCCCGGGCCCCTATGCTCTTAAGTTCCTCCTCGGGCTCGGACACTCGGCATTCACACCCCAGCGTTTGAGGACCACGGCCCCAGAGCATCCTCTCTGGTGTCCTCAGCGGACAGAGAGGAAACCGAAGTCAGAGAAGGACTGTGAACAGCGCCCTGGAGAAGGCAGACGGGTCTCTGCTCCCCACCCCCGGCTGTTTCAGATTCCAGGGGAACTTCTGTCTTCCTCTTCTCACTGAAGGGGGCGGGGGCGTGAAGCCCTGGGCAGGGGAATCGGATGGGTTGGAGGTGACACCCAGCTCTGCTCCCCACTAGCCGCAGGACCCAGCAGCTTTGGTGAAGAATGGGCAGACCGTTTTTTAAAGTATATCTCTTGGGGCACCTGGGTGGCTCAGTTGGTTAAGCGGCCGACTTCGGCTCAGGTCATGATCTCACTGTCTGTGAGTTCGAGCCCTGCATCGGGCTCTGTGCTGATGCTCATCAGAGCCTGGAGCCTGCTTTGGATTCTGTGTCTCCCTCTCTCTCTGCCCTTCCCCTGCTCACGCCCTGTCTCTGTCTCTCAAAAAGAAATAAACGTTAAAAAAAAATTTAAAGTATATCTCTTGTATTTTACTATTTTTGTTAAGTCCTTAGAAAAACCGAAAGAAGAGAGAACGCTAGAACACTGAAAGATACAGATAGGGATTAGGCAAATACATCATTAGATAAACTGGTTTCAAGCCGAGGGTTTGGTTCCCGTGACACTGGGCAAGTCGCTTGTCCGTTCCGAGCCTCAGTTTCCCCATCTGTAAAATGAAGCTGATAAGACCCATTCCACAGCGTCGTTGTAAGGGCGTCGTACATACGGTGGCACGGGCGACATGCCGGGTAGACCGTAAACCTTCAATAGATTTCGACGTCCCTCCCTTCCTGAGCATTCGGACCACACAGAGGCCTCCTCTGCTTTCGGCGTTGGCTCTAAGGAGCTCGTGGTCACTAAGAGGATATTTCACACTGGAAGTACATGCATTCCAAATTGATACCTCGCTGTATATTTTTTGGTGTAAACTATATGTCGACTCTAACTTTAGCCTGTGGGGCGGGGGGGGGGAGCCTTTGTTATTTGTTTCCCTTTCACGAAAGCTATAATAGAGTAAGAGAAAAACCTTGCCTTGTGCATTCCAATTCCTAAATACACAATTTCCAATTTTCTGGGATATTATTTAAGTTTATTTTAGTTCTAGAGTCTCACCGTCCCCGTGAGTAGTTTATTTAAGTTCCGGGCGGGCTCTTGAAAGGCCGGGAACAACATCTCGAAGGAGGGAAGGAGAGTCTTCACGTTCATTAAATAGCGGGGCTTGGGGTCTTGGCTGGTTCTAGGACCTGGAAGCTTCCGTGACAGGAGCTGAGAGATCTCAGGAAGAGCTGAGCGCGCTCACGCCAAGCGGTGTTTCTCGTGGCTTCTTTCTGACTTGTCCATTCTCTGCTCATACTGAGGTCGATGAGGGACGTGCTGGGTCACGGTCTGGCTGGGGGTTCCAGCTTCTTCTCTTCTTTCTGGAGATGCTCATAGGCCTCAGTGCCCGTATCTGTGCCCCGTGTGTGAGAAAGGACCTGTGACATTTGTCAGGTTCTCAGAGGGGTCAGGGCACTCCAGGAGAATAGGTGCCATTGGCCATACGGTCAATGTCTACCTCTCTCCCACCCGCTTCCTGTCCCAGGCGCCGTTCTCAGGACACGGCCTTCCCTGGCACTCAACGGTAGGACCCCAAGGAAGGCCCCGGCCTTGCTGGACATCCTGCCAGGAAGACCTTCATTCCTGGCCCTTGCGGGGGGGGGGGTGTCCTGTCCTCACAGCAGAGGACGGATGGGGCAGCGTCATGGGACTCTCCCTGCTGGTTCTGGTCGCAAACAATAAATCTGTGTACACCCGGAGTTCCACGCCAGGATTCTCAAACGTCAGTGGGCAGAAGAACGGAGTGTATTTTTGAAGCACCCCTAGGGATTATGATGCAGGGGGCACTTGGAGAAACACCGGTTGATAAAGTTGCTAGGAAGCTGTTCCAAGTCGCTGGATGTCTTCGAACTGTTCCCAGTAAAATAAAAAGAAGGCACCCTTTAAGAAGGCTGACTGTAAGGTGGAAGACCATTCCCAAGGAGAACAGGTTCCCGGCATGTTAATAACAGGAGCGGCGGCTAAGGCCAGGGTAGCACCGTCACGCATCACTGTTCTAAGTGCTTATGAACCACAGCCCCAAGAAGGAGGCGCTCTGCACATTTTCACTTTCCAGATAAGGAAACAGGCACAGAGAGGTTGAGTGGGGCATACGAGGACCCACAGCTACCCTGGGGCTTCAATATAAGAGTCTAAGGGAGGGGCGCCTAGGTGGCACAGTGGGTTAAGCGTCTGACTCTTGATTTCGGCTCGGGTCATGATCTCACGGTTTGTGGGATTGAGCCCAGGGTCAGGCTCTGTGCTGAGAGCACAGACCCTGCTTGGGATTCTCTCTCTCCCTCTTTCTTTCTGCCCCTCCCCCACTCACGCACACACACTTTTTTGAAATAAATAACTAAACTTAAAAACAATGAAAGCATCTCAGGGAGATACAGCTCGGTCCCCAGCAGGAACTGAGCTGGGGCAAGTACATGTCGAAAACAGCAAGGAGAGGGGCGCTCGGGTGGCTCAGTCGGTTAAGCGCCTAACTTTGTCCCAGGTCATGATTTCATGGATGGTGAGTTTGAACCCCCTATCGGGCTCTCTACTGACAGCAGAGCCTGCTTCGGATCCTCGGTCTCCCTCTCTCCCTGGTATAGGCAGTTTGGCCCTTGTTGTATAATAAAAAATTTGGGTGGTCTTTGTCCTGGGTTTATGGGAAGGAGTGTCTAAGCCCTTGGAATTTCCCTATCGTGACAGGAGTGTTTGTTACTCACGGTAGGTCCCTGAGATCACCCTGAGTCTACGCTGAGGTGACTCATGTGGACCCTAGATAGTGTCAGGTGAGGGGCTGGTCATCGGGAAGCAGTGGGGCTCTGACCCATGTGATGTCAGCCCGACCTCTGGTGAGGGAAGGGGGCTGGAGACGAGCAAAGTGCTTTCCTGTGAGTCTCTGAGTCCTTCTAGCAGATTCTCCAATGTGAGGGGGTCGTGGGAAGCTCCAAATGTATGGCCAGGTGGTCTGAAGTTCAGGAGGCCTGGAGACCCCCAAACCTGTGGCTGCTGTTCGAAGTGAGGACTGTCTTCTTGGGGCCCTTACCCTGCAGAGTTTCCACTAATTCCTGGAAGTGTTGAGTTGCGTTGCGGTATCGTAACGTTAGACGCACGAATGCCCGATTCGAGAATTAGACTTCATTTGCTTGGGTGGCTGGGAGTCATAGGTTCGCGAGAAGATGATTGTCAGGGTCAGTAACTGGGATTCCGGAAGAATAATCTGGCAGAGAACGAGGATGGCCAAAGCCCTCCGTGAGTCCCAGGCACCCTTGGTCACGCATTCACAACGTTGACATGCAATGCTGGTTACCAAAGATGCTTCCTTTCAGAAAACAGAGAGCAGCCCACATATATTGGTATTGTTGCAGCCACTCAAGGTAGGCCAGCCAAGAAGCTGCAGAAAACCCTCACTTCTGGGGGGAGAAGGGCAGTTGGTTCTTGCTGGTTCACGCTCCGCAGGTATCAAAGCTCATTTAACAGTCCTGGATCCAGACCCAGCCCAAGCCTTCTCTTTAAAATATTAGGGGCGGAGGTGCCTGGGTGGCTCAGTCGGTTAGGTGGCCGACTTCAGCTCAGGTCATGATCTTATGGTCTGTGAGTTTTAGCCCTGCATCGGGCTCTGGGCTGATGGCTCGGAGTCTGGAGCTTGCTTCGGATTCTGTGTCTGCCTCTCTCTCTGCCCTTCCCCTGTTCATGCTCTGTCTCTCTGTCTCTCAAAAATAAATAAACATTAAAAAAAATTAAAATATTAGGGGCGGAGAAAGTGGAATCAGGGTACAGCTTCCCCTTGGGTTTTTAGGAAACCTTAACCTTCCTGCACTCTCCAGCCTGCCAACCGCTGGGACATTGTAGTCCGACATTTCTAGAATATTCCCTGCAAGCCAGGCATGGTGTCTCAGGCTCCCCCTCGCTGGATCTGATTCAACCTTCACTGAAACTCTACCCGAGAAGATGACTTAATCTCTGGGCAGAGTGAGTGGAGCCACGAAGTTCAGATGGGTTTTGCAAGACAAAAACCTGAATCTATTTTGTGGCTGCCGATACGCATTCCAACCTCGCCACATCCGCGGTCATTCCGACCACAAACACAAAAGGTGCTATAAATTCATTTCCACGCAGGATTCATTGTTTCTGGCATCATTCGTTTCTTGGTAAGTCAGCCGGTCCAAAAAGCCAGTCGAGGTCCGTCATTGATCCCAAGAGCCCCATTGTGGTGTCCTTGATTTACTGACGGTGTTTGGCCTTAATCACTTACAGCTGTTTCTTTTCACGAACCGTATTTTCTCATCGGCGTTGATGAGAAAGAATTTTGAGAGAGAGGCTAGTCAAGAAGTTCAACTGCACGTACAGAAGCAGGAAACTTTTCCGTTTTTTATTTAATATTTGTATTAAATCATGGTCATCAGAGAAAACTCGAGAAATACGAATGTATAAGGAAGAAAACAGAGCGCCCATAACTTCATGGCCTAGAGATAACTGATGTTAACGTTTTGGTGTGTTTTCTCTGTCTTTTCTTCTATGCACGTGTACACACTTGCTCGTACCTGGGGTTACCCGTCTGTGATTTTGCCCTCGGTCCCAGCAAACAGCGGAGGAAGCACCCGGGAGCTTGGGAACGCGGACTCTCAGGCCTGGCCCCACTCCTACTGAATCGGAATCTGCATCTGAACCAGGGGTTTCTCTAGGCAGTAGAGGTTGACGAGTGCTTTTTGCACACTGCATTATACGTAAGCATTTCTGCATGTCATTTAAACATTCTCCTGTAATATGATTTCTAGTTGCGTAAGATTCCATCATGCATATGAACCACAATTTGCTTGCCGCTTCCTCTCTCGTCTTCCGTCTTAGGGAACATCCTTAAATCCACTTTGCTGCCTACCTCTGATGATTTCCCTGGAGCAATTCCTAGGAGTGAAATTACGGAGGCAAAGGCTGTGGTGTTGTACAGTGTTTCTCGCGCTTTGGAGCTGCTCGGCATCTTTTGAATGCACTTCTTATATTTGATAGATTTCCCACCATGTGAGCTCCATCTGACCCTGATAGAAACCCAGGGGCGCCTGGGTGGCTCAGTCGGTTAAGCATCAGACTTCGGCTCAGGTCATGATCTTGCAGTTCACGAGTTCGAGTGCAGCACTGGGCTCTGTGCTGACAGCTCAGAGCCTGGAGCCTGCTTCAGATTCTGTGTCTCCTGCTCTCTCTGCCCCTCCCCCACTTGCACTCTGTCTCTCAAAAATAAATAAGCACTAAAAAATTTTAAAATAAAGAGAAACCCAAACTCACTTGCTCAGAGTTCCTCGAAGCTAAGGGTGAGGCCTGTGTGATCTGTGCTCTGCTGGTGAGTCGCACCATCAAGAGTGATTGCGAGGAGAGCGGGAAGGGTCCCTGGCCAAGTCTGCTCTGGGGAGAGCAGGACTGAGCAAGGGACAGCCACCACCTTTCAGGGGTCCCGGCTTCTGGGTCCCGGACCCAGCCCGCAGTGTGATCTGATGCCAGCGGTGGGCTTTCTCCTGGGGACTTGTCCCCAGTGGCCCTCTAGCGATACGGGGAGTCGGCTGGCTCCCTCAGATCTTTAATGAACTTTGTACCTGCTTGGACTGGCGAACAATCTGACCCACAAACATTTTTTTTTGACGTTTATTTATTTTCAAGAGACAGAGTGAGACAGAGCATGAGCAGGAATGGGGCAGAAAGAGAGGGAGACACAGAATCCGAAGCAGGCTCCAGGCTCTGAGCTGTCAGCATAGAGCCTGACGTGGGGCTCGAACTCACAAACCACGAGATCATGACCTGAGCCCAAGTCAGACACTCAACCGATTGAGCCACCCAGGCGCCCCTCCCCTGCTATTATTTTCAAATGCAGTTGCATGCTCAGTCCTAGACAGCAAGTCTGACAAGACCAAAAGAGGATATTTGTCACTTGGCCTTGATCTGCCCCTGGACAGTCAGTACCACCTGTGCTGCCTTAGGAATTTGTACTTTTCTTGTGAGCTTCATAATAACGTTTTACCGCCTTGTTGTCTAATAAGAGTATTCAGCTGCTCATTTTAAATATTAAAATTGCTGGCAATCTTCATAACTGGTTCTCTTTTGGCATATCTTCATTTTGTAATATTCTAGGAGTCTCGAAAGTGCTGGGTGATGCAGGTTTTTCTGGTCTTTGAGAGGGCATTCCCGACGTTGTCAGATCTGGGGAGCGAGTTGGTGCACAAACCGGGAGATGAAGTACAAAGTCCGCAGCAGTGAGGATTCAGGAGGGTGTCAGGGAGTAGGGGACTGGATTGAGGGGAACAGGGCTTGGGGCTTGAACAGGGCTGGGCTCACTGAGTAGGGGGCGTGGCCCCAGGAGAGGACAGGCGTGCTAATGGCAGGGGGGGCGGGGCACAAGACAATAGCCAACCCGCCTCTCAATGGCCTTGGCAGCCATTAGGAATAATGGTTCTGAGGACCCTGCAGCAACGCGACAACTGCTTATGTTACTGCGGAGAATACATCACTTTGGGGACCTATATCGCACACAGGCGCACGCAGGGGAAGCAAGACAAGGGCTTGTGCTGACTGGGGCGGGTGGGACTGCGGGTGGGTTTATTGTTCTGTATTTTAAAATGAAATAACGGCACAGATCAGGAGATAACAGTCGCTCTCTCAGCCGGTAGCCCTCAGAGCCCTTGGGAGAAGCCCAGGCCTTGCCGAATTCCCACACCGTGGGCCGAGGAGGTCTGGGAAGGCTGAGGGTCTCTCTCTCCCCCTCCCGGGGCTCTGAGTCACATTCCTTGCGGAACCGGGTGGGGACTAGGGGCAGGTGTTGAAGCCGCGTGCTGTGGCTCCTGTCCTCGACCCAGCTCTCTCGCTGTCCCTCCAAAGCAGCCCTGAGGCTGGGCGCCCCCACCCCACGCATGCCCGCTTCCCCCTGCCTCTTTCTCCCTGACGCGCTGGGGAAAGAAGCCGCTTCCTGTTCCAGCTCCTCCGCAGACCCGCGTGGGAGGTCCTCGAGCACGGGCTGCTGGGGCACCCCGCCCACGGACGGGCCTGAGCCCACCCACCTTGCACCCAGCTCTTCCAGCCTGGGTCCTTCTCCCAGCTTCTCAGCATTCCCGGGAAGGCAAGGAGACTTTCTTGGGGGCCAAGGCGTTGCTGGGCCTCCGCGTCCAGGCCCCCCCCCACCCCCGCAGGGCTCCCCCACTTACCCTCTACCCTTATCCCCTGCTGCCTTCGCCCTGGAGGGGGGGCCTTTAACCCTTTAGGGAGTGTGGGGACATTTAAATCCTATAGGATTTAAAGGCCCCTTCAGGGCTTTCAGTGAAAGCAATATATGATCTATAGGGACTTAGATAATAAATAAATAAATAAATAAATAAATAAATAAATAAATAAATAAATATTTTGACAGGAATTATTGTTAATAAACTGTGCAAAAGGTCGTGAATTTTTCTGTTAGAAAAAAACAAGACGTTTCCTCCATTAAAGAATCCAACTTAGGGGCACTTCGGGCGGCTCAGTCGGTTAAGCAAAGGGCTCTTGGTTTCGGCTCAAGTCATGATCTCACAGTTCGTGAGTTCAAGTCCCGTGTCAGGCACCGCGCTGACAGTGTGGAGCCTGCTTGGGATTCTCCTTCTCGGCCTTTGCCCCTCCGCTATTCGTGCTCTCTCTCTTTCTCTCTCTCTCTCAGAATAAACACTAAAAAAAATGATAAAGAATCCAACTTCAACTATAAAAAACAGATTTAGCACCACACCAACCCTGTGTGGTCAGCTGCCTATATCAGAATCACTCATGGCGTTTGGTAAAAATTGCAGATTCCTGGGCTCAGCTCCAGAGCTATGGAATCAGAATCTTAGGGAGGCGAGGACTGGGAATCTGAATTTTTTTAAAAAATGTTTATTTTAAGAGAGACAGAGAGAGTGTGAGTGCAGGCAGAGAGAGACGGAGACACCAAATCCGAAGCAGGCTCCAGGCTCTGAGCTGTCAGCACAGGGACATACACGGGGCTTAAACCCATGAATCCTCAGATCATGACCTGAGCCGAAGTCATATGCTTAACCTACTGAGCCACCCAGGCGCCCCGGGAACCTGAGTTTTAAGAAGCTCCCATGGTCATCCTGGAGGACAGCGAACGGATAGCTGAGTGGCCTCCCTGCTGGGGAAGTCTGGCTCCCTCCCCGAAACCCCACACCCCGAGCTGGGCACTGGCCTGCATGCACACACGCACCTCGGGGTCCCCAGGAGACCCTGCGGCCTGGGGATGTGGACGCCGCAGCAGGCAATGGGAGCTGGTTCCAAGTTCGTACCAAGGTCTCTGGGAGCACAGGCGAGAGGGGGACTCCGAGAGAAGAAAGACATCTAGGAGGAAAAGTCTCGGGGGCCACACCCTGAAGTGGAAGTAGCTTGACCAGGGAGCAAGGGCGTTCGGGGTCAAGGACACAGTGGGAACAGTTCAGGGCCAGGCCCCGGGGTAGGGGGCGGGGCGGGCTGGGGAGCTGCTGGTGGTGGGGTGGAGGCGGGGCTGGGGTTTGAGGGGGAGCGGGGGGCAGCTCCACGCACTGGTTTGGTTAAGCTAAAAGACCGCTTCCCAGAACCCTCTTCCCCACAGGGGCCTGGGGCAGAGTTGCTCAGAAGAGGAACTTCCAGGAGATTTGGAAAAAGAAGAAAAGCGGCATCAAGGCTCTCAGAGGCTTGTCCCCACCGCTGTCTCCACTGCGAGAGTCAGAGGCAGGGGTGTCCCGGTGGCCAGCCGAGCCAGCTCATCCTTGCGCTTTTCTACTCCCTGTCCCCCGCCTGCGGGCCTTGCCGGCCAGCCGCCCCCACGGGCCTCTCCACTGGCTCCCTGCTCGCCTCCCTTTGGGGCAGCCAGAGGCACTTGGCGGCTCACTGTTCTCTGCAAGCTCCAGCTTGTCACCCGGGCCAGGACTTTCTCCGATCGTCCAACTCTCCTTGCTGAACGTTACCCAGCACGTCCCACGTCCAGGTAAGGCCTAATGCCTGTGATAATTCCCTTACTCCCGTATAGGCTGCTTCCCTGGCTGGACCCTTTCCAAACAGTCCTCGTCATGAACCTGTTTTGAAGAGCAGGAAAACTCTTCTGTGTAAGCATCTTCCCCATACATGCATGCACACCCGCGCACGCACCCGCGCACGCACAGACACACGCAGCCTACCTGGGGCAGATCTCCTACTATCCAGGGCTGAAGAAGGAGAGGCCCCTCTCACCCTCACAGGGGAGGAGAGCTGTGCCCTCTTTCCGGCCACCTGCCGGGGGCAGGTAGGGGGGGCAGGCCTGGGTGGTCCAGCCCTCCAGTGGAGGCCTTCCTCAACTTCAGACCCTCTCCAGAAGTCTCGGAGGGCTGTCATGGCTGCTCCAAGACAAGAGCTGACCACAGGTTGCCTAAGGCCCCTCTTTTCCCAGAAGCCTCTGAACTCAAATCGGTCTCCCTCCCGGGAGATCAGACCTTCCTCGCCGGGATTCCGAGGTAACAAGGGTTCGATTTCTGTCCTTCAAGGCTGACTGCTCCCTCAGGTCCAAGTCACAGGGCTGTCCAATCAGGGGCTTCTCTGCAGTCCTGAGCATGACAGCCAGCCCCTGTCCTCACTAACTGGCAATTAAAGGGCACTGTCCCAAGAGCGCTATGGGGGAAACCGTGACATGCTGTGAGAATACGAGGGAGGGTCCTAACCAAGGCAGGGAGGCTGAGACGAGGCTTCCGGAAGGAAGTGAGGGAAGCCAAGGCAGGAGTGGCAGGTGAGACAGGAAAGGCTTTCAGGTGGGGGTGGGGGGTGAGCTGCATGGAGGCAGGAGGTATAGGAGAGCTGAGGCTGTGGGGAGCTGAAAGGTCCCCGGTGAGGCACCTGGGAGGCAGTGGGAAGAGAAGTTGCTGGAAAGCTGGGAGATCTGATCAGATCTGCCCCGAGGCCTGGTCGAGAGGAAGGCTCTCTGTTCCGGGGCCACAGCGTTCAGCAGAGGAGGGGCAGCGGCAGATTCTGCTTCTTTGGGAAGACGGGCTTGGAGGGGGTGCCCCCGGAGGCCGGAAAAACCTCAGAAGCCGGGACAAGGGAAAGGTGGCCGAACCAGGGGGCAGCACTGGAGAGAAAAGAATGGATTCTAGGGCTCATTCGGCAGCTGGAAGGAGGGAAAAGCCACGCACTTGGGGGTCGGTGGGTTGGATGCCGGTGATGGGGGGGCAGGAGGAGTCACGGGGAATCCCAGGTGTCTGACTGGAGCCCTTCGAAGGGCTGGGGGGGTCCAGTCGGTCAGCCGAGCAGAAACTACAGTGAACAGTATTGTTGGTAAAGCGAAACCTCTAATGGAGGCGTGACTATCAGGAAAAAAAAGGAAAATAAGATGATTGAGGGAAGGGAGGCATTTCGTGCACGAGGAGACTAAGAATGAGAAATAGAAAAGCTCAAAACAGGTTTCCGGGTCTGGGGTCGCTCACCCCTGCGCCAGGAAGAGGGCCGCATGGGCCGACGGAGGCTGGAAAGTGTGGGGTGTGGGATCTACGCTGCGCTGGTGTGTTAGCGGGGGCAGCAGGGCCGTGGCCACTTTCCCTGGGCGGTTCACGAGCTCCGCAAATGCTTCCGAAGCACCTGCTTGCTACGCGCCGGGCTCTGCGGTCTCAGCACAAGGCTCCCCGCGGGGAGTGGGCGCCCTCGGGTCCTTGCCTAATAGAGTTTTGATTGGGCGCCAGAGGCAGACATGACGGGACGCTGATACAAAATGACAAATCTCGATAAGGGTTGGTAAAGAGAATAGCGAGGTCCTGTTTCAGACAAGGACAAGCCTCCGAGGAGGTGACATTTGAGCTGAGATTGGAAGGCAGAGAATTCAGGAAGAGCATTCCAGGCAGTGGGAAGGGCATCTCTCTACCAGTGCTTTCGAGGAATGAAAATAGAGGCCGTGTGGGTGGAGGGGGGCCGGGGCCGGGCGGGGGCTGGGGTCACGAAGGGAGGTCGGCTCGAGAGGCAGGGGGCGCTGACTGTGCACGGTTTGGAATATTTGAGCAAAGTCTGGGCCAGATGGTTCCTCGGGGCCCTCGGGACCCCAAGTTTCAAGGACAGGTTTTCAGAGCCATCCTGAATCCCTCGGTCGTAACAGGTTCTGGAGTCGGCTTCCATTTCCAGCTCTCCCCTGGGAAGAGGGGGGCACTCAGGCTCTCATGAAACTGGGGACCCGGAAGATGCCCCTCGGTGCCCCGCAAACCGCCTGGCCACATTTTTAGAAAAGTTCCCTTTTAAATTCAACTTCTCTTAGCCAAACTGACCGGGGAAAGACAAGTCCCTACAAATAGCGATCGCCAGGGAATAAGGGGAGTCATTATCTTAAATTGAGGCTGGCTTCTAAGAAAAAAGAACAAACCCAAATGCCACGGGCCCAAACCTCACCCCCACCCCCACCCCACCCCCAGCACATGCGGGAGGGTGGCGGCTCCATCACCGTCCTTGCAAGGACGGGGCTCGACACGGGCCTCCGTGTAAAAGGAAGGAAACGGGCAGAGGAAGGAAGGCCAGAGATTAGAGAAGCTGACAGATGTAAATAGACTCCGAGGAGCCACACTGTCCCGGCGCTCCTCCCCAGGGAGCCTTTGGTCCCAAGGAATCTGGTTGCCTGAATGAAAAATGATATCATTTATTTCTTTAGTCAGAGCTGAGCTGTTTTCTTCAGACATAGAAATAACTCCACACCGCAACGCCCAACTGTTGGCCAAGTACTGGAGGTATCTGTAATTTGGGCACCCGGTGACATCCTAGGTCAAGGGCCATGGACTTGGTTTCTTGGGAGGGGCCCTGCTCCCTGCGGCCATGTTGCGAAGCTCCGAGGGACAGGAACGAAGGAAGCTTCTTGCAAGAGTCCCAGAGCTCTCTCTTGCTGCTGAGCTGGAAGGAAGCTAGACTTTTCACCCCTGCTGCGGCTCAAACTACACTCCTCCGACCAAACACCCATCCATTCAACAAATATTTACTGAGGACCGACTGGCCCAGCCTGGGCAAAGGCACGGGGGCTACAAGTGTGCAAAAGCCGGGCCCTGCCCTCAAGAGACCCATCCCGGAGGGGAGGCAGCCGAGTTCAGCCCGCGTGGCCGTCCCTGGGATGCGGTCCGTCCCCGGCACGGTGGTCTGCCCCCACGGAGGAGGCAGCATCTGAGTCAACTGGAAGATGAAGACAACTTTCTAGACCAGCAAAGGGGAACGAGAGTGTCCTAGGTGGAGTGAACAGCGTGTGTGAAAGAGGCTTTGAAACGACCGGGACTCTTTGGAAATGAAAAGAAATACAATATTGCAGGGAATAAAGTGCTAAGGAGGCCAGTGGTGGACGGTGTGACTGGACAGGTAGGCAGGAACCGGATCCTACCTTCGCGAGCTAAGGAGTTTAGAGTTTGTCCTTGAGAAAGTAGGGCGCGAGGAGGAATCTTCAGCAGCGAAGTGATATGATTAGATTTTTGTTCTAGAATACTCACTCCTTTCTGTCTTGAAGAAACTCTACCATACGTCACATCAGGAAACTAATGTGGGCAACTTCTTTGCAGCATTGCTCGTGAGAGCGAAAGCACTGGAAACAAAACAGATGTCCAGGAGGAGAAAAATGGATAAACACATAGTGATGTAATTATAAAAATGTCATAGGGCTCAACAGTTAAGGACCCAGCATGGCTAGATCTTAAAAGCATAATTTTGAGCAAAATAAGGTGAGTTTCAGAATATGTATGGTACGGTACAATCTGTGTCAAGTTTAAAACCACACATGTTTAGGGGCACCTGGGTGGCTCAGTCGGTTGGGCGGCCGACTTTGGCTCAGGTCATGATCTCACGGTTTGCGAGTTCGAGCCCCGCGTCGGGTTCTGTGCTGACGGCTCGGAGCCTGGAGTCTGCTTCGGATTCTGTGTCTCCCTCTCTCTCTCTGCCCCTCCCCCGCTCGCACTCTGTCTCTAAAAATAAATAAATGTTAAAAAATAAAAAATAAAATAAAACCACACATGTTTGTATATCATTACGAATAATAGATTTGTAGAAAAGCGTAGAAACATGTACTGTCACTTCTGGAGAGTGAAGGAAAGGCATGAGGAAGGGGAGAGATACCAAGAGACATTTATCTAGAACGTTCTATTTGTTTTTGTGTAAAAATGAAATAACAGAGCAAAAAATGCGAAAACAGTAAATTTCCTGCATTAAAAAAAATTGAACTTTGGTTTTTGAAAAACCAGAGATCCATCTGGTGGTCCTGTGGAGGGTGAGATGGGAGAGGCTGAGAGAAGGGAGCCCGGGCCGGCCTCACCGCCTCCATACAGCCCCTCCTGGTTGGCAGGGAGCTGGGGGCGGATCCGAGGGTCCCCGGAGGGCAATGCACAAGGAAACACCCCACCTTCTTGGGCTGCTTTTAGCCTCTGGACGGAGCTGGTAGGTAATTCTGGCCTCTTGGCTGGTGTCCCTGGAAGACACGGGGCTCTGCTCGTCCAGACCTGGCCGCCGTGCTGATCTGAGGTGAAGCATGGGTCACAGTCCCCGGATGCCAGCGCTGTTCTTGGACGCCTGCTAACCAAGGAGCAGAAACAGGAGGCTTTTAGAATACCTGGGAATGTTGGACATTGTATGCTCAGAGTAGAGATGGTGTGTGTGTGTGTGTGCGCGTGCGCGCACGCCTGTGCACACATGCGTACCCGTGCGACTGCATGTGCAAAACCGAAGAGCAGGGTGAAAGCCAGTCTTCTAGAAAGGGCTTTGCAGTGGATGCTGTGACTTGAGTGTGGTCACTGACAGGAATGTTCTTAAACAGTTCGAAGAAGCAAGAATGGATCTTTCCAGAAGGAATTCATCGTTAGACAACTACTTACCATCCGGATCTCCATCCTTTGACCCGGTGGTAGTAGGATGAACGCGTGTATGCATCTACACGTATTTATGGGTCCGGGCTGGAGCCGCGGCAGAAAAGAACGATCGATGCACTTCCGTCTGTGCCCTCCTGGGCCAAGCTAACCCTTACTTCCATCCGAGCCTGGATTCTGTGGGCGTCCAGCAAGGAAAACTGACTTTTCTGCAATTACATGTAAATTTCATACCATAGGTGTGTCTTGAAAGGGATACATCTGCCCAACGCCCACAGCCCTACTTAAACAAACCTATCATCCTTTTTTTTTAAGCTTGTTTTTTTATTTTTTGAGAGAGAGAAAGAGAGACAGCACCAGCTGGGGAGGGGCAGAGAGAGAATCCTAAGCCGGACCCATACCTTCAGGGTAGAGCCCGACACAGGGCTCGATCTCACAAACTGTGAGATCGTGACCGAAGCCGAGACCAAGAGTCAGAGGCTTAACTGCCTGAGCCACCCAGGCGCCCCTAGCATGCTTTTGAAGAACAAAGGCATCCATAGTTACATAATTAATAATATGTAAATTATTCTTCTTGGCGGGGGGGGGGCGGGGGGAGGGAGGGCACCACGTGGTCTTTAATATACAGAGCCAGAAGAACATACAAAGAGAGACTCACTCTCTTTTACAGACACACACACACACGCACACACACACACACCTCCTCACTATAATTATAATTACTATGCTGGTTTCCAGATCAGGGGTTAATAGCTTTGGCATGGAGACGCCTGAAAGGCACCCAAGGCAATTAGTGGTGTCCCTTCACCACCCCCCTACGCACTGTCATGCTTTGCTCTTGCTGTCCCCTCTCTTGGCACGTGCGTCCCCCAGGTCCCTGTGTGGCTCACTCCCTCACTGCACTTAGGGCTCAGCTCAGATGCCACCTCCTCGGAGAGGCCCGACCTGGCCACCCGGCCCTCTCTCTCTGCTTACCAAACTTTATTATTATTATTATTATTATTTTTACAGAACTTTTCGTTGCTGGGCATTTCTTTGTTTTCTAACACCCATCGCCCTTCCCCGTCCTAGACCACACGCTTCATGAGACTCTGTCATGGCAACCACACGCCCAGAGCCTGGGCGGTGTCTGGCCCACAGCTGGCATTCTGTCCATATTCGCGGGACAAATGAATGATGACCCCTCCTTTCCTCTCCACGCCTACCTTCTCCTTTTCCCGACTTCCCCTCCTGCCCCATCTCTCCTGCCTCCGTTCTAAACCTGCTGGCGGGACCAGCCGTCAGGAAGTTGTCAGGCAGGTGGGGTTTGTGGCTCCTCTCCTCACGTCCCTTGCCCAGGCTCCCTCCGGAGTGCCTGTCTCCCACCTGCAGCTGCCCACTGCCGCCGGCTCTGGCCTTCTCAGCCGGCAGGCCCCAAGCTCAGGCATGCCAGAAGATTATAGGGACATCAGGAGGTGGGGCTGGAGGGAAGGTTGTAAGAAAGGTAGGGTTCAGGGGCGCCTGGGTGGCTCAGTCGGTTAAGCATCCGACTTCGGCTCAGGTCATGATCTCACAGTTTGTGGGTTCGAGCCCCACGTTGGGCTCTGCGCTGAGAGCTCAGAGCCTGGAACCCGCTTTGGATTCTGTGTCTCTGTCTCTCTCTGCTCTTCCTCTTCTCATGCTCTATCTCTCTCTCCTTCAAAAATAAATAAACATTAAAAAAAATCTTAAAAAAAAAAAAAAGAAAGAAAAGTAGGGTTCAGTCTCCAAAGCGGCCCTGCCAGGTCACAGAGAGCAGAAGGTCACTCGGGGCACCCGTTAGCACCCAGGACCCAGCTCCTCGCCTTTGGCAAAGGAGTCTGCGCTGCCATTGTAGGGACTCAGCCCCTTCCTCCTTGCCCCCCCCGAGGCCTCCTCTCTCCTGCCCCGATAGCCAGTGTCCGACCCCGCCCCACCCCCACACCACTGTCGCTCCTCACTTCTGCCTCTTGTGTAACAAACTCGACAGAGAGATCCAGCCATGTGGCTGGTTCCATGCCGGCATCACCCCCCCGCACCCGGGTGTGCACCCCCCACCCCGGCTCCTTTTCTTCCCACTGCCTCTCCTCTCTGCCCCTTGCTCCCCGGAAGCACCACACCCCCTCGAGTCTCTACCAGTCTGGCGGCAAACGATCACATTCTCCTCAGTGGCATTTTCACTCTGGACTTTCCAGAGGGGCCAGCATTTGAAAAAAGGCACGGGAGCCCCAGCCATTCCACGGAGGGCTGTATCTCTTTTGCTTGCCTCTGTAAGAGCCGTGTAATTTATTGCTCGAACAGGATATTTTTGAGAGTAAATGTGGGAGCCGTTAATAATTTCGCTTTGCCAACAGGTGTCGGTGCCTGGGCAAATCGGGTGCATGGTTCCATTAATGAAGAGTGACAGTCCCACCGCTTCCTGTCCCTCTAGGGATGAAAGGAACTTCCGGCTGTCGGTCGAAGCTGCCAGAAGCCTGAGCTTTCGTCTGCCAGTGGCCAAGGGAGAAGACAGAGGATGCACTCTAGAAACGAGGCAGGGGGTGGGCGACAGGAAAGGTTACACAGGCCCCCAGAGCTAGAACCAATGATCGGGAACTAGGGCAGCCCTGCGTCAGGAAACAGGTGGGAGGTGGGCGGGCGGAAGCAACTTCCAACTGCAGTGACTCCAGCCGCCCAGGTCCCGCCCGCTTCCAGGAAAATGGGGAAGTCTGGATTCCTGGGGCTTCTTCGAGTTTCTTTTGCTTTACCTCCTTGTGCAAAGGTGGCCTGATGGGTACTTGGAGTATAGGCTGAGCCTGATGGATTGTGTGTGTGTGTGCGCGTGTGTGTGTGAGAGAGAGAGAGAGAGAGAGAGAGAGAGACCTGTTTCTCTCTGCCCCTCTGTCTGACTCTGAAGACTATTAATACAAACCCCACGTCTGGCTGCACCGCCGGAACATGCACTCCCCCCGGCAGCCACCGCCCCCCTCCCCCCAGCTGGGTCTGTTGTCTGTTCCGTTTCTGATCGGCGCCAGGCTCATAGACCCCATGTAGGTAGAATATAACTTTCCATAAATAACCCCTCGCCTGACCTACAATTTAGGCTTTGGGTTTTTTTTCCCCTCGTGGTAATGGGATTAGAGCCTGGGCTGATCCCTCCTGGTCCTGGGGTCCCAGAAAGCGGACCCTAGGTGTACCTGGGGTTGGCCGTGGCTTGGTATTCCCCGCTCCCCCATGCTGCCTGGCACGCGGTGAGGACTCGGTGCCTGGTGAGGAAGGTGGCGGATCGAGTCTCGTGCCCCCACGAATGGCCACGCACCTTCGGCCTTGGCACCCTTGTTTGGGCCTGGGCCCACGCCTGGGCCGCCCTGTCCGCCGGGCAGACTTCTAAGCAACGCCCACCTCTGCGAAAGCTTCCCCGAGCTTTTCTCCGCATCCCTCCCGCAAAGTGAGGACTCCTGTGCGTGGTCCCGTGACACTTTGTACAGACGGTGTGACCCGGTTACTTGCCCACGTGCCTGCCGGGCCCCCAGGCGGCTTGAGTGAGTGTCAGGGAAAGAACCGAGCCCAACATCTGGCCGTGGGCAAACATTTAACCCCTTGGGGCCCCACTTTCCTTCGATCCAAACAAGAGCCTGGCTCCAGAGCCTGTGTCCCCATCCGCTGCAGCGCGCGCGGTGCTCTGGGGCTGGACTGCGTGTCCGGTCCCTGCCGGCTCTCCTCCCCCAGCTCTGAGACCTTCTCACGGTGCATGGGTTCCCTGCGGGCTCTCGCCAGGGCCCCCCTCCGGGCCTGGAGACAGATGCCACTGACGACTATCAAAAACTGGCTGCTGCTGATAAGGAGTTTAGGAGGGTTCATTGGGAGTTAAAGCGAAAAGTCATCGGGGCCGGGAAGGCTTTGGGGTGGGGTTACCCTGAGAGGGGCTGGACTGGATTCAGAGCTTGGAGTCATCCTTCCTTGTGGCTATCGGAGGGTAGGTCTCGAGCGTCAGCCAGCACCCAGCACCGCGAGGTGCCTTGGTGAGGCCACACCGAGGGAAGGGCAAGACACCGGCCCTGCTTGGGAAGATCGTTCATTTTTACCAGGGAGGCATGAAGTTCAGGTGTGGGAAAACGCGTGAATGAGCCCCCAGTGAGCCGGAACTGAGTCGCACTTGGCTTTGCGTCTGTCCCAGGACTCGGCAGGGCTTGACCAGGTGAGACACACGATCCACGAAGGAATATCAAACGGAAGACAGAATCAGGGGGCAAAGTGGCGGCAGGGACAAAAGGCCTGGGGCACCTGAGGAGAGCTCAGCGGGGCTCGCGGGATCTCTGGAAGGGGCAGGCTTGGAGGTGACAAGGAGCATGAATGAACCCTGAAGTAAGAGAGGGCGTCGTTGGGAGTGGTCCGCAGGGGTGGGGGTCAACTAAAGAGACAGGGGCGAGTAGAGCGAGGGGGCCACTTGGAGTCAGGAAGGAAGTTTGGTACAGTGGGGGATGGGAACCCAGCAGGGGAAGGCTTCACTCGTCAGGCTGAGAAGTCTGAACTTGATCCTGGGCAAGGAGGAGCTCCAGAAGGATTTTGAGCAGGGGTGAGGCAGGACGAGAACAGTGCTTCTGGATGACAGTGTGGAGGGCGGGCTGCTTAAGGGAGGCCAGGCCAAAGTTATTACAGTGGCCGCGGGGAAGGAATGAGGTTTAGGTTTGGAAAGGAAGGGACGAACACGACTTTTCAAAGGGAGGACATAATTGCCCCAAGGGCCACCACGGCACAGTCAAAGGTGCCTCCGAGGTCGAAGTCCCAGCGCCCAAGAGAAGGATGTTAACTTCGACAGGCCCGGCTGTGGGGGGGGGTGGACCACACGAGACCACATCCTCTCGGGAAGGGTTCATTATCTTTATTAACAACGCCTCTGGAAAGAACAGACTAGTATTTCATAAAGCAATATTAACGTCGTCTTTTCTCTACAAGAAAAACTTTCGGCATAAATAACTTAAGTGAGAAAATAAATATGTAACTTAACTCTTTTAAAAAACCACGGCTTTCATTCTTGTGGACACACCCCGCGTGGAGGGATTGTGAACAAGACCGGCCCGGCAGGACTTCGCGCGGCCTGTGCTCCTGGCTTTTTTTTTTTTTTTTTTTTTAACATTAAACACTACACAGAAAGTAGGAAGTGTCTGAAAATGACTTTCAAAAAGAGTTTTGGATGGCAGCTACGGGGCTTTGCGGTTTCTCGGCATACACACAGCACTTGGAATTTTTTTCCCCAAGTAATATTATTTCAGTGTAAGACACGCCATCGCAGGTAACAGCACTAAGTAGCTAGGTTCCAGACAGAGTCGTGTCTGTGAGTGGTGGGCAGCAGGAGGTGCTTCCATAAGGATCTGCTGGTCTTTGAATGGGTGGCGGCTGTTCCCTTGGGCCTGTAAGCCTGGTGTCCTGGGACCTTAAGCTTCTCTGCAGAAGGCGACTCTAAAATAAGGCCATGGTGGGGGGTGCTGTTCTTTCTGAGTAGGAGGGTGATATCTGTCCCCACCCCCCTCCCCACCTTGGGACCTTCTCCTTCTCTACCCCCAATCAATGGTATTGTTTCCGCATTCTTTGGGATGGAGGGGTGGAGACAGGCCAACATCTGGGGAGGGGAGGACAGGCCGGGAGAGAACACAGCTTCTTCCAGAAGTTTGTCAGCCTTAAAAGGGACTCCCCCCACCCCATCCCCACTGCACACTCGTTTTTCACCTTCGGCTGTCAGATCAGAGCTTTAGGACTCTGAATTCTGGATGTGACCATGACAGTGATTCCATCCAACCGCTGTCTCCCTCCTTTGCCCATTCAAAGCCACCCAAGGCCTTGGAATCACCTGCCGGTCATTCCTGGAGATACAAATCCCACCCCCACCTCCATTTTCCGAACAGGAAATCGAGGACAGAAAGAAAAAAGTGTGGTCCAAGGTCATCTGGCACGTTAGCGGCGGAGTCGGGACTAGAAACCGTATCTACAGACCCCAGTCCTGTGTTCTTGGCACGACGAGGCACTAAAGGCTTTTTGAGGGGCAGAGAAGTGGAGGAGGAGTCTTACTGCACTTTCTCAACCAGTCCCCGACTCTTCTCATTCCCCACTGCTCCCTTAGAAGCCCTGGGCGGCGGCGAAATGTTTGCTTTTCTGCCTCCTCGGAAGTGGGACCAACAAAGGTGGGCGGCCCCTGTAGGCGGGGCTGCGTGGCTCAGTGTCTGTGACTCTCAGCGCCCTCCCCTGCCCTGCGGGACCCCCTCGGAGACGGAAGGGGCGTGGGGCGCTCTGCTGGCACCCGGGATCCGCAGGGCCTGGCTACCTCCTGCCGAAGCCCGGAAGGTCTCAGCCCCCTGCCCTGGGTTGCAGGCATTTACAATGAGATACAAACAATCGAACCGCGCGCAGAGGGCAGAAACCCGGGCGCCCGGAGCCGGGGCGCGGGCTGGGGAGGCGCGGCGCGGCGGGCGGCTTCTAATAGGCGTTCTCCAGCTCGGCCTGGTTGGCTTTGGCGCCCCGGGCGCGGGGGCGCGGCTTTCGGCCCTTCTGCGGCCGCGCGGCCTCGGGCCCGAAGTCCTTGAGCTCGGACTGATTGTGGAAGCGGGTGAGGCGCTTGCACTTGCACGAGGCCACCAGGCGCACCTTGCGCGCGCGCGGCGCCGCGCCCCCGGGGCACAGCAGCTGCACCCGCTGCGCGCGGTAGCGGTCGGGGATGCAGCGGAAGTCGGGTCCGCTCGGGCGCCACCACTTGCCGCGGCCGATGGCGTTGGGCAGCAGGCGCGCCGGGCCGCACTGGCCGGAGCACACCAGCTCGGTGACCGGCTTGGCGCTGCGGCAGGGCCCGTCCGTCACGTAGCGGGTGAAGTGCAGCTCGCGGCAGCTGTACTCGGACACGTCTGCAGAGAGACGGCTTGTGAGGCCAGCCAGGCTCCCTCGGCGCCGCCACCCCCCAGCCCCCCCTAGCCCCCCCCCCCCCCGCCCCATCCAGACCATTTCCAAACCTGCCACTCTCCAGATGCTTTTGCCTCTGGGCATCTATTCCGGGAAGCGCCCAGGTACCGGAGGTGGGGGGGGGGGTGTGGCAGCTGGTGGAAAGAACCCTGGCCCACCCTTTCTTTCTCCCTAAAACTTTGGAGCCAAGTGTCTGTTGAGCTCGAATACCAGCTCAGTCTCTGTGTGATCTTGGGCAAGCCACTTAACCTCTCTGTGCTTCTTATCTGAAAAATGGGTTGTCCTAAGGAGTTAGTTGCACACATAATGCAGGGGACCCTATGAGCGCATAGTAAGAGCTGGAAGTGTTGGCTGTTGCTACCATGGTATTCTTCTCCTTCTCCGGGGGGGGGGGACCCTTTTCTCCAGATGTCAGTCACATCTTGTGCCAGAGAGTGCCTGGTCTAGGCAGAGTAGGTGCTAGCCACACCCTTTACGTGGTCTCGGCTTTGCCTAAATTCTTTTTCCAGCCACTTGGGAGAGATGGTGAAGGGGATGGAGAAAGGAGTAGGGGTTAATTGGACAGCATAAATCAGAGCAGCTGCTGCCAAGGAGAGGGATGGAAGGGGAGGTGGGGAGGAGAAGTCATTAGACTTGAAAAGAGCCAAAGGCAGCTTGCCCAACCCTCTCATCATCACCAAGGATGCGGAGGCCCGGAAAGGCAGAGCTAGGTCTCCTCACTCCACTTCCCTGGGGCCTGGCACCCCTGGGTTCCTACAAGGGCAGAAGCTGTGTGCCTGGGCGCCCAAGTGGGGGGCCAGGCTCGGGGTGGGGGCCAAGGGCTGCCTCTTACCGAAGTTACTTCCTGCCCGAGGGGACAGAGCTCCGACTGAAAACCCGCAGGTTCGGCTGCCACAAGCAGGTATTAAGCACCTGCTGTGTACCAAGCGCTCTGCTGGGGACATCTCTTGTTTCGTGCCACTCGGATGGATCCCCGACGGCGACACAGGCTCGTGGCTGGGTTGGGGGGATTGGGCTCTGTGGCCTGACCGAAGGCACCTCGATCAACTCTTCTATTGTGGGCTTAGACAGGTGGGAGCTTTTTAAACAGCTGGTCCTCACCTGAGCACCTGTCCACCACCCGAGGGTCTCATGGGGGACGGTTCCCCAGGAGGGAAAATAGCCCAGAGACCAAGACCAGAGAGAAGGGGAGAAGGCCTCCACTCTCCAGGCCCTGGAGAACGAGCACGGCAGGGGGGGGAGAGTGGGGTTTGCCTTCCTCCCGCGGCTGACCTCCTGGCTTCTGGGCTGGGCATCCTCACCACTGCTCGCTCCCTCGGGCTGCAGGGGTAGCGCGTGGGGGTGGCCTGTTTGCTCCGGGGAAGGAGGTGTTTTGGACTTTCCAAGAATAGCGCCCCTAGGTCAGGCACTTCCTCTGCAGAGGGTGATTTTGTTTGGCGCTCCCGGCTCCCTCTGGGCCTGGGGCCTCTCATGGGAGCCCTGGGAAGTGGTGTTTTGTACTTGGGACGCACAGAGCCCATGAAGCAGTCACTCGAGCTTAATCGACCTTGCCCGGGGGGTGGGGGGGTGCGGCAGGGGGGTGCGCTCCCGCCCTCCTCTTGTGGAGACTGGAGGCCCCAGGCCTGTGGGGCCCCCCTGCCTTCATGCTTGTGGGGCAGGGAGGGGCGGGTTGCGGGGGCCCGGGCAGTGGACTCCTCGCCCGCCTGCACGGTGACCGCAGGGCAGTGAGGCCTCCCTCTGAAGTGTCATTCCGGCCCCCGCCCCCAGCCATTCCTGCCAGCTGCGGAGCCAGCTGTCACCACCGCCCCCCCCACCCCCCACCTCCCCCCTCCCCGGCCCGGGGCTTCTCTGCACAGACCTGACCGGGAACCCAGATGTGTCCTCCAATGCGGCCATTGCCTTGTCACTGGGGTCAGGCTCCCTCCCTAGGAATGAGGCATGGCCCAGTCTGGGGACAGAAGCTGGTGGTACCTGTGTCCACTCCCCTCCGGGGCCCGGCCCCAGCTGCTACCCAGGTTAGAGGCTAAGACTGTGCCTACAACTCACCTTCCTTCAAGTGCCAGCGCGCTGGGCGGAGCGAGGGCAGGGGGCGTGTCCCTTTCCCCGCCGCTCGGGGTGGGGGCTTGCTCTGGTTCTTGTTCCCCAACACCCCCCACACGACCCCCTGCCGGGGCTGTCTCGGAACGGGATCACACTGGAGTCAAATCTCAGCTCGTCTCTCTACCAGGTTACTTAGTGTCTGGAGATTTCGTTTCTTCACTTTTCAGCTGAGAAGGTCACCTCATGGGGCTGCCTCGCGGGTGGATCCCCGGGGTAGGGTTTGGGCACAGCCTGTGTAGACGGTCTGCATCCGGCAGGTGCTCACAGATGTGAGGCTCCCTTGCCTCGTCCCCTCTCCAGAGGTGCCAGCCGAGGGACCTGTCTCCTGTGTTCTCAGGAGGGGGTTCTTTGAGCCCGGCTCCTTTCCGAGGCTCTGAGCCTGTCCCAGAGTTGGGCTCTCACCACCTCAGCCTCGTCCCTGCCCCCGGGGCTCCCTCGGCCGGCCCCCCCGCCAGCCTCGGGCCCCTGCCCCGCAATGCCAAGGCTACGCTGCCGCGGTGCCATTATCCCCTGCCTCCGGGCAAGACCGTCCTTCCTCTAGCGCCGCCAGCCAGCGGCTGACAGGCTACCCCGGTCTTCAAAACCGCCCAGAGAGAACCCTCCAGGCCCCTGGTGCTAAAAGTGCTCCTCTACCCCATACCTTTGGTCTCAAAGGGATGGTGCGGGGGCCTCCCTCCGTTCTCCGCCCGGTTCATGGTCTTGTTCTCCAGCTCCGGCGGAGGCTCGGGGTACTCGCCCAGCTCAGGGATGATCTCCGTGGCGTCGTTCTTGAAGGCCTGCCAGCCCTGGCCCTCCACCGCACGGAAGGCCGCGTGCACCAGCAGGCAGACGAGACACAGGGCGAGAGAGAGCTGCATGGCGCCGGCCAGAGGAGGGCACCCAGCCTGCCAGTAGCACGGGCTCCGGTCCCCAGCCTGGGACACGTTGGCCTTTTTAAAGCCCCCTCTGCCTCGTGCCAACCAATGAGGACGGGCTGGGGCAGGGCTGGTCCCGCGTGTCTCTCAGCCCCGGGGGAGGGAACGGGGTGTGCTCAGAGCCAGCCCTCCCCCAAAGACTTCTCAGGCGCTCCCAGGTGACCTAGAGAGAGAGGGGGGCGTGTGAGGCGAGCCAGCTCGCCGGCACTTCCCACGTGCCGGCGGCTGTGGTTTTCAGATATCAAAACAAGCGCCAGCCACTGGGCTCGTAATCTTTACCTCCTCGGGCCCCTTGGGGCTTTCTCCAAACAAGCTTCGGGCCAGCTTCGCAAAGAAAACTACGGCTCGGAGCCCTCCGCGGGGCTGAGCCCAGCCAAGTGCCTTTCTCAGGCCAAGTTCGGTTGGGACCCCACCAACGAGTGGCCCGAGGCATGTATCTTTGGCCCCCACTGACCCAGGCAGAGGCAGAAGGATGCTTTTTAAGAAACGTCGTTGGTCCCGATTCCATGAGGCTGAGCATCGATTACGCTGATAAAACAAAACAAAACAAAACACAAAAACCCTGCTGGCACCCTCTGGAAGGCAAGAGAGAAAACAGGAGGCCGTCAGGGAGGGCATCTCCTCGGGTGAGGGGGCGGGGACTCTGGTTACGAGGCCAGGATGAGCGAGTCGCCAGGCATTGGTGACGGAGCGGAGCGCGAGGAGGAAACCGTGGGGATTCTGCCCATGGTGACAGGCACTTCTTGGCCAAGACACTCACCGCTGCTTGCAGACCGGTGTGCCTAAGGCAGTCGTTTCCCCGGCCGGGCTGTGGGTAGGAACGGAGAGCACAAAACCCCTTTTCTTAGCAAAAGCCAAGGCCAGCATTTTTAGGGCTGCCATCCTTTTTTCTTCTTCATCATCTTTTTTTTTTTTTTTTTTTTGGTGTCCCAGACTATTATAGTTTTCAAAAACAGCTTTTCCTATATGGATAAACTTCTTGGTGCACACTCTGGGGTGCATTCCGTGAAGCCGTCGCAGCTCTCTGGAGAGCCACAAAGAAATCAAAAGGAATTGCTACCTTAGCCCGGGAGCAGAACCAGGGGCCTGGGAGGGGTAGAGGCGCTGGGTGGGGGGGTGGGGGGGGGGGAAGGTTCACACCTGAGGTGCCGGAAAAGAAAGGAGAGCTAGCTTTCACTGCAGATGGATGGTCCGAGGAGGCACACTCGCTCCTGGCCCTGAAGGAGGCTGGGAAGCGGGCGGTGGCCCGGGTCCCCTTGGTATGTTCACGGGGGGCGATGAACCAGTACGCCCCACCTGCGGAGCCTCCTCGGGGCCTTTGCCACCTGCCTTGACTTGTAAGCCGCTGCGTCCCTCTGTAGCCGTCTGTCCCTCCCCTCCGCCATCCATCACTCGACACATGAATGCGGCTGCTCTGACGGTTTTACAAGCCAGACAGAAGCCCCTGCAGGAAGGGCCCTCTCTGATACCTGCTTCCTAAGTCAGCTTCCTCCGGGGCAGACGAAAACAGCTGTGGCCATTGTTGGAGGTGATCTATCTCTCCCAACAGAGCCCGTGGGTGTTGTGAGAAGCTGGCCCTCTGCGCCCCCCTCCCCTGTCTGTGACCCCCCCAGCCTCCTTTTCCCTTGCTCTGGAATGTAGACCATTAACCCTGCCGTGGCCGGACAGCTGCCTTCTTGCCCCAGATTTGGGAGAGGGCCGTTCTGATGCCCGGATTCTTCAACTTGGCATGCCCTGTGCGGGAGCCCCACCTGCTGTCGGGAGCGACAGACCCCACCGCCTGAACCGGGAGGCTGTGGGGCCCATCCTTGGAACACTCCTGCCACCTGCTGGTGATAGAAGGGAGAGCCAGCGGCCAGAGGAGGGCGAAGGATTTTATTTCGTTTCATGGTTTTATTTGAAACTGAAGTGATGTTAAAAGAAAAAAGAGACGGATCCCGTGGATTGGACCCATGAAGTGTGCCCATCTTTTTGAATTCTTCTCTGCCAAGGTGTAGACGTGCTCCTCACAGAACGGCGCCCAGATGCCGTCTCTCTATGACACCCTCTGCTTTTTCACGTTACGCTCGCTCCTCCAGCTTTCTATGGACTCGGTTCAGGAGCCTGTCCTTCTTCAGAGTTAAACCCCGAGGGTTTTAGCTCACTTCCGTTGTGGGTAAGTTAGGCTATTTCCAATGTTCCCCTATCCCCCGTAGGGATCTATGAATTTCCTTGCATAAAGTAATTTGTTGAGTTCAACCTTTTGGGATCACTGTAAATTCACATGGATTTGTAAGGAACCGTACAGAGAAAATTCCCTGTAGGCTTCGCCCAGTTTCTCTCTATGGCAACATCTTGCAACGCTATAGTACGGTATCATAACCAGGATACCGAAATGGATACAACCCACTGATGTAATTCAGATTTCCCGTTTTATTTGCCTCCATGCGCGCGTGCACATGTGTGTGTGTGTTTCGGTCTATGTCAATTTATTACATGTGTAAGTTCGAGTATTCATCGCAGCCAAGATAAAGAATAACTCTGATCACAAAGATCCCTCGCACTGCCTTTTTATAACCACACTTCCCTTCCTCCCATGCCCTCCCTCTTCACCCCTAACACACGCTCCCACTAACCTGTTCTCCATTTCCATAATTCATCATCTCAGAAGTGTTATATAAATGGAATCAAACAGTATGTAGCCTTTGAGGATTGGCTTTTTTTCCGCTCCCCATAATTCCCTGGAGGTTCATCCTGGTCGTTGCATGCATGTATCAACGATTCACTCCTTATTATTGCTGGATAATATTCCACTAAGTAATTTCTTAAAAAAAAAAAAAAACTTTCGGGTTCTTTCCAGAAACGAACGCCAGATCTGGAAGGGTGAACAGTTGGCCGTGTATCGCAGGGTTGTTCTCCGGAAACCTCAGCCAGGTCTCCGGTCCCGCGAATGACATACCAGTAGGCATGCGCATAAGTTGGCGAGGACTGGGTGGCTCAGTCGGTTACCCTCTTGCTTTAGGCTCAGGTCATGATCTCTCAGTTCGTAGGATCGAGCCCCGCGTCAGGCTCTGAGGTGTCACCACAGAGCCTGCTTGGGATTCACTCTCTCCCTCTCTCTCTCTCTGCTCCTCCCTTGCTCACGCACGGGAGCACTCTTTCTCTTTCTCAAAGTTAAAAAACAACAGAAAGGGGCGCCTGGGTGGCTCAGTCGGTTGAGCGTCTGACTTCAGCTCAGGTCATGATCTCGCGGTCTGTGAGTTCGAGCCCCACGTCGGGCTCTGTGCTGACAGCTCAGAGCCTGGAGCCTGCTTCACATTCTGTGTCTCCCTCTCTCTCTGCCCCTCCTCCACTCATGCTCTGTCTCTCTGTCTCAAAAATAAATAAACATTAAAAAAATTAAAAAAAAAAAACACAACAGAAAAAGGAAAAGAGATGCATTGTCTCAGAGTTCTGTGAGACAGGTGGGCATTGGATGGGTTGGTTTCTTGTGATGGCCGTGATGAGAGTCTGCTCCATGGCTTTGCCCTAGCTTCCGTGCCTTTCCTGGCGATCTTTGGTGCGCCTCGACTTCTAGAATCTTCACCCCCATCTCTGCTGTCATCTTCACGTGGCGTTCCCCCTTCGCCCTTGTCTGTGTTCTAATCTCCCCTTTCTTGTAAGGACATCAGTCGCATTAGATTACGGCCCACCCTAATGAGCTCATCTTCCCCAGTGACATCTGCAACGAACCTGCTTCCAAACAAGGTCACATCCGGAGGCGCCAGGGGCTGGGATTCGCGATACGAAGTTTGGAGGGGGCACGACGCGGCGCCGCACGGCCCGTGTCTCCACAGGGTTGCCAGCACTGGGTTTGGGCTAAACAATTTTTAATAGCCTCTAGCAATTGAGTCGTGGCACCTACATTTCTAGCAAGGCTGTTTTTCTATGTGATTTGCTGGTTCTCACTTCCACCGAGCTGCCTGAGCGTAGGTCCACTTGCCAGACATTTAATGAAGCAAGGCCCCCTGCCAGGAGCTGGGGACTGATTCCTCTCCCTCCCCCTCCCCTGCCCCGGGAGCTCCAGTACCGGGGAAGAAAACAGTTCTCCCGCAAAGAAAGCGCTTAGCGCCACTGAGGAAAGTTTCGGATGCTTTATATATATATATATATATGGGACAAAGTGTTCTGAGCCTTCAGAGGGGAGAAGAGTCTCTTCCCCCCCGGGATGGAAGAGGGATCCTCAGGGGAAAATGAGGCATTTGGACCGCACTCTGAAGGACCGGCCAAGTTTGGAAAGTAAGCTATGCTTCCTTGAACGCTTGGGATTATAGGATCTTTGATCTGAAAGGGCCTCCAAAGGCATCGAACTCTCTACTTGGTACTCAAGCCGCCCGGCTGTAATTCACGGGCCCCGGGGTTCTCTTGTCGGCTGCAGTTTTATACAGACTTTGCTCCCGCAGGTCGGGGTAACACGGGGTATCCCGATTCAAAGGGCCATCTGTTTGTAGACAGCTGCTTGCATTGAGGGGCGTCCACACCAGCCTGTCTTTATTCACGGCTGAGAGCTTGATCTCCGGAGAGCGCGGGGCCTCGGCACAGGTGGAAAGTGGAACTTCTCTCCTCGTTCGGTCAGCAGCTTCTGAGGGACAGTGAGGAGTCCCAAAGAGCATCGTCACTCCCCCCACCTCGGCACCCCGTGCTTAGAATGGGCCAATGGTCCCCCCAGTACTCACAGGATGGGCCTTCCGTGCCCTTCCTTCTGGCAACCAGGCCCTTCGAGGTGGGGCCCAACTCATTCCAGAACCTCCCCAACGGCCATCCAAACTACATCCTCTGCCTGGAGGGCCTCCCGGCTGAAAAAACTAAAGAAACAAGTCTTTGTGACACTTGTTAAAAATGGTAAAATCGGGGCACCAGGCTGGCTCAGTCAGTTAAGCGTGGGACTCTTGATTTCGGCTCAGGTCATGATCTCAGGGGTCGTGAGTTCAAGCCCCACATCAGGCTCTGTGCTGGCAGTGCTCACTCGTGCTCACTCTCTCTCTCTCAAAATAAACAAACATTAAAAATAAAAAAGGGTTCAGGAGAGAATGAGTAAAGTCTGGCCAAAGAGAGGCTCTGTCACCCATGTGTTTGGAGACCAATGTCCCTCTTCCGAGCCCAGCTGCACCTGGCCTCTGCTCTCCATTCTGCTTTTCTTTCTTTATTTAAAAAACTTTTTTAACGTTTATTTATTTTTGAGACATAGAGACAGACCGTGAGCAGGGGAAGGGCAGAGAGAGAGGGAGGCACAGAATCCGAAGCAGGCTCCAGGCTCTGACCTGTCAGCACAGAGCCCGACGCGGGGCTTGAACTCACAGACCGAGAGATCATAACCTGAACCGAAGTTGGCCGCCTAACCGACTGAGCCCCCCAGGCGCCCCTCCATTCTGCTTTTCGACCCCTCTCTTCCTCTTCTTCCTGCCCTCCTGCCTCTCAGGGCGGCTGGCCCAGTGCCCCGGTGTGCGAGAGTGTCCCCCTGGAAGGCCACCAGGCTCGTGGGCTTCCAGACCAGGTCTCTCGGAACCCCACATCTCCGCAAGGACGGCCTAAGCTTTCAGTACACGTGCTGCCGAAGCGAGCACTGAAGGTTTTCAAAATCTGTACATTTCAATTATTTAAAAATACAATAAAAACACATTCATCATACATGGCGTGCGTCTGCTTTTAATGAACTGGAGACCACCCATTCATTGCGTTGGCTCTAGGTTAACTCATTTTAGTGTAGGCTTCTGAAGCTGAATCTTTGCATTTGAACTTCTTATAAAATGGTCATCGATTCAGAAGGCCACGGCTCAGAGACGGTCTTTCTAAAAATCAGGCTTGGGATGCCACCCCCGTAAAATTATCTTTTTTCAAAAAAGGCATCTCTACATTCAACGCGGGGCTTGAACTCGTGACCCTGAGATCAAGAGTCATACCACTCCACCGACTGCATCAGCCAGACACTCCCCCCCGCCCCCGCCCCGCGTTCCCATCAAACCGAACGAGCAAGTACAGAACGATCCTCCTTAGCTCTGAGTAGGGGGATGGACTCGACATTGTGCCACCGCAACAGATGACAGAAATTAACCGGATATAAAGCAGGTAAATTGCAGCTGTCACTCATCTTGTTTCGACAGTCTGTGCTCCTGAAAGCAGCCTGGACCTTTCAAATAAGGGGATACAGAAATCACGGTACGCCATACACGGCGAAATGCTACGGGGCAATAAAATGCAAGGTACTGGAAGAAACGATTGCTTGTTGAGCAAAAGCAGCAAAGTGCGGGGCATTTTGTACAGATATCTCCATACACACACACAGACATCCGCGTGGGATTTTTCTAGCAGGCACACTTCGTAACAGTGGCTTCCTCGGAGAGGAGGGATTGAAAGGTTGGGGTAGGGGGCTTCCTTTTGATGGTAAGCCTTTTGTATTGTTTGAATTTATGCGATGTATACGTAGTATTACCTTTTCAATGAAAACGTTTTAAAACTTATGTTTTAAAAAACACTTTTGCCAGTTTCAGAGATGAGTGTTCTGCCTTAAAATTCTGTGTAAAAATACAAAGATTAGGTTGCCAAAGAGACTGGACCAATAAGGACTTAGTCCAGGAGCCTCTGCTACGGGGAACTAGAGGGGAGGGAGGTCTTTTTGTGTCATGGAGAAAAGGCAGCCAACTCTTTGAGTTTTTTATTCAGAGAAAAAAAAAAAGATTCTTCCTCTCACGGGAAATTCCTGGTACAGGGAAGGTGTTTAATAAATATCTACTGCAGAGGGCGTCTGGGTGGCGCAGTGGGGTGAGGGTCCAGCTCTTTTTTTTTTTATGTTTATTTATTTTTGAGAAAGAGAAGCAGTTAAGAGCCCAAGCAGGGGAGGGGCAGAGAGAGAGAGAGAGAGGGAGACACAGAATCCGAAGCAGGCTCCAGGCTCTGAGCGGACGGCACAGAGCCCGATGCGGGGCTCGAACCCATGAACCGTGAGCTCACGACCTGAGCTGAAGTCGCACGCTTAACTGACTGAGCCACCCAGGCGCCCCTGGGGTGTCCAACTCTTGATTTCATGGCTCAGGTCGTGATCTCGCGATGATGTGGGCTCTTTGCTGACAGTGTGGAACCTGCTTGGGATTCTTTCTCTCCCTCTCTCTCTGCCCCTCCACCCCTCTCGTTCTCTCTCAAAATAAACACACATCTAAATATAAATAAGTATCTACTGCATAAATATCATCATGGTGGAAATCAGAACTAGTTCAGGAGGGCTAATTTTTAGATGACGCTTCTTTTGAAAAGTTACAAAAAGCACACAGGAGAGCAGGGAAGAAAGTGAGCTGTGAGAAGAACAGAAAGACCATTTCTACGTCACGTAAGACATTTATTTTGGTTACAGTTAGTGTTTTAACACTGATTTGTGATACAACAGACGTTAAGCTTGCTTTCCTTTAAAACCAATTTAATACCTTCCCCTTTTCTGCCCGGAAGAGTCACGCTTTCGCAATCGAATCACCCGAAAAGCTGACAGGCGGGAAGCTGAGCTTTCTGGCGGCTCTGCTCTCTCAACCGGAGCGGGTTTCTATTTCCAATCAGGAAACACTGTTGGCTCTTCGGCGATCCTGGACGCCGGTTTTACGACAGAAAAGTTCCTGTGAGGAAAGCTCGTATCTTCATATTATGAGATCAGCGCTTATTTTAATGAAAACATTAGCATCTCAACATTAACTCGTGACGCGAAAGGCACCAACTTTCCTTTTCGGACCAGCCACCCCCACGGGTGGGACACAGTGCCACCTGCTGGTCATCCCCGCTCATTTCCAGGCGGTGGTCAATTCCAGGGGAGGGGGCGGTTCTCAGAGAACCCCAAGGGACCTTAGGGGTCCTCTAGGGGAGCCCCCTTGTTTGACGGACGGCTGATTTTTGCTCTCCGGATAACTCGGAGTGGCGGGAAAACAGACCGGCCTGTGGCAAGCGTACCTGCTTAGATTTGAGAAGAAAACCATTCGGTGCTCTAATTCGACCTAAGTAAGCGAATCGAAGAAAGGGGTCAGTCGGGGGAGAGGGGAAGGGCACCCTGAGTTCCTACTCCCTCATTTCCCAGCGGGGAGAGAGCTGTCCGGAGACAGCTTCCACTCACGGCTGGGCATACGCTGACTCTTACACAAGAGAATTTTATTTTACTCAAAAATTAGGAGCTGAATCTCATGAAGTAAATACGGGGTTTCCGGGACTAGAGACTACCAAGAAATCCCAAGTTATCAGCGTAGAAGCAGCCCCGGAGTAAAGGCAGTAATTCTCTCAATGGTCTTTTCTCCCTCATGCCCCCACACGAAGGCCTTCGAGAGGTCTGGTTAACTAGCCTAAGGAGCTGGGGCTGTCCTGTGGGGTGACCGCCGCCCAAGTGCGGGAGGGGGAGCCCTGGCCCCCCAGCCCCAGAGCCTCTTCCGGACAGAGAGCAGAAAGCTCCGACGTAGGGATGCTACACGCTTCCTGGAGGAGGAGCCGCACGTTCTAACCCAATCGGGGACCCACGCTTTTTTACTTCCTTTTCCTGGAGCGGGGGTGCGTTTGTACCCCAACTCCCTCCCACCCGCAGGCGGACCCCCCCCCCCTTGGCAGCACAGCTTGAATCACTGTACTCCGTCCAGAGCCCTAACTGGCTCTCGTGCACACGGGCTGGGTCAAGGGCATGTTCAGGGCACCCGGACACTCCCAGGGGGCTCCTGTCTTGAGGGGGAGTGTAGCACGAGACAAAGAATTCAGCTTCGGGGTGCAGCAGACCTGAAGTCCTGCCTCGGCTCTGCCTCGGAGCCCGGGACGGCCCGAGGGCCGTGGCCGCCATCAGTCCGAACGCCGGCCCCTTTTTCTTAAAAGGCAACCATACATGAAGCAGCTCTGTCAACTTGACGGGGTTACTGGAAGGATCAAGTTCGAGGGCGTGGGACAGCTCCCCGGAAACCGTGAAGTGAGGTACACAGGTTAGAGAGGATGGCCGTTTCGCTTAGGCAGGTCTAGGTGGGCAGTCTGGTATCTGGAAACGACGACGGACCCTAGCTTGTCCAGGGCGACTGCGGTCACGGAGAAAAGGGACCGTGCAGCAATAGAGGTCGCGACACCCGTGCGGCCCTGCGGCACCCTGCTTCTCCTCGTCCGGCCGGACGCTCCCGGCCAACTCCGAAAAAGGCACATTCCCCACCTCGACAGGGTCACACGGCCGGAATTCGAATTTAAAGCGGATTTTTAACTACTAAACGAAAGTCCTGGCTTCTTCTCTTCAGGCTTCTGGGAGCCTGATCCGCCCACCAGGACGACACCCTGCCGCATCTGGTGCTCGGGGGGAAAAAAAAAAAAAAGTTTAACTCCACCAACTTTTATAGACCTCTACGCGCTAGGAGCTGGGGGTGTGGGTGAGGGCCGCCTCTCTGCTGGTAGGGAACCGGAAGGGACAGGAATGCCTCACCTCCCATGATGACGGTCACCGAAAGTCCTAACGAGACCGTGTTCAAAACACAATCACACAACCGCTATGTTCCGACGAGGACGCGCACGCGTGTAAGCGCTAGCGCGTCCCGCATCCCGACATCGTCCTTACGGAGTCCTAAGAAAGGCTATCCCCGTTTGTTGTTCGCTCTACCAGCAGCGCAGGCTCCGTCGGGATGCTCCGCCGTGTGTCACTTCTGCCTGGCTGAGGCATTTGTGCGCCCGGGGCCCCGGGATCGCTCCCGGCCTCACGGAGCCCTGAAGAGCTACCTACGAGCGGGCACGGCGAGAAGCGGCCCGTCCGGCCTCTGCCTGGGTCTCTGAGACGCACGCCCCCGACGCCCCCGCACCCCCACACTGCGATCGGCCGACTTCCTCCTCCTGTCCTCGGAATAGCAACCGAGACAACCGAGACAAAAAAGCAGTTGGCACGAGGGGCCGGAGCTCGCCAACGCTGTAATTCAGGCCAAACCCTTTGTAATTCTTCAAATGGTGGGGTTTTTAAATAGGCGGAGACTTCGACACTCTGTGTTCTAAAAAAATAAAAATAAAATAAGATAAAAGCGTGCCCAAGGCATCGCTCTTCTAACAAACCAAGCGACCGAGAGCAGTCCCAGGGGCATATTCCAAAGCAGTGGGTTCTGAATGCAAGGCTTCCAAAGGTCCGCATCTTAAAAACTATGGACTTAGGGGAGTCCGCGGGCCTCTTTGTTTAGGTATCTTTCACCCTAAGGAAATAATTAAAATGCAGTGTCTTCATGGGAATTTCCACCCGCTAACAACCAACGGCCCCTCCACCCCAGCTTCAGACCTCACCATGTGCCTCTGCCTGCGACAAGGAGTGGACAGCTGGGAGGCGTGGGGGGGAGGGTTGCGGGGGAAGACAGGCGTGGTGGGGGGAGAGGAGTTTGCATAGTTCCCTTACAGGGCGCTAGGTGCTGAGGTCTCCGCTCAGGAGAGGACCCAGGGGTGGGGTGGGAGGGAGCGGGGCGGGGGGGGGGAGGGAGGGAGGCAGGGAGCAACGGAGGTCAGGAGGGACCCCTGTGGGCGTCTCAAGCCTCACACTTGCAGGGCCCTCCTGCCTTCGGTCATCCAGGGGAGACGCGCGCGCGCCACAGGCCTTCCCCCTCTGCGCCCCCGCCTCGGGGAGGGGACGTCCTACACTGCAGGCACAGGACACGCCAGGGAGTGAGAAGGCCCTCCTCAGCAAGCTTATTTATATGCTCCCCAGGGGGAAAGTGGCCCCAGGGCTGTGTTGGGACGGACTTGTGGGCAAGTGCCTGGCGACGCTGGGAGCAGGGTGCACTGTGGTTCCTGAACATGGTGGCTTGGGACACCTCCACCGGGGGCTCCCCCGCCTGCCTCTAGGGAGAAGAGGCGGCGGGGGCGCCCTAGAGTTTCAATTTCCCCTCCTTGGCTAGTCTGTCGTTGAGCTGGCAGAGCTGGGCCAGGAAACCGTCGTTGGGGCCGATCTCGCGGTTCTGCCGCACGACGCTCAGGGCGGACCTGACGTCCATCTTCTGGCGCATCATGAGGTACGCGATAACTAGGGTCGGGGAGCGGCTGTAACCTTCCCGGCAGTGGACAAGGACCCGGCCTGTAAGAAACGGGGACACGTGAGCTGGAGCCAGGGCCATCCGATCACAGCGGACTCTGGCCACGACTCTCCTGGGGGGCGCCTGCGGGGCTCAGTCAGTTAAAGCGGCTGACTCTGGATTTCGGCTCCGGTCAGGATCTCAAGATCTCGAGATTCTTTTTATTTTTTTTAATGTTTATTTAACTTTGAGAGAGAAAGGGGGGGAGAGAGAGTGAGTGGGGAAGGGACAGAAAGAGAGGGAGACAGAACCCGAACCAGGCTCTGAATCAGGACGTGGGGCCCGAACTCATGAACCGTGAGATCCTGACCTGAGCCAAAGTCGGACACTCAACCCACTGAGCCACCTGGGCTCCATATGAAATTTATATTTCAATCAAAAGCAGGACACGGAACCAACCCAAATGCCCATCAGCGGGTGAAGGGACAAACCGATGCGCCCACATGCTGGAAGACTACTCAGCATTAACGAGGAATGGATTGTTGATACTTGCGGCAACACGGACGGAGTGAGAGAGGCCAGGCCACAGAAGCGTACACAGAATTCCATTTCTACACAAGTCGACAAAATGTACGCTCGAGTCTGGTGACAGAAAGCAGGCCAGTGGCTGGCAGGTGGAGAGGGGCGGCACGGAGAGGCACGTGAGGAAACTCGGGGGGCGGGGGGAGGGTGAAGGATGTGCTCACTACCTTGTTTGCAGGGTGCTTTCACAAGTGCACACGTGTGTCAAAACTTCAAATTGTAGGCTTTAAAGGTGTGTGGTTTATTCAATGTCAATTATACCTCAACAGAGTGGTTTAAAAAACAAAAGGAACACGCGTGTCGAGTACAAACACACACACAAAATCAAAACACACCCGGGGCGCTTGGGTGGCTCAGTCGGTTGAGCATCTAACTCTTGATTTTGGCTCCGGTCGTGATTTCACGGTTCGGTTCATGAGTTCGAGCCCCACGTCCGTCCGGCTCTGCACCGGTACTACGGAGCCTGCTTGGGATTTTCTCTCTCTCTCCCTCTCTCTCTGCCCCTCCCCAGCTTGTGCACGCATGTGCGTGCACTCTCTCTCTCAATATATATAAACTTAAAAATAATAATAAAAAGGCACACCAACCCAAACACTCTCTCACGGCCCCTCCCACGAGGCCCTACTAAAGCTGGCGCCCCCAGATCCAACGGCGTCTCCTGCTCTCCCTCCGTCCCTCCACTCCAGCCGCCCCCTCAGCCTGCGACACTCCCCCCACCTGCGTGTTTGCTCTCCCTCCCGCCCTCTCTAGAGTGACACAGCCCCTCCCGGGCCCTTCTCACTAATCTCCGCCTCCTGACTCTAGGCTCCCCGCCTCCGCGGGCCAGAAATCTTTCCGACTTCTTTGCTGTCAGCTTCAATAGGGGGAGCTTCACGGCCCCAGGGCTGTCCGTCTGCCTTGCTCCCCGCTGCATCCCCGGCACGTGGCGAAAGAAAGCATCGACGTCAGACCGCGGCACGTTTCCAGGGGGCAGTCCCCAGGAGCCACGAGCCTCGGCTTTTCTCTGCCACCACCCCCTCCCCACACAGAGCGTCGGTCCAGGTCCTCACCGCCCTCACCTCCGCACCTCCAACCCGAGCGCTCACTCTACCTTCACGACCAACGAATCCACACTCCACCCGGCAGCTGGAAGGGGCTTTCTAAGATCCGAATAGGACCTGTCACCATTCGTGGGGCTTCTCGTCTCCCAGGTGCGGCTTACGAGGCCAAGGTGACCACAGCCTTAATACCGTTCCTTGCATTTCCTCACCTCTGTGCCTCTGCACGTCACTCCCTCTGCCTGGAACGTATTCTCTCTCTTGGCCGCCTGGCAAACTCCTACTCATCCCTTAAAACCCTAGGTTAAGTATTTCTTTTGTCGGCGTATGGATTTAGAACCCCAAACTTTGAAGTCACATGAATCTGGGCTTAAATTTTAACTCGCTGGCTGTGCTGGTTACGTGTGTCAACTTGGCTTGTCTAGGATGCCCAGTTGCTTGGTCGAACACCAGTCTAGAAGGTATTTGGTGGATGTAATTAACACCTACCATCCGCTGACTTTCAGTAAGGGAGATTACCCTTGACAACGAGGAGGGGCCTCATCCAATCAGTTAAAGCTCTTGAGACCAAAACATGAGGTTTCCCGGAAAAGAAATTCTGCCCCATGACTGTAACAAAGAGGTCCCGCCCGAGTTTCAGCCTTGGCAACTGCCCTACGGATTTCAGATTTGAGAGCCAATTCCTTGAAATAAACAATATCTATTTATCTATGGGTTCTGTTTTCTGGCCAATACACTGGTTATTAACGCTGTGACCCACCTAACTCCACAATGCCTCAATTTCCTCATCGGTGTTAATAGCACCCAATGCAGCTCTTAGGCTAGAGGGGCGTCTGGGTGGCTCAGCTGGTTAAGTGTCCGACTTCGGCTCGGGTCATGATCTTGTGGTTCATGGGTTCAACCCCATGTCAGGCTCCGTGCTGACAGCTCAGGGCCTGGAGCCTGCTTCAGATCCTGTGTCTCCCTCTCTCTGCCCCTCCCCTGCTCACACTCTGTCTCTGTTTCTCAAAAATTAATAAACTTAAAAAAAAATTTTTTAAGCCCTTAGGCTGGAGCCCAGCACATATAAACACTCAATAAATAATTATTAGCTGGCATCAGGAGTCCTCTAGTGGGACCTAGTATCTTCCACTGTGGCAGCCGGCTCTGCGTCACTGTCGGCCATGCACGGTCTAGCCTCCTCTGCCAGACTGTGAGCTCCTTAAGGGCAAGGGCTGTGGGGTTTTGATTTCTGGATGCCCTACCAGGTTAGTATACACCTGGTGCTCAATTAATATTTGCTGACTAGCCAAGTAGATAATTATCCACCAATACATCTATAACGCCATTGCTTCGAAGGAAATCGGCTGGCCCAGAGTCTGTTCCCATCACCCTACCCTCAAAACATGACTCTGTTTCCCCAGTGCCTCCCAAGCACGAAGGGGGAGTCCTCCACTTTCCTGCCCGTTCACTCTCCAGCTGGTATGCCCGAAGTCCGCAGAGGGGGGCCTGCCGTGCCCCGGCCCTGGCAAGGGGACCATCTGCAGAGCGGCTCCCTCACCACCTGGAACAGACTCAGAAGCCCAAGACGCACAGAACCAGAGGGGGAAGGGGAGGGTTCGAGTCCCACCCTTCCAGGCCCCGCCCAGATGCCGCCCTCCTCCATAAAGCCTCCCCCGATTTTCCTCCTCCGAGCACTCCTGGCTGTCCCCACTTCTCCAAAGCGATGGGCACCCGGCTCCCCTGAGCCCCGCACACTGTCGGAGGCCAGTGCGTTTCTGTTGACTCATTTAACCAATCAATCCCAGAAGCATTAGGGTCCTTGGAATTCGTTTTTGTCACTCGCTCGGTAATTATTTGCAGTGTGTCTGCCACGTGCCCGAGGCTACGTCAGGTGCTGGGGAGACAGACGGGGGATCCGGCGGACCCAGCCTGAGAGCAGGCTTCAGAGAAGAGCGGACACCGTGCCCAGTGCTAAAACACAAGGTGGAGTTTGCCGGAGGACAGGGCAGGGAGAGGCAAAGAGAACTTTCTAGACTCGGCCCACGTGTGCTCCTGCTAAGGCAGGAGGTCACGAAAAAGCAAGATATGTTCTTGGAAAGAGAAAAGAAAGTCAGAAAGCTCTAAGTTCCCTGAGCGGATGACTAAGCCACACACAAGAGGAGCAAAACGCATCCCCTTAACTGTGCGCCTCGGTGCCATCTACCCAAGAACTCAGTACAGCCGAAGCGGACGGGGGCGGGGACACACAGGACACCGGGAAGGGCCACGAAGCGCCTGACGGTGCAGTCTGCAGACCCCCTGGGTGATAAAATTCCCTGGAAATCGTTTCGGGGGAGAATGCTGGGCCCAGAAGCAGTGTGTAGCAGAGACGGCCTAGAATCAGGGGGACAGGGCGGACCGCGCCTCAATGGGGGAGGAGGCGCACTTCCCCCCTGTCCACAGAAGGTTGTGGGGAGGGGAGGAAGCGCCTGGGGGAAGCAGCTGGAAGGTGAAGGCAGTTGCTGAGAAAAGCAAGTTGAAAGCAGAAAGGGCACGTGGGCCAGCCTGCTCGGCTGCCGTCTGGCCTTCTGGAGTTTCCCCCAGGGACATCTTGCCTGGCTGCCGGTTCCTCGCCAGCTCTGCTTCAGTCTAAGGTTTGGGAGCATTTGGAAAGTAGCTGGAAGACGTGGCCTGTGGGCCACGGCCTGCTGAGTCCCAGCCTAGGCCAGTCATGGCTGCCCCCACTCCTCTGGGCCAGGCATTCATGCAAGCCAAGTCCGGCCAGCGAGATGCGAGGGGAAGCCTACGGAGGGGGTTCTGAGGACCATCCTCCCTTAAAAACAACAAAAGAAAGAGAAGAAAAGAAAACACATGAGGAAGAGATGGCGGCCTCGTCTTTTGCTGCACTTTGTCCTGCGGCGACATGGTGACCGCGTCTGCCACCGCCACCTTGGGACCACTAGGGGAGCGCCCAGCACTGGCGGCAAGAGAGAGAGGGGGAAACACCTCGTCGTGATGCCACCGCTGGGCTGCTGCACCAACCGGCCCCAGAGCTCCTTCACCTTAGCACTTCTTACCGCGGAAGACAAATGGTTATTGCTGAAGCTATCTGGATTGGGGGGCGAGGTGGGGAGTGAGTGGCTAGAAACGAGCTCTCAGCAAAGTCAACTCAAACACAAGGACCCCGGGGGCTGCCACTGGGTGAAAGGTTGGTACGTCGTGTGTCATGTAGGGCCACTTGACAGGTTCCAAAGAGAAGCCCCCCGTGGGCCTCTTTTCCAGAAAAAAAATCCAGTCAAAGCTGCCTTGCACTGTTTCCTGGGCGGCAGGCGCCTTACCGTTCTTTTGAGCCAAGGCCTGGTCGATGAAGTCTGCGGCCCTTTCAAAGTAGGCGCTGAGGTTGAACTCCTGCGTGTCGTTGGCCTTGATGCCCAGGTAGGTGATGCCGGAGTCCTTGTAGAAGTTGGCGTTGGTGTTGACGTGCATGAAGGACCTGCCCTCAGCAGCGTTCAGAACATGCGTGATGCCCAGTTTCTGCAGCTTGGGGATGTCTTGAGCCACAGACCTGGACAGGAGAGAGCCGCAGGGAATGGTTAAGGGACCGAGGGGCAGGCAGGGAAGGAGGAAGACCGAGAAGATTCTAAGCCTCCGTGCCTGGCCCCTGCCGGCTTCTCCTCGTCTTATGACCCACCTCCGTCACGCCGGCCGCATCTAATTACCAGCAGCTTCCCCAAATAGACTGCGAGGTTTCATACCCATGTTGTTCCCCCTCTGGAATGCCGTTCTCCAGCTTCTCCAGGGACACACACCCTCTCATTTGTCACCACCCTCTGCAGCACGTCCCGGTCTCCCCTCCGTTCCATCTGGCGTCACGCTCCCCTGTGCTGTGGTGGTGGTGGTGGGCGAAACATGGGCTCTAGAGCCAGGCTGCCTGGGTCGGAGTCCGACCCTGAGACTTCCCAGCCGGGTAACCTTGAGCAAAGGTTAAGCCACTTAACCTTTCTGTGCCTCCGGTTTCCCTGTCTGTGTGATGCGGAGAATCACAGTAGCTACGACCCCCGGGGGTCGTCATGCGTGTTAAATGTGCTGTTGTGTAGACAGAGCCTGAGGCTGCGGACCGTGTTATTTCTAATGCCTGATTGTTCTTATCTGTTTTGATGGGCAGGCTGTGAGCTCCTGGAGGGAGTCACCATGTCTGGCTTCCGGTCTGCGTGCCTGGCACCTGCTATAGCGCCCGGCACACAGTAGGTGTTGACTATGTAGTGAATCAGTGAAAAAGAATGAAATCAGCACAACCTACGCAGCCCCCTTCCCTGGATTATAACGTACGGCAGCCCCTCCAGTCCCCCAGAGGGACCCTTTCCGCCACAGGCCACTAACCACGTTTCTGAAGCTCTCTTGGGTGAGTAAGCACTTGGGGACCAAGTGGCGCCAGCAGAACTCTGGGGGTTATAAAACATTTGATCTGAATAGTCAAAGGGCTCCTTTATTTCATCTCACAACAACATCCCAATTCAGACAGCAGTTTATATACTTTACAAAATGCCTTCTCCTACAGGGTCCTGTTGGCCTATCGGGGCGGCCTGTGAGGAAGCGAGGACTCGGCTTAAACTCGGGCCCAAAAGGACCGCGGAGGGATGTGCTCGTGCTCACGTGGGCTGCGTGGCGGCCCAGCTGGGAGGAGACCAGACGCCAAACCTGTTCTGTCTTCCCCTCGCTCTGCTTGTCACGTCCGCGTCCACTGCAAATCCTGAGTTCTAGAAAACGAGGCTCATACGGGATCCTCTCTGCCCTGGGAACCCTGATTCGGTGACGGGGCTCCCAGCGTGCGGGGAGCACCCCCGCACACAGAACCTGTGGCCAAGTCAAAGCCAGATTCACTAGTCGGGCAGGGGGTGCGTTTTCTGCAGTGGCCGTCGGCACTCACCCCTCGCCCCTCTGGCTACCACCGCCGTTCACCACCTCGGCTTTCGCTTGGGAAGCGGTGGCAGCCGAAAGTGCCAAACTGCCCAAGACAGCAGCTCCCAAGGGTGCCAAGGCCACTTGCTGCTTGCGTGGCTGGACGGGGGGCTATCCTAGAACTCTGCAATTACGGAGCCCTCTCGCCGAGGCTCTGGGACTGTTTGAGCTTGTCCCTGCTCACAACACTGGGCACGGTCGTGTTGTAAGGCAGTGGTTGATTAAAACAAACACCTAACTCTGAAGGTGAACTCCCATTCACCTCCCTTCTCGATTACTCGGCATTCAACAAACTTACCGTTTTCATTACTACCACTATGAATGTGCATTGTACAGTGCCTGACACCGAGTAGGTGCTCAATGTGGTGAATGAAGAGATGGCATGGAGGACACTGTCCCCCATGAAGGTGGGATCCGCCTCATAGACCCCTTTGAGCCCCGCGATGACCCCCATTTTTGCGGCACTCCTTAGCACGGTAAGCAGCAGGTCCTAGAACAGGACAGGGGCTATAGACATGAAGGAGATGTTGGCCCTGTCCTCACGATCCCTCAACCACTCTGGGCCACCATCTCCCCCCGGGGTAAAAGGAGCGAAGAGTGTTAGTTCTAGGTTTCCAACACGCAGCCCCTGGCCCACAGAGCTCAGGGCGTTGGTTAATCAAACCCTATCTGCAAGGCAGGAAAAGGAGCGAGGAAACCCCAGCCCAGCTCTCCGGATCCCACATTTGGAGTATTCCGATTCCTCGATCAGGCCTGCCCAGCCGGGAAAGTTCCACGCCCGGTTTGTGACGTCAGCCCGTTGCCATGGCAGCGAAGGCAGACATTCCGCGGTGACCTCACTGCAGAACCAGGCAGCTGTCACATGACGCGCGGGCCGGACACCGGCCGGGTGACAAGAGGGCCACCTGTTAAGTGATCCTGGTAGCCCGACCCCGCCCAAAGCCGAGCCCCTAGCGGGTAGCGGCTGCGAACCGGGCCGGACGCCGGGCTGGCCGAGCGTCCCGGACCCCGTGCCCCACTGCGAGGGGGAGGACCGCGCGCCGCCGGGGCGGGGTCTAGCCCCTCCGCCCCCACGCGCGGGGGCGGGCGGCGACTCCAGCCCCTGCCCGGCCCCCGCTGTGCTCCCGAACGGCGACCACGCCCCGCACCCCCCTCCTCCTCCTCGCGCCCGCGACGCCCCCACCCCGGCTTTCGGGTGGGCGGGGCGCCCCGGCGGCGACTCACGCGTTGCCCACGTAGATCCTGGGGGTGACCTCGTTGCAGGGCTGGCTCGGCAGGCTGTAGCAGCCGCTGCCGTCCGAGAGCAGGTCGTTGAGATCCTGCACCGAGAGCTCGAACGGGCCCGACATGGCGGCGGCCGGGCCCAGCACGCCGGGGCAGCAGCCTGCGAGGGGAGAGGCGCCGGGTCAGCTGGGCGGGGGCTCGCGAGCCGGGACCCGCCCCGTCCCGCCCCGGAGGCGGGGCCGCCGGGCGCGGGAAAAGGCGGAGCGCGGACGGCCGACGCACTGGGCTCCGCGCGAGGAGGCGCGCCGCTGGGGTCGCGCGGACGCTCGGGGGCGCCGGGGCGTGTGTCCCGGCGGAAATGGCGCCGCCCGTGTTTGGGGCGGCATCTTCGGCCCACCCGCGGCCCTTTCTGTACCATTATAACCTGGCAAGTGCAGTAACTTCATTGGACTAAACTCGGGGCGCAATAAATGTTCCTATTGTCCGGGGTCCTGTTGACGCCAGAGGTGTCGCCTAGTTTTTCCAGGATTACCAGGACACCCGGGTTCGGCTTGTGACCTCTGGCCGCCCGCTGCGCGACCGGCAGCATTGACGTCGCCCAGGGAGCTTGTCTGAAAGGCGCAGTCTCCGCCCCAGCCCACACCTGCTGAATGAGAATGTGCATTTCACAGCCCCCTCTCCACCGTGACTCCTGCTGAGGTTCAAGTTTGAGAATCACAAGTCCGAGGCACAGCTCTCGGCAACAGGTATTGAGAGCCAGCATCGTGCCTAAAAGCTTGGGTTCTGCGCAGCCAGACTCGGCATTGTGACCCCGGGCTCTCTGAGCCCGTTTGCTAAAAAAAAAAAAAAAAAAAAAAGGATACTGTCGATGCGGGAAACAAAGGCAAAAGAAAAAATTAAATTTCCTTACTACTCACAGCCCATCGATGAGTCCTTGAGACAGGCACAGTGACCTTCCTCTGGGAGCTCAGCTGTCTGGATTGTGATACTTTGCTAAGGGCAAAAGGAAATCTTAGCTTAACATTATCCGACCCCCCTCCCCCAGGATCCTGTGAGTCTACTTGAAACAGAAATTTCTTTGGAAACTTCCTTTATCTCTACCCACCAAGATATATGTTAGCAATCATACTCCAAGCATATGGGCCCCAGATACTCATCTGAAAGGGCTCCTGGCTGAGTCTTTTTTTTTTAAGGAATAATTTGTTTCTTTATTCGTCTTTCTCACTAGCCTTGGAAGTCTTTGAGGAAAGAGACTCTAGCAGTCTCCAACCTCATTATTGAGCACAAGGCCTGACTTACCTACGGCACCAACAGTACAATTGTGAAATGGATGAGTAAAAGCTTCTCTGAACTTCTGTAGAAGTTCATTTTATTGGGGGCGCCTGGGTGGCTCAGTCAGTTAAGCGTCTGACTTTGGCTTAGGTTGTGATCTCATGGTTTGTGAGTTCAAGCCCCACATCGGGCTCTGTGCTGTCAGCTCAGAGCCTGGAGCCTGCTTTGGATTCTGTGTCCCTATCTCTGTCTCTGCACCTCCCCCACTCATGCTCTGTCTCTCTCTCAAAAATAAATAAGCATTGGAAGAAAGAAAAAAATTTTTAAAAAAGTTCATTTTATTGAAAGCCACTTAAAAATTTCTGATATGGAAAATGGTATGTTTTAATCTAAAATTCTTATAACTTTCAACAAACTACATCAGTTACATACATCAGAGTCAGAGAAGCGACTGTGTCTCACGCATCTTTGTATCTTTCAGAAGACTGAGTTCATTGCTGTCCCGATAGGAGACCTGGCTGAGTCTTTACTGAACAGTAAAAAGTGACTTTTTCCTAACGATAGCTAGCCCCCTCAGGGTCCCGGAAATGTTGTTTCCAAAATTCCTTACAGGCTTACTCTATCCCTAACCCCTTCCCGACTTGAAAGTATATATTCGACCACTTCTCACAACCCCAGTGCCCTTTCCTCATGCTTTAAGAAAACCACCTTTTTGCCCCCAAAAATGTCTCAAGAATTCTTTCTCGAGCGTTTGCTCTGAACCCCAACATTTCCGCATCATGTGTACCTCACCCCTGGGTTGTTCGAAAAATTAAAGGTGCCGCCCAAGGAAAGCGCCCAGCACCGTACCGTGAGCACTCAGGTGTTCTGTCTGCTTCAGCCACTGCGGTGAGCGCCCACTAGGTGCGACCACACCTGTGCTAGCGTGGCGATGGAGCGGGCTCCTCTGGGCCGGTCCAAGAGCAGCTGCCAGCCCAGTGTTGACTACCCTCCTCATTTGCTGAGATCCCACTGAGGGCCGAAGACAGTCTCTGTCCCCCCCACCACTGCCGATGGCAAATTCCCCCCCTCCCACCCCTCCAGAAAGTTCGGGAAACCTCCTCCTGAGTCCAGCTCTGCCACTAACTTGGTTCGTGACCGGCAGCGCAGGCTGTGACTCCGGACTTCGGTTTCCTCATCTGCAAAAAGGAAGCAATTGGATGAGATGTCATGTCATCTTTCACCTTACCCCGAAAGCTCACGGTCTCACACCTCCAGGGCATCCATCGTGGTGGAGACTAGTTGGCTTAGAGCCCAAGGTATGTAGCCAAGGCTGGAGTCCTCCATCCCCGCCCCCCCACCCCGTGCCTTCCCCGCCCCTCCCAGCACACCACAGCTTTTCCCGTGGTGCCGGTGACATCTGCGCGCCAGGCGGGTGGGAGAGCCTCTGAGTCTCCCCCTCATCTTGACTTGGACCTAGATTAGCTTCCAAGCAGAAGCCCAGGGATGGCCAGGCCTGCTCCACTGCTCCTCTTCCTTCCCCCGAGACCTGTCCCTGATGTCATAACTGGGTAACTATGACAACGTGTCATGGGGACAGCTGAGGACCTCACGGAGGAGCCCGGGTGCCTCATTTCTGAAGTGAGACTAGGAAGAGCAGATGAATAATTCCCTGGATTATCTAGCCTACCCTGTAATCGTCTCTAATCACAGGCAGAGCACAACCTTCAGGAAGAAACTGGACTTCGGCCACTATGTATTTCACAAGAATAGAATACAAATAGGTATGTGGGCCGTTGGGGCAGGACACCGCGATTAGGGGTTCTGGAAGGGCCCCCCCTTAGAGATATTGACAGTACAGGACTCTGCAATGATGTGGCCTTATCGGGTAGGTTGGGTCAAGAAGACTAATGCCAGTGACGAAATTTATCTTCCGCCAGGAGTTCAGTGGGTGGAAACGTTCATTCGAACTCTTTATTTATTTTTTATTTTTTTTTAACGTTTATTTATTTTTGAGACATAGAGACAGAGCGTGAGCAGGAGACGGGCAGAGAGAGAGGGAGACACAGAATCCGAAGCAGGCTCCAGGCTCTGAGCCGTCGGCACAGAGCCCGATGCGGGGCTCAAACTCACAGACGGCGAGATCATGACCTGAGCTGAAGTCGGCCGCTTAACTGACGGAGCCACCCCGGAGCTCCTTTTTCAAACTCTTTAAAGCCACAGAAAGCTAGAGAGAGGGTGGGACTCCGGCTCCCAACAGCCTAGTCGTATGGGGAATGGGTGGGAGAGGCTCTTTCATTGGGTGCCAAGAACATTCATCTCTATGTTTTACTTGTTCTAGCCCTCATGTTCTTTCATGTCTGCTCAAAACTCATCAAAGTTTGGGAAATTAACCTAACCTAAAATTCCTGAACTGGCGTCAGGTCAGAATTCAAAATCGCCATGTTTATCCGTTGGGACGGTTGTTGAGAAAGCGAGCTGGTGTTCCGAGGTGGCCGAGGGAACCCCTGTGTCTTAACACGCCTCTCTTTTCTCCTTCTCTAGTGAAGCCTGCTGTTGATACCAAACCTCCAGCGGCGCACACACATCACATTTTAAAGTTGAACAAAATACAGGTATTTGTTCTTGCCATTTGAGGATGTACTTTGTTGATTTTTATCTATGTCCTGAAGAGGTCCAGTTTCCCAGAACCTTATGAGTACCCGCCTAACCCAGAGATTTGTTACTACTCCCCTCCTCCTGCACACCGCCCGTTTCCTCCGCTCCGCTCCCAGTCCCCGCCGTGGCCCCCCATTTGCCCCTTCCCCACCATCCCAGAGCGGGGGCGGTGCAGAGGGTGATGGCTGAAGTCACCATGCCCGGGTGCGGTTTCTCACCAGGGGGAACAAAAGCGAATCGACAAAATCGAATACGAAAACAAGCATCTGTGTCAGAAAATCGCAAACGCCCATCGCGGCCCTGCCAAGGTGGATTGCTGGAACGAGTATTTGTCCAAGAGGTAGTGTTCTCTCTCCCCTTTTCATGTTTGGAAAGTCAGACTTGACTTGCCCCTCGTTGGATTTTTGTGCGGGGTTCTCCCGGGCAGGAGGGGTACTCGGAGGAAGGTATTCTGATGGGTAATCCAGAGAGACCAGATTAAGGAGAATAAAAACTACTTGAAATGGAGACCTTCCTCTAGCGTTAAAGACTTCTAACTTTTATTGCGCCTAAGAGACTTTTTGGAGTCCTATTCAGAGTTTGTCACAAGAAAATACTGCATACTTATGTCAAATGGTGACCGTAGCTGGGACTCCGACACAGTGTTCTTAAGGACTGGTTCCTCAAATATTTCCTGAGCAACCACTGTGTGCTAAGCTCTGTGAATAGAGATGAAATTATACATATATATATAATATATTATGTATATATAATATATATATAATTTCCTAACCTCAAAGAACTCAAGACCTGTTAGGGGAGACATTTATGTAAATAATGAATTTATTTAAATATTATTTATTTATGTAAATAAAGAAGTGTATGCAACGGAAAGAATTTGGGGGGGTGTGTGTATGTATCCTTGTATATCTGAAATAGTTGAAAGCTGAGAAGAAATGAAGCAAACCTTGTCACCGGCCCTTTGTGATGTATCCCTAGGCAAGACCTTCTCCCATGAGATAAACCAGACATCCTCAGCCCCGGGTTTCACCTAACAACTCCTGGGGTGCTTTTATCAAATGCCAGTGTCCCAGCTGCACCCCAGACTAATAAAGTAGAATCTTCTAGTGGACATCAGGGTTGAAAAACCACGGATACAAGCCTGCCAATGCTGTGCCCAGTCCCCGGAGTGTAGTCTGTTTCAACAGGAGTATGGGGCCTCCGGACGCAGCAGGAGAGTCTGTTTCCTGCGCTTCGGCAGCCTGGGTTTATGACATCGCGACTTCATCCAAGAGGGGAATTTTATTCTTCAGGCATCTCAGGATTTTGTGTGTTTCAGCTTAAACAGAGAAACAAGAAACCGGGAGCTAGTAAGAATCACCATGGAAAACCAGGGCATTCTGAAGAGGCTTGGTGATCGAAAACCGCACTACGACCGCAAGTCATCCGAGATAGACTGGCAGGCACGTGGACACCCGGCCCTACCCCCTCGCTCGCCCAGAGCCGGTTTCAGAAGAGACCCCCTGAGTGGCTGAGGGAGGGATCATGAGAAATGCAACAATGGGTAAAAGAGAAGCTACCCAGAGCAAACAAAGCTAAAGACGGGGGCGAGCCTTTGCTCGGTAGCAAAGCCAATCTGAGTCAGTTTCAGAAAACACCTCGGTAGCATCTTCCCTCGGGCTTTCATTCATTGAAAAAGGCTGAACGTACAAGCAGAGCGGAGGAGGGGCATACGATTCAGTGTGCGGTTGATTTCCTTCATTTAGGAAGGACCCTCCAAGAAGGAAAGAAAGAAAAAAAAAAACCATCTGCGGTGTTTTTAAAACCCCCCCACTGCCCGCTTTGGTCTGTAAGCCTTTTTTTTTTTTTTTTTTAAAGGCGGTGGTCTATTCAACAACTGCTTTGTTATTTTTTTTTTAATTTTTAATGTTTATTTATTTTGAGAGGGAGACAGAGAGTGAGCAGGAGAGGGACAGAGAGAGAGGGAGACCCAGAATCCGAAGCAGGCTCCAGGCTCTGAGCTGTCAGCACCGAGCCTGGTGTGAGACTCGAACCCACGAACAGTGAGATCCTGACCTGAGCCAAAGTCGGACGCTTAACCGACCGAGCCACCCAGGCGCCCCTGTAAGCCTTTTCTAAGCCAGCCTTAGGAGTTAGACCCTCAGCTTTAGCACCGGCCCCCTGACACTGACATCGTTCTCTCTGATTTTTTTTTCCTTCAAGAATTCAAGGCGCTATATCAGAAATACGACAAGATATCTTCTCTCCCTAGATGAATAGGTATGTCTTCCCATGGCTGCTGCTTGCTGTGAAATACAGTGATCCCAGTTGATACCAAAGCCCTGCGTGTGGATGGAGAACAAGAGGCCCAGTTAAAGGGCCGGATTTTGCCCTTCTGTTAATATAAGGGAACTCAGAGCTCTCTGTGTCCTCTCTCCCTATGAGTAGGAAATGGCTGGCCTTTGTCATCTGCTTTGAGTCTTTATGTGAGTCTAAGGGGAAGTGATTTGTTCCAATAAAACATAAACAGGAGGTCTCACGGCTTTAATGTCGTGCCAAAAGTTGAATGACACGTCTCTAGCACTGTTCAAAAGTACTATTGTATTGGCATTTTGTATTATTTAACTTTATTCGTAACGACCAAGTTTGGGATTTTATTTTTGTTATTATTATTGCTGGGGAGAAGGATAAATGGGCACTCCGGCTTTCCAAAGAATAGGTCTGTGTAATTAATGCCTCTCTATTTCTCTTCCTGTGTTTCCCCCGGCCCCGAATACAAGGTTACTCACCGTGGAAAAGATATAAGAGAAAGTCCTAGGATGTCTTAGCCGCTTAGGATCTCAAGACACCCCTAAGTGGCTGAATGCTCAATCTTAGGATGCTACAATAAAGCTTGGAACATAAGATGAGTAAGTTACATTTTAAGGTACCCGAAGGCTTTAGGTCCCATCCCAAAATGGAGACAGAGTGGGGCAGGCAGGAAGAAGGATGCAACCAGTTGTATTTGAGGCTATGAAAAGAAGTGTCTGTGAGAGATAAAGCAAGAGAAACAACTTGTTAAAGCGTACACCACCACCGCCATCGCAGAGGGGAGGAAGGTGGGGGAAGACAACCCAGCCACAAGCGCGGCTCTGTCGAAATGGAAAACAGAAGCACGTGGTAAGGTTAAGGTTCCGACGACACAGAAAACAAATGCCGTTGGTTTCTCTGTGGAGACACGGAAGTGGAAAAGAATGCTTCATTGAAGTTTCCGTATACTCTGTCCATTTATAAGGGAGCAGCCACAGTGAAAATGTCAAACATCTCTCGAAACGTACAAGACAACGTTACCTGATTGCTGTGACTGGTCACGCTGGGGTTGCGCCTGACTTTTTAAGCTTTTTATTTTGAAAAAGAGTAGATCTGAAATGTTCTCATCACCGACCAATAAAATTTTTATTGTAAAACAATTAGATCCACAGGAAGGTCCAAATAAAGTAGCGGGTAGGGGCGGGGCGCTCCCCACCCTTCACCCAGCTTCCCCGGGAAGTTAGCATCTTGTGTAACTGTCCTCCAACACCGAACCAGGAGCTGACATTGGTCCAGTCCAGAGAGTGTATACGAATTTCACTGGTTACATATACACTCATTTGTGTCTGTGTATATAGCTCTAAAGCAATGTGATCACATGTGTAGCTTTGGACAACTACAACCACATTCAAGACACTGAGTTAACCGTACGGTCATCAAAAGACTCTATCCTACCACTCCTTTTAGCCACAGCCACCCTCTTCCTCCCATTCCTAACCCCTGGCAATCACTAATTTGTTTTTCCATCTCTGTGATTACGCTACCTCATAAGTATTACATAAATGGGATCGTGCAGTATGCATCCGTTCTTTTGAGACTGGCTTTTTTTATTCCATATAATTTCCTTGAAGTTCATGCAAGTCGTGTGCATTAAAGTGCATTCCTGGGGCGCCTGGGTGGCTCAGTTGGTTGAGCGGCCGACTTCGGCTCAGGTCATGATCTCACTGTCTGTGAGTTCGAGCCCTGCGTCGGGCTCTGTGCTGACAGCTCAGAGCCTGGAGCCTGCTTCAGATTCTGTGTCTCCCTCTCTCTCTGCCCTTCCCCTGCTCACACTCTGTCTCTATGTCTCTCAAAAAAAAAAAAAAAAAAAGTGCATTCCTTTTTACTGCTGAGTCGTATTCCATGGTATAAATGGCCCAGTGTGTTTAAATATTTACCTGCGGAAGGACATTTGGGTGGTCTCTAGCTTTTCTGACTATTATGAATAAAGCAGCTGTGAATATTTGTTCCCAGCTTCTGCATGAAAATAAGGTGGATTTCCCTGGGATAAACACCAAAGAACACAATTGCTGGGTTGTGCGGTGAGTCTGTTTTCAAAGGAACTACAAAACTATTTCCAGAGCGGCTGTACCACTTACATCTCCATCTCCCCAGCAGTGGATGAGTGATGCAGTTTCTCCACGTCCTCATCCGCATTTGATATTAGTCTCTGTTTTAGTCATCCCGACGTGTGCGCTGACATCCCGTGGGGTCTTAGTCCGCATTTCTGTAGTGATTAATGCGGCTGAACAGCTTTCATATGCCTGTCATCTGTATGTCCTCTTGTGTACAATGCCTGTGAATATCTTTTGCCCATTTTCTAACTGGGCTATTCATATTTTAATACTGAAATGTTTAATATTGAATTTAATATTCATTTCTTATATACGCTAGACCAAATCGTTCGTTGATCTGTGATCCGCAAAATATTTTCTCCCAACCTGTCATCTGTCTTTTCGTTCCTCTTAACAGGGTCTATCATAGAGCAGAGTATTTTTTTTTTTATTTTTTTAATGGTTTATTATATTTGAGAGCGAGCGAGCGCGTGCGAGCACAAGCGGGGGAGGGGCAGACACAGAATCCGAAGCAGGCCCCCGGCTCTGAGCCATCAGCACGGAGCCTTGATGCGGGGCTCAAACCCGCGAACTGCGAGATCATGATCTGAGCCGAAGGCAAGGACATTCAACCGACCTGAGCCACCCAGGCGCCTCCTGACTCTATATTTTAAATCCAGCGCTCCTACCCCCTCAGGCTCTGTATGTGCTGTTAGTTTCCCCTCATCTGAGAATGCCTTCATTTCCCTTTCATTCCTTAAGGATAATTTCATCACATATAGAATTCAAGATCGACAGTTCTTTGCTTTCAGCACTTTATAAATGTTGCGTGACTTCTTCCTGCCTCCATGGTTTCGTTTAAAGGCTGTACTAAAAATAGAACTTGAATTGGTGTTCTTTCCCGGTCGTTTCTCCCCGTTTTTCAGATTTTATCTCAGTGTCCGGTTCTCAGAGGATTCGTTACGATCCGTCCAGTGGGTTTCTTTGGTTTCAGCCTACTCGGGTGTATCGACTTCTTGAATCTGTCGGTTTCTTTGTTGCACCAACTTCGGGGACTTCTCCGCCATTATTAGGTGAATGCTTTTCAGCCTCACATTTCCCCCCTCCTAGGATCCTGATGACACAAATGTTAGCTCTTTCGTTATTGCCCCTGATGGGTCCCTTGTCCTTTTCTTTGTGGTTCGGATTGAGTAAATTCCCTTGATCTGTCCTTCAGTACCCTGATCTGAGCTTCGGTCATTTCCACGCTACTACTGAGTTCATCCACATTTTAACTTTCACGGTAATTTTTCATTTCTATCCTTTCCATGTGGTTCTTTCTCATAATTTCTATTTCTCTGCTCAGATTTTCCAACTCAAGAGAATTTGCAGTTGATTGTAGCAGCATTTTTATTAGAACTGCTTTAAAATCCTGGTCAGATACATGCTAACATCTGAGTCCTATCAGTATTGGTATCAGTTGATTGCCTTTTATTTCCGTTGTTTTCCTGGTTTGGGGTATGAGGAGTGATTTTCTATTGTATCCTGGACATTTAGGTCATTCTGTTGGGGATCTTTTAGTTCTATTTACGTCTTCTATTTTAGCAGGTGGGAGTCCTACTTAGGTGTAGTGTATTGGTTCTTTTATGGGTTTTAGTTCCAAAGACAGTTAAGTTTCCTTTCTCTTTCTCTTTCTTCTTTTCTTTCTTTCTTTCTTTCTTTTTCTTTCTTTCTTTCTTTCTTTCTTTCTTTCTTTCTTTCTTTCTTTCTTTCTCTTTCTTTCCTTCCTTCCTTCCCTTTCCTTTCCTTTTCCTTTCTTTCTTTCTTTTCTTCCTTCCTTCCTTCCTTCCTTCCTTCCTTCCTTTCTTTCTTTCTCTTCCTTCCCTTTCTTTTCCTTTTCTTTCCTCTTTTCTTTCTCTTTCTTTCTTTCTTTTTCTTCCTTCCTTCCTTCCCTCCTTTCTTTCTGTCTTTTCAGTTTTATGGTTTTATTTACACAAATCTGACACGTACGTAAACTGTCTACTCATTTTCTTCTCTGAGCCGTCTCGCGTTGGGGTCGGTGACTCCGATGGCCAGCTGAGCTGCTCTTTCCACAAGGACTTCGTGGCTCTTGGAGGAGATGCTGTTAGCGATCTCTGCACAGTAAGATTTGTTGCTCTTCAGCAGTACTTCCAGCTCCTTGACGTTGTAGACTAGGAACTTCCGGAAGCCACTGGGCAGCATGTCCTTTGTTTTCTTGTCGCTCCCAGTACCTATGTTGGGCATCGAGATCTGGTCCTTGAATCTTCCGTGCACCCTGTTGTCAACGCCTCTGGGTTTCCGCCATTTGCGCTTAACTTTGACATATCAGTCTGACTGGTGCCACATGAACTTCTGGGTCCTCTTTTTCACAATCTTGGGCTTCCCCAGAAGCCTAAGGGCAGCCAGGATGCCGAGGAAGAGATGACTGCCACCTCTGCGGGCAACGCCGCGGAAGAGACAGCAGTTCAGTTTGTTTTCTGAGCCCTTGCAATACTATTCTGGTCTGTGTTGTTCTTCCGGTGCGGCTAGGGCTCCTGCCCAATCCCTGCTGGTGTCTTCTGTGGTGTCAGAAGGTGCTTCCCTGGATCGCATGGTGTTGCTGGACCTTCTGCGGAGGGGCAGGCAGGGAGACACAGGGCTTTGCTGCTGCTGTGAACCATTTGGCCCACCTGCTGGCACGCTCGGGTGAGAAACTAGCACTGGGGTTCCCCGTAAGTCTCTGCTGGGCTCCCCCTTTCTTGTCCTTTGGCTGAGAAAGCAAGCTTTCCTTTTTTTTTTTTTTTTTTCCTCCCTCCTCTTTCTGTTGGTGGTTCTGGGTGGCGGGCCCCTTCAGAGCTTAGTCCAGGGTATATGGAGAGGAAAAGAAAACCCAGGAGATTCACCCCTTTGTTGCTTCTCAAGTCCCGAGGTCCCTAGCCGGGCCCACCCTCTCCTTTCTAGCGTTCAGAGTCCTTTGATCATTGTAAGTCTTCAAGGTTTTCAGTTGTACTTAGAGGAGACGGGAAGGAAAACCTGATTCTATAGCATCTTGTTCTAAAACCACGAGCCTTTTAAAGGAAGCAGTGGTTTGAGACTAGATTCAAAGGGCAGGATAAAAAATAAATCGACCCACATCAACGCCCCCAAGTTGGTTCATTGGTTCTGAACCGTATGACTCGAAATTGGGCCTTGTGCTTGGTCTGGCCTGTTGCCATTAAATAAATCGCCGAGGGCTGTCATTCTGGCACGCGCGATTTCCGGGCTCGGCGGCACCCATGATGCGACTCACGCTGGATAAGCGGATGTCCAATCGCCACGGGCCACGCGTCCACGTGCATGAGCTCAAACACACGACGGCTTTAAAAACACCACCGGCTAAGGTTTATCGTAGCGGAGCACTGCTGAAGGGTGGACGGTTTTAAGTTTCTTCAACCCCTCTCGTGTAGAGAGTGGCCTGGGTGGCAGACATGGTTACAAATTACTGGATCTCCGAGGATGGCAAACGGGATGAACTCGCTTGCTAATGCTGCCGAATCGATGCTGGGTACTTCGTCCTGAGAGATCCAAAGTCAGTGCTCAGATCCAGGAGTGTCCCGTTCGAGGAGTCCTGTGTGCCGTGGATAGAGGAACAGGGTGTGCCTCACCCGTTTAACATCCCCAATCCAGAAAAGTCCTCCAGAGCTCACACTCTTTCTGTCGACACAGGCAGAACTTACCTGAGTTTGAAGGCCCCGGGGTGGTGGCGGGGAAGCTCTATCTTGAGGAGTATGTAATAAAGAGATTTCTTGGTGTGGGGGCCCAGAGTGATGGGCGTTTGCAAAGATTTTGCCCAGCGGCTCAGCGCGTCTATAGTCCAGCTGGAGTGAGACTTGGCATGATATTTACACACGTCCCACCAACATCTATTTGTAAACAAGGACGTGTTTTGTTTTGTTTTAGCAAGACTTTTCTGCTTTTTACAAACAGTAAAAACACTGTACAAGTGACCTCTGTCTCTGGGGCCCTACCTGTTCTGCTGTCCCGGGCTTAGTAGCAGACAGACAGCCGTAGACACGGCTCATCTCGGGGGCCGGGAAGTGACCTGGACAGGAAGTAAAGCGGGCATCGCGTTTCCATGCCTTGCTTCACCATACACAGGAAGAGAATTTGTGCCATTTTACCTGACGTTTGTGTAAAAATACTAAGAAGCCAAATATGCCTGTGGAGTAGAAACACACACACACACACACGCACGCACGCAACATCGGGCGCTCAACTGCTGTCACACGCTGGGATGGGGCGTGGCTAAGAGGTGGTTTGTGTCCCTCAAGGGTCCTTTCGACCTCTGGGTTTTCTGCCTCAGACTGACTGAGACCCCAGCTCTCCTGCATAACACGCACAACTCTGCACGTGTCATTCACATGCCATGGGCCCGCTGCCTCCCTGCCCTCCCGCCGGGCGGACGAACACAAGACTCAACTCACTTGCTAAGAATCTAGTGCCCAGTCAGTGCAGAGAAATCCTCGGCCTTTTGCTTTTTGGAAAGTGATCCTGACAGGGTCCCAGATCAGTGAGCTAGCAAGTTGCAAAGGCGTCTTTGTAGGAGAAGGCAAACTGGAAATTTCGACATGGGCAGCAAATCTCATGAGGGAAAGAGCTTGCGATGGGTGAGCAGCCTCTTGGCAATCGTGAAGGTTACAGCCCCCCTGGATTTTGTCGTAAATGCTGGCTAGGAACGCAGTCCTCACGTATAAGTCTGTTCTTTAACAGGTAGCCTCAATTGTGGGACCACAAAAGAAGAAGGCGGCCTAGGATACAGATTAATGACCATGTCTGGGAGGGAGTCTTGGGTTCAAATCCTGCGGCTCTGCCATTTCGTTAGAGCTGGGACATGTTGCTGAAACTTTTCTAGGCCTGTTTTTCTGATGTGGATGAAGAAGTGATAGACCCAGGTCATAGGCTTGGCGTATTTGCCAAAGTAATGTATATGGCGGCCTTAGCATAGCTCTTGGCACAGAATCAAGACTTACATACACTGGCTATGAATAAGAAATAAAAGTCTCTGAGCAGCTAAGATATATCGCAAATCGTGTGACATTAAACACTTTTGCTCAAGAACAGCCCATCGGGCCCACGCTGAAGCTTCACACTCTGATTTTGACAGTCGGGACCGATTCGTCTTTCACAGGGGGTATCATTTGGTTTCCCACGACCTAGCGTGACAGAAGCCTCTATAATCTGAAGGTCGGGACAGGGGAGACCCAGGGCAACTGTCGGGGACAAGAAGGACAAGTGATAGAACAGGACAAAGCAAAGCCGGGGCTCGATTCACGGAAGCTGGGGGTATTTAGAAAAAGGGACACGCAGGCTTGTATTCCCCCAGAGTCCCTGAAAACACCACTGTGTCATCCAACAGCCCAGTGACTCACGACGACCGTGAAGGGTGCCCTGGACTTCAGAGAGGTTTGTGCGTGCTCACTACTAAGAAGGCGGAGAACCAAGACTTCCAGGGCCCAGCAGACACTCCCCGAGAGGTCAAGATCTACCCGTTAGGTGCTTGAGGACACGGGAGCTCAGCCGCATGGAACCTCTCAGTGGGCGAAACAACTCAGTTTCCAACAAAGCTGAATAAATGAAGCGTTGCTCTGTTTATAAAGTTTAAACATCTATGGGGCGCCCTGGGTGGCTCCGTCGATTAAACATCCAACTTCGGCTCAGGTCATGATCTCACAGTTCGTGAGTTCGAGCCCCGCGTCGGGCTCTCTGCTGACAGCTCAGAGCCTGGAGCCTGCTTCAGATTCTGTGTCTCCCTCTCTCTCTGCCCCTCCCCTGCTCACGCTCTGACTCTATGTCTCTCAAAAATAAACGTTAAAAAAAATTTTTTTAAACATCTCTGGGGCGCCTGGGTGGCTCCGTTGGTTAAGCAGCCGATATCGGCTCGCGTCATGATCTCACACTTCGTGGGTTCGAGCCCCACATCGGGGTCTGTGCTGACGGCTCAGAGCCTAGAGCCCGCTTCGGATTCTGTGTCTCCCTCTCTCTCTGCCCTTCCCGCATTCATGCTCTGTCTCTGTCTCTTGAAAATAAACGTTAAAAAAAATTGTTTTGAGCTTAAACATCTCTGCAAATCGGTACTGCACAAATTCGCCACCACCGGGCCCCCAAAAGCCAGTGGCCACTTCACTTTGGTGCAAAGAATCAGGGTCAACTTGACACCCGAACAGACGAAATGTGTTATTTTGTGATATGCCCCCTTTCAATTCCTGTTTTCTGCTCCAAAGGAGTGCAGTGAAAACCCACAGACAAAACCCCATAACAAACAAGACTTCACACATGCACTCTTCTCGACAATGGAGTTTATGGAAAATTCTGCTCCTCTCCACGCTGGAGACTGCTTGACAGCGGCACGGGGAGGCCGGACCAGGCGGCCTTCCGGGTCCCCTCCAGCCCGGATGATCTAGGATAGAGTCACCTGACCCAGCTAACAGGCACCCAGTGCGTGTCCTTGCTCAGCTTCTCCAGGAGCGCTCTGAGCTGGCCGTGCGCGCTCTGGAGGTCCTCCTTCACCAGCACGGAGTCCACCAGGTGCCCGTAGCGCTGGTCTATGAAGGCGGCGGAGGCGGCCATCTCCTGCTGCTCCTCGTCCTGCGGGGAAAGGGCCGGTTATGGAGCAACCGGGCTGCTCTTCCTCGAAAGAAGAAACCTCCAGTCTTCTTCTCGGGCAAGGTCCCAGCCTCTAATTTTCCAGAGATGAGCGTGGGCCCGTGCATAACCGACAGTGCACACGAGAACGGGGTGTAGTGATAACGACCCATCACGGCCCCCAAAACGTCACCAGGTAGCAGACCTCATCATCGTTCACTCTCTCAAAACACCTACTACGCATCTCTTAACCTCGAGCCAGGGTACGTGCTCGGGGGGGGGGGGGGGGGGGGTGTGGGTTCTCTACCCATGGGGACGTCTACGTCAGTATCGCACTTCCTGTTGGAAGACATTTCCAAAGAAGTGGTACTATAGTGTTGCATGTCACACAATTATTTAGAAAGCTTTCCCAAAAAATAATTCCAGCAAAGAACCTGCAAACATCATTAACTAGAAGCAAAGCAAGCATTTCTGGAATCAACGAAGGGGAAAAAGGAGGAGAACGAGTAACTCTAATGCCGTCTGAAAACTCCTAAATTCAGCAGGTAGAACCGAATTCTTTCTGCCATTCCCTCATAACCAGAGCCAAACACTAGCTCAGTAGCTGGAGTTTATGTATGGGATAACCCCGACCAAACACCCCGTTTCCTTTCATCAGGACTGCTTTCCTGACACTCGACAGCACGGGACAGGGAGCCAGGGACCCCTCCTCCGCCAGCCTGCTCAGGGTTTGCTTCTTCACTCAAAAACACTTTGAGCAAGCAGAAGCTGAAGTGCGCAGCAGAGCGACAATTAGCTTGATTTGGCGGGGGGGTGGGGGGGAAGGGGGGTAGGCAAAGGGGCAGAGTAACACTGCAAAAGGAAAGCGGGTCTCTGGCATTCACCCACCTCCTTTTCTCTCTCTTTCCAGGTCTCTCTCTCTTTGTTTTTTAAGTTTTATTTATTTATTTTGAGAGACAGAAAGAGAGAGAGCATGAGCAGGGGAGGAGCGAACTGCGAGTCATGACCTGAGCCGAAATGAGGAGTCGAACGCTTAAACCCGACTGAGCCCCCCAGGCGCCCCCGCCTCTTTCCAGTCCTGGGCTTCCAGAGGCTCAGTGCTTTTACAGAGCGGGGCGAGCTGGCCTCCCCCCGAGAGACCCGCATTCCAAAACACTCCCTCCTCCTCTTCTCTCTGTTGCCAATCGGCCACGGACTCCTACTTTCGTTGAGGAGACGTGTTCTAAAGGTCTAGGAAGCAGGCCGGCGTGCTACCACGAAACCGGTAGACACAGAAGAGAAGGCTGAGGGGCCCTCTTCTCCTTACTTCTTTCTCCCAGGAGGGGAAAAGTAGGTGACATTGGGAGAAGCTTTCCTTTTTTTCAAAAATTTTTATCTTTTTAATGTTGATTTATTTTTGAGAGAGAGAGAGAGAGAGAGTGCGAGTGGGGGAGGGGCAGAGAGAGAGGGAGACACAGAATCTGAACAAGGCTCCAGGCTCCACGCTGTCAGCACAGAGCCTGATGCGGGGCTGGAACTCCCGAATCTCGAGATCATGACCCGAGGCGAAGTCGGACACTTAATCGACTGAGCCACCCAGGTGCCCCCCCCTTTTTTTTTTTAAATTTTAAAGTTTATTTTAAGAGAGAGAAAGAGTGAGCAGGGGAGGGGCAGAGAGAATCCCAAGCAGGCTCCGCACTATTAGTGCAGAGCCTGATGCGGGGCTTGAACTCACAAACTGTGAGAGAGCATGACCTAGGCCTAAATCAGGAGTCTGACGCTTAACTGCCGGAGCCGCCCAGGCACCCCGGGGGAAAGCTTTCTAAATAAATACTCTCTCTCGCAGGGCCCCTCCCCTACTCAAAAGCACTCTTCAGCATCCAGTGCTGCCCCTGGATGTTCAACCCCTCTCCCCCCCTCCCCCCCACCCCTCCTGTGCACCTGTCCCCCACTTCTGGAGTTTCCCGACCTCCGGGCCCCCTCACTGTTCATCTTGGAAGCATTTAGCTCTTTAAGAAATTACAGAAGGAACATTTTCGCCACTAAGTACCTCAATCCTCCTAATATTTGCGTCTTTTTTTTTTTTTTTTTAAGGTTTTTATTTTATTTTTGAGAGACACAGACTAAGCAGGGTAAGGGCAGAGAGTAGGAGACACAGAGTCAGAAGCAGGCTCCAGGCTCTGAGCCATCAGCACAGAGCCTGACGTGGGGCTCGAACTCACAGACGGTGAGATCATGACCTGAGCCGAAGTCGGCCGCTTAACCAACTGAGCCACCCAGGCGCCCCAATATTTGCATCTTGAAGGAACTCAAGTAAATTTCTCATGGACGAAAACGGATGACATTTGTTTTGCAGCCATGAATCCCCTGAACCGTTTTCCTGGCTGTAAAGGTGGAACTCAACCACCTGTGGCTTCAGCAAGAAAGTCACAGGGGCACCTGGGTGGCTCAGTCGGTTAAGCGTCCGACTTCGACTCAGGTCATGATCTCACGGTTTGAGGGTTCCAGCCCCCCATCGGGCTCTGCGCGGACAGCTCGGTGCTGGAGCCTGCTTCGGATTCTGTGTCTCCCTCTCTCTCTGCCCCTCCCCTGCTCTCACTCTGTCTCTCAAAAATGAATAAACATTAAAAAAAAAAATGCCCGGGCAAAGTCATCCCTGTCTGAACTGGGAGGAACTTTGAGCTGCCCCACCTTGTGCCTTCTGGTGACGTGACCGTCTAAGTCTGGCCAACAGGCAAAAGGAAAGACTGTCCTGTCCAGGAGGTAGGAGCACACCGAGGCGGCTGCAACAGGCCTTTCTAGGCCTTCAGAAATGAGCAACTTTCAACTTACGAGCTGGGCTGCTGTGTCCTCACAAGCTGGGGACATAGGTGGCGTCTTCCTTTTTTCCTGTATTGCAGGCTTTACAAATATAACGTAGGGCTTGAACTCTGAGGTCCTCAGTTGTTGCAGGGCCTGCAAAAGAAAGTTCCAGAATATTAAACGTTTTGGAAATAGGTTCCTGTGAAGACGTTTTTCGAATGCTCAGTAATGTATTTCATCACATAACCTCGGGGGCAAAGGTCCTGATCACATGGTCCTATGACAATGGACTTCAGCTGGGCAGACCAGCTGCTCAGTTCCCCGTCCTCCACTTCGACACTGGCCTTGGCTGGGCCCCAAAGGCCCACTTGCCGAGGACGAATGTTCCAAGGCCCTGGCTCCAGAAGTTGCCATTTCTTTAAGCCCTGACCCCACAAGCTCTAATTAACCTTCTTATGCCCTTCTGCACCTGCCCGGTCCTGACGGAAGAGGCGGCAAGATTCAGCGTGCTTCTGTTTAGTCAAATGTCGTCAATCTGGACTAATCCAAACTATGCGTTATCACACAGGCCTCCTTACGGTACTCAAAGAAGGAAAGACTGGCTAAGCAAACGAAGAGACGAAATCATTTGAAACAAATCGTAAAGACTCTAGAAGGTTTTCAACCTGCAAATCATGCTGTTCTTAGCGCATATGGTCTAGAACATTAGGGCCTCCACGTGGGAACACTGCTGTGTCCACAATCTACACCCTCCAGCCCCAAAGTCAATACAATCACTTTTCAAATAAAATGTTGAAATCTAGACTTTTAATTTCGATCACCAACCCCAGTAAGTCCGAGTGAGAGAGGCTTTTCCTCCATGGACATAACGTGCTTTCTGGAATCTGTTTCATGCCAACTTCTGTAAAATAAAGGCTTCCGCCTTACAGCATAGGCTGTTTCTATAGAGGAAGAAAAATCCCCAGACTGGGTTCATAGCTTAGAAGTTTTTCTCAAAGACAAGGTTACGAAGGTGGGTAAGTCCCGGTCAAACACACAGCATGCGGCGCGTGCAGAACTGGAAATGTTTCTGAAGCACTTCGCAGGGTCAGGTCTCCTTCCCTTTTCCCTTTCAAACTGCTCTCCTGGCCGCCTCCTACCGTGATTGTCTAAGCCACTGTTTTACTTGTCTGGGGAGGCGGCGAGTGGGTGGGGGGGGGAATGGGGGGGTGGCGGGGGCGGTGTCCTGATACCCAGGGCTGAGCCCTAGCATCCGCCTGTGCATGGACATCTAGTTCCCGGTCACGTCACTGGTGACCGCTCGGTGCCGCCATCTGCTCCATGATCTAGTCCCCGCAGAGGCTACCGTCCGCGGTCTGCAGGCCCCCAGAGGCTGCGCGAGCGCCCTACAGATTAATGCGGCTTTGAGTATCCATGTGCACATTCGGGGGCACAACAAAGCTTCCATCAGATTCCCAAAGGGAGGCTGATGGAAATGTTAACATCCAGTACTCTGGACCTAAAAATCCTAAAACCGAGGTCAAATGTTCTGCGAAATACCCGGTCCCCTCGTTTACATATTCCGTCACCGGAAAATGCCCAACCGGCCCCTAAACTCACGTCCGGCTCCACGTCCACCAAACACACTTTGTTTCTGGCCATCACGGCCTGAATGGCGTCCAGGCTGGTTCCGTAGAGATTTTCCTTATACTCGCCATGCTCCAGGAACCTGAAACACCACCGACGGGGAGCAGGCCTTTAGTTCCGGAGCCTGCCTTAAGTGCGCGCGGAAAGACGGGTGGACTTCCCACCGCGAATTCTCTCCCGTTTCCCCCATCTCTTCTGAGAGCCCGCCCGCGAGGTCAAGGGGACCGCTGGACACATGCCGAGGGCCCTGGCCGCGCACCGAGGCCAGCCGGGCCGTCGAGTCCACGTACTTGTTGTGATGTAAGTCGGCCTCGAATGCTTGCTTAGAGACGAAGTGATATTCCACCCCCTCCTTCTCGTGGCTCTTTCGGGGCCTGGTGGTATCTTTTAAAGAAAAGAAAAGGGAAACCGGGCAAAGCAATGTCACCTCGCAGCGAGCGAGAACAGCAGCGAGCCCGTGGCCCCTTTCCCCTCCGGAACCCATCGTTGCTCTGCGGATAAACCGTTCTTCCGTGTCCCCAGGGGGTAGGCACGACTCGGTGCTGTAGGGAGAGGAGGCCTCCCACTTTGCAGGTGAGGAAACTGGGGTGTAGCTGGCAGGTCTCAGAGTCAGAGTATGAACTCTGTCTCATATGCCAAGTTCTTGCCCTTAACCGCCTGCTAGACTGCCTCATGAAGGCGGTGGCTTTTATTTATTTTATGTTTATTTATTTTTGAGAGAAACAGAGACAGAGACAGACATAGCAAGGAAGGGGCAGAGAGAAAGGGAGACACAGAATCTGAAGCAGGCTCCAGGCTCCGAGCTGTCAGCGCAGAGCCCGACCCGGGGCTTGAACCCACGAACCGGGAGATCATGACCTGAGCTAAAGTCAGACACTCAACCGACTCAGCCATTCAGGCGCCCCAAGGCTGTGACTTTTAAAGAATCACAGGAGGGATTCCCCAATCCTAACCCTTGGTTTCCAAATTGTTTTTCTTTTTGAGAGCAATGGGGCCCCAGATAGAGATAATGCCACCTTATGCTTTTAATTCCTAATTCAGCTATTTCTCATCTTGCAAGAAAAGACACAAAGACGGTCCCGTCATGGACTAGATGTGTCCACAGCAAAGCCGGCTCTCACGCTAATAATTTAAAAACACACAGCGTTTCCCCACCGATTTCTGCAATAGAATGGAGATGACACTTCTGGGGAAAACCCGGTTGGCCACAGAACGAGAGCACATGTGAAGCAACACACCGCTTTTTTCCAGAGCATTCCAAAAGAAAAGATGGGATCTTGAGAACCACCCAGGGATGCTCTGTGCTCTGTATGTGGCGCCTTCGTCCGACCTCCGGCAGAGCTGCGGGGTCACCTTTCTGACCGTGTCATTCACTTGCTTAAAAACTTCGTTCACCGCCGGTTACAGTCTAAAGACCTTAGAGGAGTCTCTCCCTCCCACACGAACTTCCCCAGTCCCTAACGTTGCTACCCTGGGTCACACCTCCACCCCTTCGGGTGCAAAACGGAACTGTTATTCCTTTCTTCTCTGCCTGGAAAACTCCTATTTATGCTTCAAACCCCAGGATAAAAGTCACTGCCTCTCTCAAGGGGGAAGAGTTGGGAAGGCTTCCTTGACTCTCTTAGTTCCTAAAAGCAAGGGAGAAAGTCACCTTTTTGCGGTGTGCCCGCGAGCAGGTGGGCCTGACCATCCACGCACCCCTACCCCGGGGGACGCATCTGGGGGTTTCTGAAGGACCCAGGTGCGGTAGGCCGCAGGCGAGGGGCCCTCTGTGTGGCCTCATTAAGGACACGACTGGGCAGGCTGCCTGGTTTGAATCTTGGCCCCACTCCTTGCCAACCGAGTGACTCCGGCCAAGTTCCTTAATCTTTCTGAGCCCCGGTGTCTTCATCTGCAGTACTGGGTGGTGAGAAGCCTCCTCCTCACGGGCACCGGGAGGGCTGCCCGAGCCACCGCACACAGAAGCTCTTGCTACAGGTCCTAGACTCTTCCCTCCCCTCCTCCTCCTCACATCCAGAACCAGGAGCTCCTGCCACCTGGCTCTCGGCACCCACAGCTGCTTCTAGACTCAGGAACCGGCAGGGGCGTTAGCGCCTTCGGAGGGGCCGGAACCCCACTACAAGGGAGCGACCGAGCAATACCACCCACTGGGCTCTCTGGCGTCTCTGACCTGCTCTTCCCCAAGCGGAGGGCGGGGGCCGTCGGGGTCAGAGTCACTGTGAAGAGGAAGCTGGAAACACCCCCTTGGCGTCGTGCTGAGGTTGCCACTTTGCCTACAATGTGCTCTAGACTCCCCTCCCGCCCCAGCAAGGAGCTGGGCAAGCGGACTCGACTGAAGAGGGCAGAAGGGGACTTCTGCCTCAGAGGGTCCTAGTGGACCACCAGGAGTGGGCTTCTTATCATGCCTCGGTCCCGCCATCTGCACACAGCAGGCAGCGTCCTTCGGTCCCTCAGACCCAAAGCAAGGATCAGGGCACACACAGGGAGTCAAGCCCCCGTGAGTATTCCCGCACACCTGCGCGCACTCACAACCCCACCCCCCACCGCCACGTGGGCCCTCTTACGTGGAACGGCAACACCAAAGTGCTGCGGGTTCTCTGCCACCACCTTCTGCTTCAGCTCGTGCAGCCCGGCTCCCAGGGACCCTGGGAAACAAAGGGAAGGCTGACCAGGGTCCCCGCGGAGCTCCCTCCCCGCCGTTCCGGGAGGAAACCCTGCGTCTGTCCCCAGAAACGCAGGACATGACCTACCAATCAGGACCACCAGGCGGGGCCGCTCACCAGGCTGGTGCTGGTACCTGGTCACCTCCTCATAGGTCAGCAGCTCTGGAGACTCGGCCACTGCGGACACCTTTCCGTCCTGGGGGCTTCCCAGTCTCTCCCTTCGGCCCAGCCGGAAGCTCCTCCGAAGACCAGCTTGGGGGGGGGAGGGCAGGGGGAACCGTGGCATTGGTCCCAGGATCTCCCCGTGAAGACTTGCTCCCCCTGGCCAGACCTGGAAGGGGGACTGGGTCCCACCGGTCTCTCCCAACCACCTGCTGCTACAGGCAGGCGCTGATCACCATGCAGAGTGACACGATGAAAGGGTGACAACCTGGCCTCCAAAAACGAGGGTGCAAGGTCGCTGTTCTATGTGGCACGTGGCCGACCTTGGGAGAAGCGTCACCTCTCTGAGCCTCAGTTTCCTTACCCGCGAAACGGGAATGCAAATCTACAAAGGCAACGCGTGGTCCTGGGTTGGAGCCCGGACTGGGGAAAATGCTCTAGAAGACCTCACTGGGGCAGCCGGCAAAATTTTGATAGGAACAGGATGTTAGATAATAGAATTGCACATATGCTAAATTCCCAGAATTTTTAAGTTTTTTTTTTAATTATATTTTATTTTTGAGAGACATAGAGACAGAGTGTGAGCAAGGGAAGGGGCAGAGAGAGAGGGAGACCCAGAATCCGAAGCAGGCTCCAGGCTCTGAGCCGTCAGCACAGAGCCCGACGCGGGGCTCGAACTCACAGACCGCAAGATCATGACCTGAGCAGAAGTTGGCCGCTTAACCGACTGAGCCACCTAGGCGCCCCAGTTCCCAGAATTTTAAAAACTACCCTGGTGAGGTAAGAGAATGGCCCTGCCCTTAGGGACACAGGCTGAGACATTTAGGGGTGAAGGGACAGGATAGCTACAACGGAGTCACATGACTCAGGAAAAGCGTGTGCACGTGTCAGACAGGGCAGGACGAAGCAAACACGGCGAAGCCTCATCTGGTGAATCTGGGTTCTCTGTGCAATTCTTGCGCCTGTCTGGGAAGTTTGGAATTACTTCCAAATGAACGAAGGGTGAAGAAAAACTGCCGCTCTCTAAGGCCTTTGAAAAGACGAAGCAAAATAAAAAGCAGCCAAGGGCCTCTGGAGGCTCTGGGAAAAAGGCTCCGTTGCCGTGCGGTGGTAGCGCACGCGCGGACTAGACCGTGGCCGAGACCGTGGTGGTAACAGATCGCCATTAACGTAGCGGTCTGCATCCCTTCCCTCCCAGGGCTCTGTCCCCAGTGGCTGGGTGAAAGTGGGGGGCCCCCAAAGCCTGGGACAAGTCAGCCCCTCTTCTGGCTGACAAGAGACTGAAGGGGAATGTGGGCCCCCCCCAGGCTCGGCTGCTCCTCAAAGGTTCCTGGGGGTCAGACCACCCTGCCCGGTTCGGGAGCCCGGCTGCACGCGGGCGGGGCAGCGCCCCCACTACTTACCCACGTAGTGCCCTTTGAGGTGGCCCTCGCAGTCACACGTCTCTGGGAACCAAACAGAGAGAAGGCGGCCGGTGAGCCATGCTGGACACATACTCTGACCCAAAGGTTCCTGGCCCCTGGGCGGCCAGGCGGAACCCACCGGGATGGTGTCTCGGGGGGTGGCAGGAAGCGATGCCATGTCCAGGCCCCCCAGGAAAACAATTCTTTCTGTTTCACTCCATGCTCCACGCTTAGGCCCCAAACGGCCTTTCCAGGCCCTGCCAGGGGTTTCCAGGCCAGCAAGCCCCTGTGGGTTAGGATCAGTCTGCATACGGATGGGAGATGCGCTCGCCCGCCCCACCCCCTCCTGTCTCCTGCCTCCCACCAGCACCGTCGCCCAGCCGGCGTCTGGAGAAGACGGGGCCCTGTGTGCGAGGCGGGCAGGGAGGAGCTCTGTCCCCGGCAGCTCTTCTTCACACCTCGGGGCACACGGAGAAGACAACAAGCCCTCCCAGACATTCTACAAAAAACTGGGGTCTCACCGGGTGCCCAGGGGATAGACACCAGCCTACCTTTGTCACAAGGCTGATCGTCTGCGGTTGGCACAAAAGACAGATGGAAGAGCGTTAGCGGAGGGGAACCAGGGGGCCCCCGCGGCTGAGAGGCAGCCGTGGCCTCGTGTGCGCAAGGAGCCCTCCATCTGTCCCCTCTTTCTTTCCTGCGACAAACCTGTGATCCGAGCCGTGGTGCCTTATTAAACTGAGACTAGCTCTAATTAGTCTTTCTGTGTGTGTCTCATTAGCGGCCCCAGCCAGCCAGCTCATCCCCGGCGTAAGCGGCCTCAAGGCCAACTTACTCAGCAGTCCTTCTGACTTGAGGGCAAGTCTGGACGAGTGGCTGTGGGCGGTGGCCCGGAGCCGGCGGAGAGGAGCTCAATCCGGGATGCCTGCGGTAGGCCAGGACCTGCTCTCTCTCTCTCTCTCTTCTATTCCAGGGCTTGAGGCTTGCCTGGGCAGATGCAGGGACCAGAGGACGGAGCAGCACCGAGCAGGGCTGCGGGCCAGCTGCACCCCGCTCACCTGACACCCACTTGGGCCCACCGCTTGGTTCCGAGCCCCCCTGAGTCCCAAAGGCCATACCTCGGGGAAGCTTCCTCTCTATACGCAGCTCTAACCGAGACGCTCTGGCCACGGGCCCTCTGAGAACCTGACCCCGGCCCCGCCCCAGCCTCCCGGGTTGGAAAAGAGGACGTCCTGACTCCATCGCCTCACACTGTGGTGGTTAAAAGGCAAGGTGAGGGTGTTTTCCAGAAGGCAGGGGCTAGGCCGAATAAGCCTGCCAGATAAAATACAGGACGCTCGGTTAAACCTGAACGTCAGATAAACCACCAATAGTTTCTTAGTATAAGTATATCCCAAATATCGCATGGGCTATACTTCTTAAAAACAGTTTCACTGTTTACCTGAAATTCAAATTTAACTGGCCATCCTTTATTTTCATGTGCCAAACCTGGGTCACCCGCAGCCTTCTCCACTCCTCCACCGTCGGTGGTTCTTAAACGGTCAGGGTCAGAGAGCCCCGTGGGAATCTAACGACGGCTGCGGACGCTCTCCCAGACACACGCACACTCACATGTACACGTTCGCACGGGATTTGGGGAGAGGTGTTTAATGTGTCCCCCAGTATCATCTGTGGGCCCCAAATATAGTAGCTCCCCTCCAGGGAATAGCTCCCCCCCGACCTCCCCCATTTCCCCTCCTCATCCCTCTCCCCACCCCCTCCTTCCTCTGGAGGCCTGCGAGCTCAGACAGGACCCCTCGTGCCCCCTCCAGTCCAGGGCTTGCTTCTTCCGGGCACCACGCCCCTGAGTCCCAAGCCCGGCCCCTCCCCGAGGTGCTTCCCCGCCCATCTACTCACAGGGGGGCTTCCTGAGGCTCTGGGGGCTCGGCAGGGTGCCCGTGGCTCTCCGGTAGCTTAGTCGCCTGTGGGGTCACAAGGAGATGGGCAGGCCTGTGAGCTGGGCCACAAAACCAGTCAGAGAGAACCTTCTGGAAAACTCAGGGAAACCAAAGCCCGGATGGCACAGGTAGGTACAGCCCGGCACTCGGAGGGCCTCCCTGCTTCACTGTCAGTTTCCACAAAGAGAAACACTTTCCCAGGAGCTCACTGGTTCACAAGGACGAAGAAACCGAGTCTTTTGCTCTGGGAGAAGTCGGCCCAAGATGGTCAGTGATCAGTCGTTACTTTCCTATGACTGATTCCCAGGAAGGGAGCCTCTTCCTCACTCTCCCCTGGCCTCCCCATCTCCGAGGAAGCTAGGAAGTCGCAGAACGACTCCCAGGAGAGGTCAAGGGCAAAAATGACTCCAATTTAACGGCCTTCTCCCCCAAAATAGGAGAGCTCAGCCTGGCACGTTACCCGGTCTGGCCGTCGGTGGAGAGACGGTCACCAAGGCCTCATCGCTGATCTGAGGAAACACTCGGGGCTCTTAGAGGCGTCTAGAATTCCACTTAAATGCAGCTGAAGACCTCTCCCCCAAGACCCGTGAAACCAAAGACGCATGCGGGACTGAGGTTCCCCTGAGGGATTAGGGCAATGGTTCTCCAACGTTAGCACCTCAGAATCACCCAGAAAGTCTGTCGGGACACAGAGCTCAGAGTCTGCGCCTCAAGTTCCTGATGCAGCAGGTCTGGGGCAGGGCCCAGGAGCCTGCATTTCTGATGCGTTCCCAGGGGATGCTGACGCGCCTGGCCCGGGGACCACACGGAGGGGCGCTGCAACCGCTGAACCCCGAAGTCCGTCCCTGGAGCATTCCACACCCCAAAGACGGAAGGGGGCTACAGACCTCAGGAGAGGTGACGCGGTCGTAACGGCCACACCCTCCGAGGCAGGATTTACACTTTTGGAACTCTATCCTAAGGAAATAATTGGAAGTACGAGGCAGGGTCTAACTCGCAGAGTGATTACTGCGGCCTCGAGGCACTGGGACAGCGCAGGCACGTGGAAAGTGCGGCCGCAGGGAAGCAGCGAAGTCACTTGGGTATGATCCTTCCCTGCACGCCCGGATGAGGGGCAACCCTCCCACGACATGACCTTGCAGAGCACGTGTCCTCCTCCCCCGCACCTGCCGCATTACATAAAGTGTTCGTCTGAAGCCTGCGTGACTTTCCTGCTAAACTGTCAGCTCCTCGGGGGCAGAAACGATACGTGCTGCCCGTGAGGGAACGGTCTCTTTTCTCACGCGATATCATACAGCCATTAAAATCACACAGTAAAAAATAGGCAACGATGTGGGAAATGCTGATGTCAAAATATTAAGTGATACGCACACAAAAAGTGTGACTTCCGGGCCACCTGGGTGGATCAGTCGGTTAAGAGTCTGATTCTTTTTTTTAACGTTTTATTTTATTTTTTGAGAGAGAGAGAGCGTGCGAGCACAGGCAGGGGAAGGGCAGAGAGAGGGAGACGCAGAATCCGAAGCAGGCTCCAGGCTCTGAGCCGTCAGCACAGAGCCCGATGCGGGGCTCGAACTCACACACCGTGAGGTCATGACCTGAGCTGAAGTCGGCCGCTCAACCAACTGAGCCCCCCAGGCGCCCCAAGAGTCTGACTCTTGGTTTCGGCTCAGGTCATGATCTCGAGGTTCGTGAGATCAAGCCCTGTGTGGCGCTCTGCGCTGGCAATGCGGAGCCTGCTTAGGATTCTCTTTCTCTCCCTCTCTCTCTTCCCCTCTCCCATGCACTCTCTTGCTCTTTCGCTTGCCAAATAAATAAATAAACATTAAAAGAAAAGTAAGACTTCCAATTCTACGTGCATCACTCACATAAAAAGCACAGGAAGGAAGGAAGTGATGCTGTCTCAACCGCGGCGAGACTTTGGGCAAATTTCTTTTTCCTCGTCCTCCTCTTCTGTATTTTTATGTTTTCTTTTTCAACTTTCTTTAGGTGAGTATTATAAAATATACATTAATTTAGGAACATAGAATTCACACGTTTATTTAAATCTCCAACAGCCATCCCCGCTGGCTAGAGCTCAGAAGACCAAACACATGAGCAACTGGCCCTTACCTCGGAACGACACGCGGTGCGCCCCTCCGGCTGCGGTGGCAGAGATGTGGGGCTCTGCCAGGCACCTACGCCTCTTGCCACTCCAGAGGCACCCCCCGACGACACACCCCAGACCCACCTTTCCTGGAACTGCTTGGAGGGGATGAGGCCGGCCCGGAGGTTGGTGTCCCCTACTCGCTTGGCCTGCCACCACGTGGGGTCGTCCTGGCTCACCACCTCCAGGACCTGCCGGCGCTGGAAGGGCAGGCCGGCCTCCTGGCAGGGAATGGCCCGGTCCTCCCGAGGGTCGTAGTGGAAGAGAGCCCGCATGAACACCTGCAGGGGGCGGGATCACAGACAGGTCTACGCCGCACCCAGAACTATCATTCGCGGTCAGGACCAACAAGCAGCCTTGAGAGCGGAAAGCTAATCAGAAGCACACTGTTCGTATTTTCCTATCGTTCTTCAGCTGTTTCGAATATCATAGTCAGGAAGTCCATCGGGGTTCCGAAAACTAACGGCTGGGCTCTATATCTGAATTTCTCTTTCCAAACTAAGTATTTCCTTATTTGCCCGATCTGCTGTCTTAATAACAGCCTCTTAGCATACACAAGGCACCAATTAGTCCTGGGAACAAAAATTAAAGGCAAGCACGATTTTAACTGAAATGTTAATTTTGATATGCTAACTGCCCCTAATGAAGTCAGCAGCCATCTGTTAAATAAGTCATCTGGATGTTTTGGAAAGACCCCAAATACTAACACAACTACTGTTACTGACTCCTCGGCGTCCCCTTTCAGTGGGTAACTGACGTCCGCATTTTCTACAGCTCGGCCCGGCCTCCTCTGTCGCACACCCGGCCAACCCCCAACTCTCCCCTTTCCCCTGAAGTCACCCTCTAGAGAAGACGGTGGGAAAACACAGCAGTCTGTCACACTTCCTTGTTCTATAACTTAGTGGATAGATTTACTTCATCTATATCTATTTCCAGACCATTAAGGCTCAATTACGTTCACAGCGAACAGGAAAAAAAAAAAAAATCCAGGGGCTTCCTCAAACAGACCCAAGTCACATTCCTCTACGCGCCCATCAGAAAAGATTCGGTTCGACAACAGGAAGAACTTTCTGGCCATATAGTGCAAGAAAAGATCCCCTCGGCCAGCCACAGATGTTACCAGGGTACCAGGTACTCAGAAGAGAGTATCATCTTGTGTGGTCGGCCCAGATCCCGCTTCCGGATCAAGAAGAAATACACAGGAAGGATGGGCCAAGGGAGAGTCTACCATTTCAGCCCCCAGGAAAACCAAGTTCTCTCCCTCCCTGTAGCAAGTTAGAACCTGCGAAAGCTGCTTATGGAGGTCACATCGGCGTGTCCAAGAAAGAACGACCTTCCGTCAGATAAGAGTCTACATTAGGTAAGCCCCGGGATTTAATCGAAGTGTCCGAATAAGAAACAGCCGCATAAAGATTGTGTCTCCGTTTGCTATAAAACACTGACAGCAAAGACACGGTCCATTACTGACCCCCATTCACCAAAATGTTTACTGACGTCCACTCTAGGCCAAGGGCCAAGGGCTGTGATGTCCCTTCCTCCATGCATTTAGCGCTGGGAGGCAGGAGCTGGGAATCACCTTTCTTGAAAAACTGGCACGCTGCCTCCCAGCTACTGATGAAAAGCATGTCGTGCATTTCCTCCCCTTTCTGCCTTGGCTGCCGGGAAGACCAGACCCAAGTTGATCTGAAATCAGAGTAAGGCCCTCTTTTCCTCTCTACCACCACCTCGGCTCGCGTCCTGACCGTCTCTCACCTTTTACAACAGCCTCCCACCAGGTCTCCTTGCCTCCAGGCTCTACCCACTCCAGCCTCCCCCGCGGGGCTGCCAGGGAGCTCCCGAGTCCTTACTGTTCCAGTGCATGCCAGGCGGACTTCCGGCAGCCAGCCCTGGCGTCTCTTTGTCCAAGGGCTCTCCCTGGCCACTGCTCTGCTCTAATCCAGCCGGCAGGGATGGCTGGGAATTAATTCCCCGGCGCAGCCCGGCAGGAGCCGGGGTACAGATCTCCCAGCGCCCCTGGCACTTGGGCGGGAAGACGGCGGGCATGTGTCTACAGGGGACCCCGGAGTTTCCCAGCAGAGTTACACCCACTGTGGTAACCTGCTTGATAAGACACGCTTTGTTGCGCTGCCTGCTTCCCCCTTCCCCGCTCCTGCACAGATGTCTCCCGGGGTCACCTCCAAACGGATTACTTGCACTCGGATCCTTGCCTCGGGGTTGGCCTCTGAGACCTCAAACCAGGCAGGGACTGCGCCAAAACTCTTAACAAAGCATTCAAGGCCGTTCAGAAGATAGCACGAACCTACCTCCCTGGCAGAACCCCTCCAGAGCCCCACCGCACTGCTCTTTCTCACCGACCCCCAAACGTACTCCTCTCCACACCTCTGAGCCTCCGCATATGCAGACCCCTCTGCCTGGACTTCCCTCCACCTCGTCTTCACAGGCGAAGTCCTACCAGTCTTCGACACCTCCCAGGACGCCTGTAAGTCTGCTCGGGATCCTTCTGAAGTACTTAATCACCTAGCAGTGAAGACTTGCTCCCCTGCTCCCCCCCTTCTGAACTAGCAATCCTCGGAGCTACTGACTGTCCCCGTCTCCAGCATCTGGCAGAGCGCCCAGCACAGAGGAGGTGCCCAAAAAAGAGTGGCTCGTCAAAGCATTAAACAAATGGCAGTTACTTAATTGGTCCCGAATCCAGCACACTCGGTACCTTCTCCTCTTCATGGCCCTGATTTTCTATTTCAATTAAAATAACCTTGTCTTTTATTAGTAAGCTACGTCAAATCCTGTTTAGAAAGAGACAGGTACAAATACATGAATCACACTGTGACCGAATTAAGTTCCCCGCAGAGCGCGGGCGGGCCAAGGACCAGACACGTGATCTCTTCCCGAGTGACTGCTTCGAAGCCCTCCCCCACCTCCAGCCCCGCCGTACCTTGCTGTCCTTTAACCGGCCCTCCTCCTGGGTGGCTGGGATGATTTTCAGGGTGATGGATCCCTGAGACTGCGCCTGAAAGGGGAGAGGGCGAAGCTTACCCCCTCCCACGTCCAAACCTCCGTGAATTCGAGTCTTACTTACTGTCCAGATCTGGAAGCTCACATTCAGAAGGAAGTCAGACTCGCCACCACCCCTGTGGCCCACCCTCCCGTGGTGGCACCTGGTTGAATTAACTAAAGCAAAACCAAAACCAAGTACCACCTGCACTTTCACGGCACCATGGACAGCGCTCGCAATGCATTCCACCTTCCCAGCCCTCCTGACCTCCCGTGCCCCAAAGGGCCGCCCTTCTTTCTCTTCTCTCAGGTTATTTTAATAACCAAGTGCGGTTCCTTCCCCTCCCTTTGATCTCATCTTCCCCAGCGGTTCTCCAATCTCAGGCCTACCTTTCTAGGGGTTCCCCTTCCCTCTACCCAACACAGACCCTGCACCCCCACGTGGGGCCCCCCGAGGCAGAATGCTGGCAGCCCACGAGAGCATGTCTCGCCCTACAGTCTCCCGGGCCCAGCACTGCCCTAGAACACAAGGACGCCAGGGCCCAGAACTGGGGAAAGGCCAGTGGCGGCAGGAGCCCCAAAGCGGCCTGCCTGCTCCCTGCAGTGAGGACTCCTCTCTTCAGACCTTCCCATTTCTGCCCCTTCTCGAACCACCAGAAGTTAGAAAAGACTGTCACATCCGGGGAGAATGCCTTACTGTGATTGGGCTTTTCACCACTGCGGCTTGACTTGCACTTCCAGAATGGGCCTGGAGGTGGTGGTTCGTGTCCCAGCTCTTACCACCCTGGAATCGATCCCCTCACAGATGTGGAAGTGCTGTATCCTTCCCCAGATGTTTGCAGCCTAATCATAACCACACCTGCTTATGAGAAGCCAGCCCTGTTCCGACTTCCCAGGAAGGTGACACGCAGAGTGAACCAATGCCCAAGGCTGCACAGCTGGAAAGAAGTGCAGGCGGGATTCAAACCCAGGACCAGCTGACCCCGGAGCCCTTGCTCTTGGTCTGCCCTGTGCTGTGACTTCTTAGTCCATAGTCCTCAGCCCTTCAGAAGAAGGGACCCTTTTGAGGGGACCTCCCAGAAGGGTCCTCAGGTCCTGGAGCGAGGGGGGCGGGAGGGCTATGCTGAAGAGAAGGTCTGAGAGGCAGGAGGCCTGGAAGTGTCATTCTCCCTGTCCCCCCCCCCTTTGGGCACGATGCAAGGCCACTTTGCCTGCAGCCTCCTTGTGAAAACAGAAAGACTGAGCCAGAATCGGCCCTGGCTCCTGGAAGGGCTTCGCTTGGGTCTCCAAAGATCCTCCCCCCAACCCGCCCCCCCCGCATGCACGCAGCACGGACCAGAATCTGGCTGATCTCGTCCGGGCGCTTATGCAGGACTGTGATTCCGTTCACTTCCCGGAGCTCATCTCCAACGTGGACCAGACCTAAGAGACACAGGGGCTGCGCATCGGCACGGGAAGGGGCCTCAGCCCCGGGGCACCACTGGCGCCCACCCGAGGACCCCGCCGCACCCATGGCGGCTTCCAGGTGTACAATGCAGTGGGTGGGCCCGGGACCGGCCGAGCCCCACTGCGCACGGGGCGCCTCACTCGGCGCCGCAGCCTCAAAACCACCCGGGGAAATCCCCAGTTTACAAGGAGGTAGCTGAGACCCAGAGAAATTTCGCGGCTTGCCCAAGGCCACTCTGCCGAGAAACAAAGGAGCCTGTGTTCAGACGCATTTTTTTTGACATAGAAGGCCTGTGTTCTCTCCCTGATAACCTTTGCTTCTTTAAAAACATCATTAACTCCTCACCTTCTTGGGGGGGTCACACTCTAAGAACGTCTTTCTCAATCCTTAACAAGAAAACTGACAGGCACCAGGAAAGATGTCGTCAAGGGTGTTTAACACACCTGTCCGTCGGCCTCTGCTTTAATGACAAGAGTCTCTGCACATTAGGCCCTACTTGCTCATCAAAGTGATGCCTGGCGGCAGCCAGAAAGCAATTAGAGTGCAGAATCTTGGGCCCGCCCCAGACCTGCTGAATCAGAACTGCATTTGAACAAGACGCTTAGCGGCTTCCGTGCTTGTTAATGTTTGAGAATCACCAGACTTCACGACAGTGATCCCCAGACTTCCGGGGTAACACCTCTCTACATCTCCCGACCGGGAGAAGGTTTGCCTCCCGACCAAGTAGTTCTTTCACACAACAGTGATTCTCAACCTGTTTTCCACCCAAACAAATCTGGGGCGTGAACACCCTTCCCTCCGTAACAGCAACAACCGGGGTGGTGGTGAAGGGTGTCCCTGCTCCTCAGTTGCAAATTACCCGTTGAGCCCGTGCTGGGGGCTGAACTCCCATAGCCCTCGGCTAGGCCACAGTGCAAGAGCCCTCCTGATCAGCCCCGATGTTCTCTACGCCCAAGGTATTTTCAAACGATTAACATTTCTACCAGGCTTGGGGAGAAGAGAAATCCAGCTACACTCCCGGAAAGCAAAGCGCATCCCAAACGGGGGCTGGAGAGGAGGAAAGGAGACTTGTGGGCCAATGGGAGAAGGCTGGGGCACGCTGGCCATCATCTCGGCCAGGTCAGGAGTGATGCCACTCACCGCTGCGGTCCGCTGCGCCCCCTCGCATGATCCGGGCCACCACGACAGCCCCCGAGTGCTCGTCCCGACGGATGGTGGCGCCCTGCATGAGACAGAGCGGGCGGGATCCTAAGAAGCAGCCCCGAACCTCAGACCCCAACTCTCTGGATCCAACAGAGCCTCCCCGTCTCTCCCTCTGTCACCCCCAAGGGCAGGTCCATGGGGCTCCTTCCAGCGCTGAGGACGCCTCTCGCACTGATCCAGCACAGCAATTCACGCCTTCCAAAGCACAACAACACCGGGACGATCTCATTTCAGCGACGAGGGACTGGGGCTCCGAGAAGGTCAGCATCCCCTCGGTCACCCCACTGGGGAAGGAGTGAAGGGCTCTGTGACGCCGGACCCGGTGCGTCCCTCTCGTATCACAGTCCTTGCCTCTCGCGAGGGCGTTTAATCACGAGAACACGTGCCTGCAAATTCCCAACCTCTAACGGATCACGGGGCGCCGGGCCTTCTGTGGTTGCCGCGAAGAGCCACTTAGGCACCAGCCAGAGCTTCGGGCCCAGGACTTGGCCCATGGCGCACAGCAGAGATGACGTCTAGGGTGGGAGGTGCTAACAGCCCCTCAGTTTCGTGCAGCGCGCAGGCGGGACCGGGGCAGGCAGGGCAGCGGCGGGTGAAGCGCTGGAGCGGGATGACCCTGGATTGGAATCCTCCCTGCCATGCGCTGACAGCACGCAGCCTTAGCAAGGAAGCCCCTCACCTTCTCTGAGTCGGCTTCCTCTAAGGTGTAGGATGGCATTTAACTCGGGAGTTAGTACAAGGGGTGAGTATCGGGTAATGCAGGCAAGCCACTCAGCATACAGCAAGCACTCAATAAATGTTAACCTTTTATTATTGGCTGTTCCTGCACACACACTGGCATACCTATTATTAACTTCATTTGCGGCACCTATTTGAAGTCCGCAGAACAAATATTGCTGGAACCATCAGCCAAGAACCCCACGACTTCCTGCCCCCTAGACCTCCAAACTTTCCAGCGTCTCGGTCCATCCTTTCCTCCCCTCCCCGCCTCAGACGAGGGGCACCTCCCGTCTGAGCTGGTCCTTTTGTCCCCTCCCTTCTTCTGCCGCAGTCTCAATGCCCCATCTGTGTCGGCTCCTTCTCCTGCCTCCAAAAACATCACATCCCCCTTATCAATAAAAAGCCTGCCCCCCCTCCCGCCCCTATCCAGCAACCACTGGTCTCTGTTCCTTTGAAGCAAATTTCTTTCTTTAAATTTTTATATGTTTATTTCTTTATTTTGAGAGAGAGAGAGAGAGAAGGAATCCCAAGCAGGCTTTGTGCTGTAAAGTGCCAAGCCCAATGCAGGACTCGAACTCTCAAACTGTGAGATCGTGACCTAAGCCAAAACCAAGAGTTGGATGCTTATCAGATTGAGCCACCCAGGCGCCCCTGGAGCAAGCTTCAGAAAGAAGCAGCGTGCACCCGCTCTCTCCGTTTCCTGCCCCCCAAGTCCCACCGGCTGCCAGCTCCCGGACACCGTCTATCTCCTCTCTCTCTCTCCCGTCTGGCTTTGGTGCCCGCCCTCCCTTCGAGATTCTCCCTTAGCCTGGGCCCTGGTGATACCCCTCTCTCCTGGGTCCTCCCAGCGACAACTTGTCCTCCTCTATCTGCCTTTCAAATGGTGACTGATTAAAAGGCCAGGATTTGGCCCTGGCCTCCTTCTCGCCTCACTGTCTACTCTTTACCCAAGTGGTCTAGACCCCTCAGGTGTGATTGTCCCCTGTCTCGGAGGCTGGCGGCTGCCCGGTCTGTGTCTCTGAACAAATACTCCTTCCACTTCCTGCATGCCTCCACTTTTGAATTCAGAGGGACCTAGTAAGCTCTTCCCTCTTCCCTCCCTTGAACGCCGGCGCCAGCGCCCACCCAGCCAGTCCCAGCTGGACACCTGGGGACTCTCCCAGGGAGCCCCCCCTCAGACTCCTGTGCAAACCAGGGCGGTCACAAAGGGACATTAATGTTGTTCTGAACTATTTCTTGGGCTTCTCTTCCCTACGCCCACGGCCTAAGTAGAGCCCTCTCTCTGCACTTCCACCCGTCTGGTCCCCGCCTTCGAATAGGCCCCCTGCTTCCGGCCCCAGCCTCCGGGCCCCTTTCTATTTGGCAGCCAGGGCGAGCCTTCTAAACTGCGCACGTGACCGTGGGATTTCTCACCCGAACCCTTCCAACAGCTCCGCACTGCCTCCGGGATCAAGCTAGGACACTCTGCGGGGACAATCAGCATCTCCCTCTGATCCGGCCCCACCTCTGTCTCTCTCAACCACAACCGAGCATTCTACGTCCACACTGGGAAGCCCAGAGCTCCCTGCATATGACGGAGCCAGCAATTAGCGAGACAGAAGCAGGGAACGAGTGCTTTCTGACAGATGAAATGGCGGAGGCCATGTTCCGAACAGCCAGGACAGACCCCGGGGGATCCTCCCGGGGACCACTGCCCTACAGTCACCTATAGCGTCATCGTAATACATCTACACTGTGGTTTTAACCCCTTGCCCCCGCCCCCCCCCAACTGCTGCCCTGACAGGTCAGACAAGGACCATATGGGGCTAAAAACTCCCCCTCCCGACTGACAGGAGGAGTTCCTCGGATGACTGGCTGCGGCCTTCGTCAGGAGCCGCCCGACCTCTGACCCATAACCTATCCAACCGGAAAAAGAAAAGACAACCCTGACCCACAGCGCAGCTGTCGGCTCTGGGCCCGCCGGCTCTCCAACGGTCGAGAGTGTACTTTCGCTTAAACTGCTATGAAACCCTTGCTTGCTGGGTGGCGCCTGGGCGGCTCAGTCGGTTAAGCATCCAACTTCGGCTCAGGTCATGCTCTCACGGTTCGTGGGTTCGAGCCCCGTGTCGGGCTGGGTGCTGACAGCCCAGAGCCTGCTTCACATTCTGTGTCTCCCTCTCTCTGCCCCTCCCCCTGCTCGTTCTCCCCCTTCCCCCTCCTCTAAAAAATAAATTAACATTTAAAAGAGGTAAATAAAAATAAAATAAAAGAAACCCTTGCTTGCTTTAGAGTTTGGTTCTGAATTCTCTCTTGGCCAAACTCAGGACCCGGGGCCGGGGAACAGGACTGCCGGTTGATTCGCTCAGGCAGTTCTAATGTGTGGCGTGCCCTTCCTCTCCCTTTTCCTTCTGGGAAACTTGTTCCTTTTCTGGGAATTCAACCTGGGCTTCACCTCCGTATTGGGAAACTCCCCCCCCCACCCCCATCACTCTCCTGTGACCTCCCAGAGGGCAAGGACTAAGTCTTAATCATCTCTGAACCGCCGCTGCCCAGCACGGTGCCTGGCACACGATACGCTGGCTGCATCGGGGCATGCCTGCCCCACTTCGCAGGGGCGGAACCGGGGAGAAGACTACTCCTCTTCCGTCTGCGGAAGTGGTTTAGCTGGGTGCGCTTGGTGAGAGTGGCAAATAAGGAAGCCCAGCCGCGGTACTCTCCGGCGGAAACACTCAATTCTCTGGACTGTCTCCACTTCCCTCTATCTACTAAACAATGCCTGTCCCTTTCTCTGTAAATCGGAGCTGAGCTAGGACCAGAATGACAACAATGTGTCAGCTGGGGAGAAGAATGGCCGCTGCCCCGTGCTTCCTCAGTATTCAGGGCAGGATTTGGCAAACTTTTAATCTAAAGGGGCAGATGCAAATATCTTAGGCTTTGCAGGCCACCCCATCTCCGTGGTAACCACTCGACACTGCTGTCGCAAGGTAGAGGCGGCCACAGACAATACATACGAGAAAGGGCATGGCCGTGCGCCAGTAAAACTTCATTTACAAAAGCTGGCAGCGGGCCGGGTTTGGCCCTCGGACCACAGTTTGCCACCCTCTGGTTCAGAGCGGAATGATCAGGGAGGCCCTGTACAGCTGCGAAGGTTGCTGACTGCACAAAGAGGCTTGGCCACAGTTGAATGGGGCTGTATACACCCACGGAAAGAGGCTCCCTGTACACAGTGGTGCCACGGGGACTAGCGGCAGCCCCGATGAAGCAGCCGTCACTCACTCCAAAGACTTGGGGGGGGTCTCTTCCCGGTTTTCGGGGTGGGGGAGGAGAGGTGTCACATACCAGGGGCTCCTTGTTCTTCACCAGGCGGACGATCTTCACCGATTCTTCATCAAAATCCTCGTCGATATTATCGGGCAGAGGGGGAAGGACGGGGTCGAAATTCTTTTGGGCAACTGTATCGTGTACCATGAGCATGGCCTGTCAGGAGACGGAGAGAAATGAAGGGCCAGCCCCGAAGGTCGCGGGGGTCCGGGGGCCCCGACTGGGCAGTGACTGGGAGGTCTCCGATTCTCTGGCCGGAGAAACCACGCCCCCCTCCACACTGGCTCAGAATTCCCCTTCCGCAGACTCCTGGCCCAGCGCCCCCTCTTGCTCCCACCCGGGGAGACACAAGCCGCGAGGGCAGGCGGGGACTGTAGCGTGACTACCCTGAGGTGGGGGGCGGACAGCAGCTGGAGCAGCTCCCTCTCGTCGCTGTGCACGGAGGCGGCCTGCAGCTCCTCCATCACCTGTAGGGGAACGAGACGGAGCTCACCTGCCGGAAGTGGCCCGGGGAAAACCCCGCGCCCGGAGCTGCAGACCCAAGGGCCCTTGCAGGAACCGTGACAGCACCCAGGAGTTCATTGGCCCCTCGGCCGCCCCAGGACTGTCGCTCTCAGGGAAATCACACAGCAGGCATCAGAAGCGCCTCCGGAGCTCTCCTAGCGGGAGCTAGCTTGTTAAGCCCTTCCTATGTGCTCTTTTGCTTTGCCTGGACCTTGCCACCTAACCTGCACAGTGAACCAAACACAGCACGTACTGTTGTTTGGCCATTTGACAGACGAGAATTAAATGGGGTCAGAGCTAGTAGGAGAGGCAGTGCTGACGACCTAACGTGCGCCCGATCGCATCACACAGTGGAAAAGGGAGGGAAGGTCTGCACCCACAGGCTGCCCCCGTGCCGCCCCGGGCCGTCTCCTGGGGTCAGGTGAGTTTATCCAGGAGCCGGCCTTGGCAATCAACTGCGACGGCTCTTCCCAAGCCACGCAACACAGAGGACAGATCTAGAAGAAATTAGGAAGCATTCCTTTTTTTTTTTTTTTTTTAATGTTTATTCATTCTTGAGAGAGAGAGACACAGCGTAAAGGAGGGGCAGAGAGAGAGGAGACACAGAATCTGAAGCAGGCTCCAGCTGTCAGCACAGAGCCTGAAGCGGGGCTCGAACTCCCAAACAGCGAGGTCACGACCTGAGAGCCGAAGTCAGATACTTAACCGACTGAGCCATCCCAGGCGCCCCTAGAAACATTCCTGTAAAAAAACAAGAACCCTGAGGCGCCCGGGGGGCTCAGTCGGTTAAGTCTCTGATTCTTGGTTTCAGCTCAGGTCATGATCTCGCGGTTCATGGGTTTGAGCCCCGCTGGTAGCGCAGAGGCGCCTTGGGATCCTCTCTCTCTGCCCCTCCCCTGCTCGCGTTCTCTCTCTCTCTCTCTCAAAATAAATAAATACACTTAAAAAATAAATAAGTAAGAAAAAACGAGAAGCCCGAGCCAGTAAGCAGGGACACACGGCAAGACTTTTGACCTCGGGGCTTCCCATTGAGCCTCCGCAAAGCACGGAACAAGGTGACTGCTTGACCGCCATATCGCCAGTCCTCAGCGGTGTGGGAACTGCCGATCCGATGCTAATGCTGTCATTTCACAGCTGGGGGAACAGACTTTCTCGGGAACACACAGTAAGTGGGCGTCATCGTGTCCCCGCGTCCCCTGGCCTCGTGCAAGGCTCACAGGTTCCTTTCTGCCTGTTAGGAGGCCCCAGGAGGAGCAAGAGGAGAAGGCAAGGAGAGGCTTCTTCACCCCTGGGCTCCGAGCCCCTCTGTCCCCTAGGCTGAGCGATGGTGACAGGCAACAGGAAGGAGCCCGGTGGGGTAGGGAGCAGGGCTAACACCGTAAGGAAAAACCCGGGGCTTACATCGTCGGCAAGGGCCACAGCGCTGTGCAGAACTGGGGTTGGACTTTGCCTCTCGTAATAGCGAAGCTTCTCGTGAATCTGCAAAGACAGCCGATCTCAGGCTGGGGCCTCCCAAAGTCAGGTGCCCAGGTGTGCCCCGGACACCACACAGCCTGCCCATGACTGTGGGGCTGCACGGGGCTGCAGCGGGGGTCACCGGCAGGGCAGCATAAGAGAAAGCCATTCGCAGAGGGCTAATGAAGACCTTCCTGGGGGAGGGGAAAGGTTACGATGACCTTCGTGGGCCCCGGCTAGGAAAACCTCTAGAAACCCTCACCGGATGGGATGAAGCGAGGCTTTACCTTCATTAAGTAACTGAGGCTTTTTTCACTGAAAACATCCCTCAAGAAGCCCATCTCTTCCTTGTGGTTGGAGTCAGGTCTGAGCTGAGAGGTCAACAGTGCCAGCGTTTCATGCAAACCTGAGGACGGGGCAAGAAACACAAAGTAGAGCCAATGCGGCGGGCACTTCCCGGCCCCAGGGGACCCCAAGTGGACCCCGCCATACGGACATTCTCTCCCCAGCTCTCATTCCCAGGGCTCGCAGGTAAGGCAGCTCCCGTGAGCCAGTGCTGGCTCCACGTGCTTTCTGTCCGGCCTGGGGCAGCTGGGCGGGCTCTGGTCTTCAGCGCTGTGGCAGCCCAGCCAGGGGTGGCACTCACCGGAGTCCTCAGACAGTACTGGCATGTCTGTGCTGGACAGCTCCCGAGCTCCGCCTGTGGATTCTGGGAAAAGGAAGAAGGTAGCTCCAGTGAAGCACCTTCATTCAACAAACAGTGATTACACATCCCCTGTGTCTACCCATGATCCATGTGGGGCCAGAGGGAATGGGGACGAATAACTTCTCTGCTCACTTTCTTCAGAGAGCGAAGGAAGAAGGCTAAGATTTGCTAGTACCCCCCATGCACCAAGCATCATACTAGGTGGTGTCAAATGTTTTTCTTAAGCTGTACCAAGCTCTGAGGAATGGATACTAAGATCCCCATTTTAGCCGGATAAAGCCTGATAAGGAAACAGGCTTGGAGGAGTTCGGTAGCTTGCGGGCCAGAATCCATGCTCTGGTGGCCCTTCCAGACCGGCCTCAAAGGTACAGAGTGGCCTCTGCCTGACAGTGGGCGCTCTCTTCTGCAGCGCCCCCTGTGCCCTGTTCCCTTCTAAGAGGTCCTGTTCAGGTCCCTCGGCCTTCACAAGTCCCTCGTTCACCTCCAAGTCCCTTGTCACACCTTCGACAAGTACCTGGATGGGCCTCTAAGCTCCCTCCTTCCCCATCCCCCGCCCCCAAGTCCCAAACCGAAGGGAGCCTCCCCCAGAATGGAGTGTTAGGCGCTGGAGAAACGGGAGTCGGGTTTCTACTACGCGGGCCTGGGGAGGCCCCCCCCCCACAACGTGCTCTGCAGCACGTGGACCTCAAAAAAGTCCTCCTTCCGAAGGGGACAAGGAGAGTAATGATTCATTCATTCCGCAAACATGGAGCCAGCCCCAGTGCGCGGAGCGCCGGAGACACCAAGATGCAAAAGAATGGTACCGGGCTCTCCGGCCGCCGCGCCCCCCACCTCCAGACTCACCCTCTGGTTCCTTCTAGCTGTGCCCCCCCGCCCCGCCAGTCCCCGAGGCGGCCAGCCAAGGACTCCAGCTCGCTTTTCGGAAGGAACCTGTGGGACGAACAAGGAGCGCGGCTGGCCGAAGGGGAGGCGAACCCCAGGGGCCGCTCGGCGGCGGTCTGGAGAACGCCGAGCGGCGGGAAAGGAGCGCGGGGCGGGGCGGGGGCCGGGGGCCGAGGGGCGGGGACGCGGCGCCCCCTCCCCCAGGCGGGGGGGGCGCTCGGAGACGAGGGGGGCCGCGAGGCAGCCGCGCGCACGAGGGGCGGGGCTCGGCCCAGCCTCCCCGCCCCCGCCGCGCCCCTCCCGCCGCAGCCCGGATCCCGGGCCCGCTCCCCGCGGGGGTTCCTACCTGGGCGCGCCGGGACCTCCGCTCCGCCGCCGGGAGCCGCGCGGGTGCCCGGAGCCTCGGCCGCCGCTGGCTCCGCCTCCCCGGCCCCTCCCTGCCGCGGCCGCGCGGGGCGGGGGAGGCGGAGCCGGAGCGGGCGGGGCGCGGGAGGAGGCGGGGGGAGGAGCCCGGGGAGCCCGGGCGGCCGGCCCCGCCGGTCCTCTGCGGACCCGGGCTCCGCTCTCGGGCCTCGTCTACCCCCCCCTCCCGGGCGTCCGCCCGCCGAGCCCCGAGGAGCCCGCGCCTGTGTCCTTCTACGCGGCACGCGGCCAGCTTTCCCTTCTGCCCCCCACCGCCCGCACACCCCCCTCCCCCGCGAGTTGAGGGCTGGACGCTTGCTTCACGTATTATTCAATACAACGAACATTTATGGAGTGCTCTCCAAGTACCAGGCGCTGTGCGCGGAGGGGCGGGGCGGGGGGAAGGGGGGCTGGGGGTTCAAAGACGACCAAGACAGACAACCTGGATTTAAGGAACTCCCAGGCCCGACCGGGGGACCAGTCAGACGCGGGGGCAAGTGGCTGTAACAATGCGGTGTGCAGGGAGAGATTTATCGGCGCTCCGTGCCCTGGGGGCGCGGAGAAGGGAGGGAGGAGAAGTGGAGCTGCGAAGACTGCAAGGCTCCATTCTGCCCGGGTGTAGGGGGTGGGGCTGCGGGGCGGTGGGGGGCAGGGGGGGCGCCGAGGCAGTTTATATGCTGGGACTTCTCCTGGGCGACAGGCGCCGTGAAATGGCCGTGAAGATCACTGACTTTTATTGTGCTGTCTCTATGCCCAGGTACTCCTTAGATCACTTTGCATCGCATTAGCTCCTGAGGGAGGCACCATTATTATCTGGGCTCTGTAATTGAAGGAACCGAGGTTCGAGGGTGGAAGGAAGGGTATGGAGGAGAGGGCAGGAGCTGCTGGGCGAGTGAGCAGGTGGCTGTGGGACTGAGAGGGCGAGGAGTAGGCGAGTGAGTGCCCTCCCCTGTCTCCCAGCAGCCAGGAACGCGCAGCAGCACTTGTCGGGAGTGGTGGACCCCGAGATTGCTTCTGAGAGGAAGCCTAGCATCTAAGAAGAGAAAACGAGTTCCCAGGACCCCGCAGCCCGCAGTAGTACATGGGGAGGCTGTCAGCCGCGGCGCGTGTCATGATGACATTTCCCCATCTTCATTAAAATCCTCTACACCAGTGCTTCTTCCTCAAAGTGTAATGTGCCTGCGAATTGGCGGAGGTTGTATGGGACTGGAATGGGGCTGGGTTCTGCATTACTAACAAGCTCCTGGGTGGTGTAACGCTCCTTGCCCTGAGTATTCACTCTGAGTACAGCAAGACTGCGCAGACACGTCCTCCTGCCCCCCGCCCCCCGCCCCAGAGCTTAGTGTTGGAGAGAATACCGAGAGCCATCTGATAGAGAGTCCAATGATTTTTGTTGAGCCCACCAACAAATGGTGCTGGTACTACTGAGTATTCATGTGTGTTGGGGGGGGGGGCGGGGACTGCAATCCCTACTTCACAAAGTTCAATTTAAGACCGACCCTAGTCCTCAGTATAAACTTAATTGATAAATCTGGCAGAAGAAAACATAGGAGACTAGCTTTTCAATCCTTTGGTAGATAAAGCTTTCTTAGAAAGGACGTAAAATGGTTGATAAATGGACCTCATGTAAATTTAAAACTTCTGTTTATCAAAAAATACTAGCAAGCCACAGACCGAGAGGAAATAGAGCAGATATATCTGACGAAGGACGTGTATCTGGGATAAAGAATCCTTGCAACTCAGTGATAAAAGGACAAATCACGCAGCCAAAACCAAACCCAAACAAACAAAACAGGCAAAAATGTGAACGTGCACTTCGCAGAAGAAAGTATATAAATAGCCAACAAGCATGAAAGGAAGTGCTCCTTCTGTATCTTTTGTGAGAGGGAAATACACCAGCCGCCAGCAGGTAGCACTATCCGCGCGCGCGGGAGGGTGAAAGGAAAAGTACGCGTGAGGTGGCGAGGATGTGGAGCAACTGGAACTCTCCGGCCGCCACGAGACTGTCACATGGTACGACCCCTTAGGAAAACCGTGTGGCAGCTTCGCTGAAAAATTGAACATGCGTCTACCGTGCGATCCAGCAATTCCATCCCTAGGTATTCATCCAGAGGAAATAAAACCATCTGGCTCCAAGGGCTGTATAAGATTCCAGCGCATCTTTGTTCATAATCAAAAATGGAGAACCTCCAGATGTCCTCGGACAAGGGAACAGAAAAAATGAGGTATAGCCACGTGGTAGTATCATCATTACAAAGAAACTGCTATTTTTTTTTAATTTTTTATTTATTCATTTTTGAGAGAGAGAGAGAGAGAGAGAGAGAGAGAATGAGTGGGGGAGGGGCAGAGAGAGAAGGAGACAGAATCCGAAGCAGGCTCCAGGCTCCGAGCTGTCAGCACAGAGCCTGACTCGGGGCTCACGAAGAGATCATGACCTGAGCCGAAGTCGGACGCTCATCCGACTGAGCCGCCCAGGCGCCCCGGAAACTACTATTGGAAGATTATCCCCGCCATGCAACAACATGGGTGAATGTCAAAATATATTATGTGGAATGAAAGAAGGCAGACACAAAAATACATACCGTATGATTCCTGGAGTGTTAGGATCTTTTTTTAAGATCTCAATAGTGAGGGGCGCCTGGGTGGCTCAGTCGGTTGAGCGGCCGACTTCGGCTCAGGTCATGATCTCGCGGTCTGTGAGTTCGAGCCCCGCATCGGGCTCTGTGCTGACGGCTCAGAGGCTGGAGCCTGCTTCGGATTCTGTGTCTCCCTCTCTCTCTGCCCTTCCCCCACTCATGCTCTGTCTCTCTCTGTCTTAAAAATAAACATTAAAAAAAAAAAAAGATCTCAATAGTAAGAGAGAGAGAGAGCAGGCGCACACTAAGAGGAGGGGCAAAGAGGGAGAGTATGTCAAGCAGCACAGAGCCCAGTGTGGGGCTCAATCCCGTGAACGGTGAGGCCATGATCTGAGCTGAAGCCAAGAATCAGACGCTCAACCAGCTGAGCCGCCCAGGAGCTCTACGGGGCGTTAAGATCTTGGTGCTGTCACTACACTCAGACGACTCGACTGGTCAGAAACACAGTATATTATTATCATTATGCAAATTGCCTAAACTATCCCAGAAGCGAGAGAACTATTAACAAACCCATTTCGATAGAGCGGGATTGTTGGGGGCACCTGGCTGACGCCGTCGGTAGAGCTTGCGACTCTTGCTCTTGCCTTCAATCTCAGGGGTCATGAGTTCAAACCCCACATTTGGGCATGGAGTCTAGTTAAAATAAAATTTAAAAACTAGAGTAACGTCGTCAAAAATTGCTCCTTCAAAAAGCACCAGTTAGCGCTGCAGACTTCAACCAAACGCTTAAATACCTCAACCTCTTCTAAAACATAGAAACGGAAGGAAATCTTCAAAATTCTTTTTATGAAGCAAACATACCACTGAGATGCAAACCTGATAAAGAAAGCAAAAACCGAAGAAACCTGACCCCAGAAACTTATCTCACTTATTCCTGAAAACTGGATGAGCTGACAGTTTCACCAGAACACCGAAAGAATTCTATACCATTATCAAGTACAGGGTACTCTAAAAGTGGCTTAATATTTGGAAATTAAGTGGCCTACGCTTTGTAAATCTTTTACTATAACTCCGTATAAAGTAATATATTAATAGAATAAAAAGTGAAAGTTAATAGTAACTCCATAGATGCATCTGTACATGATTTTTTAAATATCTTTCAAACCTGAAGGTGAACAAAGGTTAAACCTAGAATTACCGTCTGAGCCAGCGACTCCGCTCCTAGACATGTACCCTAGAGAGGTGAAAATGGAAACACAAAATTTATGCAAGAGTGTTCAAGACGCATTATTTGTAATAGCCCCAAAGTGGACAAAACCCAATGTCAATCAATTGATGAATGGATAAATAAAAAGACACATCACCATGCCATGGAATTCCTTTTAACTTTTTTCAGTATGTATTTGGGGGGTGGGGAGACGCAGAGAGAAGGAGACACAGAATCCAAAGCAGGCTCCAGGCTCTGAGCTGTCAGCACAGAGCCCGACGCGGGGCTCGAACTCACGAACCTCAAGATTATGACCTGAGCCAAAGTCAGACACTTAATCGACTGAGCCACCCAGGGGTCCCCTGGAATATTGTCTAGTAATACAAAGAAATGAAGTTCCGATACGTGCCACGACAGGGAAGAACCTGAAACCGTGACGCTAGGTCTAAGAAAGCAGTCATAAAGGACCACATATTGTATGATTTAAAGTTTAGTGCCGAAGAGGGGCGCCTGGGTGGCTCAGTTAGTCAAGCGTCCCGCTTCGGCTCAGGTCATGATCTCATGGTTCATGGGTTCGAGCCCCACATCGGGCTCTGTGCTGACAGCTCAGAGCCTGGAGCCTGCTTTGGATTCTCTGTCTCCCTCTCTCTCTGCCCTTCCCCTGCTCATGCTCTGTCTCTCTCTGTCTCTCAAAAATAAATAAATGGTAAAAAAAAATTTTTTTAAGAAAAAACAATTTTAAAGTTTAGGACTGAAGAAACCATCAAGAGCTACACGAATAGAGCAGACTCGAAAGTGCAGAAATAATCCTCATGTATATGGTAATTGAGCTTTTTAGAAAGATGACATTATAAATAAGCGTGGGGGGAGGAATTACTAAAAAAAAAAATAGTGTGGGGACAACTAGCTAGTCTTTATGCAACAGGAAAGAAAGCCGGATCCCACCTCACTCCTCACACCAAAATACTTCTCCAGGGGGTTTATTTTTATAATCTTGGCGTGAGGGAAGGCCATTCTAAGCCAAAACCCAAGCCCAAATCTATAAAGAAAAAGACCTGCGTGACTACGCGAAACGTAAACACTTTGATGGACGAAATATTACTTGTAACGCGATGGAATGTGGCACGCAATAGTTAAATCCCTTAATTTATAAGCATTCGCACAAATCAATAAGACCAGAAAAAGGGGCACCCGAGTGGCTGTCGGTTAAGGTTAAGCAGCTGACGTCAGCTCAGGTTAGGGTCTGTGGTTCTCGAGTTCCAGCCCCATGTCGGACTCTGTGCTGACAGCTCAGAGCCTGCAGCCTGCTTCAGATTCTGTCTGTCTCTCTCTGCCCTTCCCCCCCCCTCTCTCTCAAGTATAAACATTAAAAAAAAATTTTAATAAGATAAAAAGAAGAAAACTGGCTAAAAAAATTAGTTTGCTACAAAAGAAAGACAGTCAATAAACCTATAAAAAATGCACAATGCATAATCAAAGAATTCTAAACCAAAATAAAAAGCTGGGTCCCTTTTCACCTGCTAAGGCAAAAAGGCTGTTTGTTGACATCCAGTGCGGTCAAAGACGCAGGGAAATAGACAGGTGTACGCGGGAAGGGGGGTTAAATGGCGCAAGCCTTTTAGAAGCTGATTTAGCATGTTATTTATAAAATGTTCCCATGTACCTGTCCGTTAGCCCAGGGGACATTTGGACAAGCAAGTTGGAAGGAAAAAAATACGCACAGAGAGAAAGAGAGGGACGTTTGGGCGGGTGAGAGTCTGGACCGGAGAGCTAGGCAGAGGCCTGCACCCCAGGACAGAGAAGATGACTCAGGACGAGTTGGCCAGGACGCCTGGGGGCCCAGGCAGGGGTGGCCTCGAGGACAGGGCTTGGTCGGGAATGCTTCGGCTGCACCTAGGGACGGGAAGAGGAGCTTGACGCCAGAGAAACGAGTGAGTGGCCCTGGGGGTCCGTCCTTGCAGGGACAGGAGGGCAAAGGAAGCGATTCTGAAAAAGACAGAATGTCGACGACCTTCGGGGAGGTGAAGCAAAAAATCCTTGAGGCTACGGGTCGGCCTCATTTCGCTTGGCGCTCGGCCCGGACACCGAAGGGAACGGAGAAGCGTTCCAAGAGGAGAAACGGGCTCCCTCCCAGACGCACGGCGGGCGGGTGAGTCAGAAGGGTCTGAAGAAAGGGCGGGTTCCGCCCATTGACATCTCAAGGAGAAGGGAAAGTACTTGTAACTGCTTTTTTTTTCCCCTGATAACTTTTCCCATTTGTTGCTATTGTTACTCCATCTCAAAAACAAAAAATAGGGGCGCCTGGGTGGCTCAGTCGGTTGAGCGTCAGGCTTCGGCTCAGGTCATGATCTCGCGGTCTGTGAGTTCGAGCCCCGCGTCGGGCTCTGTGCTGACAGCTCAGAGCCTGGAGCCTGTTTCGGATTCTGTGTCTCCCTCTCTCTCTCTGTTCCTCCCCCACTCATGCTCTGTGTCTCTGTGTCTCAAAAATAAATAAACATTAAAAAAAAAATAAAAATAAAACAAAACAAAAGAGAAAAACCCGGTCTTGATTCGTGAGCTAGGTTGTGCACACGGGAAAGTGCACCAGCGGGACAACTTCACAAATCATTGAAAGGCGAACACCTGTGGGGCCACCGCCTGCGCTGAGGGGGAATGAACTGTGGGCCCCAGAAGCCCCGGGCACCCCCTAACCCCCGCGGATTACAAATTCAACCACTACCTTGACTTCTTTTTTTTTTTAATTTTTTAATGTTTATTTATTTTTGAGAGAGACAGAACGGTAGCAGGGGAGGGACAGAGAGAGACAGAGACACAGAATCCGAAGCAGGCTCCAGGCTCCGAGCTGTCAGCACAGAGCCCGACATGGGGCTGGAACCCATGAACCGTGAGATCATGACCCGAGCCGAAGTCGGATGCTTAGCCGACTGAGCCACCCAGGCGCCCCTACCCTGACTTCTATGGCAATTATTTCTACTTTCTGGTTTTACCCTCTGGGTGTATGTATGATTTGTCTGGTCAGTTTTTGAACTTTTCTAGACGGAATCCTACAATGTGTCTTTTGTGTGCCTGGCTTCCTCCACGCAGCACAATCTTCTCTTACAATTAACCCAATTTATCCGCGGGGACTGAGATGTGTGGCTGTTATTTCTCCCCCATGTGGAGACCTAAGTGTCCAGACGCTACTTAATGAAAAGACCACCCTTCCCCCGCTACTCCATTGTGTCACCTGTCACCACCGGGTGTCCATAACGTGCCTTGGACCCAGGCGAGAGGGGCCCATGCCCCGGGCCGCAGGCGCTAGCACCCCACTTCACTGTTACCGTTTCAACTGTGTCTGATCTGAACCTCGTCCGTTGGATTCTTCATCTTAACGATCACAACTGTTTTCGGTTCTAGAATTTTATGTCGTCCTTTTTCAAGTCTGCTGTGTAATTTTTTTTAATTCTTTTTTTTAACGTTTATTTATTTTTGAGAGACATAGAGACAGAGCGTGAGCAAGGGAAGGGCAGAGAGAGAGGCAGATACAGAATCTGAAGCAGGCTCCAGGCTCTGAGCCGTCAGCACAGAGCCCGACGCGGGGCTCGAACTCACAGACCGTGAGATCATGACCTGAGCCGAAGTCGGCCGCTTAACCGACTGAGCCACCCAGGCGCCCGGTAAAATTTTTGATATTTTCCACTTCTCTGCCCAACCTTTCAAGCTTGACCTGGACCTCCCTGAGCATAGTAAGAATGGTTGTGTTAAGGCTGCTGCTGCTGTTTTCAACATCCGGGGTCTCCGCGGGTCTGTTTCTGTGCTCAGCCATCTCTGCACGTTCTCGCTTATGGATCTTGTCTCCTTATACGGCTGGTTATCTTCGGTGGTATATTAGACTGTATTTGCAAAACCAATTTTTTAAAACCACTTGAGACTCAGGCTGAGGCTATTCTCCTCCAGAAAGGATTTTTCGTTGGTATCTTTAAGGCATCTTTATCTGGGGGTAAGGGTAGGGTCTGATACCAGACCGGGACCATTTTAAACACGAGTTTAAAGCTTGAAATTTCCTTTTTTTTTTTTTTTCAACTAAAAAACTTTTTTAGTGCTTATTTATATTTGAGAGAGAGAGTATGGGAGGGGCAGAGAGAGAGGGAGACACAGAATCCCAAGCAGGCTCCAGGCTCTGAGCTGTCAGCACAGAACCCGACGCGGGGCTCAAACCCACCACCTGAGAGATCATGACCTGGACCAAAGTCGGATGCCCGACCGACTGAGCCATCCAGGTGTCCCAAAGCTTGAAGTTTCCTGAGACGCCTAAATGACAGAGGAAGCTGAGTGGGAGTCCGCGGTGGCCTCATTTATTTTCAGTTCACCCTTCCCCCAAAGTGCAGCCCTTCGGGGTCCAGCCTAATGCGATACTATGTATAACACCTATGTATGTTACCTAGGGGCGGGCAATCTGGTGTGCATATACTGAGAGAGAGGGCCGCGGACTCCTAGCTCCCTAGCTCCTCCCTCCGTGGCTTCTCCTGAATCAGTACGTACTCTCAAGGACAAAAGCACCTCACACACTGAGCTCAGCTTTCTGGGTTTCTACTCGTAGACCTCGGGACAGTAACCGCTCACACTCTCATTAGCTTTCCACTGCTTGTTTTAAAACACACACACACACACACACACACACACACAAACTCGTATTGTGAAATAATTTTAGATTACAGAAAAGTTGCAAAGATAGTTGAGAAAGGGCCTGGGTATCCCTCACTCTGTCTGTTTCCCCTGATGTTAATATCTTATGGGACCGGGTACATTGGTTACAGTGAAGCAATCAACATGGGTATGTTACTACTAAGGAAGCTCTAGAGACTATTAGCATTTCACTACTTTTTTCCATTAATACCCTTTCTCTACTCTGGGATCCGTTCCAAGTCGCCACACTACCGCGTTTAACTTTCAGAGTTTTTTGAGATTTTAAAAATCGATGTCCGTCTCCTCCGGCTTCTGAGGGACAGTGTGCCCTGCGGCCCTCCCCCGTCATTTCACGGTTACTCCTGGAAGTCCGAGGCCCTTAACACCGTCAACGTAAAAATCTTGAAAGGAGTTTTCAGACTCGCTTCCGTGGATGACGTTGAAAACACCCATTTGCAACTGGCTATGTATGGGGCAGCCGCAGGTAGGATAGAGAGAACAGGGGTGTGCGAGGAAGCAAACGTCGTGGTGGGTGAGGCTATGACACAGCACCAAACACACCGTAGGAACCCAGTGGCTAAACTCAGCGAAGCCCGCCTCTGGCTCACACCGAGACTGCCGCCTGCAGGCTTGGAAACTGTCGGAGCAGCTTTCTTCCAAGCGGCGACTCAAGGATGCAGGCTTTTTCCAACGTGTGGCCCATCCATCTTTGTTGGGGACATTTCTTCCTGATGTTTCTTTCCTTCCAAGAGGAGAGAGCCCCACCTGTATAACACCCCCGGTCTCTCTCCACGCCTTTATTTATTCGATCGATGAATTTGGAAGGAGAAACCAGGCCTGTGCCGGCCAGCCTGCTTCTCTTCTCTTTCTCCCGGGAGCCGGCTCGCCTGCAGAGGGCGCGTTAGGCATGCCACTCCACAGCTAGGGTGTGACAGGGACCGCCCCCGTCTCGCTGGGGGCGGGGGGGAGAGCTGCAGTTTTCTGGCACTGCCTAGGACTGTAGAAAGTCTTCCTAATTCTAGGGTTCAGATGAGGAAGCCCACTGCGCTCCATCCAAAGTCTTGTGTGTGCACCTGTGTAAACACGACTTACACAATTTACACTTTTTTTGTGGAATTTCCTCTTATGTACTTAAAAATTTTTTTTAATATTCTTATTTATTATTTTTGAGAGAGAGAGAATGAGCGGGGGAGGGGAAGAGAGAGGGAGACAACATCTGAAGCAGGCTCCAGGCTCTGCGCTGTCAGCCTAGAGCCCGATGTGGGGCTTGAACTCACAAACTGCGAGATCATGACCTGAGCCGAAGTCGGATGCTTAACCGACTGAGCCACGCAGGCGCCCCACACTCTTTCTCTTTCATAGAGTCAGTCGTCATCCAAGGCAGGGGCCCTCCAACTAGAGTAGTTTTGTCTCCCAAGGGGGCATTTGACATAGAGACAGTTTTGATGGTCACGACTTGGGGCAGGGGCAGGGAGGACACTACAGGCCTCTAGTGGGTAGAGGCCAGCTATGCTGCTAAACATTCTCTAACGCGCAGGATGGCCCCTCATAACATAGAATTATCTAGTCCAAAATGTCAACAGTTGCGATGTCCAGAAACCCTGAGCTGAGAGGAACAAATCGCCATCTTAGATCAGCGGAAGTGGCTTAGTCCCGGCACGTCCCGTCCGGAGGGGAACCAGGCCCCGGGGGACTGCCAAGCTGGGCTCTGCTCTGGCCAGACGTGGTCTGCCCTGCTTACAAGCCAGCCTGAGCCCTGCCCCGCAGCTGGGACTTCGGTTTCAACGCAGGTGTTCTCAGATGGCTCAGAGCAAACTTGAGAGTATCTCCCCCATTCTCCTTTCTCCCTAAGGTGGTTCTCGGTCCTGGAGGTCATTACTTACCACCAGGACCTAGGAAAGGAGGGGGCAGCCTTGGCCATTATCCGCCTGTGCCAGCCTCCGCTGGGCTCTCCACTTCCCAGGGGGCTCCGGTGTGCCAATGTCTAGTGGGCGTGTTCCTCCCCAGGTCCCCCCAGCCATGGCACCTCCGGGCTCACGGCTGTCGCCAGGAAGTGACAAGGCTGTCATAGGCTCGCAGGTCCGGGAGCCCTGTTGCCCCACCGCTCTCCCGACCCGTGAGGGCAGCACTCCAGGCAGGACACGGGACACAAGCGTGCCCTGCTCCCAGGTCTCCAGACCCATCGGGGGCGTCTATCCGGTGCTCCTCACATACCCCATGGGCTAGGACTAGCCACAGCGCCCACACCAGTGCTTCACCCTAGGTCCTCCTCCCCAACTCATCACTAGTTCTGAGCCCGAGGATCTATTTCTGATGGAATTCTCAAGCCTAGCTCCCGGCTCGGTGTGGTGCTGGGAGGGTGGAGGGAAGGACTTCGCAATGTGCATGAAAGGAACAGGGAGAATGCAAACTGGACCCGACACCATCTTCATAAAAAGACAATTTTTTGTTGACACCTCCTTTACATCAATGACAACCATACATAGTATGCCTTCTCGTACACTTAATTTTTAAAAATCTTAATACCATATCTGTACTGTAATGGGGGGAAGAAAAGGAAAACAATTTGTAACCATATAACATATTTCAAAACGTCAGCGCTCAGGCCCCATGACGCTAGAAAACACAACAAAGTGTTGGATGCTCGCCCCTGCTGATAATAAATAAGTTAGGATTGAAGAAAAGTAAGAAGATCAGAATTTATTCTGTATAAGGACAAAAACAGGAAAGAGAGATAACGATCAAAGGCTAGAATAAATATTATTTTAACCTGCGTTTTTATTTTATTTATTTATTTTGAGAGAGAGTGAGGGAGGGGCAGAGAGAGGGAGAGAGAGAATCCCAAGCAGGCTCCAATGGGGGCCTTGAACCCAAGAACCATGAGATCGTGACCTGAGCCGATATCAAGAGTCCAACGCGGAACCGACGGAGCCACCCACGCGCCCAGCCTGTGTTTTTAAAACTGCAGAAATTGATTACCTTTTGTAGTTCGTACAGTGATGGGAGTCAGGTCCCACCCTGCCAGAATCTCTCTGCCTCTCTCTGTCTCTCTCTGTCTGTCTGTCTCTCTCTCTCTCTCTCACACACACACACACTGCACACACACAATCACCATTCCTTGAAGCACTGAGTTAATGCTTCAAATATTAACTCACCGAGAGAAAAATTCAACTGTACGTGGGGCAGTATACCTGCCAAATGTTAACCGTCGTTTTCCAGAGGCAAGGGGAATTACAAGAAACATTCCCATTCTTTTTTATTGTATTTAACATTTCTGAGTTCCGTAAAATTTTGCTTGCAACCAGGAGGAACGCTGCAATCCAGAAACCTCCGACCGAGCGATCTTGAAAAAGGTGTGTCAGGGCTCCCTCTAGTGGGCGTGTTTGTTTTTGCTCCTTTAAAGGAGGGTTCAATTCTGTGATGAGACATTGCTAATTCCCTTTTTTTGTTTTAATTTTTTTTTTATGTCAAGACAACTTAACGCGGACGGGGAGACCCGCCTCACGGGGCGGTCTGCGGGTGGCTCCAGGTATCCCGCGTCCTTCTGCCTCCCGCAGCCCCTTCCGCAGCGCCGCCCCGTGGCCAAAGGCGGTACTGCGTCCTCGGGAGGAGAGGCAGAGATGGGGGCAGCGGGCGCGGCCGGCCGCGGGGCCCCTAACCTTGGTACCATTGACCACGTAGTCTAGGAAAGCTTATGGACTTCCTCTCGGAATAATCGTCTTTTAAACATATAAAGGGGCGCCTGAGTGGCTCAGTTGGTTAAGCGGCCAACTTCGACTCGGGTCATGATCTCGCGGTCTGTGAGTTCGAGCCCCGCGTTGGGCTCTGTGCTGATGGCTCGGAGCCTGGAGCCTGCTTCGGATCCTGTGTCTCCCTCTCTCTCTGCCCTTCCCCTGCTCACACTGTCTCTATGTTACTCAAAAATAAATAAACGTTAAAAAAATTTTACATATAAGATAATATACATACGCCTAAAAGCAAGCCAGTAATATTGAAGCGATTATCAAAATATTTATAATTGTGTAATATACTAATAAATGTGCCTCATTGACGCTTTCAAAACTCAGCCCTGGTGGCAGACCTGGTAACTATCTTCCAAGTACTGAGGAGCACATACGATATTTCGAACTATCGGCGACAACTTGATGTGCTCAAGTCTCTGTTTTTGTGTTTCTGTTTCTGTTTTTGTTTTTGGGGGGAGGGTGCCAGTCACAGACACCGCTAACACTCACAATAGAAGGAAAAGATAAATCCCTTAGAGGTTAGTAAAAGTCAATATGCAATTTTTTTCCCATTCCCATTCTTGCACTCCCTGAACTCTTACACTCAGACCTTCCGGGGTGCACGGCGGTGGGCGTGGTTAAGACGCCCTGGAAAGGGGCACGGGTTTGGGTGAAGCGCTCGGGTGGGCTGGGGGGTGGGGGGGCGGGACGGCAGCCCGCCAGGCTGGCGCCGACCGGGGTCAGTAAAGGGAACCGCGGAGGCGCCTCCCCCACTTTCCGTGTCCCGATCTCGCGCATCTGAAGGAAGTTAAAGCCCCGCGTGGCCCGGAGAGGAGCTCCCAGTTCCCGCGGCTGCTCCTGCCCGTCCAGCGCCCGCCATGTGGCCCCTCGCCCTGCTGTGGGGGTGCCTCTTGTTCCCAGGTGAGCCGGGGGCCGGGGAGGGGGTGTGGCGGCGGGACACAAGCTGGCAGAGAGAGGACCTGCTGCTCCAACCTTCCCTTTCTGTGACCCAGCCTAGCCCCCTGATCCTCCGCCCCACCGCACTAGCCCTTGGCCGCCGAGGTGGGGGCGGGGCCGGTGGGGGGGGTCGCTAGCTGTTTCTTAGAGCCAGGTTTTCTCCCAGCCCTATGCGTTCCAAGCCCTTCACGGTTAGGTGGCCATAAGGGCGGCTTTATCTCTCTCAGCGTTGTTTCCCTACTTTACACCCAGCCCGGGGGCAAACCCCCTACGTGGTCGCCATGGTAAACCCCGGCAAATATGTCTAGAGCCTCTATTGTACCACTCGCCACAACCCTGAGCGAGAGAGAATTATCCTGTCTCATCAGTTCACAGGCCTGTCTTTTTTTTTTTTTTTTTAATGTTTTAACATCAAATCTCAGGGTGCATCTTGTCCCCGATGACAATTATTCGGGCGACAATGCTTTTCCTTAGGGGCGTATAAAACGATGGCGTGTCTCTCATGTGATAGCATCTTAATTTCAATGAAATAGGACAGTATCATCCTCATCATCTATAGATGAGAAAACCCAGATGCCCAGGGAGGTCAAGCAACTTCCCCAAGGTCACACAGCTACTAAGTGGCAGTGCAGGGATTCAGACTCTGGGCCGTGTGATTCTAGAACTTCCTCATCACCGCCCTTCAATACCCCGAGTTTAGGGAACCAGCGAGAGCCCCGTCCTCATATCCCTTGGCGGGAAAGGGACTGCCAGCTCTCAGGGGGCGACCGCAGAAGGGAGTGTGAGAGGAGGTGTCTTCCGGTCTTGAGCCTGGTACTTGAATCCAAGGAATTCCGACCTCCATCCCTGCTCTGGTTACAGGTTGTGGGGCCCTGGTGGGCCCCAAGGAGGTCAGCGGATTTGAAGGGGACACCGTGTCCCTGCAGTGCACCTATGGGGAGGAGCTGAGGGCGCACCCGAAATACTGGTGCAAGGAGGGCGGCATCTTCATCTCGCGCTGCTCCAACACCGTCTACGCGGGAGCAGACGGCCAGGAGACGACAGAGGGCAGAGTGTCTCTGCAAGACAGCCGCCAGGAGCTCACGCTCAAAGTGACCCTAAGGAAACTCACCCTGCAGGACACCGGGAAGTACTTCTGTGGGGTCTCGAAACTGGGCCGAGACGAGTTCTTCCGGGTCTCTCTGCTTGTCCTTCCAGGTAACAAATGTCTCTCCTTCCCCGGATGGGGCACAGGTGATACGGAGGGGAAGAGGGACAGGTGGGCGGCTGATCCGAGCCGGACCGGCTCCCCATCGCCCAAGGGGTAGTGCTCGCACTAACCTCATCGGAGCGGGGGAGGGGGCGGGTCTCAAAGACTCAGCCCCCACGGGAGCACGTATTCCTGAGGATTCCATGGGCGGACCCCAGCATCGTGAACCCCAGACCCACCCCACGGCGCCACCAAAGCCGTGGCTGCACCGGCCTCGCCCCGCTTGTGACCTCGGCTTTCCCTTCTTGCTTCTCTTCCCCAGACCTTGAAGTCCCAAAGTCAAGGGTGAGGAGGGCCTGGGGACTAGCCTCGGAGGAGCTCCTCGAGCTCAGGGACCCTAGGGGACCGAGGCTGGAGCCATGGGGCTGTGGCTGGGGATGGGGCATCTCTCTGGCTGCCCAGAATCCTACCTGGGCCTCGAGCTGAGAAGAAAGGAGCCAGAGAGGGCCCAGGGGGGTGGGCAGCCCCGTCTGCTGGCCAGGGAGGGTGGACCCGCCTGGTCTCTGCGTCTTGTTTGACAGAAGCGGGGGGAGGGGCGGAGACTCCAAAAATGGAATGATTTGGCCGAGGTCTCAGGGCAGGAAGTGGTAGAGGCAGGATTCCCGTTCCGATTATTCTCTGGCTTTGGGGTCTGCTCTTTCCCTGTCCCGGCCCCACAGCTGAGCCCCATCGCCGCGGCCGGGTCCCCCACCTCCATGGGTCTTTTTTTTCTTTAATGTTTATTTATTTTTTAGAGAGAGAGAAAGACAGAGCATGAGCGGGGGAGGGGCAGAGAGAGAGAGAGAGGGAGACACAGAATCCCAAGCAGGCTCCAGGCTCTGAGCTGTCAGCACAGAGCCCGACGCGGGGCTCGAACTCACGAACCATGAGATCATGACCTGAGCCAAAGTCGGCCGCTTAACCGACTGAGCCACCCAGGCGCCCCTCTATGGGTCTTTTTCATAATTCAAGGAAATGGAAACGAGCTCCGCGAATCTAACCGCAGCATCAAAATCACATGGAACTCGTTCTCCATGATTGACAAGCTTCTCTGATTTCTTCTGATTTTCATCAGTATTCAGGCCTCCTTCTTACCTAGCGGTGGTCGATTTTATCTGCATTTGGGCTCTCTATGTTCATTTCTAAGCATTCGTTTGTGTATGATGTGCGCCCTGTTACGTTCGCCGGTGTCAGACTCTGTTGACTTTTCTCCGAGAGCCTGGGGGAGCTAGACAATAAAGAAGATGAATGGCAGTGGGGTGCTGGAGGATGTTTGACGACTGGGCGGAGAAGCTGTGATCCGCTGCGTTTGCCGGTGTCTGTGGTTTCAGTGCCCCTGCCCTGGCCAGTGCCCAGCCCCCAAGAGCCTAACAACCAGCTCACAGAACTCCTGGAGAGTGGACAGTCCGCTCTCCCGAGTCGGCGTGAGCCGTCTCCAGCACGCCCCTGAGGATGGTAAAAGATCGGAATTTCCAGAAAGGTCAGAACAAGACAAGAACCCCCCACCGTTTCTTGTGTTCACCATCGCCTGGAGGCTCTAGGCAATGAACTACAACGAAATAAAGGAGTATAAATATTGGAAAAGACAAAATAAATCCTCTCTGTTTGCGGAAGACGGGAGAAAGCTTGACCTTGCGTTAGAACAGAGAATGGTGGGGAAAGGGGGCGCGTCCGGGGTGGCATTCCAGCACAGAGGCGGCGGCGGCCGAGAGGCCCTGGGGAGTCCGGGAGTTCGGCGGCCCCTGGGGGATCGGCCACACCGCGTCTCTGCCCGCTGCGCTGGCAGAGGCCAGGCCTTTTGTTCTCGAGGGGTCCCAGCCTCGCAGGGAGTCCCAGTTATCAATGCGTTGCCACATAATTGAGCGCGACCCCGGGCCAGCGGCGGGCACAAGGTCCTGTGGCTACACAGGAAGAATGGACTCGCTCCTTCTGGGGAAGGCGCGGTGGAGGAGTCGAGGACAGAAAGAGAGTGGTTTAGGCTGAGGTGGTGAGGAGAGGCAGGGCGCACGCGGGAAGAGCATGTCCCCGGCATAGAGGCGGGCGGGACGCTCCCTTCATTGGGAATAGAGGGCAGATAGCGGGGTGGCCGGCGCGCCAGGTGGCGAAGAAGTAAAGCCAGCGTAGTGAGCAGAGGTCGGAGTTTTAAAGGCTTTGAAAGGCACGTTACAAAGCTGGAGCTTCTGCTTCTAGGCGGTGCGGGGCCAGTACCTGCTCTGAAGCAGGATCCAGTATACATTTTAGAGACAAAACCAGTATTTCCATGGAGAGTGGCACAGAAAGGGCAGGCTGGCGGGCAGCTGGGGACAAGGGAAGCCGAGGGTCTGAGCTAAGCAGGAGGCCAGCAGTCAGCGAGAATCTGCCATCCGTGGCTCCTAAGCGGCGGAGGGGAGACGACCAATGCTCTGAACCGAGGTGGGGGCAGGAAAGCCACTGGCCGCAGCCAAGGCAGGAAATCCGGCCCCCCGGTGTGCGGTGATCCTTGCCTCCCCTGAGACCAGCCTCTCCCTTTCCCTAGGTCCCTGCTGTCCTCCCTCCCCCACCCCCTCCTTCCAGCCTCTTGCTACGAGGAGCCTCCTCCAGCCCCAGGCGAAAGCTTGGCCCACTCGGCCCCCAGAATTGAGTGAGTGAAGGGCCCTCCCATGTCTCCTCCACGCCTCTACACAGAAACCCCCCCCGCGATGCCTCGCCCGCCGCCAGGCACTGCCCTTGAGGGTCCCCAGAGCCTGGGAGCTGTGCTGTCAGCAGAGGAGTCGGGGACTCGGTGGGGGGAGTTCACGCCGGAGCAGCACAGCCCGCCCCGACCACCAGCCTGGTGTTCTGTCCGCTCCCCGCGGGGTCGGAGGGGCGAGCAGGAAAGGGAGGGCCGCGCACCCTTGGCCCTGCTGCCCCTGTGGGCGTCGAAGGAGATGGAGGCCTACCGAGGCGTAGGTGGTGAGGGTGGGTGTGCGATGGTGGCCGGAGGCGAGGGCAGAGGTGATAACCGGCCGGGGGACTGTAGAGGGAGGGCGGGAGGGCGCCTGTGTCCTGAGTGGTCATTGGATAGGTCACCCGGGTGGGGGCGGGGTGTGATCGCACAGGCGCCAAGAGGGGCTGGGAACCCAAGCGCGGTGCGGATTCGGGGTGCGCCCGAGGTAAGGGCTGCCTGCTCAGATGGCTTCGCCTCGGCCTCTCTGTCTGCTTCCAGGGGGTGTCCTTGAGCTGGGGGGTGTTCTGAGAACATCCGAATCCCAGCAGTTCCCAGACCTCTGACCCTTGGTCCTGAGTCCAGGGGTCAAGGGTCAGAGGTCTGGGAACTGCTGGGATCCAAGGGGCGGGGAAGGGGCTGAGGCATTGCTTTTGGACTTGTAGCTTCTCCTCGCCTCCACCAGACAGTCACCACGGCCAAGCAGGGGAAGACGGGGGCCGAGTCCCCTCTGTTCACAGGGACGTCCCCGCACGGGCGCGCAGGAACCACCCCAGACACGCGAACCTCTCCATATGCGGCCACCTCTCCTCATGAAGCAACCTCTCCTCATGCAGGGACCTCCCGCCCGTCCCCACAGCCGGGCCCCACCTCGGCGGAGGACACCCGTCTGGCCCCCAGCAGCAGCGGCAGCTCTGTGTCCAGGTGAGCCCCGGGTGACATCACCAAGGTCACCTTTCAGGCCATCCCCAAAGCATAAGGTGCCTCTGGGCAACCGAGAACCTAGCACTCCCTCCTCCAGGGAACACAGCCTCCTGTCGCGGCCAGAGGGCAGACGCTGCCCCCATCCCCCTCAGCAAGGCCCTTGAGCAGTGAACAACCTACACGGCCGAGCCACCAGCCCTGGTGCTGGGGACGCACACAGCCTCCTGCCCCGGCCTCCCCCTCTCCCCCCGCTGAGGTGAAGGGGCCACCATGGCCCCAGTCTCCACCTCTCTCCCTGCCCCAGCCTAAGGGGCGGCCACCCAGTTCTGCCTGTATACTTTGCACTGGGCCCTGGGCCAAGCATGAAAATATGGAACCCTACCCCCCAAAATTGTTTTTTCTCCCCCAACTGAAGTCCCAGGCTGAAGGATTGGGTCTTGGGGGTTACATATCATGGTATTCAGTTACTGACTGAGGCTTTCCGCCTGACTGCTGCCAAGTCCAGACCCAGCTGAAGGTGTCTCCTGGGGTTGGCAGTGGGGGCGGGAGTCCCTTCCACTGGGACCAGACGCTGCGGTCCCTGGTGCCCTCCGATCTCCTCGGGAAAGACAAGGGACGTGGCTGGGATGCGGACTAAGAACGCCGTGGCGTGCGGTGTGCCCCTGATATCTGGTGACAGCTGCTGGGCTCCTTGCGTCTCACCCGCAGGGTCTCCGTCCCAATGGTCCGCATCTTGGCCCCGGTCCTGGTGCTGCTGTCCCTTCTTCTGGCCGCGGGCCTGGCTGCCCTGGGCAGCTATCTGCTCCGCTGGAGGAAGGAAGGTGAGGAAAAGTAGGGAGGAGGGAAGGGGAGGCCAGGGACCTCACTGAGACCTGCAGTCCCCCCCACCGTTGCGGGGACACCTCGTGGGTCAGGGTGTCCATCTGAGATACGGGCATCGGGAGCCCCGCCCTTCCCTTCCGAGGGAGCCCAGGCCAGTCGACATTAGGAAAAGGCAATTCAGGTATAGGAATGGACAACGGGGGCTCTTGGCTTGCTCCCATCTGTCCAAGCTCATCCGTCACTTCTGTCCCTACTGATCCCAGCAAGCCCGCGTCCAGCCTCTGCAGGTCCAGTTCCTGGTAGGACTGCTATGGGGGTGAGGCGGGGTGAAGGAGGGATGGGGGCCTAAGCACTTGACCAGGACGGACACTGCGGCCTCACACCCACCGCGAGGTCTCGAGATGTGCTCTGCTCCTTCCAAGGCCTGACTTCAGATCCCAGCTCTGCTACCGTTTAGCTGTGTGACCTTGGGCAAGTCACCTACCTTCTCTGAGTCACAGCTTTTTCAGATCGCATTTATAGACTAGACAGAAATAGAATACGGGTCCAACAGAAATAGAATACAAGCCACACAGGAAATCTAAACGTCTCTAATAGTCACATGAAAAGAAGCAAAAAGAAACGAGAGACGTTAATTTTAATTGCATACTCTATGAACGTGATGTTTCCAGAACATTGTCATTTCCACGTGGAATCGATGTAAAAATTGTAATGATACGTACGTATTCCATATTCTACATTTTTTTCATATGGAGTCTTCAAAACCTGGCGTATTTCAGAGCAGTTGTGCTTCCAGTGGCCGTGGCTGTCACGGCTCGTGGCTCCTCGCATGAACAGCACGGTTTAGGGGGGCTGGCTGAAATCACAGTCACAGGGGCTGCCACGTGCCAGGCGTTTCTGTGTGGTGTATGTTGCTTTTATCCCCTTAAATGCTCTCAATACTGCGACATTAGAAACTTATGACAAGTGCCCCCCCCCCTTTTACAGGGGAAGAAACTGAGGCAGGGTGGTTAAGCAGCTTGCCTTGAGTTTGCACAGCCAGGAAGCAGTGGAGCCAGGAAGATGCGTCCGGAAGCACTCTGCAAATTAGCAATGCCTTCCTAGTGCCGGTGGCCATGGGGGGGGGAGGGGGGGCGGGGCGCGGGATCCTGGGCCTGCCTCCGACTTCTTCCCGTGTGGCCCCTCAGGAAGAAATGTCAGCTTTGCCCCTGTCCCTAGGTCACCGCAGAGGAGCACCTTGCCTCTCAAATTGTGGCCCCTAGCTAGCAGCAGTGACATCCCCCGGTAGCCGGTTAAAAGACTCTCGGTCCCCAACCCCAACCTGCCGAATCGGGATCCTGCATGCACTGTGGTTGAACAGCAATGACCTTAGCGCGTCGAATTACTTCCCCGGCCAGCTTCTGGCCCCACATGCGGGGATTTCCACGGACTGATCCCCAGAGGCTGGATCATGGCTCAGGCGCCCAGCTGGAAGGGGCTTCCCTACTCCCCGTGGGGAAGGCCCTGCTCTAAGAACGGGGGCCGGCCCACCTCCGTGGGAGCCGTTGCAGGCTTCAGGGCATTCCTGCTGGTCTCTTTCAGCTCAACTGGCCACTGAGACACAGCAGGACGAGAAGGTCCACGTCTCACACCTGGTAAGGGACGCAGCTGGCCACGGCCGCGCTCGGGCCCCGGTGGGGCCGGACATCAGGATTCCCGGGCTCTGCCTCCGCGTCTCCCTACCCGCTTGTCCGTGACCGTCCCCAGGGCTTGCATCTGTGTGAGCCCCGCAGCCAGCCCTTCGGGGTGCAAGCCGGCAGAGTGCCCCTCCTCACCCTGACTTCCCAGCAGGTACCGGGCAGGGGTCTTCCCCAGGCCCGGCGCCCTCTTCCCTCCCCCTTTTAGAATCAGACACTGTCAGAACTGGATCCAGAGGGGTCTTCGGGAGGGCTGCAGAACCACGGGTTCAGGACACAGAAGCCGCACCTGCCTCACCCAGCGCACACATCCCCCCCCACCCCTCCCTGGGCTGTTTACAGAGATGCCTCCACTCTACTCTTTTAAACATGGGAGCAGGAAGGGGGGCTGCCCTTGCCTTCTTTCCTGGCGCCAGCGAGGACAAAAGACTCAGGACCGATCCCCCGGGGAGGGGCTGGGGCAGGAATGGGGTACTGGGCTTTGGCTTAGGAAGCAGCTGCTGCTGTCTCAGGAAGCTCCACAAGGCCAGAGATGGCGAACAGAAGTGAGAGAAAGGTCATGACAAGGATGGGGAGGGTGGGGGTGCCAGAGTCCCGCCTCCTGGCTATGCGTCCAGGGGCGCACCCTGCCTTCTAGAAGAGGGGCGGGGCAGGAGGGAGAGCTGCTGGGGAGGCGGAGAGTGCCTGCACCAGCCCCCGGTGCCCACACAGGGGAAGGGCCGCCTGGGACTCTTTCTGCTCAAGTTGGATTGGACAGGAAATGGCCCAGGGCCAGTGGGCCGAGGGGCTGGTGGCTGGGCGGGAGACCCTTGTCAAGGGAAGGATGAAACAGGGTCTCCCGAGAGGGTCAGAGACAAGACCCTGTGAACACCACCAATTGAGAGCTTTTGGTTTTCTTTGGTTTATTTCCCTTTTGGCTTCTTTGTAGCTTTTAGCAGAGTCTGCAGGTGGAATTTAAAGGGTTTGGGATTTTCTCCACCTACATTCAGGTCAAAGAGGGAAAGGCACAGTCCGCCAGAGAGCCCCCGGGGTGTGTAAAACTCAGAGGGAAGTATGAGGGGTCAGACCTGCGTTTCCCCTGCCCAGAGGGCTATCGCAGAAAGTTCTCATTTTACTCTTTAACTGAACACCTACTATGTGCCAGGGGCTTTACAACCATGTCCCTGAATCTTCTTACTCCTGCACCAGGATGGGTACTCTAATTACCCCCTTCTTACGAAATAAGAAATAGAGGCTCAGAGAGCATAAGTAACTTGCCCCCAGAGACCCAGCCTTGAAAGAGACAGACCTGGGGAAACCAACCCAGTCTGCGGGGCTGGCGGCGACGCCCCGTGCTGCTTCTGCCCCGCCACGTGGGAGCGCAGAGGGTTTGAGAATGGAGCCAACTGCTCGGTACAGGACTCTTCCCCTAGACTCGGAAGAAAGAGCCATCCTCAGTCCATGAACATGGGGGGGCATGGCCGCTGACTCCTGGAACAGCCTGAGTGGGCCGTGCTGGGCTCAGATGAGGTCTTGGCTCCCACTTCCCAAGGCTTCCCTGACTCCCTGCTATTTTTCTAGTGCCGGGACCAGGAGGCTCTCATACGTAGCATGTGCGTTCAACCACACAGAAAATGCCTCCACGCTCGCCAGAACGGGCCAGCGGCCCTCGGCGTGGGCAGAGGGAGGGACCAATGGGGCCCCTGCCCTGGACGTAGGGGCCACTGCCTGCACGTGTGGTTTGCTCTCTGCCCCAGGAGGCTCTTTCCTCACATTCAGTCATCCCTGAGCAGGTGACACTTGCGCGGCTGCCAGTGGTCACCGGTCAGCCAGTGGCTGGGTTTGGGCCGAATCACAAAGCTGTAAATATTAATGGGGATTAACGGAAATGGCCAGGACATCAGGAGTCCTCTGGTCGAGCCCCAGCTATGCTGTGTCCTCACCACGGGCAGGACTGGGAGAGACCAGGGCCGTGAGTGACAGGATTTGTGAAATCTCCTTCCCCTTCCCCCATTCCCTTGTCCCCTAGCCTGCCTGAGGGACTGTGCTTGGATTTTCATCTTGACCCATAAGACCGGATGTGTCACCAGAGATGGCTCAAATGTCCGCCTCTGCCTCCGTCCCCTGCCGCTAGGGCAGTGATAGCGACAGGGGGAGAGGGGGCAGTTAGGAGACAAGGGACATGGAGACAAAGAGGGCGCGAGTCCCGCCCCGCCAGGGGCAGCGTAGTAGAGGCAAAGAACGTGGGACCGAGGTCCCATGGTCGTGTGTACAGTTCCCAGCTCAGCTGCTCACCAGCCGTGCGACGTCCGGCAAGTTACGTCACCTCTCCGAGCCTCAGTGTTCCCATCTCCTGAGGCTGCGGTGAGGAACGAGCCAAGTGAGACAGTCAGAAAACGGGAGATTCTTTCTTTGTCTTCCGTGCCCACTGGGCCGTGGGATCTGCTGGCCGGGACACCTCAGGGCAGCCGCGTGCCCTTGGGAGACTTGGCGGGGGGACGTGGGGGAGAAACAGGCTGGAAGGATTCTAACCCTTGCCCCCCCCCCCGTGTGTCCCTCCTCTCGCTGTGGGCAGGGGCGGCGGTGGGGGGGGGGGGGGGACCATCACCGCGGCCAAGAATGCGCTGTTCTGACCAAGTCTCTGTTTCAGTCGCTGGAGTACGCCGCGATCAACCTTGCGGGGCCGCCCGGGCCTCGAGCCAGCCCAGAGCCCTCCGCCAAGCCCTGCACAGAAATCCGGGGCCTCGGCCAGGTGCGAACAGAGGGCACCGGAGGGTCTGGAGCCACCCAGCCGGGCTCCTCTCTGACAATGCAGGGAAGTTGGTGGGTGGAGGGGGGACTCCTTCCTCAGCATCCGCTCCCTGAACACTGCCCTCCTCCGCACGCACCCACCCACCCCATCACAACTACAGGCCGGGGGCCATGTCATTCAGCAGTCATGAGACTCTTGCCCTTAGATCCTCTTTTTCCCCCTATCCAGAAAGTTCTCGAATCGCTTGTTGAGAGAGCTCTGGGCTGCCAGAGACCATGAGAATGCTCTCCCAGGGGGGTGGATGTTTGGGAGGAGGTGAGGGGCCTGAATCAAAGGCTGAGAGGTCTGGGGAGAACCCGTCAGTCTCTGCCCCTTAGAGAGACAGAGGCCCAGAACTGCAGAAAAGACTGGAGGGCGGGGGCCACCCAACAGCTCCCTGGGGACCCCCCCGGCCGGGCTCTGCTTTTCAACGCCTGACCGTTGTCTTTACAGACTTCGGAGGAAGAAGAAGCCTCTTCCCAGAACCAGGAGGGGGACCCGATCCCAGGGCCTCCCCGCCACGTGTCTGGGGAGGAGCTCGGCTTCTCCTTCTCGAAGTTCATCTCAGTCTAGCCGAACGCCCTCCAGGCCCGCCCGCGGGGAATCTGATTGGCTGGCTTTGCGCTAACTCCAATAAGTGTTCCGCTACAGCTTTCAGAGAGTTCGCCTGCCAGAGTCTGGGGGTCTCCTCACCCCCGCCCTTCCCAGGCTCTCCTCCTGCGTGCCCCAGCCCCCACCTGGAAGCTTCTGGCAGCCCAGGAGCCTGCGGTGGGAGGCTCAGAGTCCCAGCGGGAGCCTGTCTGTATGTTCACACGCGGGCCGAGGCGTGTGGCGCTGACGCCCGTGGAGCCGCCAGCGCCGGGCATGGCTCGGGAGATCCGGTCTGACTTTGTATCTGTTGCAAGAAATCCCCTGGGCCTGGGTGCCCAACCATGCAACCGCCCCCCCCCAGACCTCACCTCCTTCTCTCTTCCTGCCGTCCTCACTCAGCACCGCTTTCTCCTGTGCACGGGCGTGGGGAAGAGGAGCCTGCTGGGCATAGACGGGGTTCTGATTTCTCGAAACGTGGCTGGAAACCGCCTGCACCCCGGGCCTTCGGGAGACTGGTTACAAATGTGATTCCTGGGGGGCGCCTGGGGGGCTCAGGCGGTGGGTTTCAGCTCAGGTCCTGGTCCCAGAGTGGTGGGAGCACTGAGCGTGGAGCCTGCTTGGGATTCTCTCTCTCTCTCTCTCTCTCTCTCTCTCTCCCTCCCCCCTTCCCTCTGCCCCCCCAATAAAAATTTTAATTTAATTTAATTTAAAAATGTGATTGCTGGGATCTACTAAGACCTACCAAAACCATCTCCGGGGCTGGGCCCGCAACTCCGCATTTCTCACCAGGGCCCGGTGACTCGAATACTTGAGTTTGAGACCCAGTGAGCCTGTTAAATTTTCCGGTTCATCCAGCTTAGAGTCTACACTTGGCGTGGGGGGCCTGCCACCTGCCCCCCAAAACACACGCTCACGCGCACGCGCGCACACACACACACACACACGGGCTGCTCTGCCCACAACAGCATGGCCCACGAAATCTTTCCCGGGCCTGTCCAAGTCCAGCCCTGTCCAAGTCCAGGCCCAGGTCAAGTGCGCACTGGAAGGGGTGAGGCTAAGACTGGCAGTGACGGCTGCCTTCCCCAGCTCCCCACCCAGGTGTGCCTTCCAGGCTTTGGAAGGAGGTTGGAGAAAAGCTTGGCTCCTTCCTTGTCGAGAAAGGGTTAATTGCCTACGGCTTGGGGCTAGGGAGGGGTAGGAAACTATGGGTGCAGGTGGGCTTCTGAAAGGCAGGAAGGAGGGGACAGGACCAGAACCCTAGAGGCACCCGAAGGTGACCCTGAGTCTGGATCCCTGGGGAGGGGAGAGAGGTGGGGATAGAATAACAGAACTGCTATATTTTCTTTTTCCACTTCCTTTAAAAAATGAAATGAGGGGGGACGCCTGGGTGGCTCAGTCGGTTGGGCTGCCGACTTCGGCTCAGGTCATGATCTCACGGTCTGTGAGTTCGAGCCCCGAGTCGGGCTCTGTGCTGACGGCTCAGAGCCTGGAGCCTGCTTCGGATTCTGCGTCTGCCTCTCTCTCTCTGCCTTTCCCCTGCTCACACTCTGTCCCTCAAAAATAAATAAACGTTAAAAAAAATTTAAAAAAATGAAATGAGGGGCTGCTCAGTATAGGAAAGTTAGAAAGAGGGGAGAGGAGAAAAACAAGCAAGTCACAGACTCCTCACTGCCCGAGACGATCGTTGCTGCATTTTGTTGTATTTCCTTCCAGTTTGTTTTTTTCTCCCCATCACTTGCCGTTGTTCTCTTACACATTCTTTTGTATATACAACTTTATAGGCCGCTTTTCATTTCCCACTTAATTCTTTTTTAAAACAAGATTTTTATGTTTACGTAATCTCGACACTAACGTGGAGCTCGAACTCACAACCCCAAGATCAAGAGTCCCAGGCTGCGCTGACGGAGCCGGCCAGGCGCCCGGGGAGAGATTTTTCTAAGCTCATCCGGGAGGTGGCAGCTCCTAGGCCAAGAGAAAACAGAAGCTGAGAAGGTCGAAGGGGGCACGGCGAGCTTCCGGGCACCTCCAGGGCAGGAGCGCTGTGCTCGCCACCTGCAGCCCTTTGCAGAAGTGACAGGCGCCCAGCGGCGCTACAGCTGCGGGAGGCACCGTGGGGGCGGGAGCTGAGTGTGAGGCTCCCCCCCCCCACCGAGTCCAGCACGAGAGCAGCGGCTCTGCTTATCTTGAATGCATCGCATTGGTGTATCCCTTTTTTTATTAAGTGTATTTATTTATTTTGAGAGAGAGAGAGAGAGAGAGAGAGAGAATCCCAAACAGGCTCCACACTGTCAGCAGTGCCCAATACAGGGCTCGAACTCTTGAACCGGCTTCCTGGTGCTCCCGTAACCGCGCACTTCAAAACAATTTTTTTAATATTTATTCATTTCTAAGAGAGACGGAGAACGTGAGCGGGGGAGGGGCAGAGAGAGAGACAGAGACAGAGGATCCCGAGCGGGCTCTGCGCGCTGACCGCAGAGAGCCGGATGTGGGGCTTGAACTCGTGGACCGTGAGATCGTGACCTGAGCCAAAGTCTCACACTCAGGCACCCGAGCCACCCGGGCGCCCCTATCATAACAGCTTCCTGATGGGGACTGTCTTCCTATCTGCCCGCTCAGACTCTGGGCCTCTGGATGTAGAGACCGTGCCCCATTCAGTGGTGTTCAGTAGATGGCGTTGAATTAATACTTAAGGCTCCATGTCAGAATTTTTTAGGAAACCGGGAGATTTATTAGAAGATGTAATAGAAAAGCAAGACCCCGGTTCATAATAACAACCCCACTGCAAAAGAGGCCACGAAACGGAGGGCACCTGTGTAATTAAACCTGCCGAAGGATCGAAACCGAGCTTTGAGATTTCACAGAGCCATACCGTTTCCAAAATGTATTTTGTCGACTTATCCATCTAGAAACAAGAAAAACATTTTTAATATCTCGTCCCTTTTATAAAAAGAAGACCACTGTAGCTAGCCCCCAAAGAGTAGGGGGGAGGAGAGAGAATCAGGGTAAAGGGTAGTCCTTTCAAAGGAACGAATTTTGTTCTACAGGAAAGTCACGGTGTCTCCTTGGTATCAGGCCTGCTGCCGACTGGAGAGCGCTCCAGTCTGACCAGTGCTGCTTGGCAGACAGGTGGCGGGTGGGAGGCCTGGACTGGGAGGAGACCCGAGTGCAAGGGAGACAGACCAGGGCCCTGCAGGAAAAGACTGAAGAGTGAAAACTCTTCCCAATGAGGGGCCCAATTTCATGCAATTCCGATTAGCATCCCCACGGGAAAAGGGTGTACCCTGACAAAATGACCCTAGGGTTCACTTTCTAGAAAAAATAAGGAAGTATTACTAAGAAAAATAACACGGGTCGAGAGAGTAATTGAAAACTCTCTTTACTAGATAAGTGAAACATAGAAGTTTCTAAATAATTAAAACCTTGATAATCACAATTAAATGAGATAAATTGATGAATGGAACAAGCCAGAAGGTCTCCCTGCTCCCTTGCACATCCTGCTCAGTCTCTCCCAGGGCTGCAGGGTCACCACTAAACCCAGTCCCGAGGGAGGAGGGGCCAGGGCTGGGCGAGCTTCAGACCGTGGGCGCCCTCAGCCACCTGGCACGCCTGGATCTCTTGAAGAGTTGAATCTGGGGATGGCGCGGCAGCCCGCGCTTACCCTCCCGGTTCCCCTTCTTATCCCATGTTCCTCTTCCACCAAGCACACCCCACCTCGGACTCTACCAATCTGCCTCCATCTGTGGGAAGCAGCGCTGGAAGGAGAGGCCCAGCGTGAGAACCAGGAGGAGTCCCGGGGGCTGGTCCCGGCTCCACCAATGAGTTTCTTCGTGACATCGGACGAAGCCCATCTCCTCTCAAGGTCAGTTTCCCAATTATAATATGATAAGAATCTACTCTGCCCTACTCACCAATCATATGCTACTGTGTCAGGAGGGAAAAAGAATTTTTAAAATGGTAGCAGAATTCCTCTTTAGAAAGTCAACTATCTTGAGGCACCTAAGTGGCTCAGTTGGTTGAGCACCCGACTTCAGCTCAGGTCATGATCTCACGGTTCAAGAGTTCAAGCCCCATGTCAGGCTCTGTGCTGAAAGCTCAGAGCCTGGAGCCTGCTTTGGATTCTGTGTCTCCCTCTCTCTCTGCCCGTCCCCTGCTCATGCTCTCTCTCTCTTCTCTCTCTCTCTCTCTTTCTCTCTCAAAAATAAACAAACATTAAAAAAAGAAATTCAACTATCTTTATTAGGAAAATACCTTGATGCCCATTCGAGGCTAAAAGGAGATTTCCTCCACTCCCAAGGCTATGCTGAAAATAGGTGAGCAGTGGTTGGCAGACTCGCCTACACATTAGAGTCACCTGGGGAGCTTTTAAAACATCGGGCTTCCCAGACTCCACTCCCAGCCTGGCAGAGACTGGCTAGATCCCGGTTCCTCTTCCTGAGCACCAAGGAAAACTACATTTCCCAGGCTCCTTTGCAATAATGGAGGGCCCCATGAGGGGATTCTGGCCAATGGATGTGCGCAGGCTGGCCTCGCCAATAAAATCCCTGAGTCCTAAACTACACTTTATTCCTCTTCCATGACATCCGCGGAGCCTGTTTTGTAAAGATGATGGTGTCAAAAATGGAAAGAGGCTGGATCCCTGAGTCACTGCTAGGAGTGCCACCCAATTCCCACGAGACGTGATGTGAACACGACATTAATAATAAAGCTGCGTCAGTTACAGCGGTCAGCCTTTGCAGCACTTCCAGTTTAACGGACCCGGAGGATGGTCCAGGCAATTGTTTTCTGTTTTGTTTTGTTTTGAATGCTTCAGGCAATTCTAATGTGCAGCCAGGACTGAGAACCACTGGATTAGGACAAAAATACAAGTGTGGGGCTGCTAGGTCTGGGAATGAAGTATTCATTTTCCAAGGACACCCCGGAGATGGGGAGAAGGCTGTTCAAAACTGAGAGGAAGAGGGTCCAGCAACACGGAGGGAGGCGGGGGCACCGGAAGAGAAAGGTTGACCAGAAAAATACTCTATGTGCCGGGAGTGATCAGGGAACGTTCAGAGTTGGGGTATTTAATACTCCATTCTAAATTCTCATCAGAGCTGGTAGGTGGAAGACGTAAGCCCCTATGGTTGCCTCCAAATCACCAGTGAAGTCAGCCCCACTTTTGTCCTTGCTCGAGTGGACGCTTCGGGGAACTCAAAGGAAGAAAGCCAGTTTCTACATTTGGTTGTTACAGGGAGAAGGGAGTGGCTAGAGCCCCTTGCTGAGAACCCTCAGTGAACATTCCGGGCGCCCTAAAAGAATTCAAGGTGGGAAGGAGGGCTGAGGCCTTAACCCTGAAGATTTGACACACACACACACACCTATGGTGACAGCTGGTGACATTTCCACCAGCTCTGTACGGCATGTACGGTTGAGCGCCTAGAACCAATCCGAGCATTAGCGCTGGGAGGGCCCGCGCCTATTCCACAGAGAAGGAACCCAAGGGGTACAGGGGCCTGCCCCACACAGCAGGTTCTGGGCGAAGCGGAGTGGATTAGCCACGGAGTCCCTGGGTCCCCTGGGCCTCATGAATGTTCACAGACTCTGGGCTACGGGCATTTAGAACAAGCATTCTCTGGGGATGGGGCAGGTGGAATGGTGGAGTGAGAAAGTTTAGAAGACACCACAGGACACAAGACAGTGCACTCCAACTTCCATTCCAGAATCATCCGTGCTGGGCTCCTCACTCTCACACCGTCCGGAAGCCACCCGCTGGGCCCCAACCAAAGACAAACAGAGCCCAGAAGCCTTTGTTTTCACATTTAATCAAAGGAAAAGAAAGAAAAGTAGAGCAAAAGCTCAAGAATCGACTGAGGGGGAGGAGAGGGGAAAGGGCAGAGGGGCTGGCAGAGGGGCAGAGTGTGGACAGTGGGGGGGGGGGGGCGGGAGAGGGGCCGGCAGAGCCGGTATCCCATACAAGCGTCCGGGGAGGGAGAGAGGTAATGTGGTGGGCACACACCTGTTCCAACCCAGCCCTGGGCCGGGGCAGGGGGGCGGGGGGAGGGTGCTTGGGCAGGGGAAGGAGGACGCAGTTCAGGGAGGGATGAAGACAGGAGAGGAGGGACCCGGCCCAGCCGCCCAGGCATCACTAGAGGTGAAGGCGTCAGTACTGGCATCAACACAGGAAATTTGCCTTAAAGGGCCAGGCGCCAGCGGGCCAGCAAGGTGCCCCGCCCCCCTGTGCCAGCCTCGTTCCGCCCCCGTCGGAGGATGCTGTCTCCATCAGGGCACTCCGGAGGTTAACCAAGGGTGGGGGCTTTGCCCCAGCAGATCCTCAGCTGCCTCTACTCCCAAGTCGTCCAGGGAGGGCGGGGGAACTGACTGCCTCGGGCCAGCGGGAGAGCAGCCGCCCTGTTTTCCTCCCACCCTGGTCCCCTCGGGCTCTGGGTGAGGGTGATGCAAGGGAGAGCTGAACTGAGGATAAAAACAACACTGGCTACAGGGAAAAGAGGAGTATAAACGTGACTGCATAGTGGATGCAGAGTTATGCAAATGAGATGGGAGCAGGCTTGACCCTTGCATCTCATTTGCATATCCTATGCAAATGCAAATGAGATCCCTAATATAATAAATATATTTCTAACTTTGTAATAAATAATTCTGTCTCTTCTCCCTCCCCTTCCCTAGGAAATGGGCACACAGTGGTTCAGGGGCCAGCTTGGGCTGAACCTGCAGCGAAGACTGATTAGACACTCAGCGGAACTGGGAAGGACGCGGGTGGGGGGGGGGGGGCAATGGGGTGGTCCCGGCAAGGACACGCCGACCCCAGGCAGGATCACAGAGACGGACGAGGGACAGATGCCCGGGGAAGTCTAGGACGGCATTCTTTTCTTAAAAGGGATTTTCCTATTTTACACAATTGCCTTCCCCAAGGGCTGGAGGGCGTCTTTTAGGACAGGGGAACGATAGGACAGGTGGAGGAAGACATCCGGGGCGGGCCAAGGCTCTGGAATCTGGGATAAGAGTCTCATAAGAAACGGGGGCTGATGGGGAACCCCCAAAAAAGGGCCCCTAAATGTGACCTCCAAAGCAAAGCAACCCTTTGCTTTTCTCCAAAAACCAACACCGATACACACACCAATGGCACACACACAGACCAGGTGCCGCAGCCTGAGGAACAGAAGCTGCGCTGAAACAGCGTGGAGAGCGCCCCCTGGAGTCGCCCAACGAGAAGCTGGCTGGAGCACAAATGTCCTCCGCCGAGCCCGTGCCCCACGGCCTGCTCACAAGGTCCCCTCTGCACCCACGCTCAGCACCCCCAGGCAGACCCGATGCAAGTGGGTCACCCTGGACCCCACCAGAGAGACCAAAATGGACAACGGTCGTCATCAGGGAGCCCAGATGTGCCCCGCCATGGGCCACGGTCAGTAGTAGCAGGCTCCCTGTCACCCGGCTCAGCCTTCGGCCCACCCCTACCCCTGCTGAGCCCTCCCACCCCTGCTGCCCTTGCCCTGCGTGGGAGCAGAGCCGATCTGTCAGGGCCACGTTGGAGAAGTCTGCGGACTTCCGGCAGTGAATAGCTGTGGAGGAGGGAAGGGCAGGGCGGGGTCTGCTTGTGGGACTCCCCCCTATTCCACGGGAGCTGGGACGGCCCTGCTCCCCTGCCGTGGCAGCTGGTTCAAGCTCGGGTTCCGCCAGCCTTCAGGACGGCACCAGGCCGGCACCACTGCCCAGGACTGCTGGCTGCTGGGGCCTGCACTCCGCGGTCTGGAAACCGCCCAGGACCGGGCTCCTGGGCCACAGGGGTGGGAGTGGGAGGAGCTCAGGAATGGAGTGGGCGTGGCCGTCCGAGGAGAAACGGTAACAGGAGAGAGGTGGGGGGGGAGTGTACTGACCACACAGTCCCAAAGCAGCTTTTCTCTTCTCTGGACTGAGCACTATGGAGGTGACTCTGACGCACTCCTGGGCACGGCCTGGCCCTCAGAGAGGGTCATCTGGTGGCCAGCGGGCATGGGGAGTGGGCAGCACCTGGGCACCGAGGTACCCCATGAACACCCATCTCCCTGGCAGTGCATACCTCTGTGCTGAAGCCAGGTTAGGGCCTGCCACGAGCCATCACCCGGGGAGAGCCAGACCGCCAAGGACGACAGTTAAGGATCATGGCTGGGGTCATGGCTGGGGAAAGGGGTGGATTCGGGGTTCTGGGTCACAACCCAGAGGGGTGAGGCCCCCACGAACAGGCTCAGTACACCCAGCTGACAGGCACCCACTGGGGCTCTGTCCGCAGCTTCTCCATGGCAGCCTGGAGCTCACGAAAGGTCCTCTCCAGGTTGGTGTTGATCAGGCTGAGGTCGAAGTAGTGCCCGTAGCCCCTCTGGATGCGGCTGCTCTCTTCCACTGTCCTCCTCAGGTCTGCCTCCTGCTGGCACAAGGGGACCTCCCGGCCATCAGTGTCCCCCAGTCACCCCCATCGTCACGGCGAATCTGCAGCCTCCCCTATCTATGCCCCTGCCCAGAGCCCAGCCATATCAGGCACAGGACGCCCTGGCTAGGGAGGCAGGAGCCACTGCCTGTCTCCAGGCAGCTCTCCTGCAACCACGGACAGACAAATGGGTGAAAAGAAGGAAGGAAGGAAGGAAACAACCTGTAGGAAGTGCCGAACATGGCACTAACTGCTTTGCCACCCACATAATCTTCGTGACGGCTCTGCTAAGCAGGACTGATGATTCCTCATTTCCAACCGAGAAAATTGAGGCGCGAAGAGGTCGCCCAGCCAGCCAGTGGCTGCACAGGGTCTGCCTGACCCCAAAGTCAGAGGTCCCTCCAGTGAGACCAGATGCCTGAGATGCACCTCCGAAGCACGCCACCACTAAGGCAATCCACGGGAGCCCCAGGCCACCGCTACCCCATGCCTAATCAAAGCTGGCCAGCTGGCTGAGCAGGGGTGGGAAGGAAACTTTGAATACTGACTTAAACGAGCAGAGCTGGAAGCTCTAGGGCTGGCCCAGCTTTGTCCCAGTGGCCCCAGTTGACGCTGTTTGTGGCCAGGGGACCTCAGAGGGTAGCCCAGCCCAGACAGCCTCTCTGGGGACTGAGCCAGGCTCTGACCAGAGGCCTGAGAACTGCAGTACCACACATGGCCAGCAGATGGACCCCTGAGCTCAGAGTTCTGCAAACACTACATCTGGAGAAGGCTGCTCCAAGGGGCAGGTGGGGGGGGTGTCGCTAGGCGCCCTGGTGTCCTGTGACCGCTGACTTGAAGCCTCTCCTCCCAGCCTCCTCCTTGATGCTAACTCATCCCTCCAGCCATCCTTCCAGCCATCCATCCAGCCTCCTCCTGTCCTTCAGCTTTTCCCTCTAGCTATAAATGCCTGGCCCACTTCTGCCCATAGATCTCCCATTGACCCTCGGGGCTCCCTTAAGCACTCTGTCCCCCCACAGTGGATGGAGCGGCAGGCCGGCAGGCCTGACGAAAGCTCCTGCACCCCAGGCTAGCCATATCCCTGACTCTATGAGACTCTGGGCACTTCACTTCCTAGCTTAGATCTGTTTCCATACCTATAAAGTGGGAGGCAGGAGTCCAACCTCACCGATACCTTGGGTGGGGTCCTCTCCCCTTCCCCAACTCCACCTTCTTCTCCTCATCGCTCCAGCCCGCCTTCCCCCGCCCTCCAGGCAGCCATCAGACCCCTCCCACCGCACCTCAGAGTCCTCACCGTAAGCTGCTTGGTGGACACGCCACTCTCCAGTGCAGCCCGGTTCATGGACCGGAGGGTCTCGTAGTCGGGGGCCTCAATGAACACCACGTAAGGGACAAACTCAGCTGTTCTCAGCACCTTCACTGCCTGCAGGAAAAGAAGGGGTTGGGGGAGTACATCCCTAGGGACATCCTGGAAGGTGGAGGAGGGATAGCTGGGGGGACAGGTACCTGGGAGGGTGGAGAAATGGTACCTGGGGACGCATGGGAGAGGAACAGCTGGTGGGTGGCTGGGGCCTGGGAAACTGGCAGAGGCTAGAGAAGGAGGGGGCCTGGGAGAGTGAGAAAGAGATTCTAGGTGGGCTGGGTCCCTGGCGGTAGTCGGGGGATATATGGGGGTGCTTGGGAGACCAGTGCCTGGACGTGCTGGGGGGCAGCAGAGTACCCAGGGGGGATATTGGGCAGGCTGGGGCGGTACCTGGGGGTTGACATCCAGCACGCACACTTTGCCCGCGGCGACCACGCCCCGGATGGAGTCTATGCGCGTGCCATACAGGTTGCCCTCGTACTCGCCATGCTCCAGGTAGCGCCCAGCGCGGATGTCGGCTTCCATCTCCCCGCGGGACACAAAGCTGTAGCCCTGGCCTTCCCGCTCCGAGTCCTTGGGCCGCCGGGACGTGTCTAGTGGGAAGGAGGGGCCGAGTGAGCACGGGCGGGCTGTACCACCTCAGACACACATGCTCGTGTCCTGCGGGGGCCACACAGCCTGGGAGGTGCGGCCTCCTTCCGCCTTCAAAACGCCGCCGCCTCCCCACACACCGCGCCCTCACCGTCACCGTTGCCACCCACGAGTTCGAGACTCCCACATCGAGAGGACCTTCAGAGTCCACTGCTCCAACCTAGTGCTCACAGATGGGGGGCTGAGGCCCAGAGAGGGCGATGTGCACCCCAAAGCCACACATCAAGGTCAAGAAGATCTGGGGTCAGCACTCAGGTTCCTGCCTCCAGGAACCAGGGGCTCTCACCACCCCAGCTGGTTCTGTCACCAAGAAGCCCCGTCTTCCACAAGGCCACACACAGCCCTGTTTCACATGTGTTTCCGGCTGGGCTTCTGGTACATGACACACGAGAGAAGGCAAGGCAAGGCCTGCCCAGCCCACCCAAGCCACAGGTTCAAAGGACAGCTTCCGGGGCCCCTCTCCGGCTTGCAGTTCCCCCAACAACCTACAGAGGGCGCACTCCCCCAAGCCTCACTCAAAAGTACCCCTTGGCTTGGTGCCCATGCAGGTGCGCGCTCAGTAGGCCCAGCCCCAGCCCCCAGGGCAGCCCCCGCTCCCTGCCCCCTACCCACCCGGGCCCCGCTCCCACTCACAGGGCACGGTGGTGCCGTAGCGGTCTGGATCCCACATGATGAGTTTGTTCTTCAGGCTGCGCCGGCCCACGCCCTGGGCTCCGATGAGCACCAGGGTTTTCCGGCGGAAGGGGGGCATGCGCGCCACCTCCTCATAAATGAGCAGCTCATGGCGGTCAAACTCTGGACACAGGGAGATAGCGCTCATCAGGCTTCGAGGGCGGCATGGGTGGGGGAGGGCCTTAGAGGGCTGGGGGTGGGGCAGCAGAGGGAGAGCAAGGCGGGTCCTGAGGCCCGCACTGGCAGCATCGAGCACCAACAAGTCACTGGCGGGGGGTGAGGGGGGCATGCCATATTAGAGGAGGACAGGGGAGGGGGCCTCCCACACCCACCTGCATTCTTGGTCGTCAAATACATCATTCGCTTCTTTTTCTTTCCTGAAAGGCTGCCACATAGGGTCCCTGGCCACAGGGAGATGGGCGAGTGAGGCCTGAGGCAGGCTTGTGTCAGGTCCCAGATTAGGGGTTATGAGGCGGGGGGGGGGGGGGGGGGAGCCTCATACCTGAGGTGGGCGTCAGCTCCAGATCCCGTTTGACAAAGGCTTTCCGCTTCTCCTCCAGCAGCTGGCTGGGGATGAGCCCAGCGCTGCCCCCTTCTACGTGGCATGCCTGGCGCGGACGAGGGAGGAAGATCTGCCCGAGGGAGAAGACACCTCCCCGGGCCCTCGCCCACCCCCGCCCCCCACACACACACCCTACGTGGAGAGACAGGCGCCGAGGGCTCACCTGCCACCAGTTAGCATCGTCCTGGTTTACAATCTGCAGTAAGTCCCCAGCACTGAAGCGCAAGCCGGCTTCCTTGCAGGGGATAAGGCTGTCCCTTGCAGGGTCGTAGTCAAAGTGGCATTTCACAAATACCTGGACCGGGGATCAGAGAAGGGTCAAGGGAAGAAGCGAAGGCTGGAGGTCAGAACCCTTCTCAGACCAGCCCCCCACCCCACTTCCCCCTCTGAGGGTGGGGGGAGTGTCACGTGGTCCACTCTCTTCCCCCCCAGCCTCACAAAGGTGAAAGGGGCTCTAGCATGGCCCCTCTAGTAGGGGCATGATGCCCCCAGGCCCCCGTGGTGGCCTCCCTGGCACCAGCTTTCCTTTGCATGTAGAACAAAAGGACTCAGACTGATGGGCCCTCTGATCAGGTCTGGGGCCATGGACCCACCTACTGAGGAGGAGGCAGATCACTGGGTAAGGGACACAATCCTGGCACCCATTGCAGGATCCCTCAGTGCACCCAAAGCCACCCCTTGGAACAGGGAGCTCTGGCAGATGGCTAGAGAGCCGATAGGAGAAAGTGGACAGAGCGGCCAGACCCTCACCATTCACCAACCAGGAGGCATCAGTACAGGCCACCTGGCAACTCAACGTTACGCATGCACGCACACAGTACACATAGACAGGCCTGTGGCGGCATCGTTACAGGTGCCTCTTTGGGTATCCCAGGCCTTAAGCGCGGGCACGTCCCTCGCACATGCATATGAGTGCCCAAGACTCAGACCAATGCAGGAGTATGCAGGAGATGGGGACTCCCACCCCCGGCCTGTGACCCTGCGGCTGGGAGCCACGGCTGCCCCTTGGGCCTTGGGCTGGGTGGGGAGATAGGTGGAGGGACCCACCTGGCGGGGCAGATGGGGCTCCTGGTAGCTGGGCAGGATCTTGAGGATGACGCTGCCGCTGGCACTGCGCAGGAGCTCCTGCAGGGCACGGGGGTCGCTGCCCACCGGCTGCCCATTCACCTCCTTGATGATGTCGCCCACGTGCAGCAGGCCTTGCTGAGCCACCATGCCCCCGTGCAGAATGCGTGCAATCACCAACTCGCCGCCCTCCACACGGAAGGTCACTCCCTGGGTGGGTGGGGGGGGTGGAGGGCGGGTATGATGAGGCTCCAGCTGCTTCAAGTCAGAATCTTCAAATGGGTGTCCTGACAGCCCCTCCATTCCCATCCTCACCCCTTCCACCGCCGGCCTCACACAGTCCTCCTCGTCCGTTTTTCTGCCCAAGTCCTTCACTACAGGGGAACTCGTGGAGGGAGGGTGGGCATCGTGGAGAGGGTCCTGGCACGTGTATGTGTGCAGCTCAGATGCACAGTGTCTGCGGTCTCCTGGGGCGGCATGGGCCCGGCCCTGGGCACGGCTGGTCCTATCTTCCCCTTCGCCCCTCTCCTGGCCAGATCCAGTCACCACTGCTTACTCTCCGTCCCTCTCCGGATGCCACCCCCAGCCCAGCCCTGCCCGGCAGCCTCACCAGATGCTCCCCAGCGGTCTTGCGGATGCCCACCATGCGCACCGCGTCGGGAGGCACCGGCTGGTTGCTAAAGGTGGGGTCCAGGCCAGGGCTGGGGGGCGGTGTCTCATAGGTCTTCGAGGCCACAGAGTCGTGTGTCTCCAGGAGGGACTGAGGAGGTGGCGGAAAGAGGAGGGACCATGGGACAGTGCCCCCGTGGCTCTGACTCCGCGCCCGCCCCTCTCCCAGCAGCCGCCCCAGCCACCGCCCAGCCCCGGCCAGGCCAGAACCTGGAAGTGAGGCTCCTGGAGGATGCGGGCCAGCTCAGCCGCGGTGCTGCTCTGCTCCGCCAGCTGCGCCAGGTCCCGAAGGATCTCCTGCACCAGCTCCAGGTTGTTGTCCCGCACAGCCTCCAGCTTGGTCTCCTCCAGCCGCTCGTGGGCCTGGCGGGTGAGGGTGGAACAGGTGACACCGGAGGCTCCCCAAGAACCCTGGGTGACTGCTGTCCCCTGCCAGCTCAAATCCCAACTTCAGACCCCGCCCTCGCCATTGCTTCCACCATCGGCTTCAGACTCTCAGTCACCCAGCCGCGGGCACACTCCCACGTGTGCAGGCACCCCTTGCCTTCTCCTTTCTCCCTCAAGGCGATTAGGACCCAGTTTAGGGAAGGGAGAGTACAAAGGATAAACCTTCATTCCCATCCTCTTGCCACAGAGGGCCATTAAACTTATCAAGCTGTCTCCAGCCCCCCCCCAGGACCCTATAAACATGTGAGTTCAAGGACAACTTCTTCCCCCCGACATCATGGTCTTGGACACCCCGTAGCCCAGGATGAAGAAGCCTGGGAGGTGGAGTAACTTGCTCAAGGTCACAGGGACCCGAACCTGGGTCTCCAGGCCTTCAGCCTAGTGCTCCCAGTGAGGGAGGGGACAAGAAATCAGTACCGTTGACCTGGAACAACATGACAGTTTGCCACACCAACCCCAGCACAGTCAAAAATCCACGTCTAACTATTGACTCCATGAAGACCTATTACTAGTAGCCTACTGTTGACTGGAGGCCTATGGATAACAAAGAGTTGGTTGGGGCGCCTGCGTGGCTCCGTTGGTTGAGCGCCCTACTCTTGATTTCAGCTCAGGTCGTGACCTCAAGGTGGTGGGATCTAGTCCGTACGTCAGGCTCCCCGCTGGGCATCAGGCCTTCTTGAGATTCTCTCTCCATCTCCCTCTGCCCCTCCCCTGCTCACATGAGTGTTCCCCCCTCCCGGCCTCTTTCTCTCTCTCTCTCTCTCTCTCTCTCTCTCTCTCTCAAAAAAGAAAAAAAAAGAGTGGGTTAACACATATTTTCTATGTTACATTATTACATACTGTACAATAAAGGAAGCTAGGGAAAAGAAAATGTCAAGAAAGTCATAAGGAAGAGAAAACATATTTACAGTGCTGTACTTTATTTATTGAGAAAAGTCCACAGACAAGCGAACTCGCACAGTTCGAGTCCAAGGGCTCGTCTCAAGGGCCAAGTGCACACGGTACCAGGAGAGGACCCTGCACCTACTCGTTGCTTTACTGACTCTGGGCTCCGTGACAAAGTGCTCTGAAAAGGGGAAAAGGAAGCTTTAGCCCAGCCAGGAGAGTTAGGTTAGTCGGGTCAGGAAGTAAGGAGTCTCATTTCAGGGATGTAAAGGAAGACTTTTTTCTCTCCGAACCATTTGAAAAATAGACCTAAGGCACTTTACCCCAGAGTGCTTCCGCATCCGTCACCTAAGGACGAGTATGAGATCTGCGGCACACACTATATGCCATCACCACACGGAGGACGGTCAACACTGACACACTGATATGTCACCGATGAGACAGTCTCTATTTAAATACTGGCTGGTGTCCCAAAAATATCCCGTAAGGTTTGGGGTTGTTGTTTGTGTTGTTTTGTTTTGTTTTTCTGATCCACAATCTCATCGAGGTTACGTTTGGTTACAAAAAGACCACATCTTTTGATTCTCCTTTGATCTCGATGGGATCTCAGGAACTTCTGGTCTTTCGGGACATTATTAAGTTCAGGCAAGGAATTTGTAAAATGCCCCATTTTTCTGGATTTTTCTGATTGTTATGCCATGATCATACTCAGGTTAATCATTTCCGGCAAGAGTTCTACATAAGCGATCTTGTGTCTTTCCCACATCTTGAGACTGTGTGACTATTCTGTCCCCCAACAACCTTTCACTGATGAATTTGGCATTCATTTATGACCGCTGCCTAAGTCAATTCTTAAATTGGGGTTGCAAAATAGTGAGTTTCTAACTCCGTTATTCCTCCTACATTTATTAGTTGGCATTCTGCTATAAGAAAGACCTTGTCCTTTTACCCTCCCACCCCCACTCCCTCTCCACTAAGGCTTCCCTCTCTGTATCACTATGGATTCTTTTTATTCTATGTTCTAATCCACCACCGTCACTCTCTTCGTGGTCTCAATTTATCCCAAATTTTGTCCAGGGGGCGCTCCAAACACCCCTGTGGCCTTCGACACGTTCCGATCAGTCCTTGAGCACTTTCTTCCTTCTGCCACCGCCTCATCTTGTACCTTCCCTACCCCGGGTCTGGGCTCCGCAATTTCTCCGAGGAACTTGGATTCCTTTGGGCAGGGAATGGTCCTTAGAGACCAAGATCTGGGCACTGAGTGCTCATTGCTTCTGGCATGTCACTTCTTTAGTAACCATTAGTTGACACTGATAGTTCCAAGTGAAATCTTATTTATTTATTATTTATTTATTTATTTATTTTTGAGACAGAGAGAGACAGAGCATGAATAGGGGAGGGGCAGAGAGAGAGGGAGACACAGAATCTGAAGCAGGCTCCAGGCTCTGAGCCGTCAGCACAGAGCCCGACACGGGGCTCGAACTCACAGACCGTGAGATCATGACCTGAGCCGAAGTCGGCCGCTTAACCAACTGAGCCACCCAGGCGCCCCCCCCCCAAGTAAAATCTAACTCTGCGAAATCTTCTTCCTCTGCTCCCATTCCATTTTTGTACCTCCCTTCTCCCTCAGTGAGAACTTCATTTCCCAAAAATATGAATAGATTCACTTATCTGTTCCGTCCCTCAATATTCAGAAAGATTTCAAAATTGCTAAACTACCGCGACTACCTATCACCAACTTCAGTAAAAGTCAAGATTTATCGGCAGTTCCTTTTGTCTCAGAATAGTCTAAAAGCATTGCAGCATTGGGGAAATACTCCGTATCTGTGCCATCCAATGCGGCAGCCGCGTGCGGCCACGGAGTAATGTGGCTAGCATAACTAAGAAACTGCATTTTTAATTCTGCACCAGCAGTGCAGCTTATTCAACCTATCCCAATTTATTCCCATTTTAAGTATTTAAATAAATACGCACACGTGGCTAGCGGCTACTGTATTAAATAACACAGCCTTAGAATATATCTCCCTTAAGGTATACTGTCAGCATACTGTGAGCAAAAGTTATAAGAATTAATTCCCTTTTCTGTATAGTTATGCTAACAATTTAATATGTGGACAGATTTGCTTATCTGCACTTAATTTCAGAGTTTGCTTTTTTTCATTATTTTTAATTTACTTGTAATTTTGGAATACTTACAACATTTACATGGTTCAAATTTTAAATCTAGGGGCACCTGGGTGGAGCCTGCTTGGGATTCTCTCTCTCTCTCTCCCTCTCTCTCTCTCTCTCTCTCTCTCTCTCTCCCCGTTTGCCCCTCCCTCCCTCTCTCTCTCAAAAAGATAATTTTAAATCTATATAAAATGTAAATTCAGGGGCACCTGGGTGGCTCAGTTGGTTGAGTGTCCAACTTCACCTTAGGTCATGGTCAGGGTTCATGAGTTCAAGACCAAGTTCATGTGCATCGGGTTTGCTTCAGATCCTGTCCCCCTCTCTGTTTGCCCCTCCCCCATTTGCACTCTCTCTCTAAAAAATAAATGTTAGGGACACCCAGGTAGCTCAATTGGTTAAGCGCCCCACTTGGGGTCCGGTCATGGTCTCCTGGTTCACGGGTTCGAGCCCCTTATTTCTTTTCACAAAAAGAAGTAAATATTTCTTTCTTTTTTACATAAAAGGTAGAACACTATACACACACTCTCTTTGACTCCTTGGGGTTTTTTTGTTGTTGTTTTTTGTGTGTTTTAATTGGCTTGGTTTGCTGTTTGGCATTTTACTTCACAATATGCCCTGGAAATCGCTCTCTGCTGCTACGTGGAGATCTTCCTTTAGTATTCTTATATATTTTTTTAATTACTGCATTTGACTCACTGCGTGACTGGAGTACCATAATTTATTCAACCAATTTCATGGGGGTGTAGGTTGTTTCTAATACTTTACTAGTGCAGCTAAAGCTGCAGTGAATAACCTGGCACAGCTGTTGTCTATCTGTGGAGAAGCCTTCCGTGTAAATTTCTAGATCAAGCAGTAGATACACCGCGGTTTCCTTAGATATTGACACACACACACACACACACACCCTGCCCCCTCCATGGGGCTTGGGCCGCTTTGTCCTCTCACCAGCTTTGGATGCGAGACTTCCCTGAAGCCGTGCCACCAGAGCGTGTGATCAGACCTTTGCACGCCTGCCAATCACGTGGCTGAGGAACCACCTCTCGGTGGGACTCGATTTGCATTTTGCTGATGGAGTGAAGCTAAGCCGTCTCCTCCTATGTTTCAAGGCCACCACTCTCTCTTTTTCCATAAATTGTCTGTTCACGTCTTCTGCCAATTTTTCCGTCAGGTCTTGGTTTTTCCTCTATCCCATTCTTCAAATGTGTTCTGTGTCGGAAAGATAAGCCCTTTCTCTGTGATCTCTCTTGCAAATATTTTCCCTTAGTCTGTCCTTGTCTTGTGATTCTGCTTACGTTTTTTTGGCAATGTAAAAAAAAAAAATTTTATATAGTTAAGTTTATTAATACATGTATCTGAATTTTAAGGCATAGTGTCGCAGTGGGGCTTTTCCCAGACACAGATCCTTGCTTCATCTAGGATATGGAGAGTTTATTTTTCACATTTAGGTCGCCGATCTGCTTTGAGTTTATTCTGATGTATGGCGTAAGCATGAGTCTGCTTTGGTTTCTTTCCAAATGACAATCCAGGTATCCCGCTACCCTTTATTAAAGCTCCATACGAAAATTATTGTTTAATTTTCTGTGTGATAACGGTAGTGTGATGATTTTTTTAAGAATCTTCATCTTTTAGCTATATATACTGAAATGCAGATGGAATTATGGCTGAGATTTGCTTCAAAACAACTCAGGAGAGAGGGATGGAGGTGGAGGTGTGGATGAAGCAAGATTATTCATAGGTTGGTACGTGTTGACGTGCAACAGCGGATGATGGAGGTTCAGGAGGCAAGTTGTTCAAGCCCAGGAGAGGAGTAACACCTCGTAGGGATACTCTGAGGATTGGGGGAGGTGCCCCCAGGGCCTGGCACACAGCAGGTGCTCAGTAAAAGCTAGCTCCTTTCTATCTTCTCTTCCCCAAACAGGCCAAGGGAATGGTCTCCCACAAGGGAATGCACGTTAGCCCCACAGTCACTTAAACCAGCCTCTGGAAGGTGGGAGGCACTTTGGACAGACTCCCACAGCCTGGCTGGGCAGAACGTTCCAGCTCCGGGGAAGCAGACAATTGAAGGGGCAAAGGGGTGGCACTCAGAAACCACTTATGCCCCGGAGCGCCTGGGTGGCTCAGTCGGTGAAACTACTGACTCTTCATTTCAGCTCAGGTCATAATCTCACGGTCATGAGTTTAAGCCCCCGCGGGGGGCTCCTCACTGAGCATGAAGGCTGCTTGGGATTCTCTCTCTCCCTCCCTCTGCCTCCCCAACCCCATGCATTCTCTCCCTCTCTCTCCCTCTCAAAAATAAACACTAAAAAAAAAAAAAGAAAAGAAAAAGAAAAAGAAAGAAACCACTTATGCCTTGATGTTCCTTGATGTTCCTCAGGCGCTGGAGGTATTTCTCAGAAGGTTCCACCGAAACCTTTGTGCCCCTGTCGTTTAGCTCCGCACAGCCCACCAAGCCCTCACAGCCCAGAGGAAACTTTATGCGTCTAATCGTCCAAATACGAAAGCAACACTACAGCAGGGCGATCTAAGCAGCGGAGCGCCCAGCGCGGAGAACACCTAACAGGTACCATGATTTACAACACGCTTTTCTGGGACTTCGAAAACTCAGAATTGGATGAATCCTCTCCTTGCTCTGTGATACGTCCTCATCATTGGGTTGTGCACGGCTCCCTTTCAGTTTGGTCAGCACTGAATTAGACCTCTTTGTAGTAATATAACAAGGATCTAAGAACCCGCCACTCACACCATACAGAAGGATCCTACAATATCTTATCTCTAACCACATGGCCCGCCCACCCGTCCACTCCCAGAAACCGGCCGTTTTGATGTTTTGATTCCCTGTGATCTTCCCACCCCCCCCCCTTCTCCTTTTATGGCTTCATTGTATCGATGCCTTACACATATTCCTAGAATTAATATCATTTTTAATTATTTTTCCTTTTTTTAAAAAAGGGTTCATTATGCTACATATAATTCCTGGAGGCCTGATTTTGTTCGCTTAACATGACTAAGTAAAAATTTATTTGACCTACTATTCTTTTTTTTAACACTTATTTATTTTGAGAGAGAGACAGAGTGTGAGCAGGAGAGGGGCAGAGAGAGAGAGGGAGACACAGAACCCAAAGCAGGCTCCGGGGTCTGAGCTGTCAGCACAGCGCCTGATGTGGGGCTCAAACCCATAAGCGAGATCATGACCTGAGCCTAAGCTGGACGCTCAACCGACTGAGCCACCCAGGGGCTCCTACTATTTTTTTTACCCACTATTATTTTGCTACAATTGACTCTCATTTTTCCTATTAAGAGAAACATTTTATCTCTTTGTTTCACTTACTATTTCTCACCTCACAGCATTCTTCTATAAGTCATCTTTTTTTTTTCTCCCCACATCACAGTTGTTCGTTTTAACCACTATGTTATATTCCATCGTGCGAATATGCCACATTGGATTCGTGTCCGCTCCTGGGGAAGCACCTGGGTCATTCTGGGTTTTGGCCGTTGTGAACAGCGCTGCTATGAACACTCCAGTCTGTATCTCCTGGTGCACATGGAAGAGTGTCTCCCAGGAACAAAATTGCTGGGCTGTAGGGTATGCATATGCTCAATGGCAAAGCAAGCACCTTTGCGAAATATCTCATTTAAATGTCACAATGACCCCTTGAGATTTGCAGTCCCAGGGCCATTATCTGAGGCTCGTGTGGGTGCAATGAATTCCTTCACAGCACACAACTCGTGGGAGTCCGTCTGGGTTCCTCCACAGCTGTGGTGCCACTATCTGGCCACCTGTTCCTAGAATGCATGTTCCTGGTACACACATGCCCGGTACACGCAGGATGAGAGGCACCAGGCCCCGTTATCCGGAGAGTGGTTTTGAATTCCTGTGGTAACCATTTGTTGAATTCCAGTCTGAAAAATCGTCTTCGGCACAGCAGGGGCTCAAGCTTATTATAGACCCGGGCCAAGTATACGGTTAGCTAATGGTGTGGCTGTACTTGAACCCTGATCTGTCGGCTGCTGGCCAGGAAGCAGACTGCAAAAGCAGAACATCACACAGCCGTTTCTCTGAGAGTTTCTCCCCTCTGCCCTTGCATTCCGACATCTCTGATCTCGGCAGAAGACAGGGGATTCTCATTTGGAGCCAACGCTCATAATTAAATAGCCCAAAAACCGAAAGGAGTCCCGGAGAGTGGCACGCCGCAAGGTACTGTCACTCTTCAATCTGGATTTGACAGGTGTGATTTGCTTTGGTCGGTGGGACGTTAGCAAATGTGATGCACGCGGAGGCTTGGAAAGTGCTTGGGACTTGGGGCTTGTCCTCCCTTGCTGCTGAGACTGCAATGTGAAGAAACCTGGGCCCCCTCTAGAGGGTGAGGGACCACACCATCCTACACACTGCAGCCTTCCCAGCCGAGACGCCAGACGTGTGAATGAGGACGTCCTAGACCAGCCTGAGACCAGAAAAAGCACCCAAAGAATCCAAAAACGCATGAGAAATGAATTGAGGTTGTTTAAAGACACTAAATTGCAGGATGGTTTGTTACACAGCAGACACTGACTGATACACTGAGCTCCCCACCACTGTAGCTTCCACTTGTCATGTCCCTTGGTCAGAGTCTCTATTTCAGTGCCCCCTCCCCTCCACTCCTTTATCCTTCTAGGCTCTCTCACTCCAGCCTTACTACAGGAGGGGAGTCCTCCCAATGAACTCCAGTCAATGGCCAAGACTGCGCTGTAACAACTCTTTATGGTTTGAAATGCACTTCTACATCCATGAGTTTTCCCATCCCCACCATGACTCTGAAAGAGAGACATCATTATCTCTACTTTTCCAAAGAAATAACTAAAGCTCAGAGAGGTCGTCAGACATACTAAACTCACACTGCCAACCAGGGACTCTTCTGACTCCAAACCCCATGTTCTTTCTACCTCATCTCCTGTGGATTAGATCACAGGGCCCCCCGGTTGGCAGATGTCCCCACTGGTAAGTTGGCCAGAATTTCTGAATGGCAGCTGACTTGGATTCTTCACCTTGGCCTTGCCCGTCGTTGGAACACCTGCTGCTGGATCCAGATCAGCCCTCCCAGATGTCACCCCCCTGCTAAGGCTGCCACCTGTCGTCTGCAGCCAACCCCCTGGATTTATGATCTCGTGGCCAGATTTGATTTCCCTCCAGAGCCTTTACTCTCTGGGTTTGTCCCCTCAGGCCCCGCCCCTCCCCGGTCCTAGATCTGCTCAGCCCAGCCCCTCCCACAGACAGCCCGCCACATCCCGGGGGGGGGGGGGGGGGGGGGGGGCGGGGGTGAGGCGAGCCCGCTCCACAGGGGGGAGGGAAGGAGGCTGGATAGCTCCCACCCGCAGTTCCAGCTTGACTATTCCTGAGCTTGTGGGCCATTCGCCAAGAGAACCTAGTTTTTACGACTGGATCTTTGACCCGAGCACTTTTGTCCGGTAAGTTGGAGATGTATCTCTGCAGGCATAGCCATTAAAATTGTGAGAAGGACTAAGAAGTAGGTCCCGTTGTCCAAAGCAGGTCACGTGGTCAAGCCCAGACTGAAGAGCGGAGAAACTCTACCACTCTACGAGAGAAGCAACAAAGTTCCATTGCAAAGGGTCACACGTACAGGGACGGGGCGGGGGTTCTCCCTGAGCTCGGACAGGCCTTTATGGGGATGCACTTCTGGTCGGTCTCACGGCACGATGGAGAGAGGTCGCAGGGTCCTCTTGGTCCATCAGCCTCATAGTTGGGGGGGGGTCTCAGAGTTGCAGAAAGGCCCGCCCGATCTTCTGTTGTGCTTGATGCATCTGGAACCATCCTGGGAATCTCTTAGGAGGAAATCCTGACCAGCTTACCCCCCAAGAACAAGTCCGGAGAAGGGAGTTTATGTCTCCAGTCTGATACAGCTTGTAGGTAACTTCTCAGTTAGGCTGTACCGTGACGCCCCAGGGCGACAGACTTGGACTCCATCCAGAGAAGAAACCGTCTGACCGCTGGTTCCCGTAGCCCGAGCACTGTGCCTGGTACTCGGTGAGCACGCGATTGGTATTCGCTGTATCAGGGATGGACGACGGGTGAGTGACGGAGTCATACAACCAGCAATTCCCTCACCGGAGGGCCGCCACGTGGATCGGACCAAGGCACCGAAGAACGCTATCCAGGGCGATCACGCATCGGAGGGACCTTCTAACCCCGAGATTCGGCCGTCCTGAAAGCTCTCTATTTCATTTGCTGCTTCAATGTGGAAGCAACAGCTAACGTCACCCAGGGGTGAGCACACGGTCTAATAAAGCCGACTCCGAAATCAGCTTTGGCAGGTTACGGGTGTTGAGGGTCAAAACGTGCATTTTCAGCAATGTCACTGCCAAGTGTCCAGCCTAGAGAGACTCGCACATGCGCGGAAGCCGCTGAATGCGAGGACACTCGCTGCGATGCTGTCCTTAGTAGAGGAAAGTCAACAACGTACCTTCTCTCGGTAGGAGAACCGATAAATCAATACACCAGGCTCCATGTCATATATGGGAATGCCACACAACAGTTCAAATGAATCTGTCGGTATCTACGTCAATACTTATATCAACAACCATATTATATTATAATAACCATGAACTAGAAATCTCAAAAACCTAAGCGGCTTACACTATCATTCCATTCTACTTAACGTTTAAAATCACACCTCACAGGGGTGGATTGTTTAGATCTAAACTCATAGGTAGGCAAGATAAGCAAACATTCACGGGTAGGACACCATCAGCCTCAAGCTAAGGGGTTCCCTGCGGGGATGGAAAGCAGGGGAAGTGAGGAAAAGAGAAAGGGACTAGCAGCAACTGACTTCTTCTTCTTCTTCTTTTTTTTTTTTAATGTTTGTTTATTTTTGAGACAGAGAGACAGAGCGTGAGTGGGGGAGGGGCAGAGAGAGAGGGAGACACAGAATCCCAAGCAAGCTCCAAGCTCTGAGCCATCAGCACAGAGCCCGACACAGAGCTTAAACTCACGAGCTGTGAGATCATGACCTGAGCAGAAATCAAGAGTCGGACCCTTAACCGACCGAGCCACCCAGGCGCCCCTGCAACACACTTCTTGCAAAGACACAGCAAGAGCTAAAGAAAACATTCACAACCTGGAGACAGGTACTTAGAGAGCTGTTAGGTTATTTCCTACACTCTTTGTATTCATTCATTCAGCAAATATTCAGTGACCACCGGCTTCACGCTAAGTGCTAGTCTAGCCTCTGGGGATATGGGCACACAGACACCCCTGCCCTCCTGGATTTCGCATTCCCTTTGTTGGAAACACGCGTGATTCCTTGCTTTTATTTGTATTTTTTTCAATGCTTATTTATTTATTTTGGGGGAGGGGAGGGGCAGAGAGAGACGGAGAGAATCTCAAGCAGGCTCTGCACCGTCAGCGTGGAGCCCGATGAGGGGCTCAATCTCATGAACCACGAGATCATGACCTGAGCCGAAATCAAGAGTAGGACGCTTCACTGACCGAGCCCCCCCAGGCGCCCCTTCCTGTTTGTATGTTTAATACATGAATACAGTCCTGGACCATCGGATGAAAAGCAATCGGTCTTTTCCCCAATTCCCCCCAAGTCTGCTCAGGTGTCTCCTCCCCAGAACATTCCGCGACTGACCATTTCAGCCCTTGCACTCTCTGTGGTTAGCAACCTCCCCAGGTCTTCAGATAGAACGTTCCACATGACCAGGCTGTGTCCCGGGACACAGCGTCCCCTGAGTAGCTCTCTCCTTCCAGTGGGGTCTGGTCCTCCTCACACCCCATGCTGGAGCCAGCCACAGCCGTCCTGTGACACAGTCCCCATCCCTACCTTGAGGAAAAGCCACCGCCTGGCTGTCCTACCCTCCACCGCTGTCTCGACACCATCATTGCCACATTCCTGGTCACTCCCTTGCCCATTCCTTGAGACCCTGGGGCTGCCTCGGTCTTCTCCACCCCAACGCCTGCGTACCCTAGATCCCCACACCGGCCCACACACAAGCCTTCCGTTCCCGAGCCTCGTTAACATCGGTGACCTCCCTGTCCACTGCGGCCACACCCTGGATCGTCATGTCACCCGCAGAGCTGCGCTCCGTGGAAATCTTTCACCTCTCACCTCCCTCTCTCTACCCTCTGCCTTCCCTTCCAGTTATCCTCCCTCTCCCCAAACACTCTCTGACCTCAGAGAGTGCCCAGGCCTTCGCCTCATTTTCTCCCTGCCCCTCTGTCTCCTCCAGGTCTCCCTCCTCACCCCTGCTCTGAGTCCCTCCCTCTCACCGGTCCCCTTCACACCGCTCCCTGCATCCCAGCCTCCGCACGACCCGGATCAAAGCCACCCCCTTTTCTCCTGGCATCCCGGGACCGAGCCCACCCCCACCCCGAAAGCCGGGCATCTTGCCACGGGCAGTCTGGGGCCCCCGTCAGGCCTGCTCCCTGGCTGTAGTGGGGACCCTTTCCCCCTCCCTTCAACGATGAGTCAAATCTTCACTTCCAAATCCCCCTGCTCAATCCCGATGCCTAAATTCCAGCAGACAACTGCCCCTCCTTCTCCGAAAACTCGGAGCAAGCACACGATTCTGTGCAACTCCATTGCCTCCTCCCCCAGGAGAGGGGTGCCCTCCCACCCCCGCACCTCAGCTGAGGGCGCCGCCGGCCTCTTACCTTCCCCGGGCAGAAGCCGGGGTGCCTTGCGACCCCCACCCCTCACCTTCCACACCCAAACACCAAGCGCTGTCAATCCACTTCCTAGATAATTCTTTCCTCCTTGCCTCCCGCAAGCCCTGTTACCACAGGTCTAGTTCAGGGCCATCCCCAGCTCTGGTCCTTCCAGCTCCGGCCATGACCCTCCAACCATCCTCCACGAGCCAGACGGATGCTCTTAAAACAACCATGTGCCACCAACCCGCCCTTGCTGAAAACCCACAAAAGACCCCATGTCACTCACGGGACATCACATGACGGGGCCCCAGCCCCCCGCACAGCCCCCGAGGCCCTCCACGACTTGTCAGCTGACACTCTCTGGCTTGCACCTGAAACTCCAGCCTCATCCCGACACTTACTGGTCCCCCCCCCCCCCGCATACTTCTGGCTTTTTCTCGCTTCAGTTTCTGCTCAAGCTCTCCCCTCGTCCCCAAATGCCCTCCCCCTCCTCTTTGTTCTTCCAGACTCAGCTCAAGCGGCCCTTCTTCCAGGAAGCCTTCGCCGGCTACACCCGCTACGCCGGGCCAGGCTAGGCATCTGTCCTTTATATTCCCAAATGCCAAGTGCATCTGCCTCTATCACGGCCACTACCACATCGCTTAATAATTTTCTCTCTTAGCGAGCTTCTTCCCCACCGACGCGTGTGGCAGGTGACTTTAAAAAAGACATCTGCACAAAACGCTCAAAGGCAGAGAGGGACAGGTGGGCATGCCCACCCCTCCGCAGGCGCACCCTCCACCAGCTGGCAGTCACATCCGCCCACGTGGGCATGTCCACTCTCTCACCAGGAGGCATGGGACAGCCCCGCCCCCACACAGTCATGTGGTTCCATCATCTGGGCATGGATATCCACGCAGAGCCCCTCCCGGGGTCTCCAAGCGCCGCAGGCCCCACGCCCAGGCGCCCTGTGGCCAACGCCCCAGAAGCTCACCAGACACCGTGCTCTTGTGCCCGCCTCCCTGAAGCACCGTACCTTGGCCAGGGATCTTACTATGGGACTCTCCATAATGCCTCGAAGGAAGATCAGGTCCAGCTCCGCGGCCCCCGTGGCATTGGGGAGCGATCCCAGGTTGTCCAGGACTTGCTGCATGGCTGGGAAGAAGGAGGGGCAGTGAGACACACGTACCAGCTGGGCACAGGAGGAGACCAAAACACACCACGGCAATCCCGCCCTCCTACTCTGTGCCCCACCGGGGCGGAGGGGGGACAGCCCCTCTCCAGCAGCGCCTCCCTCAGTGCCCAGCAGGGACACTCCAGGCCCCTGAATGCCCGAGGAGGGGAGGTGGGGGGAAGGGGGCAGTTTGCTTGGCCCGTTCTCTAGGCCCTGGGTATTGCCAGCCTGGGCAGGTGCGAGGCTCCAGGAAGCTGGAGGTAGGAGGAGGGAGAAATGGAAGCAGTTGTCAGATTCCGGGTTCCGTCCTAAACCAGAGAACCACAGACTCCTCACTCAGCCTCAGCCACCTGCACCTAGAGAGTTTGGGGATAAGAGAGACTGTACTTGGGGGTGTCCCCGAGTGCCGCCCCAGAGGCAGGCAGGCAGCCATGCAGGAGGCCAGAGCCCAAACGGGATCCAGTATGAACAGCACCACTAATTCAGTGTGATTTTTCCAAAGTCCTGGTCCCTCGCTGGCCTCAGTCTTTCCCTCCTGTAAAATGGGTGGGCGCAACTAGACAGTGTCTACAGGCCCTTCGGCTTTGGCAGACAGTGAGCTATTATCAGTGAGAAGTTAAAATATAGATCACAGGAAGCCAAAGCTGAGGCCCAGAACATTGGCAGGAGCTGGGGAAACAGGCGCCCTGGGGTGCCGCGGGCACCAAAGGGCAGAGGTTAGACCAGGTCAGCCCAGGGGTCAGCAAACCCGCAGCCTGGCACGGGGCACAACAAGGAAGCGAGAACACCCGACGCTGGGCCACCGCAGTGGCTGCTGCGATCTGAGGTGGGGGCTGTCTTCACCGCCCGCAGAGGTGGGAGCTCCCCTGTGGCAGGTTCTAGGGGGAGGAAGGGAGGAGCAGAATGTGCCCGGCTGGGGGCAGAGATGGGCAGGGGGTATCATTACTCTGCCACCCAGCCACCCACGCCTCCATCTACATAGCAGCACTCAAGCTAAGGAGGAGGGGTGGCTACAGTCCCTGCCTCCTCTCAGCACTCTCGTCTGTGCCCCCTCCTCCAGGCAGGAATGGGGATGGATGAGGGGGAGAGGGCTCTGAACCCAAGAAGCAGTCATGGCTCAAGGACCCCCTCCTCCCCTCCTCCTCCCCACCTTCTCCAGAAACAGCCTCCAAGCCGGCCCTCTAGACCCCTCCTACCCAGGCCTGGGCTTGGCATCGATTGGAGACCTGCAAGGCCTTTACTGGCCGCGGAGAGAAGCCAGGGCAGCGACTCTTCCCGCTCGGCCAGGGCTTCCTGGGACCCACCCTCCCCGGCCATCCTCACGTACAGACTCACACGCCTGTCAGCCTTGGAGGAGGACAGGGACAGGGGAGTTAATGCCCTCTGCCCAGGCCAGCTCTCCTGGCAGGCTGTGCCCCCAGACCCTTGGGCTCCTCAGAGCCCGTTCCCAGGGCACCGTCTCCAGATGCCCAAACCCCTAGGGAGAAGGGTAGATGCAGGGGCCAGCTTTCCCCCCCAGCCTCCCCGCTCCGCCTCTCCCTACCTTCCCTCTGGAGATCGGCTTCCTCAGAAGAGCCCAGGGATATACCCTCCAAGGAGGCCCCGCTGCCCGGACTGCCCGCCATGGCCACCCCCCACCCCTGGCTCCGCTCCGGGGGCTCCTGGAGTAGCCTCCACGCAGCCGTCGCTTGCCTCCCCTGCCCAAGGGGGGCGGCGCTGGAGGAGGCGGGACCCGGGGGAGCGCCCTCTGCAGGATCAGCCAATAGCTAGGCTCGGACTCCATTCCCGCCTTGCCGATTGGCCAAAGCTCCGACTAGAACAGACGGGTGGGGAGGGGGCGGTAAAAGGGTGAGAGTGGGGCCGAGGGAAACGGAGTGCTGGTCTTGCTGGTGCCCCCTCACCCCCTACTCGTGTTCGCACGGGGAGGGGGGTGGGGAGGAGGCGGCTGAGAGGTTCGTGGGGCAGGGGGGTTCAGCCTGCTGCCCCTTCAGAACCCAGGCGGTGGTGCTCGGAGACCCTCCTCTCACAGTCCAGCCGCAGGAAACCCCAGGCGGGGCGGGGATTTGGCCCCAGCTTGTTCCCGCCCCCCTCTTCTGGAAGTCTCTCCTCTAATACACCCATGCTACTCCCTCCTCTGGCCCTCAGATCTCCACTCTGTGTTCCTTCGCCAGACCCAGTTTCCTTTACAATGACCCCCTCAGGATCAAAGGAAGCCCCCAAGAATGACTCTCAGCGCCCCCCGCCAGCGGCAGCGGCACCACTGTGGCATGGGGCAGATACTGCAAACCACAAATGCCTCCCCCTACCTGCTAGCCTTGGAGGACGGAGGTTGGGGGGGGGACAGAAGTGGTGGGGGGGGAAACGGGGAGGAAAAGGAGGGGAAGGAGCGGCATTACTGTGGGCAGGGAAGGGTGCCTCAAACCCTCTGACCCCCACACCTCAGCTGCAGCCTCTCCCCTCCTCCATCACGCATTAGCTTCTCCCCTTAGGTCAGGCCGGGGCCCGGTGGGCAAGTCAGGCGTCCTGGAAGGGGAAAGGTGAAGGTGTGTTCTCGCAGCAGGGAGCAAAGGACCTGGCAGTTACCCCAGCCCAGTGCCTCCATTCCTCCGACACCCTGTCCCTATGAGGCCACCACCAGACGCTGCTGCTGCCACCAGACAGCCATTCCCTGAGGAGTGGCACCAGGTCCAAACGCACCCCTGGTTGCCATGGCAGCAGGAGGGATTACACACCAGGACATTAACCCAGGGATGCGAAAGAGATTTAAAGGGACAGCTCCACCTCAAAACAGCCCCCATCCCAGCCTTGATTCAAAGACCAGGGGGAGTCAAGTGAAAAGGGAAGAGAAGGTAGGGCTGCAGGTCTCTGAACACCCAGCCCGTGCCACAACCCACATATCTCCCGGCCCATCCCCAAGGGGGCCTCCACTTTACCAGAAGTAGAGCTGACTCTCTCTGCGAGAATACACTCACACCATCTCCCCTCCGCAATGACAATGGCCGTGTCGCCCCACGGGGAAGGGTGGGAGGACATTGCTAGCTTCGCTCTGCAGATCCCCAGGCTGGGACCTCCCGGGGAAGGGAGTGGGGGGCCCTGACCTCAGAGGCAGGGCACTGCTATCAGTCTATCGGGCCTGTCGGAGGCATAATGGCCACTAAATGAGAAGACACGGGCCCTTCATTAGATTCCTGAGGCCAGGAGCCAATCTGGCCTGGGGCGGGCAGAGAGGGCTGCTGCCAGGAAGGACCAAGAGACTCGTAGTCTCAGGGGCCTCACGACACCTCTTTACAGAAGAGGAAACTCAGGCTCCAAGAGGTTAAGCAGCCTGCTCCCGCCCTCCTTCCTCTGGATATGGGAAGGCAGAAGTAGCCCATGGCAGAGCACCAGGGGACCAGGGTCCCCACGAGTCCTCAGAGGAAGCAGACCTGTACCCGTGCCCCTAGGCTCCCCTGCCTGCCTGCCCCCCCCCACTGCACCCCTACCACGCCCCCATCAAGTGGCCTGCAGCAGGGAAGTCAAATTCTCCTCCCTCTACACCCCTGCCAGGCACTATTAATGGGTTTACCAGGCAGCCCCAGATTGAGAGGCCTTTAATCACGGGCTCAGGGATGGGCTTAATTAACTCCTAAGCAGCTTACAGTGGGGCCCAGGCAGACTGGAGCAGAGGGAGAGCCCAGGGGGCTCGGCAGGCTGGACAGGAGGTAGGGACACTGAGCCCTCCAAGGCTGCCACAGCTGGGGGACATTAGTAGAGTTCCCTCTACTACCTGGAGAAAAGGCCTTTCTTGGGGGACAAGCGTGTCACAGTTTAGGGTCTAGCCTACTCGCGGCATCCTTCACTTTCCTGGTTCACCTTCTCAGAGGAGACGGACAGGAGAGTCGTTCTAACCAACTTGGGAGCCTGGAATGTCTCCCAGAGGCGGCGGCAGGGCCCGGAGCAGGGGACGGGGCTGCACAGGCTGGAGGTCAGACAGATCAGAGCAAACCCGGAGCAGGTGACAGCGTGAGCACCCCTAGCCTCCAGCCTAGGGCACCTCACCTGGCGGGTCCCTGAAGGCACAAGGGGGCCCGTGAACCCCTGGAATAGAATGCGGATTTCGTGCCCAGAAGCATTTGTCTCTGACGAGGGCCCGCAGCCGTCACCAGGTCCTCAAAACGGGATTCGGGACCAAGAAAAGTTAAGAACACTTCTCTGGTCAATCACCTCATGTTACAGATGGGGAAACCGAGGTCCTAAAAAGGACTCAAGGTCACAGGCTAATTGAGGTAGCCCGGCACAGCCTAAGAACTGTGAGTATTCCTACGATAGGAATATCACCAAGGCCTTTGAACTTCCCATCAACCTCTTTGAGAGAAGAGGAGACTCGGGCTCCGAGAGGTTGAGTGATTTGCTCCTGAGGCTCCCGAGCGCATGGGGGAGGCCCGCTCCCCCTGCCCGGAAACCTCCAGCAGAACCAGGTCCGGGCTGCCTGAACCGCATGTGTGCGCGCGCGCGCACACACACACACACACACACACACACACACACACACACACACCCGTTGCTGGCACTGACTCTACCTGTCTGGTGGGCACCGCACTGTGGACTTCTCAGCCCCAGGCTGTTCTGCTCTGGTCCCTCCCCTCCCAAGCCATCCTCCAAGGGCCAGCTCCTAAGGGCCACCTCCCCAAGCAGCCTGGCCCCATGCCATTGCCCTCCGGCAATGCTGCGGATCGGCTCCGGAGCACGCAACCCCCTGCCCACCACGGAGGTGAGTTGTGCCCCACCCTGGAGTAGATGCTGCAGGGCCATGGAAGCTGCTGGAAGGAAAGGCTGAGTGGCAGGATGGAGGAGCAGTGGGGGAGGGGCAGTTTATTCTTATAAGTAGCCAGTGGACGTGCCCATCGCTCCTCTCCACCCTCAGGTCCCTGCCTGGCACTCTCTGAGCCACTGATACAAACTGACGGCCTCGGCCCCTTCTTACCAGACTCCGAGTTGGTGGCAGCAACCGGCATGGTGAGGTCTGCAAGGGCCCCGAAGTGTCTCTCCTGGAGGAGGGGAGGGAAATGAATGAGAAGGCACAACATCACGGCAATGGGGAAGGAACTGGGGTGGCGGAGGGCTCCCCTCAGGATCAGGGCATTACCCAGAGACTATGTGATCCCACAGGAAGGCAGGAAGAGCAGATATTACATGCCCATTCCTCCGAGGAGCAGGAGATGGAGGATCAGAGAGGTTAATTGCTTTGCCTAAGGTCACAAAGCTAATAAAGAGAGCTACAATGAAAACCCAGGATTTTAACTGTCTCTGTCTGCCACCTGTCCTGTATTTTTTTTTGAGGCGGGGGTGGGTAAGAGTCCAGAATTTGAATCAAAAGCAGGAAAGATGGGCATTCCCAGGCTGCAGGCTGCGTGAAGTCAAGAACTACGTCTGTTTTTTTTCGCTTCTGGAACCTAGACCTAGCCAGTGTAGATGCTCGCCAAACGCTTGTCTGTCTGGCTGACAGAAATGAAGTCATACCTTCCCAAGGCCTCTCCGACTTCCTCTTTCTCCCTTTGCCTTTTTTTAGCCCAGAGCTGGGACAAGGAAAGCGGAGGGCTCCCCACTCTCCAGTGGGGGGGTGCAGGGGAGCCACCCACTACCTTCCCCCGCCCCCTTGCCTTCCTGGCCACTTGCTGCTGGCGAAAACCCTAATTCCCAGTTGCCGTGACAACTAGTGCCTCACAGCAGGGGTGGGGGAGAAGCGGGAAGCAGCTGGCGGTGCCCACATTTAGGGCCCAACGCCTGCTGGGCCCTGAGCTGGGCCCTGAGCGGAGGGAGCCACAACTTCACCTCCCCTAAAAAAAAAAAAATAATAATAATAATAACAAGGATTCTTCCCAGAGGGACCAATACCAGACTTTAATAAAACCCTCTCTAGTCCCACGCCTCCCACTCCCAGGCCAGAGCTGGTCACCTGAGCTCAGGTGGCAGAAATTACAGAGGCTGCGGGAAGACTTCCCTTCTTCCTGGTCTGCTCCTGAAGACATGGAAGAAAGGAGTTTTAGGGGAGGAGGCGGGGAGAAACGCCCAGCATCTACTGCACTAGCGGGGGGCCCCTCCTCCCCCCCAACCCCTGCTGTCCCCGTTCCTTCCCTCCTCCCCCATCCAGAGTCCTGACCACCTGGAACCTGGGACATTCTCCTGGCCGGTGCTGTTCTCCCCGACAGTTACTGGCAGAGGGACTCCAGACATCCTCCTTCCTTCGGGGGGAGCGGGAGGTGAGAAGGGGCAGGGAGGATCCTGTCCCCTGGAGTCTTGCCCAGCCGGCCTGGGTTTTTCTTTGGGCAATCAGTTCCCACAGCTTCGGCTAGCTCTTCCCCACCCCCACCCCCACCCCTCAGCCTCTGGGAGGGCGGGGCCTCGCTCGTGCCCACAGGAGAACAGCAGTGCCAGGCAAGCCAGTCTGGCTCTGGGCCAAGGTCCGGGGCCCGGGCTTCTGGGAACGCGCGCCTCGGCTTCCAAAAGCCTGGGCCTCGGTGTCCTCTCACCCCTACCTCCAGACTATCCCCACCACCCTGGGTCAGTAGGTGATGCGGCCCGGGGCGTGAGAAGCGAAGATTTCCTCCTACCTCCCACCCACCCACCCCTCCATCAATACGCATACAAAGAGATGTTGGGGAGAAAGGTCTGACAAAGGAGCTTTGAAGACCCATAGGTCGTGGGGAGAGGTAGACAGACGGAAGGATGGGGGTCTAGAGACGTGCAGACCCGCACGCACCGGCAATCCGAGAGCTCGAGCCCCACCAGCCCGGCCCTAACCCGCTGCGCGCTAGGACCTGGGGGAAGGGGGGCGTGTTGCGAGCCATCAAAGAAGGCTCTTTGCGAGCGCGCCCGCGGGAGACTAGGGGATGAGGTCACTGAATGGATGCCCCCCCGCCCCCTTCCTCACTCTCCGCCCCCCTTAGTTGACCTAACTTTCTGACCCCGACTCCTCGCTCCTGGCACCGATCCCCTCCCAAGTCTCCAGGCTCTAACCCTGGCCTTGGACCCCGACCCGCCCCCGCTACCACCTGGGAGGCGGAAGAAGCAGCGCGCCCCCCTTCCCAGGACCCCCTCCCAGGGAAGGTGGAGGTGTTGACCTCCCCAGGGGGTCTGAGGGGCCACGCGGACCCACGCAACCTCAGCCTCGCGCCCCCACCCCCCGGAAGCGCGAGCAGCGCGGTTCTTACGTAATGCCCGGCTCCAAAGTCCCCCGAATCCGCACAGCCCCCGAAGCGGCCTCGCGGATACCGGAGCCTGGCACAGCTCACCAGCTCTGTGCCCGAGGTCACTTTAGAGCCCTAGCCGCGGAGGCAGCATCATGGGGCAGCGGGATTTGATTTCTCCCTAGGAGCAACCCCCCGAGAGAGGAAGGGAAGAGGGAGGGAGAGAGGGAGGGGACGCACCTGAGGGAAGGGACCCGGGGAAACCGGACCCAGAGAATAGGGCTCCAAGTGCTGTACCTGCACGAAGAGGAAACAAGGGCCTCGGGGGGGAGCGCTGGCCCGGGAGGCGGGGGGTGGGGGGCGCCTACCTGCGCCCCGGGGAGCCCGTAGCTCGGTGCGGCTCCAGCGCAGCCCGGCTCTCCGCGTTTACTGCCTGTCAATCGTTACCCTGGCTCTTAAAGCGGCGAGGCCTCCCCTGCGCGAGGGGGCGGAGACGGAGAGGGGAGAGGAAGGGAGGGGGATACCGACGCGCGAAGAGCCGGAGAAAGTAGTCATGCCGAGCGGCTAGAGGGTAGGCGGGGACGTAGTGGTCCGGGAGACCCCGCTCAGCCCAAGACCCCCTGCTGCCTTTCCACTCCGGGAAGCACAGGCTGGGACCTGTACCCACCAGTGTCCCTCGGCGCCCAGCAATCCCTTAAAAGGGCGATGGCGAAAGCGTGCTCCCTTCTCTCAGCTTAGACCCGCGTTCCTGTTTCAGGCTTGCCTCGCCTTTCCCAGCTATCCTGCTCCCCACTTTGGAAAAGGAACGCGAGGTTAGGGAGCTCCTCAAGGGGCAAGAGACCCATCCCCAGAGGGTCTCGGGCTCAGGGGCGGCCTCGAAGGACTCGAATGGTGGACAGCTGAATCCCAGACGCTCTGGAAGAATTTGCAGAAAAAAGGCGGAAATGTCTTCAAGAAGTCGTTTGAGATCTTATCTTAAGTCTGGATCGAGAGCTAGTCCATACCCCTCTCGACAGAACAGGGAAAGAAGTAACTTGTCTATTCTTCCAGAGTTCCATCTCAAGAAGTAAATAAAGTGTTAAACCCAGTTCCTTGCCTGCCTTAGCCCAGCATCTGGCTCCACCTCAGACCTGCTAGTAAAAGTGTGTGGCCTTGAATACTTGCGGTTCTGCCTGGAGACCACCCTTGGTTCAAAGAGCCTAGCATTTGGGGCTGGCTGAGGTACCTCTTTGACTTCAGTGTCCTCCTACCCCCTCCAATTGCCTTCCAAAATATTCTTTCTTGCTGGGAATCCTAATATCAGAAATGGACCGAAGCTCCTGGCTACACCGGTGGTGGTGCTTGGGGCTCTTGATCTCTGGGTTGTAAGTTCGAGTCCCACTTTGGGTGTAGAGATTACTTAAAAAATTAAAATCTTAAAAAAGAAGGAAAGAAAGAAAGAAAGAAAGAAAGAAAGAAAGAAAGAAAGAAAGAAAGAAAGAAAGGAAGGAAGAAGGGAGGGAGGGAGGGAAGGAAGGAAGGAAGGAAGGAAGGGAGAAAAAGAAAGAAAGAAAGAAAAGAAAGAAAGAAAGAAAGAAAGAAAGAAAGAAAGAAAGAAAGAAAGAAAGAAAGAAAGAAAGAAAGAAAGAAAGAAAGAGACAGCTGGGTGGCTCGGCTGATTAAGTGTCTGACTCTTAATTTTGGCTCAGGTCACGATCTCACGTGAGAACAAACCTCAAGTCCAGCTCTGCGCTGACAGCCAGCTTGGGAATCCTCTTTTTCTCTCCCTCTCTCTCCTCCCCTCCCTGACTTGAGCATGTACGCTCTCACTCTCAAAATAAACATTTTAAAAAAGAGAGAAACACGGACTGCATCCTAGAATCTTGCTTGGAAATCTCAGAACTGGCCCTGGGGCCCCAAGAGACTCAGTTCACCCCTGAGCTCTGGAGCGCTCTTAGTTATATAGGTATAAGGAAAAGTCACAACACAAGGCCAAATTCTGCTGAAAGACTGTGGGCATCTGTGCTCTCCGCCCTTACTAAGGGAGAAGAAAGGTAGCTAGCGACCCCAGATGGTGAAGACTAGAATTGCAGGCTTCAGTTTCCAGCCAGTGGCTTGCTGGAGCTCGGTTTCCAACCCTCTCCTCTCCTCAGTCCTCAAACTGAGAAGGTCAGAGGATCTTCCTAATTCAACTCAGAAAAAAAATCCCCTTGCATTATGAAGGCGACCCTCACTGTCACCTCTCCACTTCTGGGCAGAGACTCACTCAGCTCATTGCATTTGGTTGGGAACTGGAAAGATCTTGAATCCCTCCAAAATATTAATTACTTCTTCTCAATCAGGCAACTATCATGCCATAGAAACCCATAACGAACCTTCAATTCCATTCAGAATCCTCAAGACAAGGCGGAATCCCAGACCCTGGCCCACTAGGGAGGTGGATCCCAATTTGTTATTTTTACCAGCTGCTTTCCCCCATATGCACACCCCCAGTAGCCAGTCAACAAGTAGCTTTCTAAAAGCCCTTACGGAATGCCAGCCCCTCACATCTTCTTAGGACCTTACGATAGATGAGCTCATTCTCACAACAGCCTGGTGAAGTTCTGGTGTGGGGAGAAGAATTTCTCGATGCAGAGTCGGATTCTCCTATTCTGTTTCAGACGAGGTGCCAGCTTCCATAATACGCAGTCAGATGCCAGCTTTGACGCCAGGTTCAGTGACTCCTAATCTCCTGGAGCTCACAGTCTGGGGTAGAGATTGGGGAGGGGGCGGTGCCTGGTATAGTGGTATACCAGTAGGGTGGTAGAGTCAAATGTCGTAACAGAGGTGCAGTGAGCAGTCCCCAAGGAATGAGATAGAGTCGCTGAGAAGGGAAACAGGTTGGAGAGGTCCACAAAGCATCCCATGGCAGTTAGTGGCTGCCCATTGTGCTGGAGAATGACGGGCTAGGTGGAGGAGGGCGAGGGGGATAGAGTCCTCTCTGTGGTCTGTAATCAGCTCGGTCTTCCTCCCTGCCTCTGCAAGGGTGCAGGTGGTGTCTCTGCTTCCCCTAAAATCAAGACTTTCCTCTGGTGGATGTTCGCCCCATGGCTTTGTTCTCTCAGGACACAGAGAGAAATAAAACTCAGAGGATCTGTTCTGAATTCCAGGCGGATCTGGCGCCGGGTAGAGTGATGTTACACTCCCGATAATGGCCAGTAGGGGCCGCCAACAGCTATCCCAAGTCTATCTCCACCCACCTGCTCCCACTTCTCACCCTCCCCCGCCCTTGCAACTTGCCAGTCTTGTTCTGGAAATCTTTCCTATTGCCTATATTTCTCAATTAATAATAACAATAACAACAACAACAACAATAACAATAATAATAATAAAAAGTTTGAAACTCTGCATTTATATATACGTGTGTGATGTGTGTCTCCCAGGCCAGTTACATTACCTCTCTGGGTCTCGATTTTTTCATCCGTACAATGGGCATAACAGCCTCCACCTTGGGAGAGGACACATGTAGAGCGGCTGCCACAGTGCAAGGCACACAGAAAGTACTCCGAAAATGTCCCCCTTTGGGTTGAACAGGCTTTAGCCAGCTGCCATCTGGGCAGGGATGTTCAGTCTCTGCTTCTGGATAGCTGCTGTGCCCGTAACTGACCTCAGGGTCCTCCTGGGGCCGGGGCAGCCCAGGGCTGCTCATCCTCTTCCCGCTGCCTACACAACCATAAGTGGCACCTTGCCCAGCCCTATCTGTGCCACCCACTTCTCTTATCACCTTCTTCCTCCATTTCCCTCACCAGGGTGTCAAGGGCTTTGTTGTGGACCCCGTATCGGGGGCCAGGAACAGGTCTCATCACCAGAGTGGGGACGAGCTTGCAAAAGGCAATGCACGAAGACCTTAAGAGGGGAAGGGAGGGGCACTTGGGTGGCTCAGTCGTTGAAGCCTCTGACTTCGGCTCAGGTCATGATCTTGCGATTCGTGAGTTCAAGCCCCGCATCGGGCTCTGTGCTGACAGAGCCTGGAGCCTGCTTCGGATTCTGTGTCTCCCTCTCTCTCTGCCCCTCCCCCACTCATGCTTTATCTCTGTCTCTCAAAAATTAACAAACGTAAAAAAAACATTTTAAAAGAGTGGGAGGGAGTCTTGCTAGCCACCCTAGTAACCCAATATCCATTGCTGGAAACCCTCATAAACCAGTTATGCCTCGGACCGCTCCTGTAGACCTGGACGGGCAGGGATGAGGGGCCAAAGGGGGAGAGAGTGGAGGGAGGTTGTAGACAGTGGGAATATATCCCCTGTGGACCGTGTGAGGCACTTGAGCTGTTGTTCCGAGACAGAAAGGAGAGAGGAGAGTCCCTGCTGGAGCCGGTGACCTGGAAGAGGGCTGCGTGTCCGGGCGGGCGGGCACGCACACAGGCCCCGGGCCAAGGGAGCACTTGCGGAGTGGGCTGGGGCAGAGACAGAAGGGACGGGGCTGTGGAGACCATTAGGGCGGCTTGCTGGGTGACTTCAGGCCAGCCGTTTGGCCCCGGGGCTGGGTAAGAGCCATCTCGCAGGCTCTGTATAGGCTGGAGGGGATGAGCCACATAAAAGTGCTTTGTCAGCCGAGGCAAGGGAGCCGGGTTACTCGGGACATGCCCTGGCCACGGCCCCTTCCCGGGAATGCAGGGAGGCCCCAGTCCTGGATCCATTTTCTGCCCCTCCCCTGACACACACACACACACACACACACACACACACACACACACACACACACACACACGGCAACGGCTCTTTGCCCCCGGCCCTGCTTGGCTCCAACCGCTCAGCTCCAAGCCTCCCCACCAGGATCTTCTCCTGCCCTCTGCATCGGGGTTTCGCCCCTCGGGGGCCCACGAGGCGCACTCTCCTCTCCGAGGTCACCACTCTCAGGGGCACGGCTAACACGCGAAGCTTGCTTGCCCTGAGTGCCTGCCGCGAGAACCCCCCTCACCGACAGACAGCACCGATGTACCCCAGCCTCCTACTTCCTTAGCCAGATGGCCGGGTGGGCCCGATTCCATTCTTCCTGGGGGAGGAGGGGAGACACGGGGTCGCTCTTTTCTTTCCACTGCCTCCGGGGCATTTGCCGAGTCAGCGCCCCCCACTGCTGAGATTTGCATCCTTTAATTTTCAGAAAGCTTCCTCCGCCCCCTGTGGGCTGCCACCCTCTGCTCCTGCCATCCCCCCCCCCCCCGCACCACGGCCGCCGCGTGTGAACTGTTCCATCAGGGCCAGTTCCGGTCTCTTCGCTGGTAGACATTCCTTTGATCCTCATAACGACTTGCTGAGATCTGGACTACAGGGATCCCATTTCACAGATGAAGAAACTGGGGTACACAGAGATTAAGCGGTTTGCCCAAAGGCGTTCCGCTGCTAAGTGGCGGAGCTAGGATTTGGCCCCAGGTCGTGTGGCCTCCGGCTCCCCAGAGCCTCCGGCTCTGTCCCTTACTTCGCAGGTACTATTTTTGGCTTTCGTTTCTCCAGAGATGAAGAAACTAAAGGTGAGAGGCGTTTGATGACTTGCCCGCCCGGGATGGCACAGCAAGCAAGTGGCAGAGCTTGACTGTAGCAGGTTCTGTTAGTAAAGAAACTTGCTTCGTTTTCCATAAATTTTTCTCCAGTCGACAAAAATATGATAGCTCACAAAAACTGCCGCACTTACGTAACGTTTAAATTTGACTTAATTTAAGACAGTGCATAAAATTATCAGCGGTACAAGAAATAAACATGTAGAAACACTTCGGAGTCTTTCTAGCTGATCCTTCGCTCTTGAACCCATCACAGCTCAGAGTCATCTTGAATGTATCTCGACTTGATTAAGACACTTTGGCTAACGTGTCCTAAATCTTTCTTCATTAACTTGGCATCTGACCCTGGGCTTGAGAACCGCTGAGCAGGTTCTCGGGAGTGGCTGGCGGCGAAGCCCTAATGCCAGAGCCTTCCGCCCTCAGAGCCTCGCTTCCTCCTCGGGGGCAGAAAACCTGGCTGCTTGGCCTTCGTTTTCTCATCTATAAAATGGGAGGTTGGCAGTTGGAATCCATGTCCCGAATTCCCTTCCTACTCCGTCAAGATACGTATCCGAGCGCACCGTCTCCCACTCTGCTCCTATAAAGGGGATAAAAACCTTCCTTCCGACAGGGATGGCCAAGAGGTCGTATCTTGGTAGCTAGTTCTTGACATATGAACTAGTCCATTCGGTAAATACCTAATCCCACTACCGTGAGGTTCTTTGAAGATAGCGACTGTATCTTACATACAGGAGGGGAGGGGCCCGCGGAGGCTTCGCAGAAGAGAATTGCCAGAACTGAGTCCCACGTGGGGCTGTGCTGGGCAGAAGAGTAGAAGACGCTCATTCCAGAAAGAAGGAAGAGCACGAGCGAGGGCTGGGTGGGGGGTGGGGTACGAAAGTGCAGGGCTGTTGAGGAGGGCCACCGGGGTCTTAGCAGGTGGAACGTCGGACAGGCGCGCTGAGAGACGAACTTGTCCGGGAGCAGGAGACGTGGCTAAACAGAGCGGGAGGAGATGCCAACATCCAGGAGAGGGGAACGAAGCACCGGGGGTGGTACCTCCTCCCCGAGGACCCGAACCACCCGGCGATAAAAAAGAACAAACGGCCGATACGCCTGGCAATCCCGAGGAATGTCAAAACGTTACGCTGCGTGCAGGAAGCCAGACGCAAAAAGAACAGACTGTTTGATGCCATTTACATGAAGTCTAAAACAGGCGAAACGAATCTATAGAGATCAAATCAGGAGTCGTCTGGGGCCAGATGAACCGGAAAGGGGCAGGAGCGAACCAGCTCAGGCAGCGGAAACGTTCCGTATCTTGACGGTGGGGGCGGTTACGCATTTGTCAAAACTCATCCGACTGTACGCTTCAAATAGGCGAATTCTATTGTGTTCAAATCACACCCCTGTAAAGTTGTTTCTGAAGGTTTTTAGTTGTTTTTTGTTTCGTTTAAGTGGGCTGCGGTCACATTGCGAACAACCTCGAAGGTCATGCTAAGAAGTTTGGGTTTAATCCAGGAAATAATGGAAGCCTTGTTAGCCCCAGGTTTTTCCATTTGCTTTGGTTTGGCTTGGTAGCAAGTAAAAATCCAATTTAAGACAGATTAAGCAAAAGAGGGGATATTTCTGAAGGGTCCTGGGGCAACTCACAAACTTCAAGGAAGACTGGGGGCCAGAAGCCTGAGGATTCTTCTCTCAGCTTCGCCTCCAGTGGCCCCGTGACCTAGCTTTGGCGTTTCTCCCCATAGCTGAGAACGCTGTACTCAGAGAGGCAAAGCGACTTGTCCAGGGACACGCAGCCGACAAGCTACTGTGTCAGGCTTGGAACCCAGGTCATTCCGGTACCAGTGCCGGTGTCTTGACCCCCAGACCTGGAGGAACAGGGAAGCGCTTACTCAAAAAGGCCTCTAGGAGAAACAGAGCGAAGCAGATGGAGGGAGACTGCAGAGGAGGGCGGGTGGCGCAGAGCCCACTCAGAGTCGGGAGTAGCTGACCGGCCAAGGGCCTGGGAAGTGGTCGAGGGGGACTCCGAACTGCAGGTGTCCTGAATCGTGAGGGACAGAGACGGGGTAGCTTTCCAAGAAATGGGACTGCTTCTCCAGACCCGAGACCGTCCTGAGCTTGCGTCTGACCCCCACTCCCCTGGGATCGATGAGACGAGAAGTTATGAGAAACTTCTCGGAGCCTGTTTCCTCAGTTGCAAAAGGAGTCGATGCCTGCAAAGGGTCACTGAAATTAGAGACGCTGCCACAGAGTGCTTCTCCGGGTACCTGGCCCTGAGCAACTGCGGTGATTATCAGTTATCAGTATATAAATAATATTTATAGATTATACTGATATACTATGTCTATTTATATATTATATTTATTTATCATATACTTACACATATTCATATATGCAAATACGCTATATTTCTATGTTATATATTTAATATTTATGTATTATATATTGCACTGTTGGAATATTTTGCGATCGTGATAATCATATTCGGTGCTTTCTGCCTCCTTCCCCAGCCTGCTCACCCCCTCAAGCATTTTCTCTTCTGTGCCAGGTAGGAGGGTAGGTGAACGCCACCTCTCAGAACTTGACGGTTCCGTGAACGAGTGAGTGAGTCGAGAAGAGTGAGGGACGGAGAGTCCTTGGTACCTGTGGAAACGCCTTGGGGTCGGAAGGGCAGCTTGAGTCCTCACGGCCAAGGCTGTAAGAGACACGTCATTTGAGCTCCCTCAGGAATGAGGTCATCGAAGGTGGGCTGGTTCCCAGGTGAAATAAAGGGGCGCCTGGAGGGCTCGGTCAGTGAAGCATCCAACTCTTGATTTCGGCTCAAGTCACGATCTCACGGTTCGTGGGTTCGAGCCACATGCCGGGCTCTGTGCTGACAGCGCAGAGTCTACTCGGGGGTCTCTCTCTGCCCTGCCCTGGCTCGAGCAGGGGCACGCTAGCGCTCTCTCTCTTTCTCAAAAGAAATAAATAAACTTAAAAATAAGAAGATAGCCTATTTGTGGGGTTTGGTATACACCGATAGCTACATCTCTCCTCCCAAGCTGGGCTATGGGGTTTTATCATAGGAATCTCATTTCTTTTTCTTGAGAGTCTTGGCTCCGCAGAAGCGCAGTCCTGTCTCACTTGGCTGTCCAGCCATCACATCAACTTCTGTGACATTGATGTTGAGTTTCTCACGCCTTCCCCAAGGGAGAGGTGGGGATGGGGGGAGAGGGCGCACCCCTGAGTGGAGGGGCTCACGTATGTCCACATCGTGTCCCGGGAGCTGTCCAACGGCTTCAGCTCCCTCCTCACAACAGCCCTAAGGCTATAGGTGTGACTGGCTCCATTTCACAGATGAGGATGGGGAGGCTCGGGAGAGATAAGGTCCCTTAATCAGGGTCACACAGCCAGGAAGTGGTCAAGTGAGTGAGAATCCCTACCCAGAAGCCTCTGCCCATCCTACTGTGTCCCTTCTTGGGAGGTGGGGGTGGCATGAAAAAGCTTCAGCCGACTTTTTACAACCCCGCCACAGAAAAGCAGCAATGTTGAGGAGTGGAGGGGCCCTGACAGGCCGCACAGCCAAAGCTCTGTGACCTGCGGCAGCTCAGGGCCTGAGTCCATCATTCAGGCAGCTGAGGCCTACCCCACTTCAGAAAGCTCTGCAGGCCTCCCATCGGGGTCTCCAAGGTGGCTAGACAGGCGGCGAAAATCTCCAGGATGAGCAGTAGGGCCTGCAATCCTAACGGCAGAGACCTTAACTTCACCCCTGCCCCTGCCAGCAGCCCCGGGGCCAGGAGTCCGGGTGCTGAGTCCCCAGCCGGGAGGGAAGGGCACCTGGCCTCTCAGCACGGCCCCCTCCCCACCCCGAGAACAGTCCCTGGGCAAAGCACAGCCCCTTCTCAACCCCAGAGACAGTCCCTCCCTAGGATCTTTAGACTCGAAGCAAAAAGTGACCCTACTCCCCAGTGCCTCCCGCCTCTGCCACCCACACCCCTGGCAGGAACTGTGCCCTGGTCGGGACACCTGGCAGCCCATCTGCGTCCACCCCCACTTTCTCTCTGTTCCCAACTCCAGGTTACGACACAGGGGCAGGAGGAGGCCAAGCCGGGGGGTGGGGGGGACCTGAGCGGGGAAGGGGGCTGGATCTGAAGGAATATAAAGACCCCGGAGGTCCTTGCCAGATACCCTTTCCCTGTGCTGCTCTGCGCCTGCCCAGAACCATGGTAATGTCTGATGGCCCAGTCCAGGTCCCCTGTCAGCTGTGCTCCCCAGGAGCTTGGGGATGGAGGCTGGCACGGAGGGCTGGTCCCCAGGGCACTAAGGGCATGAAGGAGCGAGGCCAGGGCAGTCCCCTCTGCCATTCTGATGGCCAAGACAGCTGCCAGGGTTTCCTGTCCCTGCTTTAGGTGGTGGGGATGAGGGGAGTTCCTGGTCAAGAGAGGGTTGAGGGTCCCAGAGGCTCTGGAGAGTGTGAATTAAGTGAATGGGCATGACAGTATGTAAATCACCAATGTGCCCGTGGGTTGCCAGCTCAAAATTCTCGGCGCACAGCTGGGGGCGCATGTGGGGATCGCTGGGTTGGCATTCCAGGATGTGGCTGTATTAGTCACTCATTTAACATGTTTTACTGAGCACTTACGAAGTGTCAGGCATTGTTCTGGGTGCTTGTGCTACACCAGTGAGAGCGAAAGAGGCAAAAAGCCCAGGATCGTGATGGTGCTTATATTGGCGGAGGGAGGGGTATGCCTCTTGGGAGAGATGAAGACAATTTTTAAAAGCATAGACTATAGTAAGTTAAAGATGAAACGGAGGGAGAAAGTAGAACAAGATGAAGGGATGGGTTGCAATTTTAAATAGGGGCGTCAGAGTAGGACCCATTTAGGAGGCTGATTTTGAGCTGGTGCGAGCCGAGGGGAGGAAGCTGGCCGTGCGGATACCTGGAGGAAGTCTTCCAAGCAGAGAACGGCCTGTCTGGCATTTTTGAGGAACAGCAAGGAGGCCAGAGAGGCTGGAGTGTGGGTGGAGTTGCGGAAGAGGCGGGTGAGGTTAGGGAGCTGGCCGGTGGCTACAGGCAGCCCTCTTGGGTCCATCGCAGGGTGCGCCTCCCCGTCCCCCGCTCCTCCCCACCGTCCCGGTGGCCCCCGTGCTTTGTGCCGGTCTGTGCATCACTGCGCATGTGCAGCTGCGCGCCGTTCGGCCTGGACCCCACCCCCCACCCCCGGGCACCGGGATGTCCCTGTCGGCCTCGCGCGCCTGCGTGCGTCCCGGCGACAGACGCGTCGCTGAGTCTGAGCGCCGGCTCCGGGCTTGCCCACCCGGCCGAGGGTCCCCCCGGGTGCGCGTCACGTGACACGCCGCGGCTCCGTCTGCTCCCCCCTCCCCAGACGCCGGTTCTGCGCTGCGCGTGCGCACTGCTCCTGGTGTGCCTGCTGCTGCTGCTGCTGCTGCGGCCCCGGGGCGCCCTGGGGGAGGAGCTGCAACTGCGGCCGCCCCCCGGGCCCAGGGCGGCCGACTGGCTGGCCAACTTCGCCCACTTCAACAAGTACCTAGAGAAGCTCTTCAACGGCAGGTGGGCGGGGGAGAGAGCGGGAGGGACGACGGGGGCTGGGTGGGAGGGGGAGAAAACGGACGCCGCCCGCACCCCCCCACCCGCCGCTCCTGGCCGCCCCATGACCTGTGCAAAGACGTGTTCCCCAGCGTGAGGTCTAAGGACACCAAGAAATCGAAAAACGTTAAAAACCCCAAGAATGGCGCGAACGCCACAAAAACCCCACCAGCAAACACCATGAAACCGCTCCCAGCGAACACCTCGAAACCCCTCCAACCGAACGCCAGGAAACCCCAACCACTGACCTCCCAGGCCCCCAGGTAGGCGAGCCTGGGCAGGCCGGCACCGATCCGGAGCCGCAGAACTGGGGGCGGGTTGGGCCGGAGGGAGAGGAAGCCCTGGGGGTGGGGGGGGGGATACCAGGGCCCCAGGGACTTCCTTCTCCAGGCTGGGCCTTGACCTCCAGATGCCTGGCTCAAGTCTCCTCGCCCCCCCCCTCGCCGCCCCCCCTTGCTTTGTATTCCGCGAGGAGCCTTAACTCCTACCTGCCCACCTCCCCCACCCCCAGTGAGAACAATAAACAGAAATCTTTCTATTGCTTTGGTGACTTCTGGGGGATGACTTTTGTGGGCCATAGGCAGAAAGGGACCTGTCCTTCAAGGGGGAGAGGGGATCCTAGAGCGCCTGCTGCGAGAGAAAAAGATCTCCCCTGCAAGTCTTCCCCGCCTGCCTCCTCCCTGCAGCCCAGCCACCTGCCCTCACCTTACACACATACACCACTAGAGGGGGCTCTAACTAGAGGGCGAGCCGAGGTGAGAGCAGCGGGTCCCAGCAACCTCAAAGGAGGGGCTTCAGCCACGACCCCCTCCCCCTGCCACAAGCTCTGATGCTAGCCCGGATGTCCGTGTTGGCACAGGAGCAAGCCGCGGTGCCTTTGCCTGCCCCTCAGGGTAAAGAACGTGACCTGCCCCTTCCTGCAGGTCCACCTCAGCCCCCCCACCCCGTCCCTGAAAAGCGGGGTGCCAGGGTAGCACTCTCCTCTGGGGACTGGTGGCCATCGGAAGGCCTGGCAGGGGCAGGGGCAGAGGGCAGGTGTGTCCTGAGCAGGATCCTAATTCCTGCCCCCCCAACCCCCCCCCACCCCGCCCCGGGAAGTGTCTACCTCTCTCCCCGCTCAGAACCTATCCCCTTAGCTGCCAGAGAAAATTCGGGGGCTTCCAGCTCCATCATCCAAACTCAAACTTTGTTCTGCTGAAACCAGCCCCCTCCCATCCACCCTCTTGGGTTTGAGAACCACCCTCCGCCATGCATGTGCCTCATGGCTGCATCCTCTCCAGCCCTGGGGCCTTTTTAGGGGCTGGATCCACTTTCGCACATTCCAGACCAGAACTTGAGGGGAAACAGGTTTGTGGGGTCTCTTTCCTGGGGTCCGTATGAGGTGCCGCGCCCAGGAAAGTGGACCCTTTCTGCCATCAAACCCATAAGCGCCGTCGCTTCAGGCGGAGCAGGTCGGGGAGGCAAGAGAAGCCATCCCAGGAACTGGAAAGGTTCTAATTGTCTCACTTCTCAGGACCCACCTCCGCCATGACAGTTCCTTATCCACGGGTCCTCCCAGCCCCGGGAAAAGTGGAGAGAGACACGCTCACTCCCTCCCGGTCTCTGTTACTCTCTGTCTCTGTGTCACATACACACGCGCACACACTACCCCATCCCCAGCTACTCAGGGTCCCCAAGAAGGGCAAGGGCTGGAGAAGGCCCCTGCCCCCGAGCCAAGGACACTTTAGTATAAATTAGTACTTCACCTATTGCCTGGGCATAGGAAAGAATTGGTGGGGGAGGGGGTACGTTTAGGGCCAGGGCTGTCATCAGACTGTTGACCACTGTTGACCGGGAAAGTCAAAAGCGCTGAAATGGGATGATTCAAGCCTCACGGACTCCCCGAATGGCCTTGAAGGAGTCCCTGCCTTCCCCGGGCCTGCCCCTCTGTGAAGTGGGGAGGAGGAGCCGAAGGGCTCTGATGACCCCACGGACATTCTGGATCATTGACAACACCCTCTTTCTCCGTCTTTGCCTCCCTCCCCTCCCCCTTTCTCTCCCGAGCATTTGGCCTGCGCCTGCGCCTGCGCCTGCCCCCACCAGGGGTCCACAGAGACGCACAGAGAAGCTATAACTTTGATTTGCTTTATTGAGCCTGCGGGGGAGCAGAGAGCAAGCTTTGGCCATTGCCAAGGGCGCAGAGGGGAGAGCTGGGCCGGCACTGCCCTTGGAGTCAGAGGAAGCAGGCGGTGGCATTACACGTCCAGCGGGCTGCGCTCCCTGTGAGGAGAGGGCAGGATGTGGCCGTGGGGGTGGACAGTCCCTGTGCCCTCGGGAGACGTCAGGCCAGCCCCGGGCCTGTGTTCTCCCCTCCCCTCCCCCCATCCCCATTCCCCGCCCCCCCCCCGCCCCCAGGGATCTGGGCACACACAGCCGGGAAGCAAACCTACCTGGGGGCAGCTGCGTGGGGAGAGCCCCACTCCAAGATGTCCAGTGTTTCCTCTCTGTCTCTTTTCCCGTACCTGGGCGAGGGGAGGCAGGGGAGCGGGAAGACCTATGCCCAGGGGCCAGCCCCCCGGCCTCGTGCCAACCCTTGGGCACCAGCCCACCCAGGGCCCAGGGCTCCACCCTGGTTGGCAGAGACGCTCTGCTTTCCCAAGAGCATGGAAGGGGCTGGGCTGGGGGGCCGGGGCCGCAGGCGCTGGGCTCTCCCTCCCTCCTGCACACACCTGGGCCTGGTCAGCATGTTGATGTATCTGCGGAGCTCAGCCGCGTACTGGGCCATCTGCTCCGGCGTGGCATTGTCCCCTGGGTACACTGGCTCCAGCGGGGCCCCCCGGGCCCCCAGCGGCGGCTGCAGCAGCAGAGCCACGCAGGCGGACAGGAGCAGCAGGGAGAGGCAGCGGCGGGCGACAGGCATCTGAGGACCAAGGAGCAGGAAGATAGAGGCAGAACAGAGCCCACTCGCCCGACCCCTTGACCCATCACCACGCATTTCTCCGAGCCTGGGGACAAAGGGGGAGAGTGAAGGGCTATTCGGACCCGACCCCCCCCCCACCTGCTGGACACTGCCCTAGCGAGCACGGACAGCGGGTCGTGGGCTGCCCGGCCGCCGGAGCTCAGCCAGGCCCTCGGCACAGTCGGAAAGTGTGGCAAGAGAAGCTGGGGGACACGGGGCAGGAGACCCAGGACTCGTGACATCCAGGGCCTCATGGCTCGGAGGAGGAGGCAGACGCGGGGTGGGAAGAAGGGGTGCTCTAGCTCACCTGCCGGGTGGGAGCACCCAGAACGAACTTGGGACCCCAAGGACAGAGATCCATGGCCCACGGGTCTGCCGCCCCCCTCCTCCGCCACGGTGGACGTCCAGGTACAGGGCCTGGAGAGGACGCTGCTGCCTGCATCACCCTTAGCCGGTAGGCATGGTGGCACACTCGGACCCCGTCACCCACGAGGTCACGGTCACTCACATTTGTGCGCATGGCCAGCGCCCACTCCCCGCACACGATTTCTGCCTTCTGGTCGGCAGGCTGCTCTTCCAAGGTGACGGATTCGTCCAGATGGAGGGCCGGCCCCAAGCAGGACCTCAGACTTCCCGACACCCACCCCGGCTCTGCAAAGCAGCAAGTCCTTCCCCGGTCCCCACCCAGACCCTAGGTCCCAAGGCTGGCTCCACCCCGGCTGACGCCACTTACCCTGAGTCCCGAGTGAGCGGGCGCCGATGGGTGCCCTGGCCCTCAGCCGTACCCCCTTTATAGTCCTCAGCCCCCCCAGAGTCCCCGCCTCCTGTCAGCCTCTCTCACTCCCCAGCCCTCACCCCTCCTCACACCGTCTCCCTGGTACCCGCAACGCCAGCCCTGGGACCAGGGCCTGGAGGGGGACAGGGCATGTTGTGGGTGCCAGACCAGTGGCATAGCAGGTCAAAGTGAGCCACGGGAAGTCTCCTGTGCAGCCCCCATCCCCGCCTTTGGGCACCAGCGCAGGCTTGGTTCCAGGAGGACGTGGGCTCTAGGACCTCATGATGACTGAACAGCTCCGGTCAGTGGAAGGCCTTGAAACAGCCCCTCAGGCCTCCCAGGAATTAACTGGAATTCTCAGACGAATTCCCTCAGGGCCTAAGATTGAGCCTGCGGCTAGGGGCCTCCAGAACCGAGTCCAGACTTCCCTTCCAGGTCGTGACTAGAACAAAGTAGAAACGGGGGGCGGGGGGGTGCCTTAGGTAATGAGACAGTGTGGGAAGGAGTGGGGGCCCAGGCAGGGCGAAGCCCACCCCACGCTGGTGTGGAGGGTGAGCGTGAGAACTGACGTGACCGGGGTCAGAGGAATTGGCGTGGGGGGAGCGGGTGCCCCACCCCTTTCCCCAGAGCTCCTTTCCAAGGCACTGATAAAACCAGCACCCTTTGTAAAGCCTTGAATTTTCCAGCGTGCTCCAAGCCCAGTCACCTCACTGAGTCCCTGCAACAACTCCTCGTACAGATCCAGAACCGAACTCCGAGATGTTAGGTGACGAGCCGCAGGCCGCCTAACTCGTCCTTGGCGAAGCTAGAGTTTAAAGTTAGAGCTAGGTTTGGCTCTAACTCCAAAACCTGGACTCTGTTGTCCTAAGCGGGCTGTAAAGTATTGTTCTAGTTTCCCACTTTGGGGCCGAGCAATGTGAGGCTCCCGGACGTGCAGACGCTTGCCCAAGACCACGCAGCTGTCTAGGACTCAAGCTCCGGCTTAGAATCCCAACCCCGCAATCCCAGCGGTGCCGCCTCGCCTCCGCCCCCGGGAGCCGCCGGGTCTACCCTGCCGAGCGTCCCTTCCTCGACCCCAGCCGCCCCCCCACCAGCTCAGGCCCGCGAGCTGTAACTGGCTGGGTCTGAAAGACACACCGGAAGCCTGAGTAGGGAGCAAAGGACCTTGTGCCCCTGAGGTTCTGCTGGCCCGGTTCAAGACACCAAGTGTGTGTGCTATGTGTGAGGGCTGGAGGCGTTACCCCACGGATCTAACGTAGCGGGCTTAGACCGCCAGACCCTGGCTCTGCCGTGGGCTTGGTGTCGGCCTGGGAAAGAGTCCTCTTTTAGCCTCTCTGAGTTTTGGGTTTCCTCAAGATAGTGAGGATAAAGCAAGTCTCAGTAAATGTCAGCGCCTTGTTTCTCTCAATTCTTTTTTTTTTTTTTTTTTTTTTTTTAGTTTTTATTTATTCCGAAAGAGAGAGAGAGAGGGATAGCGCATGTGCACTAGTGGGCGAGGGGCAGAGAGAGAGAGAGAGAGAGAATCCCAAGCCAGCTCCATGATGGCAGGGCAGAGCCCAATGCAGGGGGAGCCCGACGCAGGGCTCGAACTCACCAACCACTGAGATCATGACTTGAGCGGAAACCAAGAATCGGATGCTTAACGGACTGAGCCACCCGGTTGCCCCCTTGTTTCTGTCAATTCCGATTTCTGGCAACAAGAAGAACAATAACACTTCGCCAGATGACCGCTTACATCCCAAAAGCAAATTTGGAGGCCCTGGCCCCGGGGCCCCGCTTTGCCAAACAAGGGTGGCGAGGCTGCAGTAGCTGCCTTGTGCCACCAGGGGGCGCCAGGGCCCAACGCTAGTTCGGAGGGTCTGGCCTCCCGCAAGATCACAGCGTGGTGGGACCTGTTCCGGCCATTACCTCCGTCAGGACGGAGCCCCTTCTGCCGGAAGGCGGATCTGGGGATTGACCGGAGTGCCGGAGCCATTGAGAGCTTTGTCTTGTGCCTAAGAAATGACCGCCATTCCACCCTATCAACGTCCGAAGGCTTGCGGCTCAGAGGAGGCCCCGAGTCCTTCCCTGCAAGCCGACTGAAGGAAGATGAAAATCCCCCCTCTCCGCCTGCCCAACCCCACGCCTTCTAGGACGGGGAGCACGGCCCCTGGGCAGCGTTGGGGGTGGGGTGACGGCTCTGCTGAAACTAGGCGAGGAACACCCCAGGAACACGCGGGGTCCCAGGGTGAGGCCGAGCGCGCGGTAGCAAGCAGGGTGGGGGTCCCCGCGCAGGCGGCCGGACTGCAAGGGCAGGAATTCCTCCGCACCCGCCTCTCACGCGAGGGCCTCCCGGGCAGCCTGGTCCAGCTCGCAGGCCCATGTCTTCTTCCAGCACTGGGTGGCGGCAGCAGAGGTGCTGAAAGGTGGCTGCCCCCAGAGGCCAGGAACCCAGGGGGTCCCCTCTTCCCTGGAGAAACCCTTAGGCTGAGGATAGCTGTCATCCCCGAGCGCGGGCGCGCGCGCACACACACACACACATCCCTTGAGGCCCCTTCCCACGCAAATCAGCTCAGGCCTGACTAGGGGCTCAGGTCACTCCTCCAGAGCTTGGACTCTGCCCCCACTTCCCTCTTCCCGGGAGACTCCGTCTGCGTTCAGGGCCCCCGCAGCCCAGAACTCAATATGTTTCCCTCCCTGCCCCACAGCGTCTGCAAAAAGCAAATCCTGTCCTTGTGGACCCGGGTTTTTCCCAAAGCGGGGCCCGATGGGGAAGAAGGGGGTTTTCCCCCGGGGGAACTGGAAGGGAGAGTGGGCATAGCATTTTTGAGAAGGGTTGGAAGTTGAGCAGGAGAGTGAAGGAGAACAGAGGGCGTCACCAAGCCTGTGCCGGGCTGTGCCGAGCTGACCCGGGCTGTCGAGGCGGCTGTCACTCGGCATTAGCTCCACCACTCACCAGCTGCGTGACCTTTGGCAAAGCGCATAACCTCTCTGAGTTCACTGAAAGTAGGGGACTCTTACTGGTATCACTCAAGGTCTAAGTCTCTCTGTGTCACCAGTGAAGAAATACGTACAGTGAAATGAGATGATGAAGCCAAAGTCCATCGGCCGATTAATAGCAGACAGGACTCGAATCCAGATCTTTTGTCTCTGAGGCCCCCGCACCAGCCGTGGGCTCCCTGCCGCTGCCGGACTCCTGGGGGAGAGCCCTGTGTGACGGCTCAGGTTCAGGCCACAGAGACGGTGGGGGCAGGGAAGGAGGTTCCTGGAGGAAACGAGGCTTGAGGTGGCCTTGTGGACGGTGGGAGATGCTGTTTCCCAGAAGAGGGGACGTGGCGGCGGGGCCGAGCAGCTGGGGGGCACTCACCGAGGGATGTGGGCGCCGCCACCAGGGGAGAAGGGCGTGTTATGTGGAGCCTTGCGCTTCTGGCAGAAGAGGTCAGCCTCAATGGCTAGTGGCATCAGAAATGGCACACGAAGGGGCGACTGGGGGGACTCAGTCAGTTGAGCGGCCGACTTCAGCTTAGGTCATGATCTCACGGTCTGTGAGTTCGAGCCCCATGTCGGGCTCTGTGCTGATGGCTCGGAGCCTGGAGCCTGCTTCAGATTCTGTGCCTCCCTCTCTCTCTGCCCCTCCCCCACTCATACTCTATGTCTCTCAAAAATAAACAAACGTTAAAAAAATTAAAAAAAAAAGAGCTTGAGCTGGACACAGGGCCACTCAGCTGAAGACCCCCCTGGGTCCGTCTCCAGTGAGGTGGGGCCACGTGACTAAGTTTTAACCAATGACACAAGCGTTTAGGTGCCCCGTGCTGCTCTGTTTTTAGGAGTGGACCAGCAGTCCCAAGGCAGGTTGTGGCAAAGAGGACCAGAAATACCTCCTTTCCTGCGTGTAGTCCTACAATGGGGTCGTGCCCCCTCTTTTCGAAGGCAGGCGCCCTTCTTCCCCTGGTGGCGGCGCCCACATCCCTCGGTGAGTGCCCCCCAGCTGCTCGGCCCCGCCGCCACGTCCCCTCTTCTGGGAAACAGCATCTCCCACCGTCCACAAGGCCACCTCAAGCCTCGTTTCCTCCAGGAACCTCCTTCCCTGCCCCCACCGTCTCTGTGGCCTGAACCTGAGCCGTCACACAGGGCTCTCCCCCAGGAGTCCGGCAGCGGCAGGGAGCCCACGGCTGGTGCGGGGGCCTCAGAGACAAAAGATCTGGATTCGAGTCCTGTCTGCTATTAATCGGCCGTATGGCTTTGGCTTCATCATCTCATTTCACTGTACGTATTTCTTCGACCAATAGAGTTGGAAAGGAGATACTCGTGGCTAGTGAGGCCCGGTCATAAAAGGTGGTCGTTTATGGGTTGAATGGTGTCCCCACCCCCAAATTCATGTGTCGAAGTCCTAACTCCCAGTACCTCAGGATGCAACCTTATTTGGAAATAGGGTCGTTGCAGATGTAAGTAATTAAGGTGAGGGCAGACCTAGCAGGGTGGACCCCTACTCCAATATGGCCGCCGTGTTTATTTTATTTTATTTCTTTTAATTTATTTTCAGAGAGAGAGAGAGCGCGCACGCAAGTGGTGGAGGGGCAGAGAGAGTAGGAGAGAGAATCCCAAGGGCAGAGCCTGATGTGAGGCTGGAACTCATGGACTGTGAGATCAAGACATGAGATGAAGTCAAGAGTCAGACGCTTAACTGGCTGAGCCACCCAGGTGCCCCTGTTTTATTTTTTTAATATTTACTTATTTTTGAGAGACAGAGAGAAACACAGGGTGAGCAGAGGAGGGGCAGAGAGAGAGAGAGAGAGGGAGGGAGCCAGAGAATCTGAAGCAGGCTCCAGGCCCTGAGCTGTCAGCACAGAGCCGGATGCGGGGCTCGAACTCACAAACCGTGGGATCTGACTGGAGCCAAAGTCAGACGCTCAACCGACTGAGCCACCCAGGCGCCCCGACTGCTGTGTTTAAATAAAAGGGGGGTGTGCACATGGAAACAGACGAGCGGAGAGGGAAGACGAGGTGAAGAGATGGGGAAGCCATCCACAAGCCACGGAGAGAAGCCTGGAGCAGCCCCTCCCCCCACAGCCCTGCCGAAGCCTTGCTTTCGGACTCCGGGCTCCGGAGCTGCTGCGAAAGCATCCAGTTTGCCGTCTTTTGTCACAGCGGCCCCAGGAATCCAGCAGCGCTGCTACCTCCTCCTGGAGCACTCCTCCCACCCCCCCCTCCCCCAGGAGCCAGCTACCACGCAGGCCCGACCCCCCGGGCAGTATCGCCCCGGAGGGGCCACCACGTGCGGTGCGGGGTCAGCAGACCCAGCCAGGGCCCCCAGCCAGCAGCGGCCACCAGACACTCGAGGGACCCTTCTTGGGGCATCGACCCTGGGGGTCCCCTCAAATGCCTGCAGCCCCGGCCAGCCTCTGACTGTCACCGCACAAAGGACTCCAAGCGGCGGGTGCCGAGCTGCGCCCTTCCCAAGCCTGACCCACGAAACCCTGAGGGAAATGAAAAGGTCGTTCGAAGCTGCTAAGTCTTGGGGTCACCGCAACGCAGCACAGCGACAGCACGCCTGCAGCGTCCCCTTCCCTCTCTTCCCGCCCACCGGCACAGGGAGGTGGTGGCAGGCCATCTTCGGTGGCGTAGAGGAGGGCACGGAGATGCCACAAAATAGGACCCCGGGCTTCGGGCCGTCCTCCGGGAAGGGAACAGCTGACTCCCCAGATGCACTTGACTTTTATATAAAAGAGAGAGAAGCTTCTGTCTTGTCTAACCCACTGCTGCTTCTACCTCTATTTAAGAAGCCAGATCAGGGGCGCCTGGGTGGCTCAGTTGGTTAAGTGGCCGACTTCAGCTCAGGTCATGATCTCACAGTCTGTGAGTTTGAGCCCCGCGTCGGGCTCTGTGCTGACGGCTCAGAGCCTGGAGCCTGCTTCAGAGTCTGTATCTCCCTCTCTCTCTGCCCTTCCCCTGCTCATACTCTGTCTCTATGTCTCTCAAAAATAAATAAACGTTAAAAAAATTTAAAAAAAAAAAAAAAGAGAAGCCAGATCAATATTCTAGCAATACGGCGTGTGTCAAACAAATAGCTCGGTGGCTAGCACGGGAGTGCTTCCTTCGGAAGGTCGCTGGTATGGTCGCCGTTGGTATCACATCTAAGGCCCCTGGGGCTGCCGCACGGCGGGGCCTGGTTCATCCACCGGCTCCATACTCCAAGCCAGCAGCGAGCCCATGTCGCTGGCGGTCAGCCAGATGGGTCCCACTGAAACGGACTGTGGGCTGTGTTTGACTCCCAGCAGGGGTCTCTCCCATCAGCCTCCAAGGGCCGAAGCTCTACCGGGCAGACGCAACAGAGGCCCGCGCCGGTCTGCTCCTCCTTCAACAACAACATGAGCCGAAGCTCAGGGCGGCCGCTCTGTGTTCCCACCTCTCCTCTGCTGGTGCAGAGGAGGGGTGGGACGGGAGGAGAGAAGAGGGGGACAAAATGACGTGGGAAGTGGGTCTCAGCTAATGACAGTACGGTAGGAAGAGAGAACCAGAGACGCTAACTCGACCCCGAGAAATCAAGAGAGGCTTCCGGGAGGAGGTGAACACTACCCTGAAGATGCTTTTCAGACCGAAGGGAGGGAAGGGGCTCCGCAGGCGGGAGAGTGGCCTGGGCAAAGGCTTAGTGCGTCAGAGGCCACATAGCTTGTGATGTGCTCCGGGCCGAGGTCGTGCCTCCATGTCACCCTTCTGGCCCCCCTGGAGGCAGCAGCACAGGAGAGGAAAGGAGCCCCAGGCGCCCCAGGGCAGGTTGTGCGGAGCAGGGGCCTCCCCCGCAGCTACGGCGGAGCCAGCTTTAGGACCTTCTCTCCTCCCCTCACCACCTAACTGCAAATAGTCCTGCGAGACCCCTGCCTCCGAAGTGACACACGCAGCCTTCCTGACCTTCTGTCCCTCTCTGGGTCTGGGGCTTTGGCTTCAACCTAATTCTCCTCCACGCCCCCTCCCCCCAGCTCCCCGCCTTGGGCTTGTCCATGTCCCGCTGACCCAGAGGCCCGGGAGAGAGCCCACAGATGGAGGAGGCCGTGTTGGAGTGGGAAGACACAGGCCCTTCCTTCGGGGGTTCCTCGGACTTGGAAGGGACGCCGGACACAGCAACACAGAATGGAGCAGTGGCCATGGGATCTGGGCTGCCACAGAGGCAAGAGTGCAGATCAGGGACAATCAGGCAGGCTGCCTGGAGGAAAGGGGCTGGGAAGGAAGGAGACCAGGGAAGATCAGCCTACGGGCAAGCGCTGGGATTCTTCTGTCGTTGCTGCGGAGAGGTGGGGATTTGCATCAGACTCCAGTTTCGACATCTCAAGTGCCTTCAGCCTTCAGTGTCTAGTCTAGGGAAGGGTGGGGGGAGGCGTGCACCGGAGGGTGGCCCCACAGCCTCGTCACCAGGAAAGCACAGTTAGTGACTTAGCCATTGAGGGGGACCTCGGCAAGTTGGGGGAGGGCACTGCTAAGGGAACGGGCAGCCCCCACACTCCCATTGCCCGCCGTGCCCAGGGAATGGGGGATGTTAGAAATGACTCCTCCCCCTAGCACACATGCGCGCACCCCCCCCCAAATGACTTCCTCCCCGGTCCCATCTGGGATCCCACCTCTACTCCCAGCCACTAGGGTGACTACCCTAGCCCATGCCCCCCACCTCCTGCACCTTCGGAGGCAGGTAAGTAGAACACCTCTGTTCCACCGACTCTCCTAGGCTGCTTCCAAGGCTCCTTTCCACCCCAGCACCCCCCCCATTCTGTCACAGCTCTTCTTCCTGCCTCCCGCCCCCCGTCAAGAACTTTCATCTGCCCCACTTCTAACCCAACAGGAGAGGGCCACTGAGGTCCCTTGCTTCAGGCGCTCTCCACCCCGCCCCTGCTGGGCTGTGGTGTCTCCCCTTAGCTCAGAGCCCCGGGAGCTCCCAGCCCTGTCCTGGGGAGTCTTTTGTCTGCAGCACCCAGTCTTCTCTGATGCTCCCGCCCTCCACTACCCCCCCCCCCGGATGCCACCTCCACGAAGGAGAAGGGAAAGGAAAGGAAATACAAACGCACGCATTCCGTTTCAGTGAAATTTGCTCTTTATTTGGGGACCAGGGAAAGAGACCACGCACAGCCCTCGGGGCCGGGGGCACGGAGAAACGGAATGAAGGCCCCATCCAGCACCCACCCCAGGCGCAGCAGGCAGCCAGGGGAACCCAGGTCCCGGGGTCAGCAGCGAACATGCAAACGAGGTTGGTGCAGTCAGCGTATCTCCCAGGAGGCCTTGGGGTCGTCACCACATGTAGGAGCCTTCTGGCCTGTCGGACGGAAAGGAAGGGAATCGCTCAGCTCAGAGCCCGGCCTCGGATCTGGGGAGGCGAGACTGGGGAAAGCGCCGGGCCGCGGGGCCCAGGGTGGGGCTCCGTGGGGCCGCACTGCGCGGACCCAGCACTTGGGGACAAGATGTGTGGCTTGGGGGTGGGGGGGGGAATCGCTTTTACCGTGACTTGACCCGGCGGTCCTCGCCGTCGGGGAAGAGCAGTTCCGAGAGGACCACTTCGGGGCTGTCGCGTTTCCCGTACCTGCGGGGCGGGGGCAGAGGGGGCGGGGTCAGGCGCGGGCACGCCCCCGGGCGGAGGGGACGGCGGGGGCGGGAGCCCCAGGGACCCCTGCTCCGGGCCGGCGCAGGGCTCACCGCTGCCGAGTGACCAGGTTGAGGTAGTGGCGCAGGGACGCGTAGTAGCGGCTCAGCTCCTCTGGCGACGCGTCCTCGCCGGGCGCCTCGGGTTTGGCGGGGTAGGCGTGGACCAGCGCCCCCAGGCAGGCGAGCAGGGCCAGCAGCACTGTGGCCACGGCGGGCCACGGCCTGCGCACCGTCACCATCTGGAGAGGGGGCAGTGGGTCGTGGGCCAGCCCCAGCCTCGACACCCGACGGCCGGAGGCTGCCGGCCGTCGGGCCCACGTTTCCCCGGCCTGCGCAGGACTGCCAACGGCCAGAGGCTCAGCTGCTGGCTCGCCACGTGTTCTCGGGCACTGCCCCGTCTCTGCCTCAGTTTCCCTGTCAGAGAGGCATAAGCCCTGCCAGCCTCCCCAAGCCCCTCTCGTGCTGCTCACAAGGGTAGCTAGAGATAAAGGGCTACGCTGGCCACTCAGCCCCAGTTTCCACCATCCCAGCCTCAGTTTCCCCACAAAATAGCCCGGGTCCCCCCAGCAACAGGCCATTCCCGGTCCCGGGCCACTCACGGCGACAGCTCTGGAAGCAGAGATGAGCAGGTGGAAGGCGAGAGGAGTCCCAAGGGCTGGCCTGCTGCAGGTCGGGCTGTGGCCTCCTTCTCTGCTCGGTGCTTTCCCTGCGGGGCTTATATCCCCGGCCTGGGAAGGGAGGGGGAGTCCGAGGAGGGGGGGGGAGCTCGAGGCGTGGGGAGGGCCCTTCCTCCTCCTTGCCTCCACCCCCGCCAGATCGCTGAGCTTACACCCAGACAGTGCGTGATGTCTCCACCTCGCAGGAGACGAGGGGGCAGCCGCAGGGCTCAAACTCAGACTCTGGACAGAGCCTGAGCCCTATCTTCACCCCCCAGCCCCCTCCCCCACAGCAGGTGTAGCCTCCTGAGGAAGTGAAACTTTCATAGCTAGACTCCTGGGACAGCCCCTAAGACCAGTGATGAGATTCCATCTTCCCTAACCTGCCCATGGGTGGGAGTAAGGGGCACGGCCAGGACACTGTACCTCCAGCCAGTGGGACCTGTGACCATTCCAGGCAACCTTTTCAGCCCTGGCTGAGCAATACCTTGGAGAGGGCCCGAGGAGTGGCAGGATCTGCGGGGGAAGCCTCTCTCTACTGGAGGTGGGGTGGGAGCTAAGACCTTGACTCCTGACCTGCTGTTTATGATTCTAGAGGGAGAGGCCTCTCTGGACACCCCGCTATGTCCCTTCTCTGTTCAAGAGTTGGGGAGAGAGTCGAGAGGAGGCAGAGGCCAGTCCCCACCCCAGGAGCAGCTGAGTCGGCCACCTGCGCAGCCAGCGTGACACACAGAGACCCCGGCCCCAGCAGGCCCAGCAGGGAGATCCCCTCCAGAGCGGCTCACCCCATCCCCATCCAGGTGGCGTCCGGGTGCTGGCGTCCCCCCCGGGATTGAGTGACGCCAGGGCCGCCCCTGCACATGCCACCGTCCCCAGCCCGTCGCCGTCTCCACTGGGGTCTGGGGTGAAGATCCTCACCCGGGACCTTGGAAAGAAAGAGGAAGGGACTACTGTTTATTAGGCGCCTGCTGTGTGCCAGGCAGAACAGGATTTCAGCGCGACAACACGAGGAGCTGAGTTTATCCCCATTTTACACATGAGGAAACTGAGGCTCTGAGAGAGAGGAGGGAACCCAGGATTCAAACGAGAGAAAAGGGCTGGGGCCCCAGGAAGAGGCCCTCTCAGCTGCGGGGCAGAAAGGCTCACTACGTGGGATACCCACCCATAGGCCTCAGAAGTTGGGCATGGGAGTGGGGGAGGGGAGGCTAATTTGCGGGCCTGCCACCCCTTCTTAGAGGCCAACCGCATAGGACCTACCTGCCGCCATTGGGAAAAGGGGTTGTTGGGGAGTCTCCCCAAAAAGCCCTTTCCAGGTCCCCCCTCACCGCCTGGCCAGAGCCCCCAGTGCTCCCCTGTATCCCATCAGCCCCCGAGGGCAGGAGGGGCCATCTCGGTTGTGGGCCAGCCCCTCCGCCCTCTAGGACAGATGGCCGTGGGTGTTATTTTTAGAGCTCTCTCAAGGTGGAGAGTCTAAGGCTCCCTCAATCATCTTTTTACAGGTTCAATCACCTGCGCTCTCCGGAAATGGCTCCTTATCAACGCATCAGGCCCCACGGGCCCCCGCGCACCCTAAGAAAGGCCAGGCCAGCGTGCTGAGCGCGGAGGCGGAAGAGAGGACATGGACCCTTACTCAGAGGGAGGAGAAAAATCATTCACCAGAAGGGGCGGGGCTCAGAATCATGGGCATGTCCTGGGGGAGCCCCGGTCGGAGGGGAGGGGAGCAGCGGTATCCCTGGGGAGCCCCACGCCAAGGGAGGAGGCACTCCACGATCCTTGTAGAGCCCCAGTCTGGAGAGTTCCCAGGACATAGGGACAGAGAGGAAAACGGAGGGACAAACTTGGGTCCAATTGGGGGAGCGGGCAGCAAAAATATAAAAACACTCTTCCAGACGGCCATGGAAGAAAGAGGCAGGTGCTCACGCCTGGGGTGGAAAGGACAGCCAGCGGGGCCGGTTAGGGCAGCTGTAACCCCAAGGGTTAGCGCCTAGACAAGGACCCTGCAGGCTAAAGGGGACAAGGGTATCTGAGAATATGGGGGTTGGGGACACAGCAGCACCGGCTGGGGCAGTGACAGGGGTGTCTAGGGTACTGATCCCAGGCAGAGAGAAATGACGGGGATTGTGAAATGCCCACAGGGAATTGGTGGCCTCTCTGGAACCTTCTCGTGCCTTGGGGAATATGGGGTCTGAGAATACATGGGAGCAGAGGCGAAACGGCGAAGCCAGAAGACATTGGGGGAGGCCCGGATTCAGGGTACCACCCGTAAAGAAGTCGCCTCCCTATTTACAGTTAGGGTGAAAGAGGGACCGGAGAAGGTCCCCCAGGGCAGACCAGGAGCCAGCCTCCCGCACCCCACAGACCTCCCCGCAACCCCGCCGTCAGGCCCCGCCCTCCGATTCCACTTCCCAATCACAGGGCCAGCTGATTGGCTCATTAATCACCGCCTCCTCATTGAAGAGTTTATTAACGTGTTCATTAGCGGGGAGGATGTCTCAGCCCTCGATCAATGGGCTCAGTTACCTCCCCAGCCACACGCCCGCCGCCATCATTGACCCATGACTCAGTTACTATTAGACATGTCTGGAAGGTAGTGGGGGGACGGAGATCCATAAGAGGAGAAACTTCAAAATAATTGCTATTGTCGACTTGGGGCCGGCACCCGCCTCCCACCTGTCCTCAAAGGGGACAGGGGACAGAATCGCTGGGGTTCCCTTGATCCCCACCCACAGAACACCTAGCAAGGCCACTCCAGGGGTCAGGGAGACCAGGAACTTGGACCCTAGCTGAGCAGTCCCCTCGCCCGGCGGGCTCAAGGGCCACTCATCACGACAAGATGACCCATGCCACGCATCCCCAGAGGCTTAGCGTTCTGTACCCCACCACACCATCCGCCCACTGTCCCCCTCACCCCCTACAAGGGCTCTCTGTCATATGCCACGCACTGGGCAGGGCCAGTTCATCGCCTTCCACCCACAGCAAGGCCTCAAGCCCAAGGTCCTGTGGACAGCAAGTTGCCGCGCTGTAGGAGAGAGTCAGTCCTCATCCAACAAGCCCTTAGTAAGCCCCTCCTTGGTGGCAGGCAGCGTGCGAAGCACCAAGGACAGAGCAGGGAACCAGCAGGTAAAAATCCTTCCCCTAATGGAACTTACAGTCTAGAGGCAGGAAATAGAAAATCAGTAAATAAACAAGAAAGCATATAGTATGGCCGATTATGATAGGTGCCGTAGGAAAGTCAGGGGAAGGGGCTGAAGAGTCCTGGGGTGCGCGGGGCTTAGTTTATGTTGGGCGGTTAGGGAAGGCCTCACCTGTGAGAAGGCATTGAAGGAATGCCTACCTTCATTCTACCTTGGGAAGAATGTTCCCGGTGAGAGAAAGAGCGAGTGCAAAGGCCCTGAGGTGGGAGCGTTCTTGGCAGTTTGAGGATGGCAAGGAGGCCCATGTGGCTGGAGTGCAGTGAGCAGTGGGGGTGTTGGAAGGAGAGGTCACGGAGGGCACTGGATCGTGTGGGGCCTTGTTGGCTGCTGTAAGGACTCTGGCTTTTGCTCAGAATGACATGAGAGCTTCAGTCCAAGGAGAGACATGGCGTGACTTAGGTGCTTTTTTATTTTTAAGATTTTTTTTTTTTAAGTAAGCTCTCCACCCAGTGTAGGGCTCCAACCCACAACCCTGAGACCAAGAGTCACGCGCTCCACCGACTGAGCCAGCATCCTGGCTGCTGCGCTGAGAATAAACTGAAGGAGGGCAAGATCAGAGGCAGGAAGGCCATGGGCCTCCTGGGCGGCTCAGCTGGTTAAGCGTCTGACTTCAGCTCAGATGGTGATCTCACGGTTCGGGAGTTCAAGCCCTGCATCAGGCTCCGTGCTGACAGCTCAGAACCTGGAGCTGGCTTCTGATCCTGTGTCTCCATCTCTCTCTCTCTCTCTCTCTCTCTCTCTCTCTCTGCCCATCCCCTCCCCACACACACTCTCTCTCTCAAAAAAAAAAAAAAATGAATAAATAAATAAACGTTAAAAAATTAGGGATGCCTGGGTGGCTCAGTCGGTCAAGCGTCTGACTTCGGCTCAGGTCATGATCTCGCAGTTCGCAGGTTCAAGCCCCACATCGGGCTCTCTGCTGTCACTGTAGAGCCTGCTTCGGATCCTCTGTCTCCCTCACTCCGCTCCTCCTCCAGCCTCTCTCTCTCTCTCTGTCTCTCAAAAACAAATAAACATTAAAAAATTTTTAAAAAAAACAAAAAAATTAAAAGAAGGGGCGCCTGGGTGGCTCAGTCGGTTGAGCGTCCGACTTCAGCTCAGGTCATGATCTCGCGGTCTGTGAGTTCGAGCCCTGCGTCGGGCTCTGTGCTGACAGCTCAGAGCCTGGAGCCTGTTTCGGATTCTGTGTCTCCCTCTCTCTCTGCCCCTCCCCCACTCATGCTCTGTGTCTCTCTGTCTCAAAAATAAATAAACATTAAAAAAAATTAAAAAAAAATTAAAAGAAGAAGAAGGAGGAGGAGGAGGGGAAGGAGGGGGAGGGAGAGGAGAAGAAACAGGAAAGCCAGTTAAGAACCTACCGCAATAATCCAGCCAAGACACGATGGTGGCGCAGATACACACACACACACACACACACACACACGCACACAACACACACACACACACACACACACACACACACACACATACTCTCCCCACAGGTGCAGATACACCACACTTGCACCTAAATACAACTTCCAGTTCTGTCCAGACGGTACCGACAACCTCTCATCTAGCTAAGAAAACCCCCTGGGGGAGACCGCGGAAAATCAACGGGTGTCGGCAGTAGTCAGGCAGAGGGTCTGTCTGCTCTCTGGTGTTTGGGGCTCCTCGCTTAGCAGTCCGCGTGAAACTCTCCGTGTTACCTCGCTCACTAGCCATAGCCCGGGAGAGCGTTGGCTCCCGTGATGGTGCTTACCGAAATGCAAGCTTGTTCATTTTGTCATGGGTATAAATGTCCTGCTACCTAAAAACGCTCTGGCTCTTGGCTCGGAATGAAGCCGAGAATGAAGACTAGCCGGTTGAGAAATGGTCACCTCTCCAAAGGGATATTAGCCACATTTAAGGAAGCTTTGTCATTCGCTTTGATAAATGGCAGGGAAGCAGCCAGGGGCATTCTCTACGTCCCATGATCTGCCGTTGTGTACAAAGCCCTGTGGGGGGCACACGGGACCACGGGCGAGTGAGTGAGGTCACTGAAAGTTGTTCGAACCGTCACGTCTTGGATTCTGGGTATATCTAGGGAGTGGGTTTGGGAGGTAGTAACGCCAAGAAAGAAAGGATTTTCACTTCTTACGACAGGAGTGCTAGGAGACCTTCCCTTACCCAAAGTTGTTGGTCCTTCTAGAAAACGCAGCGACAGATGTCTGTGGCATGGTGCATTCCCAAGATTCGGCCTTCTCTCTGGACCAGGTATCACCAAAGTCTTTCTGTAAAAGACCAAAGAGTAAATATTTTAGTCTCTGTTCAGCTGTTCAACTTGGCTACCGTAGCACAAAAGCACCCATAGAACCAGGCGAAAGAAATGAGTGGGCGGGGCTGGGCACCAATAAAACTTTATTTAAAAAATGAATGGACGTGGCCCATGCTCCAGTAAAACTTTATTTGTGGATATGAAAGATTGAAATTCACATAATTTTCATGTCATGAAATATTCTTCGATTTTTTTTTTCCCACCCATTTAAAAGTGTAAAACCATCCATTGTAAAACCATTTGTACTCGGGACGCAACCAACACGGACTCGCGGAACCACGGTTTGCTGACTCATGGTGTCAAAACGCAGGTACTTCAGTTGGCCCCCCCCCACCCCCGGGGTTGAGTTGTTTTGTTTACCAAGACTCGGCTGGGTCTCTAGCCTGTTTCAGCCAGGTATACTTGTCATTGTAATCCTATAATCACATAATCCTATTATCGTGTAATTCAATTAAATATTACACAACCTGATGAAATCTGGGTGCACAGAGTCACTTCCTTGAAGACTAAGTCGGGTGCTTTGGAAAGGCTAAACGGAGAATTGCTGAAAGGTCGAATTAGGCTCCGGCCCCTGCCCGGAAGGCCTGTGCGCACACAGCCCCCCTCCCACCGCATAAACCCTCCCGTTGCTAGGGATGAGCCCCGTCGGAGTCTGGTACGTTTCGGGCACCTAGAGTCACAGGAGGCCTGTGCCGCTGCTACAGAAACTCAGATCTTGAAAGTGACGTGATTCTGGGAAGAAACAATTATAAGCCGGGCCATTTGAGACCTCGCGTCCATGACTCTGGGCGTCTCGCAGGGCGCCCCCCAGGAAACGGCTGTCGAATCAAAGAACAAGGGGGAATATTAAGTTAAAATATTGGTGCACCTGCCGTAACGGAGACCAAACGATGGCGGCTTAAATACCATTTAAGGGTCCAGAAGGGTTCGAGCTGACGGACGGCCCAGAGGTAGGGCTCTGGCCACGGCTCTGACCCACAAGGAGCCCAGGCACCTTTCATCTTGTTACCCCAAGATTGTCGCCTTCCTCTTTGTGGTGGGAGAATGTCCATCCCCAGACGTCCACGCACCAGCTCATGGGAATGAATGAGAAAAGAGGAAGTAGAGAGTGAGCATTTTCCTTTTAAAGAGACAATGGGGGGGGGCGCCTGGGTGGCTCAGTTGGTTGAGTGGCTGACTCTTGATTTCGGCTCAGTTCGGGATCCCAGGGTCATGGGACCGAGCCTAGCGTAGGGTTCCGCACAGACAGCACGGAGCCTGCTTGGGATTCTCTTTCTCTCTCCCTCTGCCCTTCTACCTCCACTCTCTCTCTCTCTCACATAATCAATTACTTAATTAATGAGGTGAGGAAGCTGCTCATGTTACTTCGGCTCCTACCCCAGTGGCCGGAATTTGGTCGCGTGGCCATTCTTCACTAGAGGGAGGCCAGGATATGAGGTCCTCGCCGTGAGGGTAGCCTCCTCCCCACTGGTTTTAACCACCTCCGTGGTGGCCTCCGCCCTCAACAGCCAGTGCGCGGATTCTCCTGACGCCACCAGGTGGGAGCTGCACAACGATGCTAAGGCAGGGCTCCCACAGCTACCGGGTCCCGTGTCACAGAACTGCCCCCTACTTCAGACGCCACCGAAAGTCCTGAGCCTCCTGCACTCCTTACCAACCGACTATAAGTCTGGGACCCCCGCGACCCCCTCCTCGGGTTTGACAATTTACTAGAACATCTCAAAGAACTCAGGAACACACTTTATTTGCATTTTCTGGTTTATTATAAAGGATGTTATAAAGGATACGAATGAGCAGCCAGGTAAAGGGGGACTCAGGGGAAGGTGTGGAAGGGTCCTGAGTGCAGGACCTTCCGTCCTGTGGAGCGGCTGGTGCACTGCCCTCCTGGGGGGGTGCGGGTGGGGCCGAAAGTTCCAGGCTTCCGGTCAAGGCTTGGCGTCTCTGGCTACCAGCCCTCACCCTGAAGCTGCTAGAGCCCCACTCGCCAAGAGTCACTTCATTAAAACAAAAGAAGCTCCTTTCACCCGGGAAATGCCAAGAGATTTAGGAGCTAGCTCTGTGTCAGGGGCTAGGGACAAAGGCCAAACATATATTTCTTATTATGTCGCAGCCCCTAGTAATCCACAAATCTTTGTCACTTGCTCCTCTGCTGAGCTCCTGACCCATACGATTCTCTGTCCCAGACATACCCATTTGGATGTGTCCCAGTCATCTCAACCTCCGTGTCACCTAGAGAGCGAAAATAATGAATCAGGGGCGCCTGGGTGGCTCAGTCGGTTAAGCGTCTGACTTCGGCTCAGGTCATGATCTCGTGGTTCGTGGGTTCGAGCCCCGCATCCAGCTCTGTGCTGACAGCTCAGAGCCTGGAGTCTGCTTCAGATTCTCTCTCTCTCTTTCTCTCTCTCTCTAACCCTCTCCCACTTTCTCCTCAAAATAAATAAACATTAAAAATAAATAAAACTAACGAATCAAGTGCTCTCAAGTGCTTCCTTTTCACACACGAACTTAGCCTTCACTGCAGATACAATTAGCCCCGTTTGCGGGGAGGATGGAATAGAAGCACAGAGAGGTCAAGTCAGTAGCTGGCCCTTGACTTCACCCCCAGATCCCCAGGGGTCCCCATCTCTTCAGGCAGCAGAGCTGGAGACCTTGGCTGCCCACCACAAGTGACTTAAGGGCTCTTTGGAAGCCTGGAGAAGGAGCAGCGCAAACGGGCAGCAGGTGTCAGAACCGGGCGGAAGCCACAAAGGAATTCTTCACAAAGGGTTGAGCTTTCTCCCGCGATCTTCCCCTGGAATCCGAGGGAGCCAAATGAGCCCCCACCTGAGCCCCCCCTCCATGCTTGTAAAACACATTTTTTTAATTTAATTTATTTTTAAAATTTTCATCCAAGTTAGTTAGCATACGCTGCAACAATGATTTCAGGAGTAGATTCCTTAATGCCCCTTATCCATTGAGCCCATCCCCCCCCAGAAATAAACAGAACCCTCAGTTTGTTCTCTATACTTGAGTCTCTTATGTTTTGTCCCCTCCCTGTTTTTATATTATGTCTGCTTCCCTTCCCTTATGTTCATCTGTTGTGTATCTTAAAGTTCCCATATGAGTGAAATCATATGATATTTGTCTTTCTCTAATTTCGCCTAGCATCATACCCTCTAGTTCCCTCCACGTAGTTGCAAATGGCAAGATTTCGTTCTCTTTGATGGCCAAGTAACACTCCATTGTATAGATACACCACAGCTTCTTTGTCCGTTCATCCATCGATGGACATTTGGGCTCCTTCCATACTTTGGCTAATTGTCGATAGCCCTGCCATAAACATTGGGGTGCCTGTGCCCCTTCGAAACAGCACACCCGTATCCCTTGGATAAGTCCTAGCAGTGCCATCGCTGGGTCGTAGGGTAGTTCTATTTTTAATTTTCTGAGGAACCTCCATGCTGTTTGCCAGAGCGGCCGCCCCAGTTGGCATTCCCAGCTCGTAGAACGCATTTTATCCATCCCTATAAAATGGGACATGCTGGCGTGCCGCGTTTGGGCTTCCATTTATTGTTCGACAATACATCACAGACCTCCTTCTGTGCCAGTAAATGTACACCCAACCCTCTCCGCAGCCCTCCCCGTCCTCCTGACCTGCCTTATTCTTTTCCACGGCACCTACTGCTTTCCATCGCACTATATAAGAACTTATTTTTTTTTTATGTGTATCATCTGCCCACTTGCAATGGATTGAATGTCTGTGACTCTTCAAGATTCGTATGTTGGAATCCTAACCCCCAAGGTGATGCTCTGAGGAGGTGGGGCCTTCTGTGGGGTGTTAGGTTAGGAGGACTCATGAGTGGGATACCAGAGAGCTCCCTGGGCCCTTCCGCCACGTGAGTACGTAACAAGAACAGTCTTTATCAACCAGAAAGGGGTTCTCATCAGACCCCGAACCTACTGGTGTCTTAAACTTGAGTTTCCCAGGGGCGCCTGGGCGGCTCAGTCGGTTAAGCCTCCCACTCTCGGTTTCAGCTCAGGTCATGGTCTCACGGTTTGTGAGTTCGAGCCCCGAGTCCAGCTCTACACCGATAGGGCAGAGCCTGCTTGGGATTCTCTCTCTCTCCCTCTCCCTCCGCCCGTCCCCACCTCTCTCTCTCTCAAAATAAATAAACTTTAAAAAGTATTAAAAACAAAAGTCTTAAATTTCCCAGAACTGTGGGAAATAAATTTTGCTCTTTAAGCACTACCAAGGTCATGTTAATCTGGTAGAGCAGCCTGAACAGACTAACGCCCGCCCAGAATATAGGCTCCGTGAAGGCAGGGGTCTTTGTTTTCTTCACTGATGTATCCCCGGCCCCTAGAAGAGTGTCTGCCACACGGTGGGGGGCCGGCAATACTTGCCGAATGAGCGAAACCCCCTCCTCACTCGCAGTGGCCGCAAGGTTTACCGGCCGCACGTACAAGCATGGACGCACACATACGCACACGCGCACACTCTGAAAGGCAAAAGTGTATTCCTGTCCCATTGCACGACGCACTCTCCCTTTGCACGCCCCGCAAGCTAGCCTGTGGGTGATATCGGTCCCTGCCCGCCACCTCCTGATGGGCCCCAGACCTCACCCTACGGAGCTGGCTAGCGTGCACCTCCCTCCAAGGCTGCAGATCGAGGGGCTAAGAACACAGACCCTGGGCACGAGGACTGGGTTGGCCACTTACGAGCTGGGGGATCGCGGACAAATTGCTCACCCTCCGTGCACCTCACTTTTGTCATCTGTGAATGTCATCTGAGTCCCGAGCAGGAAGCCTGAGGTTCTGAGACCGGACTCGGGGACAGACCACCGCCGGGGTCCCAGACTGGCCACTGGATGCTACACGCGGGGCACAGACCTGAACTGCACGGCAAACGCTTTGACATTGAAATGACATTGAAACCACAGAAGTCTGGTCGGGACTTGCAGCCTGAACTCAGCTGGGTCCGTTGCCTGTTAAAACAAAGTCAGCCGCGTTCTATGAAGAATGCAAACATCCAGATTCGAATCACATAAAGTTTACAAAAAAATATCCAGGATATAGACAAGCATTATTTAGAATACCAGAACCAGGAGAATCTTCGACCCAGACAGATGCAAATGCCAAAATGACACAGAGACTGGATTTCTCTGAAAGACTTCAAAGCAGCTTTCATTTCATTTCATTTTATTTCATGTCATGTCATGTCATTTCAACAGAGAAAGAGAGCACGAGCAGGGAAGGGGGCAGAAGGAGAGAGGGAGAGAATTTAAGCAGAGTCCATGCTCAGCACAGAGCCTGACGTGGGGCTCAGTCCCACGACCCTGGGATCATGACCTGAGCCGAAACCAAGAGTCAGACGTCCAACCGACTGAGCCACCCAGGTGCCCCCAAAGCAGCTATTCTAAATGCTCCAGGCAAATACTCTTTAAATGAATGAAAAGATAGACGGTTTCGGCTATTAAATCAAAACTATATAAAAACAAAAAAGAACCAAATGGAAATTTCAGAAGTGAAAAAATAAAATAACCAAATCAGAAATTCCCTGGATGGGATCAAACAGCAGAACGGATACAACGAAGGAAAGAATCAGTGAACTTGAAGATAGAGCGATAGAAATTATCCACCAGAAGTCACAGAGAGGGGGCACCTGGCTGGCACAGTGGGTGACTCTTGATCTTGGGGTCGTGAGTTTGAGCCCCACGATGGGTGTGGAGAGGACTTAAAAATAAAATCTTTAAGGGGCGCCTGGATGGCTCAGTTGGTTAAGCTTCCAACTTCGGCTCAGGTCATGATCTCATAGTTCATGAGTTCAAGTCCTGCGTCGGGCTCTGTGCCGACAGCTCGGAGCCTGGAGCCTGCTTCGGATTCTGTCTCTCTCTGCCCTCCCCTGCTTGCACTCTGTCTCTCTCTCTCAAAAATAAACATTAAAAAATTTTCTTACTAAAAAAATAAAATTAAATCTTTGAAACAAAAATTAAATTCTCAGTGCAAAAAAGAACTAAGAGAATTTAGTGCCTGTTGGGACTAAAAGAACTGGGGAAGAAAACTCTTCAGATGTCTAAAGACGTTGGGAGTTTCTTCTAAAGTAAAACTTTAGATCTTTTAGCCCCTGTATGACCCAGAAATCCCACTGCGAGGCATTTATCCTGGAGAAATAAATACATATGTCCACACGGAAGCCTGTCGCGAGTGTTTATAGCAGCTCTGTTCATAATGATGCTACATTGGACACGATCCAAATGTCCTTCAATGGTTGACGGAACGGACCAAGCCATGGTATTGGGATATTTACTACTCAGCAATTAAGAGGAAAGCATTACTGAGATGCAGGATAATTTGGATTCATGTCCATGGCATTAGGCTGAGTGCACAAAGCCTGTCTCAGAAGGTCACATACCGTACAATTCCAGCGATAGGACACTCTCAAAAAGACAAAGCGATGGCGATAAAGAACAGAACAGGAACCGAGGGGGATCGATCAGTGAAGTGGCCGACTTCAGCTCAGGTCATGATCTCACAGTTCATGGGTTCAAGCCCCACATCCGGCTCTGTGCTGACAGCTCAGAGCCTGGAGCCTGCTTCGGATTCTCTGTCTCCCTCTCTCCCTGCCCCTCTCCCGCTCTCGCTCTCTCTCTCTGTCTCTCTGTCCCCAAATAAATAAACACCAAAAAAAAATTTAAGTGAATTGTATCGTATGTTCATTTTCTAACCGCTTTCTTGAAGTTACTATCTCTAAAGAGCTCAACACAGTACCTGCTAAATAGTAAGCTTTCCCAAAGTGTTAAAATAAATCCCTGTCTTTTCCAAGCTGAGGCGCCCGCCTGTAGAAGGAACACATGAGGAATGCCGGCTGGGGTGGGGGTGGGGGTGGGGGCGGGGGGAAGGGATACTTAAAGACCAGGAGAATATTCTGCTCCAGTGGGGTCTGCGCCTCCATGAGGTCACCCCCTAGGAGGTGTCCCCAGGTGGTTTTGCTCAAGGGGAAGAGAAGGGCATGAAGCTTCATGACCATGGGGCGCACGCAGATGGCTCCGGGGAGGAGGGGGGAGGGGGAGGCGCGGACGGTGGGGAGCAGGCCCAGGTGCGTTTAGAGAGCGTGGGGTCTCCTAGAAGCTCAGAGTCCAGCTCCGGAGCCAGACAGATCCTGGTTCAAACTCCCTCATCCGCTCCCCGGGCCTCTGTGGCCAAGCCGCTTCATCTCTGAGCCTCGGCTTTGTCATCTGTGAAAAGTAGATCGTAAAACGAGCCGGAAAGCGTTACGATGATTTAAATACGATGCCCGGAACAGCTTGGCCCCATCGCCAGCTCATTGTAAACGCCCAATAAAATGCTACGTTTTATGCCTATTATTTGCAATAAAGAGATTGGCAGGATACACCCTAGATGGGAACAGAGAGTGATCTTTAGTGGAGGGATTTTTTTTTTTTTTTTAAGATTCTATTTTTAAGAAATCTCTGGGGCGCCTGGGTGGCTCAGCCGGTGAAGCGGCCGACCTCGGCTCAGGTCATGACCTCATGGTCTGGGAGTTCGAGCCGGGCGTCGGGCTCTGTGCTGATGGCTCAGAACCTGGAGCCTGTGTTCTGATTCTGTGTCTCCCTCTCTCTCTGCCCTTCTCCTGCTCATGCTCTGTCTCTCTGTCTCAAAAATAAATAAACGTTAAAAAAAATTAAAAAAAAAAAAGAAATCTCTGCACCCAATGTGAGGCTTGAACTCCCAACCCCGAGATCAAAAGTCACATGTTCTTCCGACTGAGCCAGCCGGGAGCCCCTCATTAGGAATTTTTTTTTTATCCTCAACACGTCATTGTGCAAATTTTCAAAGTTACAGCAAATCGAAAAGACTGTTCAGTGAGCGTTCTTAGTGAGACCCGGGATGCTTCGTTCTTTCCTTTTTGCTTATCCAGAGTTTCTATTTTTCGACAATAGCTGTCTATTGCCTGGATAAGGGAAAATAAAACAAATACAAGGGAGGGGAAAAGAAAAAAAACAAACACAACAGTGAAGGAGAACAGAACCATGGACAGAGTCCCAGGGTCCAAAGCCACTCCCTCCCCCTGAGAGCTGGCCTCTGCTCTGCCATCAACTGTGTTTAGAATCGGCCCCGCATCTAATCAGGAATTCTTCCAGCCATCGAGCCGTGTCACCCATACGTCACCCTCGTGTCCACAGGATGTCAGGGGAGATTTCTGCCAAGCGCCTTGCTGAAGTCCAGACACGAGGAGTCCGTGGCACCTCCCCTGCCTCCGTCCAAGTAATTCCATTAATGAGACAAATCAGATCAGCCCGGAGTAATCTCTTCTCCGCGGCTTCTGAGCACGCCCTCCCTTCCACGGACTTGCAAACCAAGGGGGGGGGGAGGCGGGAAAGGCATGGGGTCCGGAGTCCGACTGTTCGGGGTTTGAATCTCGCTTGCGTCTCTCAGCTGTGTGACTTTGGGAGAGTTGCCTGACCTCTCTGAGCCTCGCTGCAAAAAGAGAAATAACAAAGCCTGTGTCACAGGCTTCTTTTGATAAATAAAAGAATGGATATACCCGTCTCCTCCCTCCCCATCCAAACTGTGGTCTCTTTAAGACCAAGGGCTTCCTATCTTTGTATCCCCCCGCCTCCCGCCCCCAGTGCCCGGCACAGAGGGAGACCCTCACCGCAGCCCCTGCCACACAATACCCCCTCCACTCCTCTGTCTACACCTCTGCCCCCTGCGTCTCCCCCTCCCTCTCCAGAGCTCTCACCAACTCCCTGCCCCACATTGCCTTCTCCTCCCTCATCCAGAGCCTCTGGCTTCTCCCTCCCCCCCCCTTTACCTCCCTTGCCCAGCCCAAGTGACAGGCTTCACCCCTACTCCACCCCATGCCCCTTGTGCAGCCCGCTCCGCGGCCCCCGGTGGAGCGAGAAAGTGGTGTCGACTCATTTGCTCCATCACCTGTTAGCAGCTTCATTAGTTCCGAGGGCTCCGTGGAAAGCCATTAGTGTGACTCAGTCTGTGTCACCCATGCGGGGAGCGGGGCAGTGACAGAAGAGCCAGGAGAAAACAGAAAACAACTCGCCATCCGCCCTCCTGGCGCCTCTCGGGGAGACCGAGGCCCAGGCGGGCTGCGCGGAAACGAGGGTTCTGGGGGCCTCTCCCCGACGCCCCCTTGCCCCTTATGAGACACAGAGGCTGCCGCCCCCCAGCCGGGGGGGACACTGGCCTGAAGCCCGTTCCAGGCCCACCCACCCCCACCCCAGGTGCCGCAGACCGGCCCAAAGTTCGCACGCGGGGCCGGCTCTCTAGGGAAGGGCGACCATGGCTTCCATCGACATTTAAAGCCCCCGCTGCCCTCTCCCACAGGTCACCCCTCTCTCCTGCTGGCGGTGGCGTGGTGGCTTCGGGCTTCCCTCCCCACGTACTCCGTTTCCGTCCGTGCCTCAGGGACGTAAGCCACAAACTGCTCCACGGTGCGGTGCCGTTCGGAAGCCACACTCACCCCCGTCAGTTTTCTTTGCTCCTGCAACAGGAAAGGTGGAGGGAACGGTATTCAGGGAGGTCACCCCACTCCCGCCCTGTGGCTGCCCCCCCCAAAGCAGAGCCCTCAACACCCTGCATTGAAAGAGCAGAGGTACTTGTCCACCTGACGCCTGGGCTGTGGACACCTCACATGCAGCGCCCTTGACTTCCTTCTCTCCGACGTGGCCCCCCGCCCGGCGCCGGGCTGGGGAAGAGGCTCGGGGAACGTGTGTTGGACAAAGACATGATCGAGTCTCCAATTCATAGACAAAGATTTGAGACACAAAGAGGTGAGGCGACTGGCCTTACCTGAGGTCCCCGAGCTTAACCAGCTGGGCCTGGCCCCTTCCCACAGGCCTGTTTCCGTGGCCCCGGGCTTGATGGAGTGGCAGGGATGTGATCACTGGCTCTCGGTGGCTGTCCCCAAATCTGTTCTTCCCTTCTTCATTCGTCAGATACCCTCGGACTCGGCTGAAACCTGGCCATCCATAATAAAACAAAACAAAACAAACAAAACAAAACACAGTCCCAATCTCTTTTGCCATTAGTTATGTAGACATGAAAAAGTTCTGGCCAATGAATCTGCAAATGAGAGCAATGTTTATAATTTCCAGAAAGTGTCATTAAAGACACTTTATTTAACGGGGGAGGGGGAGGGAAGGGACCTTAAGGCACCATAATGGTATGTGGGTTTTTTTTTTTTCCTGCTTCATCCTCCTTTCTGTTTGTCAGAGGAAGACCCAATGGCCGGAGCTCCAGCAGCCATGCTGGACCATGAGGCAAAGGCCACATCTTAGGCACACCGACTCTCAGATGTCCACTTGTGGGCTTTTTCCATGAAAGAATAAAGCCTTGTATGCTTACGGCAATCATTCTCAAAGTGTGGTTTCCGGATCACGGCAACGGCATCAGCTCCCAACTAGTTAGAAAGACACGTTCTCAGGCCCCATCCTGAGAACGACTGAACCAGAATCGGCAGGTGAGGCCTGGATTTCAGCAAGTTCTCTGCTCGTTCCTGATGCACACTCAAGTTCGAGAGGCTGAGACATGATAAATTTGAGTTTTTCTCCACCCTCGGCTGAACCTAATCCCTCATGACAAAACACCAAAGGGGAAGCAAGTCCTCCAGGCAAGGACGACCCTCGCCTCTACAGCATCTTTGTGGGGGAAAAAAATTGTTTTTAAAGCCCTCCTTTCTCTGGCAACAACGAGAAGAAAATGTTCGAATGTATTTGAATACAATTTCGTGTCTAGAAGTAACTAGAAGCAGCCTAAAGGGGAAACAAGGATGTCGGCATCCCGAAGGGGCCCAGGGATAGAAGAGGGGGAGGAAGAGGGGAGGAAAAACCTGCGCAGAGAGAGTTTAGTCAGCGGCAGAGAGCTTCAATTCATCCAAACGGTAGTTCTATAAACATTTAAAATTGTTTCCACCTTTTTAATTGGAGAATAGCACCCCTACATTAACGTGCATGGACTATAAATACTCAGCTCGGTGGGTTTCCATAACCTAAGCCCAGCGGTGCAGCCAGCACCCAGCACCCTTACGGATCAAAGACACAATGAGGAGATACCGCATGCTCATATACGCTACTCGATGTCTACAATGCGAATGGTGCCCCTGAGATTCTACACTCTTGTGCAGTGCACAACCTGTGCGCCCGTCCTTGGTGACTTGGCTTTCAGGCAGGAGTCAGGCAAAAGCAGAAGGTTTCACCAAGGTTCTGGCAAAAGCAGGAGCACTAGGGACTCAAGCGGATTTGGGCATGTGGCAGAAACACACGGACAGTCTTTCAAACTAATGAGATGTCAGTAAGGCGTATGCTGGAAGCTGGGCCCGGCTAGATTCTGTGCTCACCCGGGCGTCCGTGGCCCAACACCTAGGACCGGCCTGCCTGTTCCCTAGGCTTCCCTGGTCCAGGGGCAGCTGCTCACTTTGTCCTAGGTAAGATGGTTTGTCCCTCAGACAACCTTGGGCTGAGGGCGAACTAAGGAAAAGGTGGTGGTGGCACCGAGTCCGGGGCTGCTGGCAGCATGCCCAGGCCCTGAAAGCAGCCGGGGGTGGAAAACAGGGGTCCAAGGAAGGTTTGAGGGACAGGGCTACAGCCCTGCGACGGAGGGGGCAGAGAGAGGGTGTGGTCACCCTTCCAGGGGCTCTCCCGGTGAGGCCCCTCCTGAGCTTAGCCCCCGGCTCCTCCGAAGGCTGATCAGGGTAGCAGAAACCCAGCCCTTTTGGGCCCCCACGGGTCTGGGTGCCTGTCTACCAAGGAGAGGAAGGGGACACCTGTTAGCGAGGGGCGCATTACTGGGGGGGGGGCTGGCCCAGCACACGAAGAGTCCTTCAGATGCCCACCTGCACCCGCGGCCCAGCCTCCCACGCGGGCACGCACCCAGCCCTCACCCTCGGGGACCTGGACGCTGCAGAGGGACCCCCGCGTGCCGGCCCACCCACTCCACGCGCTTTCCGCCCCTCACCCCACACCCCGCCGGCTGCCTCCCGCCGCCCCCACCCTCCCGGGGGGTCCCGCGCCCCCGGCCGCCGGCCCGAGGCGAGCGGCAGGTGTTTGCACAGCTAAGTGGCGTCTGTGTACCGAGCCGGAAAGCGGCCGCGCAGCCCTTATCTCCCGCAAACACATTATCTCCCGCCGCGACAGCCGCGCGCCGCGCTGGAACCCCCGGCCCCGCCGCGCTCATCCGGCCGGCGCTGATAAGGACCGGAGGCAGCGGAGGGCACCTCCACTTCCCGGCACCCAGCCCGCCTGCGATCGGGCCGCGGATCCGGAGACACGACGGCCGGGGTCGCCGCCCTGCCCCCGCCCGGCCGCCCTCGGCCCTCCTCTCCCGGGCGGCCTCTGCCACCAGCTCCGCCTGCTCGGGGCTTCCTTCCCCTGGTGGCGGCGACGACACGGCCAGGGGCCGTCATCTTGATCCGGATTCCCCGCGGGTGGGAGCAGGAGGCTCGTCAGGAATTCCAGGAGTGGTGCTAGGAGCAGTCGTATGTGATTTGACCCGGGCTTAGCTGGGCAGCACGGGCGCCCGAGCAGCCTTACAAGCATCTGATTTCATTTCCCCAACAATTTCCCAACAATTCAGGGAGGTGGGTACTGTGATTATTCCCATTTCGCAGAGGTGGAAACTGCTTACTTAGGTTCAAAACCTTAGCAGATGGATTTGGGCCTGGCACCGCCGCCTGAACCCAGACCTGAACCCAGAGCCTCCTCCGGTCTCCTCCTAAGAGACCAGCGGGTTCGTCCGACCTCCTGGGTTCACCGGTGTCACCGAGGAAGACACCGAGGCACAGCGAGGGGAGGCAGCTGGCCTCTGGATGTCAGGCACAGAGTCGGCGCTGAGGTCACTGAAATCCATCGCCTATGTCTAGACCAGGGACCGGCCAGATCGTTAAATCTCGATTTTGCTCTTAATTAAATCCAGTCTGATTGCATGAGGCGGGGCTACTGGGCGTGACCTTGCTCCACTTCCAAACTTGCAGGAAAGTGCTGACAAGACTTTTATCATGAGAAAAGAAAAGGCCCTCCTAGATACAAAAACAAATGAAATAAATATTTTAAAAACTGTGTGAGTGGGACTACATTAATATGTGACACTTCTCCATCTAATAAAAAAAAAAGCTAAAGGAAAAGGCAGGCCTTAACATTAAGAAGACGTATTCACAACACGTAAAACCAAAGAAGCATTAAGATCTGGGGTATATGAAGAGTACCTACAAATCAATAACAAAATGGCCGAGGCCCCCGTTTTAAATATTTTTTTTTTTAACGTTTATTGATTTTTGAGAGACAGAGAGACAGAGCATGAGCAGGCGAAGGGACAGAGAGAGAGGGAGACACAGAATCCGAAGCAGGCTCCAGGCTCTGAGCCATCAGCACAGATCCCGACGCAGGGCTCGAACTCACAGACCGTGAGATCATGACCTGAGCTTAACCGACTGAGCCACCCAGGCGCCCCGAGGCCCCCGTTTTACAAAGTGAGCAAGGGCGGGGTGCCTGGGTGACTCAGTCAGTTGAATGTCCGACTCTTGGTTTCTGATCAGATCATCATCTGACAGTCTGAGGCATCGAGCGCCTCATCGGGCTCTAGGCCGACAGTGCAGAGCCTGCTTGGGACTCTCTCCCCCCCACCCCTGCCCGTCCCCTGCTCAGGCACTCGCACACTTTCTCTCTCTCTCTCAAAATAAGTAAATAAACTTAAAAAAAAATAAACTTATTTGGCAACAAAAATAACCAAATCACTAATAATGTGAAAAATATTCTATCTCACTATTAATCAAATAAATACATCTTAAAAGAAAGAGATGCTTTTCTCCTATTAAAAAATTGAAGATTTTATTTTCAGCGAGCATACCCAGTGCTGCCCAGGCCATGACCGGCCCCTTCGCAAACACTAGAGCTGAGACCATAGGAGAATTTCCAGAAGGCTGGTTTAGGGTAATGGGTGTCTACCTCTTATCCAGGTTTCTGTTTCTGTGAAGGTAACCAGTAGATACATTCAGAGGTCAGGACAAGGATACCAGCGCAGCAGTAATTAACAAAACACACACAGAAAGGGAAACAAAATTCCCAAATGTCCAACAATGGGTAAATTATGGTATACATGAAAGATGTACTATGTTAATGGACCCATTAAAGATCATTTTGCAAATTGTTGAATGACATGGAAATACTTAGGACATAAGCTTACAGGTGAAAAAAGCTGACTACAAAAAAAAAATTATAGGGCCACTTGGGTGGCTCAGTCCGTTGAGCGTCCGACTCTCGTTTTCGGTTCAAGTCATGATCCCAGGGTCATGCCTGGGATTCTCTCCCTCTCTCCTTCTGCCCCGCTCCTCCACTCACACACACACACACACTTGCTCTCTCTAAAAATAAAATTAAAACAAAATTGCACAAGGGCGCCTGGTTGGCTCAGAAGAGCATCCAACTCTTGATCTCGGGAATTGTGAGTTCCAGCCCTACACGGGTGTAGAGATTATTTAAATAAATTTTTAAAAAACTAAAAAAAAAAAAAATAGTCCATACAGAAAGGCTCCAAGTCTCCCTCTCTCTCTGAATATATGTATAATATATAATATATGTTATATATATACATTATATATATACGTATACATGGAAGGAGATCCCTCAGGCATATTCTATACGGGATATTCTAAGATGTCGAGGATAGCTGTTTCTCGGGATGGAACTACAGGTGGCTTTTTCTTTATATTTTTATGGAATTTTTATCGCTTGCAATGGATATTACTTTTATAATCAGAAAAGTTTTAACTGAGAAAACTAAAAATGAAAGCAGTAAGATTTAAAAAATGTCTAATCCATCGAACAACCGTACTTTTGAAGTTTGCCGCCGGGGGAGGAGACCCCACTTCCTCCTCCTGGGGCCCCAGACTTCCCGAAAGCTGCCCCGGGCTGGCCCGGGCCCCCCGGGGGTTTCTACCCTGGCCCACGGGTGTCTCACCTGAACTCCACCTGCTGCCATCCACTTCTCTCCTGCCTGGCTTCTGCATGGCGGGAATTCGTCCTGTCCCCCCAGCTCCCTGTCCCCTCTCCCTCTCTCTTGTCAGAAGGCCCCGGGACTATAACTTAATGTCTCCAGAGACATCTTCCCGCCCTGGTGCCAAATCGCGACCCCCTCTCCCTCCCTCCTCTAGCCTCTAGCCAGGAACAAGGCCGGAGGAAGGACCAGAGCCCAGAAGGGCTGTGGCCTCAGCAGGGAAAAAGCGGGGACCAGGCTCCGTGCCTGAGGGGACAGAGATTTGACATTGGCCAGCATTAGGCAACACGGCGGGCCCTCAAAGGGAGGTGAGTGCCCAGATCATTTTCTCCTGAAGACGTGCCCCAGTGTCTGTCCGAGAGGGTGGCATTTGGGGCGTCTGAGGAGGAGGCCAGGGGCCCCCACTGCTCTCCGTGGTTCGCCACGAGGCTGGGGTCCTTGCGGTCTAAAGGAGAGGACCATTTGAGGACTTCAGCCCCCGAGAGGCCTCAGTTCTCCAGCGCACTGACTTTGCCTCTCTGAGCCTCAGTCTTCTCAGCTCTAAATGGGAATAATAACACCCTTGCAAGGTCATCGTAAGGACCACAGAAAATGGAGCAAGAAACCCGGAGGAGGTGGCCACGAAACCTACCCAAAGCTGTCATGCCCGCCCCAGCCCTCGGAACCGTGCGCCACTGTCGTGGGAGCTCGCGCGCTCTTGCCCCTCCGTCCGGTGCCCGGCTGGCCTGTGGATGGACCGTCGCGCCCCGCCATCGCAGCCTGGGTTTTGAGTCCCAGCTCCACGTGTCTGCTGCATGCAAGGCCCCCTGCGAAGCGTGTTACAGTTACTCCCCATTGCAATCCCATAAGGTCTGCATTACATTCAATAAAGAAACTGAGGCTCAGAGAGGTTAAGCGACTGGCCCCAGGTCCCACAGCAGGTAAATGGATACCAGGGCGGAAGCGCAGGCCAGTCTGGCCCCAGGTCCAAGCTCTTCCCTCCGTCTCAGGCCACCCTCGGGGAGGCGGATGCCTGCACACTCCTCGGGCCTCTGCGACCACTCCTGCGGGGGTCAGCGCAGATGTGAGTGACTGCGAAGCTGTAGCTCTATTACCAACACGCCCAGACCATGCAACGCTCTCCCCTCCTCCGCCCTTATTAATTGCACCGGGAGCCTTCCCAGGAAATCAGGCCTCCCTCCCCCCAACCCCTTAATTACTGCTCCTCCCGGCTGTAATGAATGTCTCTCTGAGCCCCTGGGACAGGAAACTTCATCAGGAACAGCCGCCTCCATGACTCAGCCCTGCCTCCCCCAGCCCTGTCCCTCTGGACCCAGACAGCGGCCCAGCCTCTGCCTCATCTCCGACCTAGCCCCGCCCTTCCCCCCCACCCCGCTTCAGCGACAGAGGGCATCTGTGGGTAGCAGACCCCTTCCGGCCATCAGCCTCACTGCCCCCCATGGAATGCAGGCCCTAAAACCAGACCGTAAGGGCTCTGCCCCAGACGGGGGGGTCCGGATCCGCAGCCCCTCATCCCGCAACCTGCCCCTGGGCATTGGAGCAGACGGCTCAGAATGGCAGCTCCGCCGGGGGCCCTGCATCTCACCCTCGCGGGGGAGGCAGCCCAGAGAGATCATTTTTCCTCTTCTTCGTTCGCCCCGTATTCCAGGAGCACCCGCTCTGTGCCGGTCCCTGCTCCGGGCACCGGGAAGACGACAGGGAGTGAGGCCGACAAGACGCGCGCCTTCTAGGAACGTACGGGTCCAGGGAGAACAAGGCCCAAGACAAGTGAACGAGCAGATAAAGAAAACTACCCTTGACTCTTAAACGACATGGGTTTGAACCATGCGATCCACTTATACGCAGGCCTTTTCAATAAATACAATACAGCGCGGTTAAGTGCGTGTTCTCTTCTTTATGATTTTTTTCAATATTTTTTTCATTTTTTAAGGTTTATTTATTTTGCGAGAGAGAGAGAGAGAGAGAGAGAGAGAGAGAGAGACGGAGGGAGAATGAATGGGGGAGGGGCAGAGAGAGAAGGAGACAGAGAATCGCAAGCAGGCTCCAGGCTACCAGCGCTACTCAGGGCTCCAACTCAGAAACCATGAGTTCATGACCTGAGCTGAAACCAAGAGTCAGACCTTTAAGCAACTGAGCCCCCCATGTCCCCAGGGTCAACTGTATTTATAAGGAGGGGGAAAGCGGGAGCTGAGATACAGTAATAGCTTGGGTAGCAGGGATGACAGGGAGACACGGAAGGTTCGTTTCCATCCCATCCTGTTCAATCCCGACATCGGAAGTCCTTCAGCTGTCTGCCCTGCTCCCTTTAAACTTCAAGGCCAACCAGAGCATCACCCCCAACCACCCAAGGGCTTCAGCTACGCCCCCACCCTACCCATCACCTCAGACAACCAGAGGGAAGAGAGAGGGTCCTGGGCGTGGGAGCCTGAGCCTCCACGTCAGGAGGGAGGACGGCAGAAGGAAGACAGCATACCCCGCAGCCACCCGGCATCCCCTTTCTGCCCCTCCGCCCTCCCACTGGGGTCCCATAGCCCGCCCGGCCCCTGCCCACTGCTGAAGTAATTTCCAGGTAGACTCAAGAGTTACATGTAAAAGTAAATGGAACCACAGGAAATCGGGAAGAAAGAACAACCAGAACTCTCCAGGGAAGAGGTCTTTAGGAGTATAAAGCACCGGACGGAATCACAGAGAAAAGTCAACAGCCTTGCCCGCAGAAGCGGTAAACGCGCGTGTGTGTCATAAAAACGTAACAAATTACGCACAAACCACTTCTCTCTGCCAGGCTCGCTCCTAACCCGTCACCGGATTCGGCCTCGCCCCCGCCCTCCGCCTCACCCAGTCTGGACTGGCCGTTGCCCCCCCGCAGTGTTCCCCGACCCCCCGCAGCTCCGTCTATGATCAAAGCCTACATGAGCCCGTGTTGTGAGTGTCGGTTTCTCTTTCGATCCTCGTGGTCCGGGGGCACCTTGACATCTTATGGTTTTCGTAATCCCCATGCCCGGCACGCAGAAATACTTTACACGGAGTAAAATCCATTAAGGTTTTTACTGAATATCTGTTATATTTTCTCCTTCCCTGGGTTTTTTTTTTTTTTTAATGTAGTAAAATGCACATAACGGACACCCAAAAAATACACACAGCGCAAAATCTACCACTTTAATTTTTTGAGGAAACGCCGTACTGTCTGCATAGCGGCGACACTGCTTCACGTTCCCGCCACAGCGGGGATGTCCCCACACCCTCAACCAACGCTTGTTACTGTCGGGTGTTTGCGATGGTGGCCATCCTAAGGCGCGTGCGGTGGCGCCTTGCTGTTGTTCTGCTGAGCATGTCCCAATAAGTAGTTTTTGGTGTTTTAATTTTTAAATTTTCTGGTGTCTTTTTTTTTTATTTTTTAATGTTTATTCGTTTTCGAGAGACACGGAGAGACAGAGCGTAAGGAGGGGAGGAGCAGAGAGAGAGGGAGACACAGAATCTGAAACAGGCTCCAGGCTCTAAGCCATCAGCACAGAGCCCGACGTGGGGCTCGAACTCACTGACCGCAAGATCATGACCTGAGCTGAAGTCGGCCGCCCAACCGACTGAGCCACCCAGGCGCCCCGACCAATAAGTCATTTTTAAATGAAGGAGTCAACAGACTTAAAAAAATAAATAAAAAAACAACTCCGTATGGCAGATATGAGAAGGGGTTAATATCTTTTTTAAGTTTATTTATTTATTTATTTTTGAGAGAGAGAGAGAGAGAGAGAGAGAGAGGGTGAGCAGGGGAGGGGCAGAGAGAGAGGAAGAGAGAGAATCCCCAGCCTGCTCCACGCTCTGGGCAGAGCCCGACTAGGGGCTTGATCCCATGACCCCGTGAGATCATGACCTGAGGCAAAATCAAGAGTTAGAAGTTTAACCAACTGAGCTGCCCGGGCGCCCCAGAAAGGGTTACTCCTTTGCATGTTAAGTGACTATACAGATCCCTAAGCACCGGGATTCCCAAAAAATAAACGGACATAAACAGAAAACTCTGAAAGAGGAAAGATAACAGACAAAATGGCATCACTGGCAACCCAAAAAGACAAAATAGAATACCGTGTTTTACTTGGTAAGATTTCAAAACTTAAATAAAACAAAACAAAACAAAACAAAACAAAATAAAATAAAATGATAAAAGGCAGTGCTGGCAAGAGTGAGTATGTGAAGAGATGCATTTACACATACTTGCTCACGCTCCTTCACACTCATCATGACCAGTCGGCGCTGGTCCAACCCTTTTGAAAAGCAACTTCCAAAGACTCAAGCGCATTAAAAGTACCTGGGGGCGCCCGGGTGGCTCAGCCGGTTGAGCGTCCGACTTCAGCTCAGGTCACGATCTCACGGTTCGTGAATTTGAGCCCCACATGGGACTCGCTGCTGTCAGCACAGCACAGAGGGGTCCTCTGTCCCCCTCTCTCTCTGCCCCTCCCTTGCTCACTCTCTCTAAAAACTGAATGAACATTTTTTTTTAAAGTTATGGGTTATGCACTTTAACCCAGGAACTCAGTTTCTGGACACTTACTGAAATAGACTTTTTTCAGCGACAGAAGCACAAAAGTGTGTGCCTTGGTTTCTTTATGAGAGTGAAGACTTGGAAGCATCGTAAATATCTAACTACAGCACGTTCAATATTAAATGTTAATAGATCCCTACAGTGCTAACATCGTGCAGTCGCCCGAAAGACGATTATGAATTATATGAGATGAGAAACTGTTTTGGATTTTAAGAGGGAAAAGGATACAAAATGCTACCGGCAATAAGATCTCAGCCGAGAAAGAAAATAAGGGTAGTTAAGTGTATGTACAAACACACAGCGGAGGGGGGGCGCCCGCCTGGTTCAGTCGGTAGAGCACGCGACTCTTGATCTTGGGGTTGTGAGTTCGAGCCCCATGTTGGGTGGAGAAATTACTTAAATATAAAATCTTAAAAAAAAAATACAGCAGGCTGCTGGAAGATTTCTCTGGCCGCTGGGCCTGCAGGTAATTCTTCTTTTCCGTGTCCTCGCTCATCTCTTCACGCCATCCCTCTCCCCAAACTGAGAAAGTAGTTCAAACCTTTCATAAACTTCGATCAGACAGTCCCTCTTCTGAATATTTCTCCTTAAAGAAAATCATTCAACAATCCGAAGGCCGATTTGATGCATAAATTACAATGTTTGTGCTAATTACAACGTTGTTCATAATCGTATATAAAGCAGATGCAAATCGAATGTTTAATAGTACAAAACTGATGAAATAAATGAGGGGATTTTACCCTTGTTGAAATCGGGGTCACTAAAAGGCATGATTAAGAAGTGTTACGGGTTGAATTGTGTCCCCAAAAAGACATGTGGAAGTCCTACCCCCCCAGGACCTCGGGATAGGACCTTATTTGGAAATAGGATGCTGCCGTCAGAATTAGTCGAGGTCATACTGGAGTAGGGTGGCACTTAATCCGCCGCCCAGGGCCGGTGCATCGCTGTAACTTCGGAAGGAGCGCGCCTCTCGTCGCCAGGCCGGGCCGACATTGCCCTCTCGTGGCAAGAGTGTGTAATTACATCCTGCGGGCGCGCGACGGAACCCGCGTCCTTACCCACGGAGTTCCCGGAGTCCAGGGGGCCGGCGGTTCAATTCTAGGACAGTTTCCTAAGCCATGATACCCCCCCCCATCCCCTGCCTACACACGAACTTCCCCTTGGGACATGCATATATTAAGATGGACCTTACGAAACTTGGCCATTTGTTGCCTTCTTGCATATAAAAACACAAAAATATACAAGAGACCCACACCTCACCCTTCACCCCTGCCGAAACCCTCAAACACACGCGCGCGCACACGGGCACGCACACACGAACGCCTCTATGCGTTCCTCTTTTCTCTGGGAAACACGCACACGGACGTCCCTCCGCAGCTCTGGTCCACGGGATACGAAAGTACCACCCGGCACCACGCTGCCTCACCGGTGAGTGAGCCCCACACAACCCCCAGCCCCCGCAAAGCCATAAGCACCTCACCCCTGAGTCCAGCTCCAAATCTTCACCTCCTCCTTGGCCTCGAACTCCCTAGCGACAACCCCATATTGAATGCCACCTCTTTTGACCTCTAGGGACCAGCCCGCATCTCTGCTCCAAGACTTTTCAGACTTTAATGCCCAGAGAGCCCCCTGGGGACCTCATTAAAGTGCAGATGCTAATTCAGTAAGCCTAGAGGCCCCCCCCCATTCCGCCTTTCTGACCAGCTCCCAGGCGATGCCATGAACCACACTTTGAATAACGGGGTGCTGCTTCTTTCTCTAGCCACCATTCCCCCCCGGGATTTCCTATGGGCTCAGCCCAGGCCCCTCCCCGACCCATCTGCCACCTGGCTTTCCCATCCTGCGTGCCCACCCCACCCCCACTGAAATGGAAAAGTCACGCGTAAGTGAAGCCAAGAGCCTTTTCTCGGGCTTCGAGGCATCGGTGCTGTGGGATCCCCCTTCCTTCTTGAAACATCCCTCCCTATGGATTCTGGGTGATTCCTGGTGGGCCCCCTTCTACCTCCCCACTGCGCTTTCCTCTTCCTAGGCCCCTCCCTGGCAGCTCATGGCCACGCTTGGGGTCATCCATCACCTACTCCCAGGCCTCTCCAGCCCCGACCTCTCTCCCGAGCTTCAAGATCCTTTTCTACTCGTCTGCTAGGAAGCTCTACTTGTGCCCTGAAAGCGCTTTACCCCCGCTTGTCTAAAATCCACTCCTAGAATCTCCATGATAATGGTGACACCTACTGCGTGGTGTTAGCGTGGGAACGAAGTAATGGGAATTAAGTACATATGTATCACGCGCTTCGAACAGCACCTGAGGAAGGGTTTGCCAGCATCACCTTCAAGCCGGTAGCCTTTCCTAAATACCCACAATCCCCAGAGATCCTAAACTGTAGGAAGACTTCCTATCATAGGGTTATCATAGGGTTATGGACAAAGTCTCCCCCCACCCCCTCTTTCTGTGTGTGTGTGTGTGTGTGTGTGTGTGTGTGTTCTGTCACCTCAGAGGTCTCCATCAGTCGCTAACAGATCTCCAGGTCTGCCACAGCCCCCTCCCACTGCTGATGGTCCCCCCTTTCTAGCGGACCCCCAGGGCAGCCGCCAGAGAAAGAGGCGGCGGGTAGGGAGTCCCCTGCTGGACAAGAGGCTCATGGCACACTCGGAACTGAAAATCTCAAAACTCATAAATTATGTATCTGTGGAATATTGACTATTTCACACATTTGTGCCTTGAAGGCAAACTACTCATGCAAGAAGCAAACTCGCTTTTACGGAGTGTTTCCGTGTCAGACTGGTAACGCGCACACCTGGAAATTCACCCAACTTTTTTTCATTTGTCCCGGCAGACATAGGAGTCGACAGAGAAGTAGGATGAATCCCCTGTGGCCACTGTCCGACTTCGACAGATGTCACCTCCTGACTCGCAGCCAGTCTTATTGCCCTGTTCCCCCACCCTGCCTTCTCCCCGCTGGGGGTATGTTGAAGCAAATGGGAGACATCTTATCATTTCATCTATGAATATTCAGTATGCACGCTAACATACACAGGGTCGTTATAAAAACACGACACACAATCGGAGCACACCTAAAAATTAATATGCCGAATATCCGATGTGCAAAAATTTTTCCGATTGTCTCATTTTTTATGGTTTGAGTCAGAATCCAAATATGGATTCAAAGAGACTTGTTTTAAGTGATTTATTTTTTTTTTATGTTTATTTTTGAGAGAGAGTGAGTAAGCAGGGGAGGGGCAGAAAGAGGGAAACACAGAATCCAAAAGCAGGCTCCAGGCTCTGAGCTGTCAGCACAGAGCCCGACGCGGGGCTCGAACTCACAAGCCTTCAAGCCGTGAGATCACGACCTGAGCTGAAGTCGGCCCCTTAACCAACTGAGGCACCCAGGCGCCCCAAGTTATTTATTTTGAGAGAGAGAGAGAGCAGGCGGGCATGAGCAGGGGAGGGGTAGAGAGAGAAGGAGAGAGAGGGAGAATCCCAAGCATGCTCTGTATTGTCAGTGCAGAGCCCACCATAGGGCTCAAACCCACAAACCATGAGATCGTGACCGGAGCCAAAATCAAGAGTCAGATGCTTATCCGACTGAGCCACCCAGGTGCCCGGAGACTTTAAAAACACCTCTTTTGGGGGTGCCCGGGTGGCTCAGTTGGTTAGGCGGCCGACTTCGGCTCAGGTCATGATCTCACCCTTGTGAGTTCGAGCCCCGCTTCGGGCTCTGTGCTGACGGCTCAGAGCCTGGAGCCTGCTTCGGATTCTGTGTCTGCCTCTCTCTGCCTCTCCCCTGCTCGCACTCTGTCTGTCTGTCTCTCTCTTTCTCTCAAAGATAAATAACCGTTCAAAAATTAAAAAAAAAAAAAAAAAAAGAAAAGAAAACCACATCTTTTGGGGGCACCCAGCTGGCTCAGTCGGTAGAGCATACAACTCTTCATCTCAGAGTCGTGAATTCAAGCCCCGCATTGAGTGTAGAAATTAATTTAAAAAATACATCTTTTCCTCTAATTCCACCCTTTCCTACTCTACCTTCATGTGTTGAAGAACCCAGCGCGTGGGTCCTATAGTGTTTCCCAAAGGGGGCACTCCGCGGGCCGCACGCCCACAGGGCACTTTCGTCCTCACTGCAGTGTGATGGGAGTCAGCTTTATTCTCTTTCCCCCATTTTTTACAGGTGAGAAAAGCGAGGCTCGGAGAAATTAAATGCCTTCCTTGCCCAAACCTTTGCGGCCAAGGAAGTAGCAGAGCCCGGCCTCCGGGGCCGGGGAAAGGGGGACTACCTGGCGCGGAGCACGAGCTCACAAGCCTGGGGTTGACCGAGAAGGCCTCGGCCTCCTCGAAGACGGAGAGCTGCCTCGGGGCGCCCTGGCCGTCCGGAGACCAGTCCCCCGACAGATTCCACAGACCCAGGCCTCCCCTTCCCCAGGGCCCTCCCTCTTTCTTTCTGTCTTCTCTTCGTGCATTCGTTCATTCAATAAACATTTACTGGACGCTTCTCCCGTGCCAGACACCATGCAGGCGCGTGGATGAGTACGGCTCTGGGCCCCGGCATGGGAGCGATGGGTAATCTCAGGAGGTGTGTCCGTTTCTACCTCTGTATGGTGTGTGCGCACGTGTGTGCATGTGTGCATGTGTGCGTGCGTGTGCGTGTGGACAAAAGTCTGTACATTCACATCTCCAGATCTAAGTGTCCCTTCGTTGTCAAGGACGTTGTATGTCATCACGTATCTGTGGGTGTGTATCTGGGTTTCTGCGCGTGTGTTCCCATGAAGGACACGGTCACCGCCCATGTGCACGTGCCCAATTCTGCGCGCACATGTGTGTCTGGGCAGGCCTGTGGTTTCCGTACACCTGCGTGTCTATACGTGCGTCTCTCCGTGTGGGCATCTTGTGGCTAGGGGCGGTGTGGGTCTCTGTACACCTGTGTGTCCACACGTCTGTGTGTATGTGTATGTGTATGTGTATGTGTGCATCTCAGTGGACGGTAGGGATCGCTACATTTGTGTCCCCTGTGTGTGTGTGTGTGTGTGTGTACCTCCCCTCAGGTGCAGTCATTGGAACTGTCAGCTGTCACTCCTGGCCTCTCGCCTCCCCAGCTTCCTGTCACCTCCACGCCCACCTGTCCCGAGGGGCAGCCCTACTCTGAGAGGGAAAGCCTTGGGCTTCCAAACCCGCTCCTGCTCCTGTGCTCGAGGCTGAGGCCCCTGCTGAGGGGAAGTGTCGGGAGGGGTCAGAGGTCGTGTCTGTTCCCCTGCATCTCCAGGACCCAGGGCCTGATGAGGAAAGACCGGAGCCCGATTCCATGCACACTGACGACAATTTTTGCTGCGAAAAACAAAACAGTGGCCTGCTTCAGAGGGGAACGAAGAAAGTTCGAGCAGAACCACAGACCGCCGATGACGCTGCAGGCCTTCCGCTCGGAGCGGGAGGGTCGGGGCGGGGGGGGGGGGGGGGGCGTTGACCTCACACACCCACGTTCGTCTCCTCCACGAAACAGGGTCAGTTTTCCAACCAGAGGCTGGCCTTCCCCCAGGGAGAGGCAGTGGGGACACAGTGGCCCTAGGGTCACTGGGTCTGGAGTTAATCATCTACCCAGGGTATCCCTGGGCCCATTGGCTGCCTGGGGACACGGCCCTCTGGGCTAACGCCCAAAGCGGTGGGAAGGGGCTCCCAGCCAGGGTCTGCCTCTCCGGCTCAGGGGCACGGGGCTGATGTCGTTGGCTACTGAAACGAGCGGTCCCCAGTCTGAGGAGGGAGACGGGAGCCCTGCCCTCAGGGGAGCTCCAGTCTGAAGGGAGAAGCCAGCCTTGCCCTCACACAGGCCCTGAGTTGGCAGGAGGCAGGACTCAGCTGTAGCGGAGGGGGGGGGGGGAGGAGGGAGGACCTGGAAGGGGGCGTACATTTGGGAGGGGAGGAATGCAGAGAGGCCGGGGCTGGGGCAGAGAGACCCAGAGCAGCAGAGGTGGGAGGGACAGAGAAGGAGGAATCCTGAGTGGGGAGGGGCCCAGGGAGGGTGGGAGCCCAGATGAGGGGCTTGGAAACCGACCAGGCCCCCTGGAGCTAGGACCACCTCTTCTGGTGGATGCTGGGAAGTGTAGCGAAGGAGGGGCTGGGCAGCAGTAAAGTGGGAAGAGAAAGAAGGCTCTAGAGGTGACCCCACAGTAAGGGCTACAGCCCCTCCATGCTTCTCACTGTCTAATGGAACCCAGGATTTCCAAGTAGGAAACTGGAAAAGTCAGTGGTCACAAGTTCAGCTCCAGGCCCTGAGACAGTGCATGCATGCACCGCGCGTGCACACGTGCTGGTGCGTGCGTGAGTGTGTTGGCAGGAGGTCCCGGGAAGGGTGCGCCTCGCCCAGCATCCTCTGGGATACTCAGGAGAGAAGCAGCTCAGGCCGCCGCTCGCCATTCAGGCAGCGCCCCGAGCGTCCTGACTCCCGGCGCAGGGAGCGCAGAGCTGGCTAGAAGAAGGGGAGTGCGGCGGGAGAACTTAGGAGGCCTAGCGTCAGGCCGCAACACTGACAGCCGGGTGACCTTGGCCAAGTCACTGCTCCTCTCCAGCTGGTTTCCTCCTCCACCAATGCAGAGACTGGCACTCCAGCCCAGTGTACCCGAGCGCCGGATGTGTACAACTCTCAGTGTACACGGAGCAGGCGGATACAGTATCAAGTCACAGTGAAACATACCCTGTGAAAGTTCTCACTGCCCTTTTCAAATCTTAAGAGCAGCGATCTAAAGCCGACCTGCTTTGTTTGAAAGAACAGCTCCGCTGCTAATGAGCTGAATGAGCTTGGCCCTCACATATTTCTGTGCCTTGATTTCCTCATCTCTAAAATGGGTATTATAACACCCATCCTGGAGTCATTGTGAGGACTATATATGAAGCGCTTTGCCCCGCGCCTGCCACTCTACCTGTGTCGGCTGTTTTTCTACCCAGGAGAAAGTCTCTCGGGGGTCCAGGCGACCTCTGACTTTGGGCACCTGCTAGCCTTCTGTGCTACCAACTGAGCAAGTAACACTATCCACCTGGAATTTTAAGAACATTTTGTTCTGGCTTCATTCCTAAGGCTGTCTTCCGTTTAGAGCAAGGGATATGGGCCTTCTCGTTACAATTTCGACAGGGATAAATTTTAAACTTGAAAACTTTAAGACTAGGGGTGCCCGGGTATCTCAGTTAAGTAAGCGTCGGGACTCTTGATCTTGGCTTGGGTCATAATCTCGTGGGTTCGGAGGTTCCAGCCCCAAGTAGAGCTCCACGCTGGCGATGTGGAGCCTGCTTAGGATTCTCTCTCTCTCCGCCGCCCCCCTTCAAAATAAATAAACTTTTAGATAGATGATAGATAGATAGATTAAAACTTTATTACTAATAAGGGAGGATTTGCCCTCCGATTCCTTTTCCCATCGAATCTGAACACTGGTTTTGGTGGTCGTAAGAGGAAAAGAAACACTGAGGCTGGCCTCACAGTGCTCGTGGTCTGGGACGTAACTCAAAAAAAAAAAAAAAAATACGGACGCCTGGGTGACTGAGTCATCCCGGCTAGGACTTCGGGTCTGGTCATGCTGTCAGCGTGGGGCTCACTTCGGAGCCTCTGTCCCCTCTCTCTCTCTGCCCTTCCCCTGCTCTCTTCTCTCTCTTTCAAAAATAAAACGTAAAAAAATAAGACAAACAATAAGGGGTGATTTGAGGATATGACAAAAGTCTCCAACGTGGTACCCGGTGTCTGGAGCTTGGCAGACCCTGGTAATCCCAGGATTCCGGATCTTCTTTGAGCTCAGAGGATAGGGCCGAGGCGCACCCCCGGCCTCCCGCAGAGAGCCGGCACACCTCCGCCCTCCTTCCACTCTTCCCCACCTCTCCTTCGGGTCTCCTTCCTCGGTGCCACGGTAACTGCCGTTTTGCTCTCCCCTCCTGCCCTCATCAGACTCCCCTCTAATCATCCAGAGCCCCGCAGACTGCCAAAGCCACTCCGGGTCCCCCCGAGCCCTTCCTGGAACCGGCCTTGGCAGCAGATTAAAGACGCCCCACCACCGTTTATCGCTGCCTCGTGACTCGCGCTAGTGGGTTCCGTCCCCCCCCCCCAGGGGCGGGGGTTTCTGTTGGCCCCGCCCCCTGACCCGTGGCCTGACCCTCTTCAAAGGCACCCGGAGACGACTCTGCGCCCCGCCCCGGCTGGTCCAGCCCTTCCTTGCCGCAGGTTAAGAGCCCCCCAGAGCCGGGAACTGCGGACAGAAGCGCACTCGTTGGGGGTGGGGGTGGGGGGGAGTCAGCCGTTCTGGTTGTCATGGCGACGGCGCGGGTGGCCTGGGCCCTGCGGGCCACCTCTGCGGGTGGAAGGCTGCGCGGCCCGCGGGGCACCGGGGGCGCCCGGAGGCTGAGTGGCAGCGCGCGACGGCGAGCGGCCAGGGGCGCCAGCCCCGGGCGCCGGCTCAGCACCGCCTGGGCGCCCGCCCAACCCGCGCGAGAAGGGGCCGAGGACGACACCCACTCGCCTGCCGCCGAGGAGCCGGCGTGGACGCCGCCGCCCGCGCCCCCGGTGCCCCCCGAGCCCCCCGAGCCTCCCGGGCGCCCGGACGGCCGCTCGCTGGTGCAGCGGGACATCCAGGCCTTCCTGAACCAGTGCGGGGCCAGCCCCGGGGAGGCGCGCCACTGGCTCACGCAGTTCCAGACCTGCTACCACTCGGCGGACAAGCCCTTCGCCGTCATCGAGGTGAGCGGAGCCCGGCGCCGGCCGCGTCACCGCGAGGGGCTCGGGGTTGGGCGGCAACGTGTCGCCGGGCATGGCGGGACCGACGGCAGACTCTGCGCAGCGGAAGCGGGAAGGGGCGCGACGGGGCCGGGACAAGCGCCCGGGACCGGGTGAGGAGCCCGAGGTACCCTAATCCGCCAAGCGGGACGCGCCGGAGAAGAACTCGTCTTCACCGTGGGCGCAGTTAGGGGTTCCGATGGCAAGTGGGGAACCTGGCTGGGAGCCGCCGGGGTTACCCCTCCCCCCAAGGAGTCCTAGAGTCCAAGGTCGCAGGGAGGCACAGAGGGAGGAACGCCGGTGTGAGATAAGGGGATGGCAAGACCCAGCGGGGCAAAGGGCGGAGCAGGTGCTCGCCGCCGTTGGCCAGAAATGAGGCCTGGCCGCTCCTGGGCAGGGAAGGGGCACCGCAGGGCCCCCGCCGCTGGAGCATGTTCGGCCGGAGTCGGGGCCAATGTCGCCCCCCACCCCCACCCCTGACCGCTCTCTCCTCCGCAGGTGGACGAGGAGGTACTCAAGTGCCCGCGGGGGGTCACCAGCCTGGCCTTCGCCCTGGCGTTCCTGCAGCGCATGGACATGAAGCCGCTGGTCGTCCTCGGGCTGCCCGCTCCCACGGCGCCCTCCGGCTGCCTTTCCTTCTGGGAGGCCAAGGCGCAGCTCGCCCAGAACTGCAAGGTGCTGGTGGATGAGCTGCGGCACAACGCTGCCACTGCCGTGCCCTTTTTCGGCGGCGGGTCGGTGCTGGGAGCCGCCGAGCCCGCGCCTCACGCCAGGTGAGTGCGGGCCTTCCCGGGCCCGGTGTCCTTAGATCCGGCTACCCCGCCCGCCCCGCCCCGGCCCGGCAGGCCTGGTGGGGGCCTTCTCGAGCACCGCGTCTGGCCCACAGCTACGGCGGCGTCGTCTCGGTGGAGACCGACCTGCTACAGTGGTGCCTGGAATCGGGCAGCGTCCCCATCCTGTGCCCCATCGGGGAGACGACCGCCCGCCGCTCGGTGCTCCTCGACTCGCTGGAGGTGACGGCCGCTCTGGCCAAGGCGCTGCAGCCCACCAAAATCATCTTCCTGAACACCACAGGCGGCCTGCGCGACGGCGGTCAGAAGGTGGGTCCCCTCCTTAGCGGCCCCATTGCCGCGACTCTGGGCCTGGGCTGAACCCCTCTTGTGCTCCCTGCGCGCCTCCCAGACGCGCCCCGGAGTCACTCTCCAGCCGGGTGGGTCGGGAGTGGAGCGGTGCCCAGATCCAAGTCCTCCCTGGTCGAGGACAGCGGGAGGAAGCGAGGGGAAAGGGGTCAGTGAGGAAGGGTCTGTGGGGCCGGGGCGCGGTCGCCAGAGGCTCACCCCCTGGCCCTGGACGCAGGTGCTGAGTAACGTGAACCTGCCCGCCGATCTGGACCTGGTGACCAGCGCCGAGTGGGTGAGCACCAAAGAACGGCAGCAGATTCGGCTCATCGTGGACGTGCTCAGCCGCCTGCCGCACCACTCCTCTGCCGTCATCACCGCCGCCAGCACGCTACTCACCGAGCTCTTCAGCAACAAGGGTGGGGACCGCGCCTGGGCGCGGGGTGGGGGTGGGGGTGGGGGCTGGGTCCCAGGAGTGAGCAGGGGAGGTGGTTTCCTGCCAGTCAGGAAGCCGCAGGGGGCCGCCCCCCCCCCAAAGCCCTCTGCTCTGGCGACACCTGGGGGAGGTGAGCGCGGAGCAGGTGGGCGGGACTGGACAGACGGGCGGGGCCAAGCGGGACGGACCCGGCTAGGAGACTGGGGCGGGAATCGGAGGGGTGGGGAGACCAGGGGCTGGCGCCCGGCTTTCGGGGAGGTAGGCGGGTCTCGGGGAAGTAAGTGGGAGGACAGGCGACAGACGGAAGTTGAGGGACAAACTGCCAGGGAAAAGCATCTCCCAGGGTGAAAATCACCCTGCATATCTATGCAGACCGCAGAACGCATTTCACTGTGGAGATCTGCCAAAGAGGGTCACTGTCCCACCAGCCCTCCCACCAGGACGCGCAAATGCAAAAGCGGATGCGACCTGGCGCTTGGGCTAAACTCACACCTCCTCCTCCATCCCACCCCCAGGGTCCGGGACCCTGTTTAAGAACGCGGAGCGGATGCTGCGGGTGCGCAGCCTGGACAGCCTGGACCAGCGCCGCCTGGTGAACCTGGTCAACGCCAGCTTCGGCAAGAAGCTCCGGGACGACTACTTGGCCTCGCTGCGCCCGCGGCTGCACTCGGTCTACGTCTCTGAGGGGTGAGCCTGCGAGCCCCAGAGGGCGAGGGGCAGAGCTGGGCAGCTGGGGGCCAAGGAGGGGTCCCAGCCTGCCTCTCCCCTGCTGCGCCAGGTACAACGCGGCCGCCATTCTGACCACCGAGCCCGTCCTGGGGGGCACCCCCTATCTAGACAAGTTTGTGGTGAGCTCCAGCCGCCAGGGCCAAGGCTCCGGGCAGATGCTGTGGGAGTGCCTGCGGCGGGACCTGCAGACGCTTTTCTGGCGCTCCCGGGTCACCAACCCCATCAATCCCTGGTAGGTCCCGCCCCTCCCGCCTCTGGGCCCCGCCCCGGCTCCCCACAGCCACGCCCCAGCCGGCCGGGCTTCCCCCCAGCAAAAGGCCCCACTCGCCGAGGCCCGACATTCCTCAAGCCAGCAGACCACACACGGAGCCCGAGATTTCCCCAGAAGCAGAGCACGCGAAACCCCGCCCTGCCCCGCTGCCGTGGATTCCTTGAAGCCACTCCCCGACTCTCCCAGAGTCCTGAGAAATCCTCACCCTCCAGGCTTTATTCCGGGTCCAGTGGCCGAGCTCTGACCCCGGGCCCACTGCATCTCCGGGGGAACATTTCCTCCTTTCCCTCTTTCCTTCTGCAGCTATCCCTCCACTGGGGTCTGTGGGCACCAAGAGGTGAACAAGAACCCCGCCCCTGCGGGGGGCGCTTGAGTGGCTCAGTCGGTAGAGCGGTTGGGTGTCTGACTCTTGGTTTCCGCTCAGGTCATGAGCGTGGGATAGAGCCCCACATCAGGCTCAGATAACGGCAGGGTGTGAAGCATGTAGCAGGTCCTCAAAATAACCAGTGAGTAGTGAGCACCGGCCTTGCTCTAAAGGTCCTCCCCCCACCCCACCCCCATCAGGTACTTCAAACACAGTGACGGCAGCTTCTCCAACAAGCAGTGGATCTTCTTCTGGTTTGGCCTGGCTGATATCCGGGACTCTTATGAGCTGGTCAACCATGCCAAGGGGCTGCCGGACTCCTTCTGCAAGCCGGCTTCTGACCCGGGCAGCTGACCCTCACCACCAGCCCTGCAGGCCCTGGGATGACCGGGGTGAACCAAACGCCGCGCCTGCTGGAGGTGACCCCAGGCAGCCGCAGGCTGGACCAGGCTTGTTGGCTAAGGATCTACTCTACTCTGCCCAGAGGGAGGGGCGCCCAAGTGGGGACAAGCACAGGAAGAAGGGTGTGCCCACGACACCCCCCCCCCCCCCAACCCTCACCACTGGCTCCTAAGCTAGAACTAGCCAGCCTTCAATTTTCAGTTTAGAGATCTCAGGGGTGGGGTGGGCGGGAGTGGGGGCCTTGCCTTCCAGAGATCCACTCAGGGCTAACCTGACAGGTGGGCCAGTTCCTCTGGCCTCTGTGCTGTTTTGAGGCTCCCTTGCCCAAAATATTACCCTCGTTTGCTTGATATTCCACCACTTATTTTAATTTTTTGGGGTCTTACAACTTTCCAGGAGGCCTGGGTTAAAACACAAATACTTGTCTGAGAGTCAGCTCACACTTGAAATGAACGGTGACCCTCTGGGAGCAAGATCTTGAAGGCCGGGGAGCCAGGGGACTCCCGGGGGAAGAGAGCTCAAGGAGATGGCGCCCCCCAAGATCAATGCTGCCACCGGCTCCCTCGGCTGGGTGTCAGCAGCGCCCCCAGGGGCTCCCTTACTCTGGAGTTAGGAAGCATCCTCCATCCCACAACCCAGACCGACGGCAGCCGCGGCTCTCTCCAAGCAAGGCTCCGAGCCAAGCGCAGGCTCGGATGTTGTCCCCTAGGCCCCGCTCGAGGCTGTCTGCATCTGTGGGGGCAGAACGCCTCAGCCACTGGGAGCCCAAAGCTACAGGTTTCGTTCCGCATTTTTGACCCCCACGATGCGCCCTATACTGGCCTCGGGGCTACTTTCAATCAGGAGGTGCACGGACAAGTAAGGGAAAGACCACCATGGCAAGGCAGGGGCTGCGACAGAACCAAACCCCCAGAGTAGCCTCTGAACTCCCTCGGGAGAGGGGTGGCCTGGGGGGGCACGGCTGTGCACGGGCATCGGACAGGCCTGACCAGGAATCCACCTCTGGGGCTGGAGGCAAGCTGCTTGCCTTCTCGGAGCTTCCATTTCCTAATCCGTAAGATGTGAAACCCTCATCCGGTGGACGCTTAACGTTAGTTCTGCCCCCTGTCGTTGCCCTCAAAGAGTTCTTCAAAAGAAAGCAGGGGGACCGAAAAGGGGAGGAAAAGACAAGCTACAACGCAGGGACCGAGGGTACGGGTCAAAAGCAGACCACAGGGAGGGGTCTTGACCAGGTAGCCAGGGACTGTGGGAACTCCCAGAACAGGGCGGAGATCACGGGAGGACTAAAGTGGGGCTTAACCAGATGCGGTCTTTCAAGAAACCCAAGATCGATCCCAGCCAATGGCGAAGTGCCCTGTGGGGCGACCAGAGAAGCGGAGCCAAGCGTCTATATAAAATGTTTATTTTTGGAGGACTGTGTGGTCTGGTGTTTGGGAGGGCACTCACCCCGACCAGGCCAACCATACGGCTGGAAACTGAAGGCAGGAGGCGGGAAGTCGGACACGGCCCGCCCTACCCCCCGCACGCCCCAGACCGGGGGCTGCTCTGCTTTCAAGGCGGGGCGATAGCTCGCGCGGTTTCTGCCCCTGGCATACCCTGAGAACGCCCGTGCCTCCCGGGGTGCCCGGCCCCCTCGGTCCCCCCCGGCCCGATCCGCATGGCCACACACATACGCCCTCTCGGTCTCCAGAAAGCACTGTAAAGCCCAGCTAGCTGCTCTTGCCAGGTTCGAAAAGGAATTTGTCACATTTGCTCACTTCTGGTCTGTGGTCTTCCTTGCTCTGTCTCCCACTCTCAGTACCCCCCACCCGAGCCCTGCCTGACTCCCTTCTCTGGGACAGCAGACCCAGGGAGCGGCGGGCCTCAGCTCTCCTCCTAACGGACGGGGGGGGGGGGGAAAATACCCTGTGAGGCGTCACCGCCAGGGCTCCCACCCCCAAGGGCCGAGCCCAGGCACCGGGGAAGAGACCCGCCTCTCACCCACACATACACGCACAGCGAAGAACCAAACCGACAGAGCAGACGCATAAAGAAACAACCGGGCCAGCAAGGAGGAAGGCAGGGTGGCCCCCAGTGGCTCCCTGCACCCGTCTCAGCCTCTCGTCGTGCGGCTCAGCCATCGGTGGCCAGGATGACGGCGGCCCCGAAGATGCCCACGCTCTCTCCGAGGAGCTTCATCTGGTTCCAGAACTCCACGCGCCGCGTGTTGTGCCAGTAGGCCACGTTGCCGTCAACGAGCAGCATGACCGGGGGCAGCAGGACGGCCAGGATCTGGGCAGCCAGCGTCACGTAGTAGCCCGACAGGAAGGCCAGCGCCAGGACGCCGTACAGCACGAAGAACAGCTGGATCATCAGCTCCCCTCCCGGGAGGTGGTTCAGATACGCCAGCCGGTCCTCCTTGCTGTGCTGCAGCGAGTAGGCCTGGAGACACACCTCCGCTAAGTCTCTCCGCCAGGCTGCGGAGCCTGTCCGGGGAGGCCTGCCCCGGAGCCGCCGCCTGAAAGTCAGCCTTTCCGAGCTGGGCTTCTGACTCCCATCTCGGACCTGGGGCTCTCTGAAAGCAGGGCCCGCGTTTCCCCCACAGCCTTGGGAGCTCACAAGGCCAGGGCCTGTCTCTCCTCACCTCGGGGGCTCGGAAGGGCAGAAGTGTGTCTCCACAGCCAGACCGGGGCTCTCGGCTCTGAATACACAGCTCTGCACGTGGAATATGGCGCCCAGGAACTAAGAAGGAGCCGAGTGACCCGGAGCCTGTCCAGGTCCCCATCCACACTGGCCCCCGCCTAGGTCCTCCACGAGGAAGCACCGTAAGTGGCTACCCTAGGCAACCTCCACCAGCTCTCAGTGGTAGAGCCCCATCTGGGGCCTGAACCCCACCAAACCTCTCTTCTGTCCCCTCTCCCGGCCCTCCGGGGGGCCGAATCCATGAGAGGACCCGTCCATCTCATTCTCCTGACTCTCAGGCTTGGGACTGACAGGTCAATCCAACCTCTTCTCTCCCCGGTGGCAATAATGTTGGAAGGGACCCTCAGCCAGGTCTCAGGCACCGGAAGCCCGAGGCCCAGAGGCTGGCTGAGGCAATTCTCAGGAGGCAGGCCCCCAGGAACACCATGCCCACCTCCCTGGGTTCTGCCAGGCCTGGGCTCGAACCTCGCGCCCAGGCAAGCACTTCCAGCCAACGGTCCCCCAACCTACCACGCAGATGAGGTAGATGCCCAGGAACACCTGGCCGGTGGACTGGAGGGAGCGGCTGCGGGGCTTCCGGCGGTACAGCTCCCCGGCGCCGCTGGCCAGCACGAGAAAGCCGCCGATGATGGCCACCGTGCGCGAGTACATACGGACCTGGGCCGGGGGGAGGGGACCCAGTCAGCAACCACAGCTACATTTCTCCCGGCTGTCCAGAGCACAGAGCTGCCCGTCTCTACACACCCCATTCCGTCTCGATAAACCCTCTTACCAAGTCCAAGTGTGGTGGGCAGGTGCAGCAGACAAAGATAATTCTTTTAATCAGAAGTGGAAACTGAGGCCCGGAGGGGTTAATAAAATTGTCCAAGGTCCTACAGAAAGTGGCAGAACCCAGATGCCAAGTGTTGCCCCAGCTCCACCCACGGGCATGCAGACTCCAATCCCAATGTTTTTTCTGCTATATGGTGCAGAGTCTGTGCCTTTAAGAAAACCACGGATCTCGCGGTCCTGGAGCTGTTCGCGCATTTGCCTCCCCTCCCGGACTGACAGCGTATTCCTTGAGGGTAGTGCCTTTGTCCAGGCTCATCTCCGAGCCTGCAGCCCCTGGCAAACATTCTGGCATTTTAAGGTTTAAACGCTGCACAAGATTAATTAAATTTCATAAAAATCAGATGGTTGGAACCGGTACTCTCCAAGGCCCCGTTTGCCCTATAGTCTGAGATTACTAAACTAATGGTTTAAAGGGTTCTGGGAACTAGGTGACCTGGGTTCTGGTCTCACCTACAGTGCTAACTGTGGTGTGACTTTGGGAAAGTCTGTCTCTCATCTTCGGACCTCAGTTTTCACACTCTGAAAGGCAGTTCTGTGTGGTCCCTAAGGTCCTTTCATTCATCCAGTCTGTAATAACTTCCACAAGCCTGGGGGTTCTGCCTTCCCAGGCTTCACACTGTGCACCTAGCTGGCACCCAACTGCCCCGGGGAATGGCCTCTGGCTCCCTATCCCCCATCATCCCTTAGGCCGAGGTGCTCACCTTCAGCCAGTCCCCGTAGTGGACGTAGCCCCCGATGTAGGCTGCATAGGTGCTAATGGCCAGCTGGAGTGCGGCCCCCAGCGCGAACCAGCGCCGCTTCACTCCAAAGGACATGAAGCTGGCGCACAGCACGGCCGCCCCCAAGTCGAAGTACAAGTAGGGCACTGGGATGTCGGGCTTCCTGTGAGCCGGAGAGGAATAGAAGTAAGGGGGACAGGATGAAACGGGAGAAGAGCCCTCGCGACCCCTTGAGTTCCCACAAGCTCCAATGCTCCCCCAAACCGGGGCCCTTCTCACGGCCAGGACCCCCGCACTACGCTCGATGCCCACCTTGCCCCAGACCAGAGCCCCTAACAAGTCCAAGGTCCCAATTCCTCCCCAGCCCAAGGGTCCCAACTTCTTCCCCACCTCACCGCACCCGCGTTCCTGGGGCGGGCTGTACCGCCCCCCCACCGCGTTCGGCGGCCGCGTGGGCCCGCTCACCGTCGCGCCTCGGCCCTTTCAGCGTACAGCATGAGCTGGCTGAAGCAGCCCCAGAAGGGGCAGCGTGTGAGCAACACCGCTCCGAGCTGCATGATCAGCTGCAGCATCCACCGTCGCGAGCCCACCTTCGAAGCCATCTTGAGGAAGGGCAGTCCGCTGCGGCGTCACCCCCGACGGGGAGGCCGGCGCCAGGATGGGCCACGCAACTTCCGGGTCTTGCGGCGCGCAGGAGGGTATGGGGGGGGGAACGCATTTTTTTTTTCCTTCCGACGGGAAACAACGCTCTCGCTCTCTAGTTCCGGACCGAAGGAGGTGTTCCAGCAGCGGAGTTCGCCCTTAAGTCCCCTCATGGAGACACAAGGATCTCTCCTGTGGCTGCAAAATTGAAAACTATAGACTAGAGGAAGGTTCCTTATCAGAACCGTGGGCAATAAGTTGATGTAATGAAGCGACCTAGTCTTTGACTGATGGTAGACCTGGACTCCAATTCTAACTCCAACTCTAACGGTGACTTTGGGTATATCACCTACACTTTCCAAGACCCATCTCTAAAATGGAGAGGACATCTACCTCAGGGTTGTTCTGATGTTTACATGTGGGAGTGTTGGTACTAGCTCATAGTAGGGTGTGTGTAAACACACACACAAAAATCTCTTTGCTTTTGTTTAATTTCAGAGTAAGGTGTTCCCTTGGCTAGGTCACTTGTAGACAAGTCTGGCTTTCCCTCTGTCCCCTGAGAGAAGAGTTCAGATCTGATGTGGATATATGGGACATCTCAAATCAGTCTATTCTCTCCAGCTCCAATGCTCCCGCTCTAGCCCAAACTACCATCTTTTGTTGGTTTAACTGCAGCAGGCTTCCAACTGGCCTCCTGGCTTCTCCTTTGGCCTCCTTGTTTGTTCTCAGCTCCCGTTTGATGTTTTCATAACCGTCAGGTACCCTTATTTTGAATCTCTGAGCACATTGTTAATTATATATTTGGGATTTTTTTGTCAATGACCAGATTAACAATAGATTGTGTGTTCCATGAGGGCAAAGTTTCTGCTCACAGCCTAGTGTAAGATGCATTCTGTACACATGTGCTCAATAGATACATGAACAAAGGATGTTGCCACTATGTCTCATTCATAGTAGGTACTCCGTGATTATCTGTTGAATAAATGGGCAAAAGTCCCCGGCACTCCAGAATTGCCACCACAAAGCCACCCCACCCATCTTCCTGCACCCCCTTCCACCCTGCAACGCAAATTCATCTTCCCATATTGAAGCTGAGACTCTACAAGCACTCCCACTAGACTATTTAATTCCCTAATTAGACTATCCTAATTCCCTGAGGCAGGGAGAGGGGCCTCATGTCCAAAGAGTATTTCTGACAACATGAATTACAATTTCCCAATCAGCCAGTGAAAGCTGAATAAAACACCTCTCAAACTTTTTACAAAGTCACTGGGATAAAGAGTGGGTATCACAGAAACGTGATGGAGTGATAGATATATTCATTCAAAAAAAACCTAGGGAATAGGATTGTATACATGCATGCTGGGTTGGGGGTGGGGGAAAGGAATCTCCAGGCAAGGGAATGAGAAAAAGCCTGGATTAAAGGCCATCTTGTCTATCTCTGTCCATGTGCCAGTGACAAATACCTGAGATTAAGTCTTCCACAGGTACATAGCATAGAATCAAGTTTTCAATTGTTGTTGGTTTTTGTCTGTTTTTCCCAGTCTCCGCACCCATCCTTGATTCAAATGTGACAAGACGCAGCGCCCTCAGGAAGGAGCTGAGGTGTTGAGGATGACCGGAACTGGGACAGTATACATCCATAATATAGTTCTAGGAGCCTGGCTGGGGTGTTGCCCATGGAAGCAATACCCCTACCCCATCCCACCACCCTCATGACTTTAGCAATAACGGAGGCCAGGGACACGTGTGGGGAGGGGCAGGAGGCCAGGATTAACAACGCTTCCCTTGGTTCTCAGCCCGCCCCAGTTTCCTCCGGTCTTCAGTCTCTACCTTTTGCTGCCCTAGTCCCCAGAGGGTTGTTGAGAAGCACTAAGGGCCAAATCCCTCTTTCTAGGGTTGGGAAAGATGCTGGCGTTGTGCTAGGTCAGACAATAGGTGAATGGGAGGGTCAGAGGCTCTGAGAGAGGAACACAGCCATTTGTCCCCCTGCCCCCCGACTCCTCCCACTTCTGCCTGGGGTGACAACTGAGCTGTAAAGACTTCTGAAGAACAGCCGTCCCCATCTCTATCTGCTCTCCCTCCAGCTGCCTCCACTTCTCTCTGCATCACCCCCCCCGCCAACCTCTCCAGAGGAGTCTCCAACTGCCTAGCTCCTCTGAAGCCCCGCCTGCACTTGCACTCTGCCACGGCCAGAGCCACAGTGACCAGCACGGTGCCCAGGATACCCGGTGAAGTAGCCAGAGTCTCAGCCAGGCAGAGCCGGGCCTCCGTGCTGCTCAGCACCACCCCCGACTGGCGGAGGGCCAGCATACGTTAGGTTGCCCGGGTTGGCCACCCACAGAAGTGCCACAGGTGAACCAAGCTTCTCAAAGGCCCACTGCAGGTCACAGTGGTACAACCGGGGGTCTTTGGCCAGCAGCAGCCGCATGCTAGCCATTCCAGTGTCCACCGTCACCTTAAAACCAAAGTGCTACAGCCAGTTGCCTATAAGAGAGGGGACACCCAGCACCAACAAGGCTGCAAAGGCCTCAGCCTCGAGCTTACTGATGTCATTCCCACCAGAGAGAGCACCTCCAGGCCTGGCATGGTGGCCAGGCCCCATATAGCAGTTCCCAGCCAGCCAGAGTCAGCGTAGACAGAGGAGGCCTCCGAGCCTGGCTGTGCCCAGCTCCGTCAGCCGGCTGTGACTCAGGTCCAACGGCTCCAGATTCCCCAGGCCCCACAGGCTGCAGGGGTCCGGGCGACGAGCAGGTTGTGAGAGCAGTCCAGGGGGAGTACAAGGCCCAGGGTGGTGGAGAAGTCCAAGGGCAGGCAGGCCAGCTGGCTATGGCTGAGGTGCAGCCGCTCCAGGAAACCCAGGCGCCCCAGGGCTCCACCGGCTAGATCCCACAGGACACTGGGGGAAAGCAGCAGCACCCAGGCCACCACAGGCCCTGGAAGGAGCCCCCTGGCAGGCGACTCGGATTGTCGTGGCTCAGCTGTAGGAGCCACTCTGCCAGGGAGTCTGGGAGGGAGGCCGCGAGGGTGGAGGCCGCCCACAGTCCACAACACTACCCGTGGCCAGACAGGTGCATGGTGCCGGGCACACTGCCGCCAGGTTCCCAAGTTAAGACCGATGGCACCAACTGTGGCCATGGCCACTGTGAGGAAGGAGTGTTCACACAAGCCCCATCCCTGCCCCAGGAGGCCTGCGTCAGGCACTCATGGATACATCGACCTTTGTGCCTCACTCCTCTACCCAGGACTCCGGGGAAGCGTGGGCATGCTGGGGGGAGAAAAATAAAGACACCATTCAGGGGTCTCACCATTCGCCATGTCCCCCAACCTGGTCTTAAGGACACCTCCCTCCATCTCCCACAAATCTACCTGCGACTGAGGCTTCTGGCAAGAGCCGTCACAGCCCGAGACCCCGGCATCCTGATCCGCCACCCCAGCCACTTCTCATTCCCTTATTCCTACTAGGATGAAAAGCTATCAGGGAAGATGGCCTTTCTAATCCCCGCACCCCTTCTTTACTCCCCCTCCATACCCACCCCTACTTACTTCTCACCCAGCCCAGGACCAACTCTGCCTCTCCTGCCCCTAAACATTCCCTTGGTCACTCAGCCAGCTAACAGTTGCAGAGTCATTGTTCTGCAAGAGGACACAGCCTTGCCCACCTCCTGGCCTAATCGGACCACTGAGGTCAGGGCGCAGGCCACGGAAGTTAACACACTCACCGGTATTCCTGGCACCCCCACCTGCCGAGTGCATTCCCAGCCCGGGAGTGACAGTGGAGAGAAGCTCAGCTCTAGTTACCTGCCCTCCTAGAACCCCAGCCCCAAGCAGGAAAGAGATGAGCTCTCGGGGTAGCCAGGGCACTGAGAGAGGATAGGGGGTGGGGGTGGGGGGCAGGTTGAGGAAATCTCCAAGCCTTGTGGCCTTGTATCCAGGGGACCAGGACCCCGCCCTGCTTTCCCAAGAACACCTCTCCCCATCTCACCACAGCCTTCTCCCCCTGAGCCCCACACCCTGCTCTATCTCTTGCCCGGATGGCAGCTTGAGGGACCTTGGCAGTCTCAAGTCACCACATCACGTGTCCACAAGTCAGGAAGGAGCCAGGCATCTCTCATTCATTCTGTGTTGTCTGCCTAGGACATGTGCCGCCATCCATAATCCACCTGGGTCTTGGTGGATACAAAGGGAGGCGATGTTCTCTCTTGCTCTCACTAGGCCAAATGTCAAATACCCCATTCTGGGCTTCGAGGAGGGTCCAGCACCACCTTCTGAAATAGAGGGGGATCTGGGACCAGGTTGTCTGTCCCCAGCACTTCCGCCTCGCCGTAGGAGGCCAACCAAACAAGTTACTTTCTAGGGTTCCTCGTGTGCTCACTAGCCCCACCCAGCAACCTCTTAAGAGAATCATAATGGCCATATGGAAGAGATGGTTACCAAGGGCCTGGCGTCTCATTAAAGGCTTCATTTAATCCTCAGCTGAGATATTCATTTTACGAAGTTAACTAAGGCTCGGCAAGGACACTATAAGTTGCCAAGTCATACCGCTAATTAGTGGCAGAGGTGACATCTGACACAACCTCGACCTGTCTGAATCCAGCCATGCTTCTGACCGCTAAACTACAGTGCCCGCTGTCCCGCATGCCAGCCAAACGCCCCTCGAAGAAGTTAAGGTCGACAGGTGAATAACAGAGACTATCTCCAGAATGGATAGAACTTAGGATATAAATCTGACCCCCCGGTTGATCAGATCCAAGCCCCTTTGAAACAATTCAAGTGATCTGGCTCAAAGAAATTATGGTGAAAAATTCTAAAACTCACTGTCAACCAACTTTGAGGGGCGCCTGGCTGGCTCAGTTGGTAGACTGTGCAACTCGAGATCTCGGGGTTGTGAGTTCGAGCCCCACATTAGGTGTGGAGATTACTTAAATAAATCCTTTTTAAAAAATTAAAAGGGGATTCTCTCTCTCTCCATGCGTCACTCTCTCCCACTCCCCCGCTTGCGCGTGCTCTCTCAGTATAATAAACATTAAAAAATTATAAGGGCGCCTGGGTGGCTCAGTCAGTTAAGCATCTGACTTCAGCCCAGGTCATGATCTCACGGTCTGTGAGTTCGGGCCCCACGTCGGGCTCTGTGCTGACGGCTCAGAGCCTGGAGCCTGCTTCGGATTCTGTGTCTCCCTCTCTCTCTGCCCCTCCCCCACTCATGCTCTGTCTCTCTGTCTCAAAAATAAATAAACATTAAAAAAATTAAAAGAAAAATAGTTAACAAAATCCAAAGCGTATTAGGAGGCCAGTTACCTAAAACATGACGACTTTAGGCGCTCACAAGAGCACACCGAAACCAAGTTCCGCTCAGACAACTCTAATTCCTTTTTTTGATAGGGTTAACCAGATGACTGCCGCAGACCAACATCCGGGTCTTATTCAAGTCTCTCATCATAATGAAAACGCAGAAGACAGTTTACATAAATTGGAACTAACACGACACCAGGACGGACAATTGCTATATTAGAGTCCGGATTTTTTCAAAGCCCTTAACAGGTTGGAATAGTTGGCTGAAAAAAAAAAACCATTTCACTGGAGAAGCCGAGACAGCTCCCAGCCACATTCGCGTGCCCCTGACCCAGGGACTGGGAGGACAAGGAAACATGCGGAAGAGCAAGGACCGGCACGCGGGAGACCTGAGCTCCAGCCACAGTTCTAGAAATCAGCTGCTGCTTAGGACCAAAGGGCAGAGTGCCACGGGTTGCTTCTCAAAGCAATGAAAGTGTTCGAGTAGAAGGGGCGCCTGGGAGGGCTCAGTCGGTCGAGCGTCCGACTCTTGATTTTGGCCCAGGTCATGATCTCACGGTTTGTGAGGTCGAGCCCCGTGTCAGGCTCTGTGCTGACAGTGCGGAGCCTGCCTGGGATTCTCCCTCCCCCTCTCTCTCCCTCTCTCCCTCCCCCTCCCCACTTGCGTGCATACATCTCTCAAAATAAACTTAAAAAAAACATTTAAAAATTTTTTTTTAACATTTATTTATTTTTGACAGACATAGAGACAGAGTATGAGCAGGGGAAGGGCAGAGAGAGAGGGAGACACAGAATCCAAAGCAGGCTCCAGGCTCTGAGCCGGCAGCACAGAGCCCGATGTGGGGCTCGAACTCACAGACCGCGATATCATGACCTGAGTCGAAGTCGGCCGGTTAAACAACTGAGCCACCCGGGCGCCCCAAAAAAAACATTTTAAAAGAAAGTGTTCAAGTAGAGACAGTCTGTCGAGGATGCTAGAGAGAGGATATTTCAACTGGAAGGCTGGACTATTCCATCCGAACTCTGACACCTCCGGCATCTCTAAGTGCTGAGCTTCTGCTGCTGCCTGGACCATCCCGCTTGCACGATGTTCCCACAGATTTCTGCACATCCTTCCCATAGCCAGGACGTGAGGCTGACAGCAGGACGCTTACAGAAAGGCTAATCTGAACAAAAACCAAAGCGTATCTGATGACAGCCTCCATCTGCAGGGGGGAAGGGTGCATTACTGCAACCAGAGATATTCCCAGCAGAACTCCCTTCTCCATAGCACAGACCTGAGGAACACCCTTGGCTGTACCCAACTATCCGCCTTCTGTGTCTGTGCCTGAGTCACTTGACATGACGAACATGAAGTCACACAGTGGGCATCTGGTTATACCCTAAATGCACGAGTACGGACCTGAGCCACCATGGCCTTACCCCCGTGTGTTTACTCACCACTGGACACGTACTCCTTCACCCTCGTCAAACCTATGGACTCACCAGCAACTGTCCTGTCTTCTCCTTCCTTCTTCTTCATAGTGGAAGAAAGCCCCCCTCCTGTCAGAGACCAACACATCTTCTGCGGCCCCGGTTCTCACCTCCCATCCTTGTGGAGTTCGCAACAAGGTAGTAACTCCTGAGCACCTGGCTCCAGCCGAGTCCTCCCCCCGGACCCCAGGCTTGTCGTGCCGCTGCCCGTCCGCCAACTGTGCTTCGGTGTTTCGTGGGCAAGACAAGAACGGCAAAATGAGACTTGATTTTTCCAGAACCTCCTCCTCCCCCCATGTTCACCACCCACACAGAAGCCGCTCTCCGTTCCTCTCTCCCTCACCACCTTGGCCTCAAACCATATCCATCAGCGAGCCCTGTCGGTCGTGAAGTCATCCGTCACCACCGCGTCTTGCCTAGGTTCCTGCAACAGGCTCTTCCTGCAGCGTTCTGCTTCCACCTTTGCCACCTGACCTCAGACTAACGTCCTGGATGGCTTAAAGCCCTCTAACGGCTCCCCGCTGTGCCAAGGACAGACTCCAGGACCTACAATGGCAACAAGGCCTGGCATGACCGAGTTCCAATCCTCTTATCACCTTTGACTTGGCACCTGCTGTTCCCTCTATCCAAGCACTCTTGGCTGGCACCTCGTTCAGCTTTCTGCTTAAAGGACAGCTCAGAGACCACCCCAAAATATTCCCTTCAGAGCAGTACACGTGCACCCCTACACTAAGCATGAGCAGCTGCTCAAAACTAGGAGAGAGCTCAGAATAAAGGGGCCAGATTTGAAAAAGTAAGGGGCCAACCACTACTTGTAGTCCCTCCACTAAAACTAACTGCTGCAAGGGCGCCTGGGTGGCTCAGGTCATGGTCCCAGGGTGGTGGGATCAAGCCCCACGTTGGGCTCCGTGCTGAGCGTAGAGCCTGCTTAAGATTCCCTCCCTCTCTCCCTCTCCCCACTGACATTTGTGCTCTCTCTCTAAAATAAAAAAAATTAGGGGCGCCTGGGTGGCTTGGTCAGTTAAGCAACCAACTCTTAATTTCGGCTCAGGTCATGATGTCACGGTTCATGAGATCAAGCCCCGTGTCAGGCTCTGGGCGGACAGTGCGGAGCCTGCTTGGGATTCTCTCTTCCTCTCTGCCCCTGCCCCACTGGTGCTCTCTTGGTCTCTCTCAAATAAATAAACTTAAAATTGTTGAAGTCAGCATCAGAAGGGTTAGTTGGGAGAAAGGAAAGAGAAGTTAGCTGAGAGAGAAGTCACTAGAAATATACTTCCCCCTCACCTCACTTTGCCTGTTTAGGAAGAAGAGATTTAGTTCCACTTTAGACTTTTCGACAAAATTGGAAGTTACAGGAAAATGGGACAGGAAGGCCACGACCTGACCAGGGTTGGTCCCAGCTGCCAAGGCACAGGGCTGCTGTGTCCACCTCGCTCCTCATCTCCCGTGTCCTTTACTGGTCCCTTGTCCTCTTGCCAAGCTTGACATCAGGCTTTCCTCAAATCCCAGTCAGTCACTTTTCATCTCGACTCAAGCAACTTCAAATAGTTATTGAACTGGTAACTTTCACATTTCTACCTTCAGTCATACAACGGCTGGGAGCTAGGGAAGAACACGAACCTGAGACAGTCACTATTTCTGCCGAGGAGCCTCAAAATTCCCCATTTGACCACTCAAGAGAAACCTAAACAAGCAACTAAAGTGCAAGTCATACAGGCCACGTGACCTGAGTGATACCGAACAATTCGAGGCATCACTTTCCATTACTTAAAAGGTCAAGGATGACTTCACAGGTGGCTTTGAAGCAAGGCATCGTAGGACCAGACGGACAAGATAAAGTAAGGTAGGCCGGGAGTGATCTGAGAGGTCACCGAGCCCCACACCGTTTCTCCAGAACGATGCTAAGATGCTAAGATTGTCGAGTGAGGCAACCAGTTGGCAGGTTTCTTTGACATCGTGAAGCACACTGCACGTCAGAAACACAAGGGGCAGGGAGAGAGAAGTGTCTTAGAATCTGGAGGGTATGAAAGATGTTAACGGGGCGGGGGGGGGTGGGGAGGTGCTGGAGGGAAAATGTTGACCTTATCTTCTAGTTTCCAGATACTGAGCCACGTAAGGCCTTTAGAATATAAAAGGACAAACTCGTTTTGAATCTTCCTTACCCGGCGGCCGTCTATGACCAGTGGATAGCAGGTGCTTGGTGATCATCACGCCAAACCCCTGAAGTGTAGGCCGTACGTGCTGATGATTTCGAGTTTCTCAAAAGGGAATTCTCTGGCACGGGCAGACTCCGGCAGTGATGAGAAAGCAAATCCATCGCGCAGACAAGGGCCAATCCCAGTCCCCAGACTGGCGCCTGCCGCTCTCCCCGCTGCTCGCCCTGCCGCGTTGCGGGGCCTGGCCTTCTATGTTCCCACCGCAGCATCCTCCCTGCCAACGGGATAGACTCGACTGTCTAGACTAGTCGAGTCTATCCCGGTGTAGGACTGAAAGCTCTCTACGCCTTTTACGAACTAGTGTGTCTTGTGGAAGAGCCGATTGCGACACACACATTCTTAGCTTCGAAAATGTCGAGGAGCCTTTCCCCTGAATCACTGGCTCTGGGCTGAAGCCCCCCGACCGAATGCTGACGCGCCTGAGCGATTTTCGGAGCAGCAAGCTGCTCAGACTCTTGGCAGCACAGACTCAGTATCAGCTCACCGCAGGAAGGCTCCCCATGCCCTACGGACGGTTCTAGGCAACAGTAAACCCAAAGGCACGTGGCAGCGGGAGGGCATCACGGGCCAGGGTGGAAAGGTCTGTGTGCATGCGGGGGGTGGGGTGGGGGATGCCGCCAAGCCAAGGAGACATTGCACAACTACCTGTACGTGTGTCATCAGAGACGCGAGCCCTCCGCACCACACTCAGCAGTTCGGTGTTCTTCTGACCTAGCGGGCGACCTCACCCGCGGCCCGGGTTCCATCCTACACCCGGCGAAAAGTGAGCGGCGCACACGCCGTCAGTTTGGAGAGTCACAGAGCAGTAGGAGGCGTTGGCGAGTGGCTAAAAGCCTGGGGGTTTGTTCCGGCTCCACCGCCACAGGCAGCAGTCACTCAGCCCCGTGGGAACCCACTCTCCTTTTGTAACGAGGGCTTTTCAAAACATAATCAGAGGAATCCCCTGGACTACAGGGCAGAGATAGGTAAGACCTGTGAGAGACAGAGGACAGACCTCTGAGACCCCCTCCCCACTTGCCTGACTGCTCTGCGTATCGGCCTCACTTAAAACGCCGCCTCAAGAAAGACTTCTAGGGGCCTCTGGGTGGCTCTGTAGGTTAAGCATCTGAAGTCTGTTTCAGCTCAGATCATGATCTCACGGTTCGTGAGTTCGAGCTCCATGTCAGGCTCTGTGCTGGCAGTGCAGAACCTACTTGAGATTCTCTCCCTCTCTGCCCCTCCCTGCTCACTCGCTCTGCAAATAAATTTAAAAAAAAATTTTTTTTTTTTAAATAAAAATACAGACAGACTTCTAACGCAAAGCTGGAGCCTCTGACAATCACCTAATCCAATCTCATCCCCAGACCCAACCATCCCAGGATCCAGCTGACGTTTTCATTATTTACAGAGCACCTTCTAGGTATTAAGCATTTTAAGTATCTTCTTTAACTTTCACACCAATCCCAGGAAAGGAGTAGGAGTTTCATGTTTACAGCTGGGGAAGCTAAGGCTCAGCCTTGTGAAATGACTTACCCACGGTCTGAAAGTGAAGAAGGGGAGGTGTGGAGACGTGTCACGCCACCAAAGCCCCTGTTCTTTCTTCTTCACCTCACTGCCTTTCACACCGCTTTAACTCCACCTCTTGAAGGGCTTCGAGTTGCCCCACATCGCTTCATGAACTACAACTAAAGAGCCAAAAGTGCTTCCTACCAGAAACCGTCGCTACCTATGGTCTCCCATTCACAGACCTGGAGACCGAAGGGGAGGAAGGGACGGTGTGGGACACGTGACACAGCGCGCTTCCTCCCAGCCTTCTAGTTTCCACGACTCACACTCACTACACTTTAACGGCATCTCTTAGCGTTTCTAGAGCTTACAAGGCCCCTCTCCTTTCTCCCTTTTACCTTCTCCAGAAGCTTACACCCCTATGCAGACTAAATTGAAGGCCTGGTACTTTAAACCTAGCTCTGGCCAGGGGCACCTGGGTGGCTCAGTCGGCTGAGTGTCCCACTTTGGCTCAGGTCATGAGCGTGCGTTTTGTGAGTTCGAGTCACGCATCGGGCTCTGTGCTGACAGCTCAGAGCCTGGAGCCTGCTTCGGATTCTGTATCCCCCCCCTCACAAAAATAAACGTGAAAAAAAAAAAACAATCTAGCTCTGGCCAATGGCAAGTGGGTATGAAAGTACCCAACCAGTCTTCTCCTGTTTTTCTTCCAAACAGTCCATAACAAACCACCTTGCATACGTGCCCACCCCTCTGTGCCCCTAGCCTGCTCACACGCACCTCCCAACCCAGGATCCCCTTCTTTAATTATATACTTCGCCTTGTATCACTGGGAGAGCTCCAGGAGGTGGAAGGAGAGAGAATAAAGAGTAGGAAGCAGAGACGCTAGAGGGAAAGATTACCAAACATGTACTGCCCCCTCATACCCCTTCCCCCTGGGTCTCTAAAGCACGTACAAACGTGAGACATGAGTGATGGTTAAAAAAATTTGGGTTTTATTGTTTTTGCTAAACAATACTAAAAAAAAAAAAAATTCATTTTGAAGGCAGGGCTTGAATTATTTAATTTTGATCCATTTATTTAATTAAAAAAAAAAAGGAAGGGGAAAGAGATCATGGCCAAAAAGATAGTAGTTACCCCCCACCCCACCCCCAAAGCTCCAGCCAGTCACATGAGCATCACCCACTTCCCACTCGGTGCCTGATCCTCAGCCGGCGGCACTCTCTGCCCCCCTGGACTGCCCTGAAGGCAGAGGGGCAACAGGTGCCAGTTTTAGCACTCAGCAGGTTAGTCAAACCAGACAAACTGGTGGGCTAAAGTCCAGAAATTCTCTCCAGGTTTTCTGCCCATCGGCTGAGCACATACAAACTATCGTAAGCTTGTAAAATTTCAGGGGGGTGGGGAAGGGCATAAAAGCAGGAGGTTGGTGGGAGCGGAGAAAACTACAGGTCACCCAAGCGTTCTCCTGGGCTAGTGGCTCTGGATACAGACTTCGAGAGACTGGGAGAGGTGGGCTCCAGGTTTCTTAGGAAGAAAATCGTCCTTCGAGGAGGAGCTGAGACGTGCCATGCAAAATAGTTCTTCCTGCAGAGGGCACAGGAGACAGGGCAGCTGACTCTCCCATCTAGGAGACAGGAGTGTGGTGAGGAAGTTCTTCTAGTACCGTGAAGTAAGACAAAAGGCAGAGGGAGAATCCTGAGGTTTTGGCCGAATGTGACACTGGTACACACACACAGTTAAAGACTAAAAAGCCATCAGGAACCCTCACAGCCGAATCCCACCTGCAAACACCGGCTCTAGAAAGTGCTGCAGAAGATTCTTGCTGTGAACCAAGTCAAGTTAGTTGCCTGGCTATAGGTGGTGGGGAGGGGAAAACATTTTTATTTTCGAAGGGATGAGGTGGGAAGAGCGGCCATGATCTAGTAAAAAGAGACCTGCAAGAAGCAGAAAATATTTAGAGAACATTTTAATATATATTTTCATATATATATTTAAAGTTAAGAAAAATAAAACTAATTCAAGCCATGCCCTGTGCAAAAAAAGAAAAAAAAAAAGAAAAAGAAAAAAAAAAGACAAATTTAAAGTGAGACCTCTGTCTGCTGCTCTAGTCTCGACTTCAGTGTCACAGTCAACTTGTTACTTTTATTTTGGAAGAGAAGATGTAAAAGTTTCTTTCAATCACTCAGAAGGCAAGTGAAGCCACTTATAAAAACAGAACGGCAGGGACAGACTAGGAAAGTCAAAGGTGAAAGGGCAGAGCAGGAAAGGAATTTTCAAAAATAAAATTAACAAGGTGACTGTTCCAGAAGAGGGCTGTGAAAAGGACATGGTGGACCGAAGTCTGTTAGTCAAGTAATGATTCAACTTTTTAAATTATTCTCTTGTTCTTTTTTGTTGGGTGTTTTGTTTGTTCAAGTCTAAGATTTGGAAACGCTGACCCTTTGTTAACAAGAGCCAACAGGAAATATAGGATCCCTTCCCTCCCCCGGCCTGCCTCCGCCGAAGCCACCACCACCGCCTCGCTGGCTGGATGCTGGGAGAGTCCTCCATGTGTGTGGACTCAGGATGACAGGGCAGCCTCCTTCTGTGGTTGCTGGGCTTGTGAACGCTGCAGTATCTTTTGGCTTTCCACGTCTCTAAAATGTTTTTCAACCTGAAAGAGACCAGTTCAGCCTAGGTCAGAACAGGAGACGGGCACCAAGGCCTCCCCAGCAGTTCACTCCAGGGCGCCGCAGCCTCCTGAACTATTCGGGCATCTCTGCCCTTGCTGTCTGCTGGCCTTCCCGGGCAAAGGTAGGCAGAGGCTTCTAGTTTCAACCACACTTGCTGCAGCTTTGGCTAAGACTGTCTAAAAGAAAGTGAGTCTCCAAGCTAGAACACAGTGCGAACGGAGATTATTATGACCCAAACTCCCTCGCCCCTCTCCATGTAAGTGCAGAATGAAAAGCTGACAGGGAATTACGGTCTTAGACTTCTGACATCCACCGTGTTGGTCTCTCAATACTCAGAGTGGTTTTTTTTCCCCAGTGCTGCAATGCAACCTAGACAGTCATGTGACATATGCAGGGTCAGAGACCCAACAGCAACTCAGTTCTACCAACCAGCCAGCCCCTCCTGAGAAGAACCCAGCCTGGGAGGAGAGGAACTGCTCAGGCGCAATACCACGGACCGGTCTGGCTAATTCCAAAAAGTCACAGGGCAGAGGACACGGGGCTGGCCGCCTGTTTACTGCACACTGCCCGGCGGGTTCCATCCCCACAGAAGTGGCCAAACCGTAGGCTCCGGAGCGCTGCAGTGCAGGGGACATGTGGCGAGGCAGGGCTGCTCTCGGGCTGCTAGGTCGGAGGCAGGGATTGCAGTGCAGTGTCCTGCCCTGACGCTGGGGAGGGGTGAAGGTCAAGGAATAATCCTCTCTCTAAAGGTTCATGGCTCCTTTACTTACTATTTTGCGTACATGGCTCAGTGCACTCCCCTCTTTGCCTTTACAGTTTTCCACTTGATATGGGGGTGTAATAACAACTTCTTCCATGACTACGATGTTTTTTTCTTGCCATTTACAGTCTTTAATGCTGGAAGGAGAAGAGAGCAGGTGAAAGTTGCCTCTTGCGGCGCCCCACGCCGCCTGCCTGATGAATAAATAACTGCAGAAAACTGACCCCAAGTTCTCAGCTCGCAGCTCAGCCACCAACTAGGCGCCAGCAGCCTACAGGGAAGAGTAGCCAAGACACATCTCCTGGGCCCCAGTGGCTAGGGAAAGCAACGACCTGATGTGCATTCATTCTGAGGAGAGCCCAGAAGAGGCACTCTGAAGCATCAGGGACCTGGAAAACCATGGAAAACTTGGTGGCAGCCTCAGAAGTCCAAACCAAATTGAATTCAAAAAAGGAGCTAGGCTCAGGTCACTAGATGCAACTTAAGTAGCAGCCTAGGGCAGGGGTGGGCAAACTTTTTTCTATAAAGAGTCAGACAGCAAATATTTTAGGCTGTGAGGGCCGTACAATCTCTATCACAACTGCTGAACTCTGCGGCTATACTACAAAAGCAGCCACAGATAATACATAAACAAATGAACAGATCTGCCCTCTGGCTGGAGTTTGCCACCTCTGGCCTAGGGGGAAATGGCACCTTTAGAAAGACAGGAAAAGAAATTCCCCATCTTACTGTGATCTGTACTTTGCCGCCCACCTCCCAAAATAGTAACTGCTCCTCAAACTGGCCCCTCTCAATTATCAGACAGCTGGGCGCTTGCCAGACTGGGAAAACCCATTCCAGTTCACACTCGGGGAAGCACGGGGCAGCTGATATTCCTCAGAGGTCCTCCACATACCTGTAAATGTTCAGATACTCATACCATGGCCTCGAACAGCTCTGATGCCAGCTGCCATCTGTGCACCAGACCCAGGTGGTTAAATAGGGTAACAGAAGGCAGCAGGGGGGAGGGGGAGTGTCAAATGCTTCAGTGTTTCAGCAGCTAGGGAAGCTAGTGGAGAGTCAAATGACTTCTGCTGTGACAAAATGTCTTTTAGGAGGCGGTAACAAGGTGGCCTTCTGCTCTCCCTAACTCCCCACATCTATCCCAGCGCACGATCAGAAAGACAGAGAGACTCGTAACTCCCTTAATAAAAGCACATCGGCTTCTGGAGAAAGGCACGACAAGATCAAAATAATGAAAGAGAAAGCAGAGAAAGCAGCCACGTGTTCTAAATTATGGAATAGCAGTTCGGAAAGGAACTCAGGGTAATCTAATCCCAAACCAAGTTTTGCACATGAAGAAACCAAAGCCCAGAGAAGACAACTTGTTCATGACCGCACCATCCTCCTGTATGGAAGGGCCACGGACACCCACGTCCCTGGACACCCACATGCTGCTGACACACTAACCAGCATCTCTGCTGACTTTCAGGAACACGACTATGTAAAAGCCGGCTACCGCACAGCACAGCCAGGCAGCACTGCCCCCGGGGACAAGGGACCCCTATGCTCCCCCAACTCACGTCTTGTGTATGGTCTGGAAGAGCTGCTGGCCCTCTAGGGAAACACCAGCGCTGATTGCATAGGCCTGGCTCAGCTTCTCCTCCTTCTCTGTCCGTGCTTTGCTGGCAAGCTAGGGTGGGGGAGAGGAAAGAGACTCAGAAAAGCATTCACCTTCATTCTTCCCAACAGTCAGGACCTGTTGAGGAAAGGAGGCTGGAAAAGACTATTTTGGCAGGTTCAGTACTCTCGGAGTTCAAAGGCGAAACATACACATACACATACACATACACAATATGCCAGAGGGGTCACTGCTACTGCGGCAGCATTCCTTCCATCCAGTACTTACTGAGTGCCTAGCACATACCAGACATGCCCTGTGCTGAACTAGAGTACAGCACTGACGCGGGGACTGGACCTGGACGCAGATTACAAACAGAAACATAAACAAAGTAACTACGGACAGTGCCAGGGAGCCAGGAAGAAAATAAACAGGGCGACTTTACACAGCGGGACGGGGAAGTGACCATCAGATGAAAGGTAATGCACACATCTCTATGAAAGGAGAGAATTAAGAACTTTTATCAGCCACTGCTAGATTCTCAGTTTTAGAAATTAATGTCTACAACACCTTCAGAGACCAGAATATGTGGTTCTAAAGACTATCTTTCTGGTACCACTATCTGTGCTCACATGGGAAGCCAAGACCCAAGTAAGCCTAACCCAATACTGTTCACCTTCGACTTGAGCTACCTTTACCCTGCTCTTTAGAAAAAGGAACGGTCTACATTCTACCTTATGTCTGTCCCTTAACTGCCCTCTAGTGGAATGCTCACAAACTAATCAAAGGAAAAGAAATCCTAGTAAAATCTAGTACAGTAGTCGCCCCCCACCCCCCCACCGCCCTTATCCGGGGTCGACCTCGGTCTGGAAGCAGATGATCCTCCTCCAGACATATCGTCAGGTCAACAGCAGCCTAACTAACCTAACGCTCCGTCACAGCTCCTGCGCCATTCACCTCGCTTCGTCACCTCACGCAGGCATTTTATCACCTCACATCATCACAAGAAGGGTAACTAAGAACAGTACAATGAGGTATTTAAGAGAGAGAGCGAGCCATATTTACATAACTGTTATGATAGCATAGTGTTATCATTTTTCTATTTTATAAATAGTTACTGTTGTTAGTCTTAACTGCGCCTAATTATAAATTAAACTTTATCATCGGTACGTATGTACAGGAACAAACCCAGCAGATACAAGGATTGGTACTACCCATGGTTTCAGGCATCCGCCAGGGTCCTGGAACGCACACCCTGCAGGTAAGGGAGGACTACCTTAGTCTACTAAAATCCAGTAAATCCCTCCCAACAGGGGTGGGTTGCCCTGTCAACCCTTATTGCCCCTCCAATACACTTCTAGTCCCCACCCTACACTACTGGTTGCCAGAGACTCCAGAAGTACAAATTCGCTGGAGTGTAAGACAAAACAAATACGCTGGACAAGACAGGTTAAAATGAAAGGCAGACAATGCACCTGAAAGTCAAACAAATGATTTAGAGATTTTTCAGACCCATGAACATTAACAGCTTAGTATACTGATGCTGCCGCTCACTAAAGACATACACGCCAACACACAGGTGAGCACACGTAATCTGTCCCCAAATACCAACTCAGAGAATAGAGATCGTATCTCTTGCACATGCCCAAAGTACCTAAACATTTGGAATTCTTTTTTTTTTTTTTAATGTTTATTTATTTTTGAGATAGAGAGAGACAGAGCATGAATGGGGGAGAGGCAGAGAGAGAGGGAGACAAAGAATGTGAAGCTGGCTCCAGGCTCTGAGCCGTCGGCACAGGGCCCGATGCGGGGCTCGAACTCACAGACCGCGAGATCATGACCTGAGCCGAAGTTGGACGCTCAACCGACTGAGCCACCCAGGCGCCCCACATTTGGAATTCTTAAACATTTATATTCTGCCTAACGGTGACCCTTCAAACCACAGACCAAATATAGTTCTATAGGCAAAGTGTCTAATCGCTTGTTAGCAAGATGGAGCACTTTATTAAGGTATAGGTTTGACTATGAAGGAGAGAAAAGGAGACCTCCGGCTGGGTTATGGGGAGCCCTGCCTCTGAGTTTCAAAGATCCGAGTGAGGGGGAGGGGTGTGAGCACCTCAGACAGACGGCACGCGCAAGGTCATTTCAGTCTCCCTAGGGCAAAGAGGGAAGAAAGGCCAAAACTGCAGTGATCTGACGCTGGGGGTCCTTCCTCACAGGGTCCCCAGTACATGGAGAGAGAGAGAGAGAGAGAGAGCAGCGGTGAATAAATAATCTTCCGAGCCTAGTCCTGCCAACATGGCCCCACCAGGCCAGAAGTCTGCAGAGAAGTAAATGCACGGGGCTGACGGTGTTCCCTGAAGCCTGGGCAATCCCAACTGCAGCAAGAAAGCACTCGGTCTCTCTGCAAAGAGAACCGCTGCTGGTGTGGTTCCAAACAGCAACAAGCAAAACCTAATCACCAAGAAAGCCCTGATAACAAGGAGTCTCCTCAGTCTCACTTTTCCAACAACCCTGTACAAATCTGAAGTCTCCAAAGAAGGAAAAACCGGGGGCAACAAAAGCTCCCGGGATGAACCGCACCCCTACAGGGCTCCTGCGAAGCACAAGTGACCAGGCAGATGTTTATCCTACCCCAGGAAGCAGCAGGAGGGTCTCGCGGTGTGAGGTTTTTTAAAAAGATGTTTATCTCCGAAAACCAAAAACATCTCCCAGGGCTGGGCCTGACAAAGCTGCTTCCATACCGCTTGTGCTGGCTAGACGATACAGACACCCAGAGCGAGACACCCTGGTCATCGACTTGCAGATTAAAAACCTGCCCTCGCCCGCTCAGTGAGAGGAACTGGCTCAGAGAAACCAGGCACCTATGCAGAATGTTTAAGAATGGGAGAGACAAATTAAGCTAGAAGAGAGGTTAAAAAGGCTGGGAGCCACTTTTGAATTTTTGCCAGAGGCATAATGAAATACACGTAAATCTTAGCCAGAGTGATTCACTTGGACAGCCTGAGTAACAGCAACACAGTGACTACAGAACAATGATTTCAAAATACACTTCTAGGGGCGCCTGGGTGGCTCAGTTGGTTAAGCGGCCGACTTCAGCTCAGGTCACGATCTCATGGTCTGTGAGTTCAAGCCCCGCATTGGGCTCTGTGCTGACGGCTCAGAGCCTGGAGCCTGCTTCGGATTCTGTGTCTCCCTCTCTCTCTGCCCTTCCCTTGCTCATGCTCTGTCTCTATGTCTCTCAAAAATAAAATAAAAATGTTAAAAAAAAAATTCAAAATACACTTCTAGCCCCCCAAAATACCTCTTCTAAAGGCTCTGCAAGCAAAGGAGAATAAACTAGTTAATTCTCCATTTCAAGTCACAGTGCAAACAGATCCCTAATGCTAAATAATATAAAAACCTTGGAAAAGTCAACAGAAATCAGAGTCAGCTGTTATTTCCATGTGCCCCAATATCCTCAACCACTCTACCTGGACCTGCAATCGTGGTTTGGGGGGTCTGGATGCACTGCAAACCTGGAAACCCCCAGCTGACAGTGTATGAACTGTATTTTCACGGCAATCTGAAAAACGTTTAAATCGGACATTCAGCTATACACATACGCTTTCACCAGGAACTTGTACAAATGGGGTAATTTCTCCTACAGAGGAGCCTACCCATCAGGCACAAGGACGGTTACTCTCACAAAAGGAGTCTAGAAGTCTTTCTTCCCTCAAAATTGGAATTGAGAAGGGAAGATTGCCTTGTCCTTCCTCGGCAGGTTCCTGAAAACTCATGAAAAACATAGATAAGCCTCCCTTTGTAAAGCAAATAACTATCGCTCTACCCTCAAGTTAGCAGATATAAATTTCCCCGCATCGCATTTTTGTAAACTAATGCATATGTATAAATGGTCCAGTTATTCCAAGATAATAAGTTTACAGTTTCTGTCAAACCGCTAGCGGGAACCAGTAAAGCTGCCCTCAGGAGAGTGCAGAGTGTGCCTTCTAACTTGGGAGGGTTATCAGGATTGTGATTTTTTTTAATTCAATGACCATCACCACACTACATCTATTTTCAATGCAAACATGCTAGTTGCTGGCCTCTCTTCCAATCAAATCTGAAGCACTAACTGGTTAGAATCTCAGTAATAAAGGCACCACTTTACAAACACTGGGTTCGGGCAAGCTGAGAAGCAAAAACCCACAAATGCGTGTTACTAACGTGCATGTGGCTTAACTGAAATGACTGCACGAGACGACTCGTGCTAACCTGCTTCTCCTTTTATTTCGTATGAAACCCGGTGAAAAAGTGATTCCCTGTCTCCTAATCAGCACTTCCTCCTGTGGCCATTTTATATATAGCAACTTGACGTGGGCTACGGAGGAAAGTACAGGAACTTGACATGGGAGCACATCAATATTAAAAGGCACCCAGTCACGCCTGCTGTTGGGTAACCCCGGAGTGAGTGAACTAACGAACACCAACGACACACACCTCCTGCGCTCAGTGGCACGGGGAGAAGGAAGCAGCCACAACAAAACCCAAGCACTACGCACTCCATCTTGTTATTCAGTCACCAGCTGGGCCACCTTCTTTCCACATGCCCAGACCAGGAAAGCACAGGTGCTGTGGGGCACCCGGAGGGATTCCTACCGCAAGTATTTAACAGGCTGTGACAGCTGATACAACAAGGGAAGCAGAGTCCAAAGAGGAACATGCTGGATGTGACCTACTGACTCCGATGAGCCACTCTCAGTTTGTCTTCTCTGTGTACACGGGCTTTCCAACCAGCTGCCCTCACAGAGAGGTCAGGAAGCACCGCAGCTGCTGCCCGCAAGGCCTGGCGGAGGCTGAGGGATGACAGACCGCAGCAGCCAAGAACAACTGTCATCAGGAGGGCCCGCGCTGGTTTCTGTGGTTTCAATTCTGGGGTGCGCTCTTAGAAAGTCCTCCTTCCCACCTAGCAATAAGCGGGCTCTCCAAAATATTTCTTCCAAGTATCAAATCAATATCCCCAAGTCTTCCCGTGCCCTAGCTGAAGGCTCCCGTCTGCCGGTTTCAATAAAATACTGTTCTTTACAAGAATAGAGAGGCACCACACTTCACATGGTTGGGAACTCCAAAAATAGAGTACCCCACTTGCCGCTGTGTCCTAGAATACATAATAATGAATCAAAACACTGAATCAAACAGGAACCGTAGAGCCCAAGAGGCCTGGTAGTGAATATTAAATTCTAAGAACCAACTGGTTGAGTGAGAGCTTACTCCACCCTAAGCACCAAACTACACACTTTACATGTATTAAAGCATTTAATCTGCCCAACAAGCCTATGCAATAAGGGAAGAAAATTCCTCATACTTAATAGATGGAGAAGCTAATCACAGCTGTTAAAAAACCTGCCCAAATCTACCAATCCACGAGTGGGAGAGTGGATTGGGACCAAGCCTGCATTCTTAACCCTGCACTACAAACGGTTCCACCTGCGAGAAATAAGTCTAAATGACTGTTGAAGATATAAATTTGAATGCAAAAGAAAGTATTTTCAGAAAGGAAAAATATTTTAAAACTTAGCTGCCACCTTCTCTTTGTCAATTTCCAGCATTTCCATCAACGTCCCCAGGGCGAACCAACTGTCTGCTCTCTAGCGAAGGATCTCTCTTTTCTGAAAAGGGCCCCACTCTCACCCTAAACCTCAAGGACACCCTTTATTTGTTAAAGGTAATTCATAGCAATGCTTTTCAGAAAACACATCTTATGAGAGAAAGCATGTCAGATAGAAAGCATGGACCCATCATTTTCTTTTCTTTTCTTTCTTTTTTTAATATTTAAGTAATCTCTACATCCAATGTGGGGCTCGAACTCATGACCCCAAGATCAAGAGCTGCAAGCTCCTCTGACGGAGCCCGCCAGCCAGCCAGCCAGCCAGGCGCCCCGTGGACCCATCATCTTCTGATTGGGCCAAGACTAGGGAAGCTAAGTCGAGCAAGTCTCTTGTACTTGCATGTTAAGCTATGTTGAGTGCTTTGAGCTACGATGAAAATCAACCCGCAAATCCAGGGGTCACAGCTGCACCTCAATCTCCAGGCTTCAACACCATCCTGTTACCACGATGCAGCTGCTGTACAATACAGACCAGCCTTGAGTCACAGTCCACACTATAGGCAAAGCTTTTTCTTTCACTGTGTTTAAAACAAAAACTAGTTGTAAGTCAAGAGTTTGTCAGCTATTTGTAAATTATGTCACCAAACACAATTCATGGCTACGACAAAAAAACTAAATCTCCAGGACACTAACTAATCTCCTAGTCCTGAGACCCTGAAACCAGTACTGCCGTGCAACCTGCACACGGCCCTGTCGGAGAGAAAACTGGCTGAGATATAGGCTGAAATTTGACCTCAACGACACATCTCTGAGAATGTGCGCTCAAATTAGCCAGCTTACACGTGGCCGTGAGGATTAAGGGAGACTGGGTGAAAGCACTAGGTGTAAAGCACTGTGTAAATATTAGCTGTTAACATTGTTATTATAACATCATTATTGTTAGCACGGAGAAGGTGGCTTGTGGGTCATTTCAGACAAATTCACACAATCCAACCTTCCTTTAGCCAATGAACTCAGCTACAAGAGCTGCTAGATAGATTTAAGTCCTAAAGAGGACATCTTTCAAAATATAACTGGAATAAGAAATTGGAAATCCCTCTTCACTTCGCATGCCAAAACAGAGGCACTATCTAGTAAGTAAAGAGTTGATCTTATTTGTGATAGTCAAAAAGCCATATGCTGTTGTTTCCTGGGCTCTGAAAAGAGAGAAAGCAAAGCAAAATAGAAGAGCCATTCCCTTACGCCCTCAAAAAGAGATTCCAGCTCAAACCCCTGCCTACCACGCACTAGCTGCAGGAACCCAAGCAAGAGGCACAACCTCTCCGGAGCCTCAGTTCATTCATCTGGGGCCCATCCTGAAGGGTTACTGTTGGGAGTTCAGTAAGCACGTAACACCCAACACGGGTATCGGCTCGTAACTTGTCCCTTCGCTCCCTGAGAACTAATAACCTCCGGGTTAGCTTACTGACAGAACAGCAGAAGTTTCTAAATTGCAGAGATGGACAAAGCAAGCACCTTCCAAATCCACTTGGTTCCATTTAACTTCCTTCCTTCTATCTACCATTCTTCAGACCCTACTCCATTGTTACATCGGAAAAGCCTTCCCTAAAATGTTTACTACTCTATGCCAAGGACTGGCAAACTACAGCCTGTGGGCCAAGTTCAGCCCGACACCTGTTTTAGTTATGCCTTACTGGAAAGACCACACCCATCTGTTTACATATCATCGATGGCTGCTTTTGCGACAAAGGCAAAGTGGAGTAGTTGTGATGGGGAATGTACAGCCCACAAACCTAAGACATTTACTACCCGGCCCTGCACAGAGAAGGCTTGCTGCCCCCTGCCCCCTGCCCTCTCAGCACCCTACTCACCCCTCCACTTACACTGATCCTGCCACACTGTCAGCACTAGTTAAATGCAGCTCTCCCTCACCACTGCCAACAAACAGGAGATTCTTTTTTTTTTAAGTTTTTTTATTTAGAGAGAGAGAGAGAGAGCGCGCGCGCGAGAGAGAGAGAGCAGGGCAGGGACAGAGAGAGAGAGGGAGACAGAGAATCCCAAGCAGGCTCCATGGTGTCAGCGCAAAGCCTGATGCGGGGCTCGATCTAATAAACTGTGAGAGATCATGACCTGAGCCGAAATCAAGAGTTGGATGCTTAACTGACTGAGCCACCCAGGCACCCCCAAACAGTAGATTCTTGTAGGCAAAGACAGTCTTAATCATCTTGACATTCCCAGCACCTGGAAGGGAGGGGGAGCGAGAGGAAAGGAGGATAAAAGGAACAGAAACCTTGACCATTAGAGATTCACAGAACTAACAGATCCCAGTTCTGGTTAAGTGACTAACACACGGTCACACAAATTACTCACAGCCCAGCTGCAAAAAGAACCCAGTTCTTTAAAATCCCCACATTCTACCACACATACTGCTAGCTTCCGACACAGTGCGCAGATCCTTTGTTTCCCACTTCAGGTACAACGTGCTTCCCTCTCCAGGGTAGTGTCTGGTATTTACCTAAGCTGGTCTCAAAACTCCAAAGCTAGAACTTGACCGCATCACCTTTTTTCTCTCCTTTTCTCCCCCAAGCCTGTCCCGTAGCAGGAAGACCAAACCAGCTAGAATGCCCCTTTCTTAAGCGGAAGAGATACCACGACTGACCCACCAGAAAAATCCTTATTTTCAATCATCTCTGTGTCAAAGAGGGCAGGGTGGCTTCAACGACACACCTGTGGCACAGCTCTGCCAGTCACTCAGGCACAGTGATTTATCTTTCCAGGTGGACAGCGATTGTCCCCACACCCATAATGTCAAGAAAGTCCCCTTCAGAAGCAAAGTCTTAACCGAAAGAGGGCTCGCCATCAGCTGGCTGCCACGCACTCTAGCCTGAATGGAGTCAGGAACCCTCACCTGGAGCACCGTGCCCTTGGCCTGGAGCACTGCATCCCCCACTAGGGCTCTGTCAGTTTGACCCATAAGTCTGAGTGCCACAGAATGTGACATTCTTCAAAAGACTAGTGATTTTTTAAATGGCAGTCAATCATTCTACCTCTGATTCCATCTGACACCTCTCACTACTTAATATGTCCCGTCACTCGGCAGTAATGGGCTCTTCCTCTTCACCCCACACCGCCACCTTCATGACACTTCCATGAAGAAACAGCTGTGTCTGCTTACACACAGCCAGGTGCAAAACTTACCGGTGGACTCTAACCTAGTACTGGGGTTTTGACAATACATTCTAATCAAGGAGTCAATAGGCTATACATGGTTTCTAGAAGCTAGAAAAATTTTATCTGACAAAAAAGTCTTGCTTTCTCTAGAAAAGTAGTTCTTTCCCTTCCCATTTACGCATATTATGAACACCTTCTACCTCCTACCAATATACACATAACCTAACATCAGGTCATCTGATTCTACGTGGTGTTAACTCCATACCCCAATACATTAGGGTTACAGTGTGGTCAAGGGCCTGGCTAACGGGACAGGTCCACGAACACGGGCCACAATGCAGTAGGTAGCGGAGTTTACTCATACTTGAGAATTAACCCTCAAAGCCCGGAAAGTCTATGGTTATGCTGAATATTAGTTCTGAAACTGGGAGAACTCAAAACAAAAAGTCAGGTCTTTCCTCGGTGTGACATCATATGTAAACGTGAGCATGGAGGTCAGTTTTTTCAAAAAGTCAACTTTGTGACTCACTTTCTCAGCCTTTCTTTCCAGCCTCCCTCCCCCACCAATCTCCAAATACCCTTTTTACTCAAAGGCAGCCACCTCACTCTTCATTACCAGGGGCTTATGATAAGCCCTTTCAATCTCTTTCTTCTTTCTGGTTGCATCTGATAACTCACTGCTTGTTAGTAAGGTATAAACGGCACTAAATGGATAAAGGAAGCTAACAAATTAGTCGGTCTGGTAAGGGAGGTGGACACCCTACCTGTGGATTTCAATTTTCTACGTTTTGTCACTTTTCCTGCCTCCCCACACAACATACAACGATCTCAAGAAAGTCTTCTTCGACTCAGCAAAGTGAGAAGACTTACATCTCATTCAATGCACTCGATGATTTACCTAAACAAATACATACACGTGCCTTGGCGGTGTCCGTGAGTTCTTTCCCAGGAGTCTCAGGGTCTGAAAGCACAGTCTCCTTCGTTGTGTGACTGCTCACTCTAAACTCCAGGACTCAGCCAAGTGTTCACTTAACTATGCCACCTGATAACATTGCTCTGGAAGTTCAAGTTAATTCCCGTCACCAAGAAGAGATCTCTTAAAAACATGTTTTAACTACATTACATATTAACGGGATTCAATACAATTTTGATTTTCCTCAGTCCTGGGTTGGCAAGTTTAGATTGTCTGAATGAGTATCAGACCAAAGCCAGGACAGACTGACAGAGTAATGGCATTCATGTTCCTGGCTGCCTTCCCTCTGTCGTACTGCCCCCTTCCCCCATCTTTCCCCTGCGCCATAATTCAAGGAACAGAAGTTGGCTACACATAGCTGATGCAGAAGAACAGAACTGACCTTTGCCAATTCCAGACAACGTGACCTAATCCCTATAACGACTCTAGGAGACAGATACTAACATTATCCCATTTTTACAGTGAGGAAACTGATGCTTAGTAAGGTTGAAGACTTACCTGCATAGCTGCTTTTTCTACTAGGCCACACTGCTCCTGACCACACAATACAGAGGTTTCTCTATATGTAGAAACATTACTTAACGTGGGACTTCGCAGTCAAAATATTAGACCTCAGTTCAAACCACAACTGTATCATGAGTTGCATGACCTTGAGCTAGTGACTCCTTTTCTCTGAGCCTCAGTTTATTCTTCTCTAAAATGGTGATAGTAGCCACACCATAAGAACTATTGTTAGAATTAAATGAGATGTTACCAATTGCTAGCTCAGAGAATGGCACATGTGATCTTTGTACTATATTCTTTTCCCTTTTCATTTAACAGGCTTATTAGTTTAAGTGACTTGTCTAGGTTATAAGGCTAGCGGTGTGGGAGCTCGTGTTTTTATGTGCCATTCCTCACTGAATGAAATGAGAGGTGTCAAAGCTCTCCGTAAACTATAAAGCTCTAGAAAAATAAATGTGGTCCCCGGCAGAGCTTACCACAACGTCTTACACAAAAACATTTCAGGAAATGTTTTATAATGCTACATAAAGGAGACCCTTGTTAATGCTGACATGTCCCAAATCATCTCCCGAGAGCACTACTAACCCATAGGGCAATCTTTACCCCCAGGGAACAAGACGCTGAAGTCAATTCAAAAGAACTTGTTAAGAAACACCTTACTTCATCCTGTCACAGGGACCCTAGGGTTCTTCTCACCCTAAAGCAGTATTTACGCCTTCCTCAGCCAGAGTAAACTAATAAGCCACATGGTGAGTAATCTGAACCTCACTCATCACTGGCTTTGATGTGCTTTTGTATTTTTACTGAAATGCTTCTGTCTTAGAGTCAAGAAGTCCGGAACACTTTAACAGAGTACAACAGTACCGTGGAGTAGATCGAATGATACGCATGAACTTCGGCAACCCCACCGACCTCTTCCAAGCTGCCTCTCCCATCCCCCCGCATCACTGTAGACATAGGACTCTTAGCCTGCAGTAAACTGCCAACCGAAAACAAAACAGGCCCATCTCTAAGAACTGTTAGTCCGTACCTTCTCTAGCTGGGCTGGAATTAAGTATTTTCTTTTATTAAAAGGCCTCGTCTTCCATTTCCTGCTGGGTCAGAGTAAACAAATAACCATTTTATATCAACAGGATTAATTAAACAGAGCGTTTATTCTATCAGCAACATGAGCCAACGTGTGATGGTATCTTCCGCTGGAAGTGGAGCACACAGGTGGTGCTCCCCCGGACTGTGAGCAGCAGCAGCTTCCTTCCAGGGATCTGAGCACTTTAGTTCCCTTCTAACAGGCTTCACCACCCTCCATCTTAGGAAAAAAACCCACGTCCATGCTCTTCCATGGGATGAACTTTTCATGTCGTTCAAGCACTCAGTAAACAGCTGCCCAGATTAGGTTTTCAGTAACAGTGCAGTGGGCTCTTCTAATTCTACCTGAATCCAGGGAGGAACCACAAAGCCTCCTCAAACGTTGGGTTTCAGAAAGCCAATACAGCTTACTCATAAACATCTCTGCAAATCGAAGAGTGAATAAATAAATCCGAAGATAGCCCTCCCACCTAACTTTAGTTTTTAGTTGGACTCCTCTTCCCAGCAAATGAACCTTTTTCAAGACTTGGCAAGCAGGCCACAAAGAAAAGTAAAAATTTCTGGTATACCCCAACTTATGACTTACAACCGCTTTCTTCAGCGTGAGTGGATAAACGACTCGTTCACAACAAAGCTAATAAGCTAAAACTAAGCAGCAGGAAGCAAAACCCCAAAGGCAAAGATAATCTGCAAATTAAATAACCAAGAACTATTTCTACTTGAGGTCAAACCTAAGAGAATGACCTCTTGACAGTCCCCCGGGTGACACTCCAAGCCCTCTCAGGTCAACGGTGGCACTGACTGGCCACCAGAGCAGAAATGTACTATCGTTTACATTAGAGCAAACCTGTCCCTTTCAGACCACCTTTCCTCTACTACTCACTAAAGATGCAGTGATTTAGTGACAGACTTCGCCTACCCTGTAAAAATTAAAGGATAACTTCGAACGTATTTTCTCTTCAACATACTAGGAATAAACGATTTCACTTGAATCTTTTAAAATCTCTTCAGTCAAAAGAAGAGATGCAAAAAACTCCTACACTCTAGTAGAAGGCACCTAAGCCAGGGTTTCAAAAATCTATACGTTTCTAAGAATGGGAACGTTCCCTTTTTCTTTTTTCTCATGTTTATTTATTTTGAGAGAGAGAGAGAGAGAGAGAGAGCGCGCGCATGAGCAGGGGAGGAGCAGAGAGAGAGGGAGAGAGGGAATCCCAAGCAGGCTCCATACTATCAGAGCAGAGCCCAACGCCGGGGCTCGAACCCACGAACCGTGAGATCATGAGCTGAACCTAAATCAAGAGTTGGACACTTAACTGACTGAGCCACCCAGGCACCCAAGAGTGGAATGTTCTATGTGTAAAAGCCTTTAATATGAAACCCAAGACTTTTCCGAATCTGTCTTCAGCCATCACTAAAAAACGAGTGGCATTCCCCTGAACTCTGGAAAGGGATCCCCATCTGAATTAAGCATATTCTGCCAGCCTCAGTTACCCTCTGTTGTTTCAGCCGCCTGAGTGTTTCCTTGCTTTGCTGAATTGTAGCCAACATACCACATTCCCAAGAGAGGTAAGAGAATATACATTATTACAAGACTCCTCTAGAGGGAAAAACTGCCACCATACTAATTCAAGAGACGAAACGAAAGGCAGCTGCTACTGAAATCAAAGGTCTAACTTATTTATTCAAAGAATATTAAGAATAAAAGCACCTATTCTGTGCAAGGCTCTGTATATTGAGCCACGAACAAAACAGGTTACGGATCCCATCCTCGCCAAACAAAGTTTGCTGAGATAAACAAGTAAACAAATGATACACAATTAAAATTACAAAAAGACCATGAATAAGTAACCTGACAGTTCCAATCTGCCCAGGACGCGCAGACCCATGCTTGTCCCAGTGTAAAACAAAAGCACTCTGCTGTACTCTCAAAAATGTCCCCAGTTGGACTATAAATGCTATGTCACCTTAACTCTGGAAGATAAGATACTGTAAGAGAGAATAACGGGGGCAAATTACTTTAGCCTGGGTGATCAGAGAAGACTTCTTGGAAGAGGTGCCATTTAACTAAGTCCTGAAGCATGAGGCTCCAGACATTCCAGAAGAAAGAGTGTTCCAGATACAAGGACAGCAAAGACTACGAGGCGTGGGGTGGTATTATTATTACAGTACATGAACTCTGGCTGAGAGCCGTGAAGAGTCAAAGTGATTTGAGGGTTCCCACACATCAGTGTGTACATCCAAGATCAAAATATCCTAAGCCTCTAATTTTATCAGACCTCAAAATTCAAACGTGAAGACATAAATGAAGCTCGAAAGCAGTTTTCAATTTTTTGTATGTCATGAATCAAGAATCTCCAAAATACTCCGTAGGTTCACCCAAAACCGCACACACACATACACACACCACTTCAGGAGGTTCACAGGCAACGCCCCTACCCAACCCCACCAACACCAGAAGGTCACACAGGGACTCCAGGTTTAAAAAAAAAAAAAAGGGGGGGGGGGCTTTTCACAAAGGACGAAAGCAAGCTTGCAACTTTATTTCTCTAATTGGGCATTAAGAGGTTTCTTAAATCTTTTGAAGGCGTCCAGGTACAAGAGAAAACTTAAAGTGATGTTTCTGCAAAAAGGTTATCAGAACAAATTATAAGTCAGTGAAAAAATGAAACCATGGACAAGGTCGGCCCCACCAAGAGTCAAGGGAGACTCAGTTTTTCCCACCATTTTCAAGAGCTGGAACAGCCCTCAAGTCCTTACCTTACTAACATTGAGTGAAGCTAGGGGAGGAGGGGTTTCTGTTCGGTCATTAATTATTTCCACTTCTGAAACATACTGTAAGTTTATGAGCAAGATGTCTGCATGGTTGGGCTTGCCACTGGAAGAGGGACATTCTGGTGAGAAAAGACCGTTAAGGAAAACAGAGGCATGGAGAACGCAACTCAAACGAAGCCGGTGTCCAAGGTGCGCCACAAGCAAGAAGTGGGGAGAGCCTCACGAGAATCACAGCGCTCAGCGCTCCTCGGGAAATCCCTGCCTGTCCCCATCCGCCCGCTCAAAACCCCAGAACCAACAGCTCTCAAGCTCTGCGGAGCCAAATATTATCCAAAGTTGGAAGCCTCAAAAAGGGTTTCCTCACCTCGCTCCTGGTTGTACGGAGGCATAATGCTGGGTGAATGCCGTATATGTACTTTGTCTGGAACCCAGGGAACCACACGGGAGACACGGGACTTTCTGTTCCTGGTCTAACAGTCCTTATCACTATATACTGCTCTTTTCACTTTTTCAGATTTCAGATTTCCCCTTCTGCAGAAGAGAAAACTACACTAGCACTGGAAATGAGGCTCACTCAAGGTGACCCGGCCAGTTACCCCATTTATTCGTGTATCCATTCATTCATTCGCTCGCCCATCCTCCAACTATTTATCGAGAGCATATCGTCTGCCAATGAAAAGTAATTCCTCCTTCCAAAGTCCTTCCACTAATGTAAAAGCTCTTACTGGGTCTAGGTCGGAGTTTTTATATTTTACCAAAAACAGAACAAAAAAGTGTCTTGTTATCGTTTCGGGGGACAGCACCCTAAGCGAGAAATCTGTAACGAGTGGTTAAATAAATTAAAATACTTGCCACTCAAATGCAGCACTCAGTAGGAAACTTCCTTTTCAAAGATGCCATAAAGGATTACTCCTCAAAAAAAAAAAAAAAAAAAAATCCAAATAAACCCACCTGTGGCTCAAAAAGAAGGGGAAAAGGTAGCACATTTATTCCAACGAGGAAGTATTTTGTTTCCAAGACCGAGTTTCCCTGGAGTAATTCAGGAATCACTCCCACCCCCAAAGAAGCAGGCCGTCTTTCCCATTCTGTTTAACACCGCCACTTCCAAAAAGGGGAGGCAACTACTAGGGAAAAGTCAGGACTCCATGTGCTGGGCTGAGCAAGAGAAGACGAACTTACTCTTTCACCTGTAACCTACACAACCCCACGCAAGCCCCTAAAAAACGTGATCTTCTCTCTGGACCGGGTTTCCAGGGCAAACATCCTCAAAACAGCAATTTTCAAATGACTGAGACACCTCATTCAGTGCTCCCCGCCCCCAATAGCACCCCGCATACACACGCGCCAGCCAAACAAGCCCCTATCCCCATTTCGGATACCAACTGTCCTGCAGGTACTCTCCCCCAAAGCCGGCAAGGCCCATTTGGTCACCATCCCACCGCCCTTCCTTGGACTAAATCCCACCAGGAGACACCCCCTCCTTAACTCCAGAGCCCTGCCCCACTAGCAGTTCCTTACTCTACACACCCCCTCCCCACATGATTCTACCCGCCCCCCTTCCATCCGGGCTCCAATCCACCAGCCCCCCTCCCACGACCACCCTGTCTCCTGATGACTGTGTCCCCTCTCACAGCCTTTCCCCCGAAAAAGCATCCGCGTGTCAAGCCCCCCTCCACCCACTGACCCTCGCTCGGGGCCCAGCTCCCACAAGGGGTGGGAGACAGGGTCCCCACAGCGGACCGAGGGACACGCGAAGAGGGGGAGGGGAGCTCAGGGCCGTGCGCATGCGCTCCGGGCGCCGCGGTAGCCGGTCGCCCCTAGGCCCGGAGAGGGCCCCAGCCGCCGCCGTCGTCCCCCACCCCCCCACCACCGCACATACACGCCGGCCCGGCCTCGGGCTCCACGCAGCGAAGGATACTTAAAGCCAGCATTTTGGACTGGTAGTCGAAGGCTACCACCTCGCCCTGCAGCCGCTGCTCCTGGCACGTCCGGCACGACACCTGGCTCCCGACGCTGAAGTACTCGCCCGGAGGAGCCGCCATCTTGGGAGAGCAGCCGCGGCCGGCGGCGGCGGCGGCAGCAGCGGGCGAAAGCCGGGCCCCCAGTGAGCGCCGCGACGCGACGCACGAGGCGTGCTGACGTCACACGCCAGGGCGTGGCCTGGCGCTGGGTGGGGCGGGAGCTTAGGTGGAAAAGGAAAGAAGAGGAAATAAAGGAGAATCTGAGTGTGCAAGTGCGCCCGCTTGGTAAAGTGCTTGCAGAGTCCATTTTAGAAGTTAAAGGTACATAACCTACGTGGAATGAAAAGGGGAAGGAGGAGGGAGCTGCAGTCTCCATTATGTGCACACGTTGACACAAGAGTCTAATGAATGAACTCCGTAGTTTACATATGAGGAATCCGAGGCCTAGGGGACTTCAGGAAATTTGCCCAAAATGATTATACCCAGTTACAAAGTGGTAGTGGAAAGAACACTGGCTATAGGATTAGCTAAACTGGGATGGGAATCCCAGGTCTGCCACTTGTTAGTTAAGTTCTATGACCTTGAGCAAATTACTAAACCTGATCCTGTATCTTTATTTCTTCTGTATTGTCACTTACTGATGATCCAACGATCTTCCGAGGTAGGAATCAACATCTTCCTTTTACAGGTGAGGAAACTGAAGTCTTAGACTAAACTTGGCCAGGGTTAGACAACCAGAAAGAATTCGGTCTACCTGTTTCCGAAGACAGTACTAAACGATGCTCTACCGTATTAGATAATACCACCTAGAGTAGCTAGGAGGTTAAGTGAGATAATGTGTACAAATGAATGGCATGTAGTAGGTCTTTAATAAATGATAGTTCCTCCATGATCACCCATCACCCTTGGAACTCAAGATGCTTCCCCATCCCCCATCTTGCCCTCTCTAAAAAGCCAGGCAAAGGGCAGGAATGAGGAGCAGGAATGACAAAAATGGCCTTGGGGCAGGAGTTGGACCCCTCCCCCACTAGTGTCCATCTGATATATGAAAGTTTTAACATGTAAGATGCATTTTCAAGCCCTGTCATCCCTAAGTTTCCATCCCTAACCCACCTACCTACCCCCCCCCACAGAAATTCTGGAGCCTCCCCTATGAGTAACAATAGGTTGAACTTTCTCTAGACAGAGGCCAAGGACCAGCCCTGGTACTACTTAACCTGAACACAGTTCAAAAGCGCTTCCTTGCCCTGCAAGAGACATCAACTTCCTAATGGTGGGCATATATTAGTACAATCATTTAATAGGAATAAATATACTGATGCCTCTTAGTTGTGGTTTTTCAGAGAACTTTCAAGTCTGACCCCCACAACAAGTCACATGTAACTGCCGCTCCACTTTTTATATGGCACTGTGATTATAGGCTTTCGTATATATGACTGCCAGGTACTGTTAGGAAAAGCTTCCTGGAGGAAGTGAAAAAATCTGAGACCTGAAGGACAAACAAGATCTCTAAAAGAAGAGAGAGCTTGTGGATTTCAAGGAACATAAAGTTAGGAAAGAACTAACTTTATGTTAGTTTCAAGGAACATAAAGTAGCTCAGAAATATTATGAAATGGAGTTGTAGGGGTAGGCTGGTAAAGGTGGTCTGACTAGAACCGAAGCAAACTTTCAAAGACCTAGAAAATGCAGGCTTTCTCCTTGGGGCAAATGAAAAACATTTAGCAAGGCAGTGAAATGACATTTATACCCAGCTTCCGTTCCCCACACCAATTAATCTCTCTCCAAGAAGAACCATATTTATATGCTCATTTTCATTCGTCCATCTTAAAACCCTCCAAAAAACAAAGTTTCTTGAGGTGGGAAGGAACTGTGGGGGGGGGGGCACTCAGTCTCCTCCCACCCCAACTCTGCCTCTAGGCAAGACCTCGCCTAGAATAGCTGAGGATTCTATTTTGTGTGTGTTCCGAGAGAGGATTATTCCAGATTTTGCCGTGGGTGTGTGCCCCTCCTCTTCCCACACCAACCCAGCTACTACCTCATGGTTTACCTGCCCCGCAGGGTTTTGGAAGGCAAGGAGGAAGGTAAGGCAAGCTTAGAAGTGGAAGTGTGACTTAGCCTGCTATGTGTAAGAATTCGCAAACGTTTAGGGAAGACGCTTCAAAATCAAGAGGCTTATCTGTCAGCTTCCAAATCAATAGCGGATGAATTCGGACGGGAGATTCTTGGGCTGGGGGAGAAAGGCAAAGACTGATCGGCGGCGTCTTAAAATTTAGAGCCCCGCTTCAGCGCCGACCGGAGATGCCTGGCTCCTCCGAGGAGGGAGTGTGCGTAGCCCTCTCTCCGAGAAATCTCAGAATATCTTTGGAGAGCAGCGGTACGGGAGAAAAAGAGGTCTGGTCTGGAAGGAATCCTGACCTTGGAGATTACACATCCATCTTCGCAGCGAACCCTGGGCACGTCGCCCACCCGCAGGTTAGTCCTTCCCTTGACCCGGAACAGCAGCGGGAGCCGACTCTGCGCCCAATGCCCATGTGCCGGCAACAGCGGCCACGTGGGGCTCTGCGGAAACGCCTTCGCAAAGATTTGTCCCCTGCGCTGCCCAGTAGAAAGGAAGCCCCGGGAGGAGCCCTGGAGGAAACGGTACCGGCTAGAGGCCGTGCTCGCGCGATTCTGGGACTCCCGGGCAGGGGGCGGGGTCGGGGCGGGGCGTGTGCTGGTCCCTAGCAGGGGGCGGGGCCTAGGGCTCTGGAAGGTGGGCTTTGGACAGCAGTGGGGAGCTGCTTCCTCATCTCCGAGCCGTCTCCGAAGCGTCTCCGAGACATCTCGGCTTCCACCTTAGACCAGACCCCCGCCCGGCCCGGCCCTGGGTCGCCATGGAGTCCACGCTGGGCGCGGGCATCGCGATGGCCGAGGCGCTGCAGAACCAGCTGCCTTGGCTGGAAAACGTGTGGCTCTGGGTCACCTTTCTGGGCGATCCCAAGAGCCTCTTTCTGTTCTACTTCCCCGCGGCCTACTACGCCTCCCGCCGCGTGGGCATCGCAGTGCTCTGGATTAGCCTCATCACCGAGTGGCTCAACCTCGTCTTCAAGTGGTGAGACACCGAAGCCCTCGGCGTCCTGGTCCCCCACCCCCAAGGGCCCTGAGTCCTGGGCAAGCCCTGATCTCCTTCAGCAGGTGCCTCAAAGGACCTGCCCCCCCCCCTCCCTTCCCCACTGAACCCGTGGCCTTAAGATCTCTTCGCCCCTACCTCTGGGCCCCTGACTTTTTCCTTTGAGCATCTTCATGCATTTTGGACTCAGACCTCAGAGTCCCCATCTTACTCATTAGACCAGTGTTTCTCAAACAGGCCTGATCGGAGAAATCACCTAAGGGGTGCATTTAAAATGCCAATACCTCCTCCCACCTCAGGCGTACTGACTTAGAAATTTCAGGGAAGGGGTTGGGAATCTGTATTTTAAGAAGCATCTGTGGTGACTTAAGTAGCAAAAAGTCCTGCTCCTCAGCTCACTCTCTCATTCATCTAATTCATTCATTTATTTGACATAGCCGTTAAGAAGCATGCTTTGTGCCAGGCTCCACACTAGCTGCTAAGGACAGAGAAGGCTCGCAGTTTAAGGTGTGTTTCCCAGACCATGACCGGCAGCATAGGAAGCACTTGAAAACTTGCTAGAAATGCAAGATCTCAGGCCCCGGACCAGAGCTTCTGAATCAGAATCTGCATTTTCACCAGGACCTCAGGTGATTCGGAGTGCATAGCAAGGCTTGAAAAGCACTGCCTTCCAGGGAACGCATTTTCTCTTCTTCCTTCTCTCCTTCATTCACTAGTCGGCCCTTCGCCCAGACTTAGAAGCCAGGAACCCCGGGCAAGTGGGCGGAGCCCTCGGGCCTTATCTCTTTGTTCCACCTGGTGTCTCTTGGGTGCAGAGGCGAGCTGTGCCTCCCCTCACCTCAGCCTCTACCGCCTGGGGGAGGGAAGGGAGTTCATAGGAGACACTTGAATGGGTTGGAATGACTTGCTGAAAAACAAAATAGGAATTACCTTCCCTCCCACTCTTCTCTGCAAGGGCTTCATTCCTCCTGAAGAACGGAAAAGCAGCTGTCTGCTCATTTCCTTCTTGCCTAATTGCCCTTTGCTTTGGGCTCTCTCCCCGCTCTGAGTGTTCAGAGTCTGTATAAGCCTCCCCCTGTACTGTTCCTGGACAGACCACCCCCTTGGGTGGACCCTCTTAACGCCCCCCCCCCAGTGACAAAGCCCCTATTCAATTACTAAGTGTGTTTTGAGCCCCTGGCGTGGGAACCTAGTGTGAGGAGAAGCAAATCCCTTTGCTCCTCCCAGCAGCACCTTTCTGCTCTCCCGCCTTTCCTCTTATGGCCACAGCCGCCGAGCCTCTTCAGGACGTGGTTTCCCAGGGTCCAGCGAAGCACCTGGCAGGCCAGGGGACTTAGAACTTTTTGCCCTCCGTATTCTTTCTCAGCCTCCTCTGTCCATTTCCCACTCCCGTTCCCCAACATGAGAGACTCACCCAAGGAGTTCACGTGTAGGTAATTCAGGCTGGAATTTGGGAACCGGAGAGAGGAGGAAGCAGGAGGGTCAGTGGGGAGTGTGGGAATGTGGGCTCTCTAGGAACGGGAAGAGCAGAGCCGGCTCTGCAGTGGGAGGGGTTAGAGCAGGTCAGGGAGCATTTCAGAGCGTGCACGTGCATACACACACTCTCTTGCCTCCTTATCATTTCTTAAAATATAGCGAGCATTCTCCCGTTCCAAGGTGTAAACTCCTGGCAAGGTAATGCACAGAACTGGACTCCCTTTCCGACTCCACCCTGCAAGCCCTCCAGAGTAGCCCCAGGAAGCCTTCTGCTCCCGCCTGCTCCCCCGGCTGCGTGTGCCTACGATGTCATCCTTCCATCTGTTCTCTTCTAGGTTTCTGTTTGGAGACCGGCCCTTTTGGTGGGTCCATGAGTCCGGCTACTACAGCCAGGCCCCAGCCCAGGTCCACCAGTTCCCTGCTTCTTGTGAAACTGGTCCAGGTGGGAAGCCCCAAACCTCCCTGTCCCAGTGTGGTTAGGGTTCGGTGAGTGTTTCAGAGTACTTTTCAGCCAGGGTGGCCTAACCGGAGGTCCAGCCTCTCAGTTACTGGCCCAGAGAACAAAGAAACCCCGAGAAGACCGAGTTGAATTCCGGGAGGAGGGTCCCCATTGCTAGAGTGCCAGCTGCCCACCTTGTTCAGAGTAGGTCCTAGAGACCCAGGTCAAAGCAGGAGCCTGAGAGCAGTGGCCTCAGGCAGGGGTGAAGAAAGCTTCAGGGCAGAGGGAGCCATGGACCGGTGCAGGAGGTGAGCAGCTGGGTTCCGCTATTGCCGGGGCCTCTGGTTCCACCCTCATCCCCTCACCTCGATCTTCTGGATCTTCTGACAGGCAGCCCTTCTGGACACTGCATGATCACAGGAGCGGCCCTCTGGCCCATAATGACGGCTATCTCTTCCCAGGTGGCCACTCGGACCCACAGGTACACGCTGGCATTGCCTACCGATGGGGGCAGGGGTGATGGTGCCCCGGACCCGAAAAACCCAGCAGCAGAGCAGCCTGGGAGCTGGAGTTCTGGGGACCCGGGGGCATTTGGTCAAACCACGAAGTGCTTGGGTGCTGAGGGAAGCCAAGCTGCGTGTGGACGCCCCCTGAACCATTTGCTTTTCTTCTTCGTAGCCGTTGGGTGAGGGTGATCCCTAGCCTGGCTTACTGTACCTTCCTCCTGGCGCTCGGCCTGTCCCGGGTCTTCCTCCTTGCACATTTCCCCCACCAGGTGCTGGCTGGCCTAATAACTGGTGAGCGACTGGGGCAACAGGGTGGGCCTATGGGGTGCCGCTGGCAGTGGGAGGACCAGTATAGAGTGCTCCCATTGGACAGCTGACCCCAAGGCCCTTTGATACCTCAGTCTGTTCTGCCGAGCTGCCTTACAGCTCAGGGGGCTCATAGCCCCGGACTCCTTGAAGCTGCCGTGACTCTACTTCCCTAGGTGCTATGCTGGGCTGGCTGATGGCCCCCCGGGTACCTGTGGAGCGGGAGCTAAGCTTCTACGGATTGACCTCACTGGCCCTCTTGCTGGGCGCCAGCCTCATCTATTGGACCCTCTTTACGCTGGGCCTGGATCTTTCTTGGTAAGTCCTGCTTTGAAGCTTGGGCAGGCCGGGGCCCGTTTTGCCTCACCCGTACCTAGCCTTGAGGGCGGGGGGCGGTCCCTGGTTTGTTGTAGCCAAAAAGGAACACGTTACCTGTGGACAAACACAGACTCTTCTGGAGTCACAGACTGGGGTAGACTCCAGAGGGGCTGAGAGCCTCTAGCTTCCGGCGCGGGAGGGGAGGGGGCGTCTCTCCTGCAAAGACCCCGTCTCCCCCACAGGTCCATCAGTCTGGCCTCCAAGTGGTGTGAGCGGCCTGAGTGGGTGCACCTGGATAGCCGGCCCTTTGCCTCCCTGAGCCGGGACTCGGGGGCCGCCCTGGGTCTGGGCATTGCCCTGCACTCTCCCTGCTATGCCCAGGTCCGGCGAGCGTACCTGGGACACGGCCAGAAGATAGTCTGTCTTGTGCTGGCCGTGGGGCTGCTGGGCCCCCTGGACTGGCTGGGCTACCCACCTCAGATCAGCCTTTTCTACATCTTCAACTTCCTCAAGTACACCCTCTGGCCATGCCTCGTCCTGGCCCTCGTGCCCTGGGTGGTGCACACCTTCAGTGCCCAGGAGATACCACCCATCCGCTCCTCCTGACTTCAAGTGCCTCCTATTGCCACTGGCCCTCCCCACCCCCACCCCAAAGCCAACACTCCGTGACCTCCCCTCTCCAGGAGGCAGCCCCGTCCCCTTCCAACTCCCAGCAGGCCCCGGTCAGCCTCAGCCTCCCAATTCTCCACCATCCGGTCTTCGCCCCCCCCAAAATGCTGGCAACATCAAGACCAGTGGGCTCCTGTAACACTGTGAGGGGCTCAGAGAGGCCCCAATAAAAGCCCTTGAAAACTTCTGGATTCCTTTCTTGCCTATGCGCGCATCTCCATTGAACTTGTCTGTGTGTGTGCGCGAGCGAGACCCTTGCCAGGCCACCTGTTCTGCACTCCACCCCTCCCCCACCCTTGTTTCCACAGAGACCCCCAGCCTGGGCCCAGCGTCACCACCTAGGCCTCAAGAGAGGTCCCGTGAGATGCTATGGCTGCATTCAGTGAAACCTCGTCTTTAATCTACACAACAGAGACCCCACTCCCTCCTGCCCCAGCCTCCCGTTTCCTCAACTGGCTAGTCCAGGGGCTGGAGAAAAGAGCAGCAGTTTTTTGGGGGCCGGGGTGGGGAATGAGAACCTCTACTCCATTTGGAAGCCCAGAGAAGAGAGACATCAGCCACAGAAGGCACTGCCAGAAACAAGTTTATTTACATAAGGACACACAGTATAACAGATTACAAAATACTTAACTGAAATCCATATCCAGGGAGACAAAGCAAGGAGTGGGTTTACATGAGAACCAGACCAGCCACGGGGAGAGGGGGAGTTCAGGGGCCTGGAGCTGGGGCTCAGTGCGGGAGGCCTGGCACACTGGGCCTAACCCCGTCCGCATCTCCCAGGAGGATCCAGAACACACTAACGACACACGAGACACAAGCACACAATGACCCAGTGGTGGTGGGACTCCCTGCCCCTCCCCTGGCTCCCTCAACCCTACTCAGGCCCCCATTAGGATAATATGTAAACAGACTGGGGGGGGACCCCAGGATGGGGCGGAAGAGAAGTATATACGATGTTAAGAGGAGGACGGAGGAAGACTTCAGCCCTCTAGGAGCTGCTTTCCATCTTTGGTTTCCTACAGGCTAGACAGCATTTCCTAGAAGCTTCACGGGCCCCCAGCCCCTCCTGGTCTTAGCTCCGTTGGGCTAGCGGCCAGCAAAGGAAGCCCAGGAGAAAGGGAAGCTACAGCCGAGGGCAGACTCCTGGGTCCTGGGTTCCTGGGTTCTGGCCCTGCCCCCTTCAAGACAACCCCCTCCTCCATTCCACCATCCCCAGGCTTCAAAGTAAAAGGCCCCAGGAGGCAGGTGGGCCACTGACTACTGGATAGCTGGGGAAATCTGGTCCTGGACAGCAGGGGGGCTTTCACCAGCCTGGAGGGACCACCTTCCCCTCCCCAGGCTGTGCCAGCAGGGGCAGGGAAGCCAACAGAGTAAGGCGGAGAGCAGGCCTGGTTCTCAGGCTCCTCCTGGTCCCTCAGAACCCAGGAGACCAGCTGTATCCCTCCCCACACACTTTGACCCTCTCCAGCCCCCGGGAAGGGGCAACAGGCCCTAAGGAGTGTGAGGCAAGACAGCCCTGCCCACAGCCCACAGGCCACATCCTAGGGCACGAGTCTTTCCTCGGTGCTGAGGCCAGGAGAAAGGAGGAGGAGAAGGGCCTATGCAGAGATGGCGAGGCCAACAAAGAGGGAAAAGGGTGGGGAATCGCAGGGGGGGAGCCCACCTCCCCTCCACTCTAGATCTTAAGACTGTAGAGCAACCTTCCGGATCTTCCCCTGAGGTTGGAGAGGGGAGAAGGGTGAAATTAAGGCATTTCCCCCACGTCAGCTGAAGCCAAGGCACCAAACTTACTGTTCCCTCCTCACTTAGAGAGACCCCCAAACTAGAAGGTACTATCTGGGTCCCATACCCACTTTAAGCTGGCCCAGGCTCCAAGGGGGAAAAGGACAGAATGCAGGGAAGTGGGTATGAGACACAACATGGAGGGGAGGCTGGAAAGGGCACCCCCATACCTTCCAGGGGGAGCAAACTTCTAGAGTGGAGACGTGGATCTCGCCGAGGGGCGTTGGGGGGGGAGGCCTGAGGCGGCTTAGAGGAGCAGGGGGGTGAGGCTGAGAGACCCACACGGCACACGTTGTTGAATGTGTGACTTTTTGTTTTTAATAGAAAAAATAAACAAAATCACAATGATGGAGCCCAGAGGGCCGGGGGCCGGGGTGTCACAGGGCAGGCTCCTGTTCCATGGGCTCCTCTGCCGGCCTGTGGGAAAAAGCACAAGGAGGGGCATTGAGGCGGCGGGGGGGGGGGGGGGGGGGGGCACCAGCTTTGGGTGAGGGCAGAGGTCAGGAGGAACCTTACCTGGGGCTGTGCTCTCGGGCTGCAGCAGCCTGGGCCTGCTCGGCCCCCACCGACAGCAAGGCCATGGCGCTCACAGTCTCAGCCTCCTCCGTCTCCCCTGCCTGGGCCTCCCGCAGGGAGCGGCCTAGACCAGCAGCGAACCTCTGTACGCAGCTCCAGTGTTTGCCTGCGGACGAGGGGCAGACGGCGGTCAGGGAGGACGGAGAGCACGCTCCATCCCCAGCCCTGGCGGGCCCACGCGCTGCCGCCCCCCCCTGGCAAGCCGAGCTCTGAGCCCCTCTGCCTTGGCCCCACGCACTCTGGATCTCGATGACTTTCTCTAGCGTGGCCACTGCGTTGATGTTGGGCTTTTGTTGCAAGACTGCCTCGTCCAAGGGCTGCAGCTGGCAGGGGAAAGAAGAAAAGGCTTACGGTGGGGAGTCGGTGGCGGTGCCTGGCCCTCCAAGCACCCCGTTCAGCCCCAGCCACCTCCCATGACAGGGGTGAACGGCTTTCTGGAGGAACCCCGAGTCAGGAAGCCCTCCCTGGCCACCAGGTGTCTTTGGAACCCGGGCAAACCTTCCCGCGGGCTCTCGGTGCTGCCTGATCAGGAAAGGGGCCCTCCCTTACCGGCCTCCCCCTGGCCCCTCACCCCCTGGCTTCCTAGTCCACCTCCCCCGGCGCCTCCCCGCACCCCTTACCTCCACGCTGAGCAGAGCCGAGACACAGGCCTCAGAGGCATCACAGATGGCGGTCAAGTCATGGCCTCCCTCCAGGGCCAGCACCACCCGGCCCCCTGCCAGCGTCATCAGCTGCCTGGTTAAGTGGCCAAAACCTGGAGGGATGGGTGAAGGGAGGAAAACAAAATGGTTAAAAAAAAAAAAATTCAAGAGAAGGTAAGAAAGGAGAAAAAGAAACACAAGAGGTGGAACAAATAGCATAAAGTAAGACAGTAGATTTAAACCCAAAGATGCGGGCACCTGGGTGGCTCAGTCGGTTAAGCGTCTGACTTGAGCTCAGGTCATGGTCTCACGGTCTGTGAGTTCAAGCCCCGTGGCAGGCTCTGGGCCGACAGCTCAGAGCCGGGAGCCTGCTTCAGATTCTGTATCTCTCTCTCGGCCCCTTTATCCCTCTCCCTCTCTCTATCTCTCTCACTCTCAAAAATAAAATAAAAACTGAAAAAGAAAAACTTTTAAAAAATTTCCTTCAAAAAATAAATAAAAATAAACCCAAAAGATCTATCCATGATAGAATTCAATGTCCACAGACTCAGTGCTCCGTGAAAGGCAAAACAGAATAGGGGAGACTGGCTCAGTTGGTACAGCATGCGGCTCTTGATGTCAGGTTCGTGAGTTCGAGCCCCACATTGGGTGTAGAGATTGCTTAAATAAATAAACTTTTAAAAAATCTTAAGGGGCACCTGGGTGGCTCAGTAGGTTGAGCGTCCAACTTCGGCTCAGGTCATGATCTCGCGGTCCATGAGTTCGATACCCACATCAGGCTCTGTGCTGACAGCTCAACAGCCTGGAGCCTGCTTCGGAGTCTGTGTTTCCCTCCCTCTCTGCTCCTCCCCCTCTCATGCTCTGTATCTCTCTCTCTCTCAAAAATAAGTATACATTAAAAAAAATTTTTTTAATCTTAATAAATGAATAAAGACAAGCAGAACAGATAGGCTAAAAAAATATTCCAATTACGTCATAAGGAGCAGCACTGAAACACGGGGCTCAACAAGCTCCATCCCTACGACTCTGGGAGGAGATCTACCCTCTGCCGCCCCACACCCGCACGCTTGCCCCCTGCGCCAAGGCCAAGGCTGGCAGAGTCGGAGAGTGGGATGTCCCTGCCAAGATGATTCCCAGTTTTGGACCTGCCCCCCCACCCCGCTCTCCTCCTCCCGACCCCCGCGATGCCGGTCTATTTCCTGCCCCACGTCCCCACTCGACCCCGTCCTCGCTGCCCCGCGCCCTCCCTCGGTCCCCCAGCAGCTCACATCTGGCGGTGACAGAGTAGCCACCCAGTGGAGACAGGTGTCCCTCAACAGCATCGAACCCGGCAGAGACCAGGACGACGTCAGGCGAGAACTCGTGGGCAATGGGCATCACCACTGTCCTGCAAAGGGAGGGCCCGAGCTGTCGCTGGCAGGGGGCGAGGCCAGGCCTCCCTCACTCTGTGTCCCCCCCAAGAGACAAGCCCCCTCACCCACAACGACCCGAGTGCCTCCTGCCGCTCCCACGGCAGGTCCCAGGAGGCTCCCGCCCTGCCCTCGGCCCTTCTCGGTCCCCACCTGAAGGCCGTTAGGTACTCCACGTCTCCGATGGGGGGATCCACACCTCCCGTCCATGCCACGTTCACATTGTACCCCACGCCTGGCCCTCCGCCAACCTGGCAGCGTGGGGGGGGGGGCGGTTATTCTCACCGCCTGGGGATCCCAGACGCCGGCCCCGCCCTCGGCCCCCGATCCCGGCCCTTACTCCGCCCACTGCTGCTCTTCCCGGAGGGACAGGTGGCCTGCATGGTCCTCCCGCGAGGAGCCCGGACTACCCAGATATCAGCACCACCACAGGCCTCCGCGGCTCCCCGCGAGGTCCCATTCTGCTCCCCAAGGGGCCCCACATTTGATTGAGCCAGAAACCGTACCTCTTCGGGAGCCCCAGAGCCTGGAAAGAAGTTCCCGTTGTCATAGCGATGCAGGGAGATGTAAAGCACAGAGGGGTCGTTGTAGAACGCCTGCTGGGTGCCATTGCCGTGGTGAATGTCCTAGTCGGGAGGGGGAGGAGCATCAGAAAAAAGGCCCGGTCTCTGGCCCAAAGGTCAAAATTCCCCTGTCCCCCACCGCCCGCCTATGGTGAACTCCGGGGGCGCAGGGCCCAGTATCGCCCCACGCTTCTCTACCCAGGGCCCGTGGGCCAGGACGTGGCACGGCGCAGGAGAGGCGCAAAGCCGTGGGACGAATACGGTGGGTCTCTCTGCACGGCTCTCCCCGACAGCGTTGGGGGAAACGTTCAGGCCAGTGAGCTAAAAGCAGATACGCTCTGAAGAACCCAACTTTTACGTGAACTTTTAAGTCAAAGTTGGGCTTCAAAGAGTCCTCACCGTTCCCGAGCCCTGCTCCACGCTACTTCCCGGTCATGGGGAGCGCTGGGTGCCTTTCCCTCTGCCTCGAGAGGCAGGGTTTGGGAAGCGGTCCCCAGTAGCAAGAACATAAGTGTGGGGGCCAAAAGGCCTCATCTGAAGCACAGTGCCGATATCCCAAACCATGTGTCTTTGGTTGGCTCTTGCACCTAACGGCTCAGTGTCTCCATTTACAGAAAAGTACACCCTAACTCCTACTACTCGAGAGGACCGTGAGCGGTACCGCGTGTCCCGCCACACAGTCAGCCCCCAATCAAGAGTGCCTCTAGCAATGGTGGTAACGGTTTTTCTGCTCGAGGTAGGAAATCTCAGTTGCTTCAAGCTACAAGCTTGGGGCCAAGGTGGACTGGGGCTAAGACCACCATGGGAACGGGAGGGCTGGGCTTTTGCTCCAGCAGGAAGATACTAGGGAAGTCATCGGGCTCAGCGGCAGCGCGGGCACCTAAGGAAGAGGTGGCAGTGTTGGGGTGGGGTCTTCCTGAGGCTGACCCTGGTCCCACCAGCCCACCGCCTACCCAGTCCACGATGAGAACCTTGCCCACGTTCAGCTTCTGCTGCAGGAGTTTGGCTGTGATGGCTACAGAGTTGAAGAAGCAGAATCCCCTGGTGGGTGGGGGGAGAAGAGGATTGGGGAGCTCAGCTTTAGCGGATGTTTGCTGCGTGAGCGAAAGATCCACAGTGGCTCGGCTGAGAGGGGGAGGGGAAGGGAGGAGGGCTGCAGGGCTAGGGCAGGGCGGGTGTGGCACTCACATGGCTGTGGATTCCTCCGCGTGGTGTCCTGGGGGCCGGATGATGGCAAATCCATTCTGAAGAGGAGCAGACAGAGGGACAGAGACGACAGACGGACAGACAGGCACACAGGCAAGGCGGCCACAGAAGGGGTGGGCACAGAGGAGAGAAAAACACAAACCAGGCAGGGAAGAGAACACAGAGCAAAAATATGTACCCCACACGCTAGGAACCCAGCCGCAGGGCACGTGCACAGGGAGACACCGCCTTCTGACCTCAAGAGACCCCCAAGAACATCGGATATTAGTGCCTCTTTGCCGGTCCCTCTCGACCACTCACCCCCGCTAGCTGGCCCGGGAGCCATCGGCCTCCCCCCGACTCTGGCACCTGAGAGTTAAGATTGCCTGCTTGCTCAGGGGAAAGCCAAGGCCGCCCCTGTCCTCCACCCCTGAGGACGCGGGACCAGGCCACGTGGTGCGGAGGCCCGGGGCGCGCACTCACCTTGAGCTCTCCTGCCGCCACCTTGAAAGCCAGCTCCACCAGGCAGCCCACCGCCATGCGCACAGCACTGGAGGAGTGCATCTCGTTCCACACAGTGTCACTGTCCACCTGCGGGGGCAGGAGAGCAGGCTTCAGCGTGCCCCCTGCAGGGGGAGGGCAAGAATGGGGGTGGGCACCTGGACAGTGGGCCAGCAGCCGTGGTGGGCAGGAAAGGGGCGGGGCGAGAGCTGGGAGTGCCACCCACCCATCCCTACCAGCAGGTGCCCTACTCACCCCAATGCCCCCACAAGGCAGCATGGCGTACATCTTCTGGCTGATGGGGCCTGCAAGGAAGAGGGACAAAGCTACTCTGGAAGTTGCCTCAACTGCCAAGGCTACAGGCTGGGGCCTCCAGAGGGCAGTGAGCGCCATCACAAAAAAAGAGGGCCAGACCCAAGCACAGGACAGGCCTCTGCAGCCCACGCCGGCTGGGAGAGGTCTGTCCCCTGTCCTGGGGCAGGAACACCTCACCTCTGGGGCAGACGGCAGGGAGAAAGGGAGAAGAGCCCCTCCCCATCGCTAAGCCGGACCTGGCAGCCTCTACCCTCCTGCGATGCACCCCACCCGCACGGCGGTCTATGTGAATGGCGCCCCCTGGAGGTATGCAATGTGGCAGCTGTGCCACCTCAGCCAAGGGGATGATCTGTGCCCACGGGGACCCACTTGCCTACGCTGACCGCTCCCTGTCCCACCAGGGCAGCACCCACGGCCTGCCCCTCACCGAGCAGCTTCTTGCTGTCCAGCTTCTGTCGGTTGAGGGGGCTGGTCCCATAGAGCAGCGTGTGGTATTCGGAGTGCACCGTCTGGATCTCGTCCAGCGTGGCTTTGCGACCCCGGATCCGCTGTGTGGCGAGAGCAGGAGGAGAGGCCAGTGAAGGGAGGCCCTGAAGGCCCAGCTCCCCGATGCCCAGCCCCTCTCTCTGTCCTACGGCCCGGGACCCATGAAGCCACCTTCTGGCCTTAGGAGATCTAGAGGATTCTGAGAAAGTACAGTAAGACCTTGGCTTGGGAGCACACTTTGTTCCGGAAACATGCTTGTAATCCAAAGCACTTGTGTATCAAAGCGAATCTCGAGAACCGCCGGCTCAGCTGTGATCATGTGACATTCCGCGTCACGTATGACTAGTATCGCAAGACGTCGCTCGTTTATCGAGTTAAAATTTATTAGGAACATTTGCTCGTCTTGTGGAACGCTCGCAGAACAAGTTCCTCGCCATCTGAGGTTTTGCTGCACACCCCGGCCCCCCACGCGCCCCAGTCCGGGACCACCCGCGCCGGGCGAAAGAGGCTATGAGGGACAGGAACCGAGAGGTGGCCGAGGGCGCGGACCCTGAGGTCAGGAGTTGAAAGAAAAACGAGAAAGACGCAGAGACGCAAAGGCTTTCGCTGGGTTTGAGTGGGGGGCCGGAGGAAGGGGAGCCTCCCTCACCTCACACTTGCTGAGCAGGCCCGTCTCCTGCAGCCGGGACCAGATGCTCTGGATCCGGCCGGCGTGCTCGGGGTGCACGTGTGTGTTCCCGCACATGCACTGGTGCTTCAGCATGAACGTGTCGTAGACCACGCCTGTGGAGCGGAGACGCGCCCGTCAGCCAGCACCGCCCCGGGCCCCGGGCAGCCCGGCCCCTGGCGTCCCCCGCGGAGCTCGCCGAGCTCTCCCCGGTCAGCCCGGGCCCGGGGACCTGCCCACGGCCGTCCCGGCCGCCTGCCCACACACCCGCCCCTCTCCTCTCTCCCTACGGTTCCTTTCTCCCATCAAAAGCCTCCCTGCTCCTCAATCCTCAGCCAGGCTGCCTCTGAACGTTTGTTTGGTTTATTTTGAGAGAGGAGAGACAAGGAGAAAGACAGGGGCCGCAGAAGTCTGATGCGGGGCTGGATCTCATGACCCTGTGAGATCATGACCTGAGCTGAAATCAAGAGTCAGACGCTTAACTGACTGAGCCGCCCGGGCGCCCCGTCCCTACTGCACATCATGCTCTCAACACCACCCCTCTTCAGGGTGCATCCACCTTTCCCCCTTCTGTCATGGCCCCGGTGTGCCGCTCCCCCAGCCCCCCAACGCCCCGCTGGTGAGGCAGGAGCATCCGCCGGCACCTGTGCCCCCTCAGAGCCCAGCACAGGGCAGCTTCATGCGGAAAAGCTTTCTGGAATGGACTTGAGACCTCACTTTTGACCCCACAGGGAGGAGGACGGGAAGATAGAAGGGCAGGGACCAACTGAGACAGTGGGCTCTCTTCACCCAGGGTCCCGAGGGCTTATGCGGCAATGGGGCAAAAAGACCGGTGGTCCCTCAGCGTGTCGCACAAGACTAGACACGGACAGTCAGCGGGGGTGGGGCTCACCTGTGGTGAAGAGGTGCTTGGTGGGCTGGTCTGGGGGGCTCTTCATGCCCCCAGGGGCAGCAGGTGAGGACTGGGTGCGGCCCAGGGCCTGGTGGGGCACAGTGGCCAAGCTGAGGGGTGCCTGGTACACCTGGAGGGGCTGCAGCTGCTGGGCATCTGAGAACACCTGGGCAGGAGGAGAGTGGGAGGGAGCGTGGGTGAGACGGAAGTGAGGACAAATGACCCGGGGTCCCCAAAGGGGCCCCCCGATTCCAGCCCTTCTCTTCCAAACCTCCTCCTTCCCCCATCTCCTCCCACCAGGGACAGGAGACACTCCAGCCTTCACCATCTCTACCTCCCAGAAGGGGGGGGGTGGGTAGGGATGAGTCACGCCAGAGTAGCATTGAGGTAAGAGGCTGGGAGGGACGGGGGCGTGGGAGGGGGCAGGATGAGTCAGGCCCGGAGGGCTCAGCTGTGTCCGCAATGAATGGAGCTCGCTCTAGGTGCAGGGGGACTGTAGTAACAGCGGGGGCGGGTGTGTACACACACGCGCGCATGCACGCAGAGACCAACGCGCAACCGGCCCTACGCAAGCAGAAACGCAGATACACAGGCCACGTGCGTGTGCGCGCGCACACACACACACACACACACACAAGCAGCCTGTGGCAGGGGCAGACGCAGACACAGGGAGGGGCTGGCAGACTGGGGCACAGATGGCTCTGAGACCAACACAAGCAGCGCCCCCTCCCATAGCCCCCTGTCTCTTTCCCACTCTGCTTCGGCTCTCTTCAGAAAGCCTGGGAAGTGCACACTGAGGAGAGGGAAAGGGAAAGGCAAAGACGGAAAGGGACCTGCAGGGGACAGAGGGGTGGTGATCAAGGGCTGGGGTGGAGGCGGCACCTTCTTGTAACCAGCACTGGACTCCTCCGAGTCGGGCCCCTCCTCGGTGCCACTCTCGCCCTCCTCGTCCTTGACCTGGATGCAGTCCTCCTCCTCTTCCTCCTCCTCCTCCTCCTCCTCCTCTTCCTCCTCCTCCAGGTCTTCCTGCGTGCTCTCACTCTCTGTGGAGCCTTCCCGGGGGATGGTCAGGGCTCCCTCCCCCAGCAAGGCCTCCTGCTGCTCAGTCAGCTCCTCCTCTGTCTCCTCGGGGTGGGTGGTGGGCTGCCGTGGCAGCTCCCCAGTCTTGGTGAGGATCTGGGAACAGAGCAAAGAGGGCGCGTCGGCTGGGAGGGGGAGCGGCCGTGCAGCCCCTGACCCCGGAGGTCCGTCCTCCCCTTGCCTCTCCCTGGGAGCCGCCCAGCCCACACACAGCTTCCAGGTGAGGCCAGGTGGCAACTCGGAGCAGATACGGCCCGGGGAGTGGCCCAGGGTGTCAGCCTCCGCTCGCTTTCTGCCGTCCCGGTGCCGTCCCATGTCCGGCCCCCCAGCACAGCCCTGGCCATCCGCTTCGCCCAGCTCACCTTGCCCAGCTGCAGCTGCTGTTGCTTCTGTTTCTCCAGGAACTGCTGGTGCTGCTGCTGCATGACCAGCTGCTGCAGGGCCTGGGGGCTCTGGGGTAGCGGGGAGGACTGAGTGCGGCTCAAGGGCCGGTGCCGCGGGAGCTTGCCCACCGTCCGCATGCTGGTGGCCACACGTTCACCTGTCACCAGCGGGGACTGCCCGTGGAGTGGCACTGTGCGGTGGGGAAAGGTAAGCAACCATCACTGTCGGGGCTCCAGGCCGCCCCCCCCATCTACCCCGAGGTTCTCCCCCTTCTAGAAGACCACCACCGGCATCATCAGGAGAGACCTTGGAAGGCCCTGGGGCGCCCTGCCCCCAGACCTGAGCCCCGTTCTTCCTCCTCCCCACAATGCGACAGTTTTGTAGCTCAGAGCCACCGCCTCCGGCAAGCCACCCTGGATTCACCACTCTCTTTCTTTGATTCCTTTATGATTGCATATGTGGTCTTAGGCCCTCAGTATGGGAGAACAAGGGCTAGTTTTCCCCCAAACGCAACAAGACCTCCCTGGTCACAGACAAGGATCCCATCAGGTGGGGGAAGTCTGGGGGCCGGGATCACTTGTCTTTGAAGCAGAGCCTCTTCTGATGCCCCCACCTGCTTCCCGTCTGACTGTCCAAAGCTGTGCTGTCCCATTCGATAGTCGCCAGCCACGTGCGACCACTGACCACGTAACATGTGGCCTGTCTAAACTGAGATGTGCCCTAAGTGTGAAACACACACCGGATTTCCAAGACCGTATGAAACACAAAGTAAACTGTCTCACAGATAACTCTTCATACGGATTATATGTTGAAATGCTCATATTCCGCATCTAGTGAATTACACAAAGTTGAAGCCCCCAGCTGGTTCAGTCGGAGGAGCGTGAGACTCTTAGATCTCGGGGTTGTGAGTTCGAGCCCCACGATGGGTGTGCAGAATAATTAAATAAATAAAATCCTAAAAATATGTATGTATACTACATATATATATATATACATATAATTTTTTTTAAGATTTTAGTTTTGGGGTGCCTGGGTGGCTCAGTCGGTTGAGTGTCTAACTCTTGATTTCGCCTCAGGTTATGATCCTAGGGTCATGGGATCGAGCCCCGTATCAGGCTCCACATAGGCAGGAAGCCTACTTAAAGATTCTCTCTCTCTCTCCCCCCCCCTGCCCCACTCGTGCGCTCTCTAAAATAAAAAAATTAAAAATAAAATAAAAATAAAGATTTTGGGGCACCTGGGTGGCTCAGTTGGTTAAGTGTCCAACTCTGGATTTCGGCTCAGGTCACGATCTCACGGTTCGGGAGCTCAAGCCCCGCGTTGGGCTCTGCACTGACAGCACGGGGCCTGCTGGGGAGTCTCTCTCGCCCTCTTTCTCTGCCCCTCCCCTGCTCACGAGCTCATGCACACGCTTGTGCATACGCGTGTGCTCCCTCCCTCCCTCTCGAAATGAATAAACTTTAAATAAAAAATGAAATAAAATGAAATTTAAATCAAATTAAAGAAGATTTTAAGTAAGCTCCACGCCCAGCATGGGGCTGGGACTTACAACCCCGAGATCAAGAGTCCCATGCTCTACTGACTGAGCCAGGCAGGCGCCCCACTTTTCATATGTTTTAACGTGGTTCCAGAAAACTTTAAGTTACATGTGCGGCTTGTATGGGATTTCTACTGGGCAGCACTGCTCCGGAACCTGAGGACGTCACAGCGAATGTTGAGAATGCCGTCTGGGGCTCAATAACATCCGAGCAACATGATATGGGAGAAACCGTGGCATTGTGGAGGGGGGCCGTGGCAGAGCGGAAGAGTGTCCCCGGCTACTCCCCGATGGCTGCCTCGCGCCCTCAGGAGAGGAGCCTGCCGCCCACTCCCTGGCCCAGCGGCCGCCCCCCCCCCCCACTCACCGGCGATGAGCGTGCTCTGCTGCCGAGCCTGCTCCAGCAGCAGCACGTGCTGCAGCAGGGAGGCGTGCCCGTGGGGGCTGGTGTCGCCCTCCAGCGCCACGCCCAGCAGGCAGCCGGGGATGGAGGATGTGCTCATGAACTTGCCCGTCAGCGCGCCACCCTGCCGCAGGGACTGGAGGGCCTGCCTCTCGGCCTCCTGCTGCGTTGACAGCTTCGGGGAGGCCTGGGAGGAGGGGGGGGAGATGGAGATGAAGGAGGGGCCTGTATCGGCTCCAGTCCTGCCAACTTTGGATCGGCATCCCTCACCTACCACCCCCCCACCCCCCACCCCTCCCCAGCTCTGAGGCAGGCCATCCAATCTCCCTCAGGGCCTTGTGAGGACAAAAGCCCCACCTGGAGGCACCCGGGACCACAAACCTAGACACCGGAGGGAGGGTGGGGCATGTGCCTCATACTTACGGTGAGGTGCGAGTTGGTGACAGTGACTGTGGCCTGCAGCCCTAGGGAGATGTTGGGCAGAGAGGGAGACGTGTAGAGGCTGAACTGGTTGGGGGAGCTGTCCAGAGGGAGGGCCCGGTGCTGGGGGAGCATCTAGGGAGCAGTCGGGAGAGACAGGCATGAGAGCAGGCAAAGGGGGGCCACCTGGGGCCGAGGGCTGGGAATGGTGCCTCGCTCCCCCGCTCCCGACACCAAGCCCCACCTGGGCGGGACTGAGAGAGCACAGTCCTTCAGAAGCCCAGGGGGCAAATCCCACATAGAGGCGACAGGTCCCTCTAGGCTGTCCACACGGGCAGAGAGGTCCCTACTGGGTACTCTCAGCAAGACAGACAGGAAGGAACTGCCTTCCTTCTTCCAAGGGAAACGGAGCAGCTCTGGCCCGCCCGCCCAGCCCTCAGCAGGCCTGTACCTCGGTGGGGATGTTGGGGACTGAGCCAGTAAAGCCATTCTCAGCAATGGTGCTGTGGGAGCTGTTGGGAGAGCTGGGGCCGGAGCCTGGTGCGCTGTTACACACGGACGACACTATGGGAGAACTGGCTGTCACCTGGGCTTGCTCAGAGCCACCCCCCACTCCCAGGACCTCAGAACGGGAACAAAAGAGGAGCCCTTACCTCCAGGCCCAGCACCGGTGATCTCAACAGCTCTCTTCTTAAAGGTGCTAATGACTGTCCCATCCTTGCGACGCAGGAGGGGACTGCTTCTCCGCTCAGCCACCTTCTGCTTTAGCCTCGAACGCACTTTCAAGTTGGGTTCAGAGGCTAGGGAGAAGGTACCAGGGCTCAGACACATCTACGCGGATGGGCACGCACCTGCAGCCTGGCCCCTCCCCATGCCCACGCCTACCTCCAAGCAGCCATATTCCGGGAGGCCAGGCTGGGCACGGGGGGGAGGGAGAATAAAAACTACTCACCTGTTTTGCGGAGGGGGAAGTCATCGCGGCTGTCGTAGGGCCCAAGCAAAGGCAGTTTGTAGGAGGGAGGCGTCCCAGGGGGGCCACTCTGGGGAGGGGAACTCTGGTCCAAAGAAGCATGGTGGGCTCCCCTGGGGGGTGTGGGGTGGGGATGGAAACAGACCTAGGTTATCCCCCAGCCGGCTGGACCTGCCACCTAGCAATGACATCTAGGAAAGCCCCACTGCATAAAGGGACAGGAAATGGATCCTGGGGAGGGAAACGAGGAGAGAAGCCAGGGGTGGGAATCTCGCCTCCTGAGAGAGACCGCAGGGCCCGGATCTGGCTTCCGGCCAGGAGCCCCCTGGCATCCTGCAGCCAGGCAGCCCCTGATCGGGGCACCTCTGGGACCCATGCCTGCCCAGGGCCATTACCAGCATTTGGGATGCTGTGGGAGGGAATGGTTGAGGCCGCCTGGCGTGGGCTCCTTTGACTTCGACAGAAGGAATTCCTGGAGCCTCAGCTTCACCTCGGTGCTGGCGATGGCACCTGCGGGACAGGGCACCGCTGACCTGGGTGTTCGGGGCCAGGAGCCCGCAGCTGGGGGGGGGGGGGCGGGGGGGCGGGCAGGAGGCCCCGGGCCTTACTCTCTTTGCTTTTCTCCTTGTTTCGCAGGATGAGCAGCTGCTGCTCCAGCCGCTGCTTCTCCAGCTCTTCCTGCCGCTGCTGCTCCCGCTGCCGCTGCTGCTCCAGCTCCTGCTGCCTCTTGGCCGCCAGCATCTCCTGCTGCTGCTGCGGGGGCATAGGGGGGGAGGGAGGGGGATGGGGTGAGCCAGGTCCGGGCGGGGTGAGGAGGTCGGAGGTCCAGGCAGCCGCCCCCCCCCGCCCCACGCCCCCCCCTCGCTCACCTTGAGGTGCTTCTGCAGCTGGACCTCATGCTGCCGTGTCAGGTGGTCGTGCTGTTTCTGGAACTCGGCGAACAGGAGCTGCTTCTGCAGCTGCTGCTGCTGCTTGAGGGCCAGGAGCTCCTGCTGCAGCTGCTGCTCCCTCAGCGAGGGGTCCACAGGGCCTGCCAGAGCACCCCGCAGCTCCGCCCCGCCCCCCAGGGAGCTGGGCATGGCTCCTGGCAGCACCGGCTTCACCTCCACTGCAGGGAGAAGAGACCGGCGTCAGCGAGCCCCAATCCTCACACCGCTAGGCCGTGGCAGCCATGCTGGGGGCCCAGAAAGCCACCAGGCAGGACCGCTAGACCCAAGACTAGACCCAAGAGACAGATGGCAGGCGGGACTGGGGGCAGTCAAATCCCTCTGCTCCACCAAAACTGTGGAACTTCAATAAGAAAATACACAAAAGCATGAAGTGCGGTACCTGGAAGATTGTGAGTGCTCGCCACGCGATAAATTGTCTTAGATTGTTAACGCCACTGGCACTCTACGTGAATTACTTTACGAACAAGAAAACTGAGCTTCGGAAAGGTTAAGTATAGGGACACCTGGGTGGCTCAGCTGGTTAAGCGTTGGGACTGTCGATTTCAGCTCAGGTCACGACCTCACAGTTCGTGAGATCAAGCCCCGTGTCAGGCTCCACGCTGAGTGTGGAACCTGCTTGGGATTCTGTCTGTGTCTCTCTCCACCCCCCCCCCAAAATAAATAAATAAACTTAAAATAAGAAAGAAAGGAAGGTTTAAGTACGCACGCAGCCAGGTGATCAAAGAACCAGAATGTGAATCCAAACCCTATGCTTCTAACCACTATCCTTCCCATGCTTCCTCCTCACCTCTCAACATCACACATTCCCTGCCAAGAAGCCTAGAGAGAAACGGAAGCAGAGAGGCTGGTTCTAGAACGGATGGGGCTGGCAGCCCCTTAGTAAAACCAGGAGAGGCCTGTGGGGACCCTCAGGACACCCGTACCCTCTACACCCAGACAGGGCAGATGGAGCCCAAGGGAGAGTCTGTAAGAAGGGGAGAGTGGAGTGGGAGCAGGCGGCCTCAGGGAAAGGGGGTGCAGGGCTGCACCAAACCAGGGACAGGAGGGGGCTGGGAGTCAGACTCTGCTTCCTTTGCTGGATTATCTCCTTTCAACAGTTTTATTGTAATTACCCTGAAAATGCCGCTATATATAGAGTGAGCCAAACAGCAGCTGTGCCTGGGGGGAGGGGGAACGAGAGAATGGGCGGGCAGGCGCAGGGAGGAGGTGGGAGGAGGAGACAGGAAAGGAAAGGGAATCAGACAGGAAGAAGGGTAAAGGGGGGGAGGGGGGGCGGAGGCTAGAGCTCAGGCTGAGATCTCAGAGCTCCGGTCTCAGGGAGAACCGGCTGGGAAGGAGAAAGCGGTGGAGCGGTCTGCTGGGTCCCAAGACTTCGGGTCCAGGCCCCCTTGCGGACAATGGGCTGAGGGGGCCCCAGGGAGAGGCGAATGTTCCAATGGGCTTATTGGAAGCATGGGTCTCGACCTCTTGATCCCTGTACGCTGTCCTCTGGTCACTGAATGTCACTCCCCACCACTGCCCAGTGGTTGCCAGGGCAACTGGGCAAACACCACACCAGCAGGGAGCCCCAAGCCCAGCCCACACTCCACAGAGCCTCCGGCCCTCCAGGCAGGAAGGGGAAGGCAGGCTGCCCCACTGCCTAGGAAGGAGGAAGTGAGAGAGGCCGGGCCGACCCACCTTGTCTCTTTTCCATTTCATTCTCCAAAGCAAGCCCTCACTTTTCTCACTCCAGCCCAGGGGAGCCACAGGGAGCCGGGAAGACCTTCCTGTGGCGAGGCAGCCCACTCCAGCCTGGGCCTGGAGAAGGAAGGACCCCAACTTCTTGGTGGCCACCAGCGTCTCCTCCCCTCGTGAGCAGGGGTCTGCCCAGGCCCCCATCATCGATCCTCATCGGGAGTGGAGAGGGAGCTGGGAGGGGACTGAGCTAAGAGAGGCTTCCACACCCTGCGCAGTTAATGGGCCTGGATCTTTCCAGGGAACCAGCACTGAACAGAGGGTCCCCCAGGCAGGGGCGAGGCCTGCTGAAGGCTAAGGCCCCCGCTGCCCGCCGCCGCCCTTCTGCCCCAACCCAGCCTCTGGGACCCAGCGGAGGTGGGGACAGGAACGGGAAGGTAAGGCCCGAGCAGAGCCAGAGCGTCTCGGTCCCCACCAGCCCCTTCTCCACCCAGCACTGCTAGGCACATTCCTCTGTGGTTTGCCCGCCAGCCACACTGACGACTCTGTGGCCACGAGGCCAGAGCCACATCTGCAGGAGTGGCCAGATGTGGCCAGGAGGGTGGGGTTACATACACAGGCGCGCACACACGCTCGCTCGCTTTCCCTCCCAACCCACGTCCTGCCCCAGCACCAGGAGGAAGGGCCCTCGGGAAGGGCCTGCAAAGGGCTTCTCCGGAGGCGGCCGACCCCACCCAGGGTGCAAAGCGGGGTGACGGCAAGAAGCCAGCAGCCAGCCTCAGGTCTCCCCAGTCCTGGCTGGAAGCGCCCAACGAAGCCCCAAGCTGGCTGGCGAGTTATCTGTTCCTCGGTGAGGCTGGCTTGGCCGGAGGCACTCGGACCGCTCAGCCAAGGGGAGGACAGGCTTCAACCTGCTGCTCCCGGCGATGCTGGGGCTGCTGGGGCTGCAGGCGCCGGGTGCCTGCCAGCCTGCCCGCCCAGGGAAGGGCAGGGGTCCAAGCACTCCTGGCTCCCAGCAGATAACCCTGCTAGAGATGGAACTGCGGCCAGCAGTGCTGGCTTCCCTCGTAGGAGCCCTGCAGAAAGGGCTCGGGCTCGGGCTCGGGCAAGGGGAATCTCCCACCAGGGCTCCCACGCAGCCGCCACCAGAGCAGAGATGCTAGGCGCCCCCCAGCAGCAGGAGCCACAGCCCCACTGGTATGCAGGTGGCTGGATGGCCAACGGGCTCCGGGAACAGCAAGCAGGAAGCACAGCCAGCTAGAGGAGAATATCAATCTGCAGGCCCTGTGAGGGCCTTGACACAATGCAACACCCCAGGGCTCTGCCAGGTCGTAACCTGGCCCCGTCTATGATGGAAGGGGTGACGGCTGGGCCGAGGGACTCAGGGAAAGGGTATGCGGGAGGCACAGAACCTTCTGAATGAAGTTTGCTGAGCACAAAACCTAGAGCCTGGCTGGCCTTGCACCCCCTGGAGGATCTGTGTCCTCTGCCAGCTTGGCATGAGCAGAGCAGGTGTCAGTGGCTGCCATCGGAACAAGCACCTGGAAGGAGAACTGGGTGTGTCCGGATAGGAGGAGGCTCTCGACCGCCTCCTGGCGGACCAAGAGTGTGGGACGACTTGGGAAAGGGAAGGGGGCGGGGGCGGGTGGAACTTTCCCTAAGAGGAAAGGCTGGGAACTCTGGCTGGCAAAGAGCGCCCTGAGAGACCAGGAGAGGGATGGGTTAGGAGGGCAAGGCCCTGGGTCCTTTCACCAGCCCCCATGCCTCCTCCTGACAGAGCGCTGTAGAGAACAGAGTGGAAGCCAGACAGCCCACAGAGGATTCTCCTACAGAGGGGAAGCTGGAAGGGTCCAGGTCTACCCTGCTCCATACTCCCGAAGGACTCTGACCCCTCTGCCTGGGAGTGGCGGCCTTAGGAAAAAGCGGCAACAGCATCCTGTCCTCTGGCCTTCTGCAAGACTGACTCACAGGCCTGTGGAGAAGCCCCAGCCCAGGTAGCTGAGTGGGCAGGGCTGTGTATTTCTAGCCGTCGGAGTGGCCCCACGCATACCGGGCGCTGGCTCAGAAGGGGCCACCCTGCCTGGCTCACAGGCACACCTGGGCAGTGGCGAAATCCTAGCGATGATCCTTCCCTCCCATCCAGCTGGGCCTCCCACCTCTCCGGGAACCCCATCAGGCCAGTTGGGGCTCCCACGGCAGATCGTCTGGGCGGCACAAGCGGGGACAGCCCGGCTCCTCAGGGGGAGACGATACCGGTGCTGATGGCACAACTTCTGGGATGGCCACCAGCACAACCGGAGACCAAAATCAGTGTCCAGACAAAGAGGGACACCGCCCCCCCCCCCCTTCCGAGCAGGCAGGCGCTCTGGGACACGAGGAACAGGTTTTAGCAGTACTTTGGGAACAAGGGTTCAAAACAAAAAACGAATCTGGCTGCCCACGGGCAAGGCCAAGCTTTTCTCCTGCTCTGAGCAAGAGCCATGCTCTGGCTCCAGGCCCTCAAATGGAGAAGTCACCAATTCCAGAATCCCTGTCACCCAAACCCTGGCAGCAGGGAGATGGCATCTTTCATTCCCCCTGGAGAAGCCCTAGACGGGAGGGGCCGGCGCAGTGCGTGGACACCCCCCACCCCCCAACAGACCTAAAAAGCTTAATGCTTGGCTCTAAAAAGACCCTGCTCCCAGGAGCCACCAGCCCCAGAAGGCTAGGGGAGAGGGAAGGGACCCCAGGGTGCGCGGAGTGTGAGACAGGGGTGCGCTGAGCTGTTTGGAATGTCCGCACAGGACAAAAAAAAAAAAAAATGAGGCCTCTGCAGATAAGCCCTGGATCTAAGGAGCCACCCCATCAAAAGAGGGGGAAGGGGGGACAAGGCCTTTGAGATCATGTCTCGGCCCCCTCTTTTGCACAAACCTCTTGGGCCGCTGGGCCGAAGATCCCGGCAGCCAAGTAGCAGGGACTCGTGCCCTCTGAACACTAACCTAAGCAGCCTGGCTCCAATGCAGGGCCTCCTGGGCCCTCCACACCAGCCAGCCAGCCCGGATAACTGGGGAGCAACGTGCGGGCAGCCCACCCAAGAAGGCTGGGCACCCCACTGGCACCCCATACCCTCGGGAGCTCCCTCTCCGCGCTGGGCACTCAGCAGCTTCCTGAAACGTCTGATGACCTCGTTCCGTCCCTCCGGAGAATGGGGAAAAGGAGTTTGTCCCTTCCTCGGCCTTGAGGGATTTTGGAAGGAGGCAGGGAACAGCTTTTCACACTCCTCCCCGTGATGCCGGTGACTCCTCCCCCCTCCCCGAGGACGGTTTCCCATGATCTATTTCTGTGCTCTTACGTGACTAGTGAGGGCCAATTTAGGCTCAACAGGTTCTACCACAACTCAGACGGTATTTCCACATGTGCGAGCTGGGGAGGACTCTCACCTAGCAATCTTCACAGCTCCTCGTGTAATGCAAGCGGACACATCACACGATGGTTAAAAGCCAGGGCCCTGGAGTAAGAGAATGCCAGGGTTCAAGTCGGGCTCCGCCACTTCCCAGGGCAAGGCACTGAGCACCTCCTCTGTGCTCCGTGCGGGCATCTGTGAGCTGCGAGTAAGACTAGCACCTTCCCCTCAGAGCTCTTAGGCTCGGGAGAGAACACGCACGGGGGGCTTGCCACTGCGCCCCGGAGGCTCTCAGGAGGTGCTAGCCGGGGCTGGTGCTCATGGGTCCTGAGACCTGTTTTCTATCCTGGACCCCTCCGGCAGCCTAGCGAAGATTCGGGACCACTTCTCAGAACGTTTCTAAAGTGCGTGAAACAAACTACTTAGCACGACGCCAAGCTCAGACCTCCGCCAGAGCGAGGCCTCAGCTCTCTCATTTGGGACTGCTGCAAGGGCGCTCTGTGGTCCTGTCCCAGTCAAAGCCCTGCCTGGGGAGCGGGGGGGGGCGGGGGGGGGCCGCAACGCAAACTGGACCGGCTGGCAGCAGGATCCCGGCGCCAGAGAAGGAGTCTCTGGGAACGGCCTCCTCCCAACCACAGCACATCCGGGCTGTTTCTGGTGCCTCACTACCTCCGAGAAGGGCCGCTCAGTCCTCCACGGCTCAGCCCACGGCCGTGGCATCCCTCTGGTCCCTCAAAAGCACTGCTTAGCACAGAGGAGCGCAAGGTTTGATCTCTGCTCTGGGGGTCCCGACTCCAAGCAGTCAGAAAGCCTTCTCTGCTATCTGACCTCGCTCCACTCCGGGCTCCAGCTCTCTCCCCAGTCCTATCCCAGTCCTCCTGGGCCCCTCTTCGGGAAAGGCAGAAGCAACGTGCAATTGACTTCAGAGACTCTCAGAATATCAGCGCAGGAAGAGCCCGCAGATCAGCAACTCAACTTCCCAAACTGACAGAGGACAGTGAGGCCACAGATGGAAGAGATTTGTCCAGCGTCCTCTGGAAGGGAGGCAGAGGAGCTAAGGCTTAACTCAGGTCTTCTGGCTCTCCATCTGCCTCCCACTGAAAAAAAAAGGAGAAACCTTGAGGGCTGCTCCTGCATTGAATGAGAGACAGAACGAGAAGCCAAACTCTGCATTAAGGATACAGGGATCTCTGGGGCGCCCGGGTGGCTCAGTCAGTTGGGCGCCGACTTTGGCTCGGGTCGTGATCTCACGGTTCGTGAGTTCGAACCCCACATCAGGCTCTGTGCTGACAGTTCAGAGCCTGGAGCCGGCTTCTGATCCCGTGTCTCCTCTCTCTGCGCCTCCCCTACCTCCCCCACTCATGCTCGGTCTCTCTCAAAAATAAACATTCAAAAAAAAAAAAAGGATGCAGGTAACTAGACGGGGCAACCCAGTTGGCCTCCAGAACACCAGAGTCCAGCAGCACGGGTGAGAAGGGGGCTGAGTGGTTGGAACCCCCGGAAAGCTTGAGACAGACCGTGCCTCTGATGGACCTTAAGCCTAGGGGGTGCAGACGGTCCTGGTGGAAGGCACGAGCATCTCTCACTGGTGAAGAGCGAGTTACTCTCTGATCTCAGATCGCTATCTGGAAGAGACAGGACTCACTTCTCCCAGCCCCACCATTTCCAGGAAACCCTGGGGCACCAAGCTAGAAGCAGTTTAAAGGCACACGAATCATTCAAAGCCTGCAGCTGTTGCTGGGACTGTTCACCCAACACCTGGGCTGGACAGCAGGGGCCCCAGGGCGGGGGCTCTGCCTCCACCCCCCCAAGTGCAACCCAGCCCTGAGCATCCAGCGGGGTGTGCCCTGCCCGCCTGGCCACTTGCCACGATCCTCCATCCCAGCTGGGGTTTACACACCTGCTGCCCAGCGCCTCAAAACGTCCTCCCTCCGCAGACCAGCCAGGCTGCTGGGGGCTGGGTTTGACTCTGACTGGGGCCGCAGCCCTTCTTCCTCCATCTACAGTCAACCCTTCTCCGAGGAGTCCCAGAGCCCACGGAGGCCTTCCAGGGATGCTGGTGACATCCACAGGCAGGCTGCTGGTCCCCAAGACCCCATCCACAGGACTCCTGTCCACGCAAGCCCTTATTCTAAGCGTAGGCTGAGTCTACATACATCGGACCCACCTGAGGCGTGTCCCAAATCCTGGTTCCTGAGTTGCCCTACAGAATCCAAACCCTTCGGGCAGGGGGCGGGGGGCGGGGGCGAAGCCTTGGAGCTCTGCATTTTAGTATATTCCCTTGGTAATTCGGATACAACCGAAAGTTTGAGAACTACTTTTTCTCACCGTGTCCCTGGTCTGGCTGCACTCATTTCTGCTGCCAACCTGACAGCTGTTACAGCTGTGTGTGTGGACACAGTTACTCTGATTTCCTGTCTGGCAGCTGTGCAGCAGGGAAGGGACAGCTGAGGGTCTCAAAAACAAGAAGAGGGGATGAAGTTGGAGAGGATGGGGGGGGAGGGGGGAGGCTGTCTGAAGGCGATGGAGTGTTCAACTTTGTTCCTGAGCCCCCTTCTCTCCTGAAATGCCTGCGGGGAGCGGGGAAGCTGACCAAGCGGTCCCAGCTACTCCTAGAAAACAAAGTCTCCTCTCGGAAACCTCGGGAGCGCACCCCCCCCCAAAGCCAGGCTGGTCTCTATTCTCTAGAAGAGAGAACCTGGGAGACACGAAGGCAGGTTGTGCACACACACTGTATACTACGAAGGGCACCCAACTAAAGGGGCAAGTTGGGGCTGAAATCCAGCCCACGCTCCGACCGCTAAGTCACGTGCTCTGGCATGAAGATGTACCCACCTGGAAGAAAGGCCACCACTAAAAACGGTGCACAAAGGAACGCTTGTGTGGGTGGGCCGTAGCCCTTCACAGAGACCTGATTCTGAATCCCAGCTGTCACTCCGTGACCCTGGGCAAGTTCCCTTAACCTCTCTGATCCTCCTCAATTGTACGACATGGCTAATAATATCCTCCTAAAAGAGACGAGGTGAGGAAAGCACCCGATACTCTTATCACTTAGTACATTATAATATTAGTTCCCTTCCCACCTGAGCCTCGCCCTTCCTACCTTCCCCACACCCTGACACCTACACCCCCACACACCCGGCCTAGCTTGCAATGGTCTGAAGACGGTGAATAAGAATATCCAGGGGAAACCCCAATCCCAAACCCCAACCCCGTGGCTCTTCCCAGCGTTCGGAGCAGCCCCTTCCTGGCACGAGCAGGATTCACCCCCTCCCTCGCTGGGGAAAGGAAACTCCTCTTCCATGCCTGTTCCTAAAATCTGGCACAATGCCCAAGCATCAGCTCTGCCCGGTCCAGGCCACGGGGGAATCCAGAGCCCACAGAAGGGCGACGGGGGATCCCCCAGCACTGCACCCCTGGGAATCCCACGCAGGGGTTCAAGCTCCGAGGCTCCCCAAGCTGCAACCAGGCCTGAGCGAGGGGAGTGCCCGCTGTGTGCTGGGCAGTTGAAGAGGAGCCAGGCAGAGACCCCGTCCGTCAAGGAAGACCGCCGACGGCACTATGGGGAGCTGCCATTTGTTCCCCTCGTCGAGCAGCGACAGCGAAGAGTGCCCTGCAGCCCCCAGGAGCACCCCCTGCCAAGGCTCTGGCTCAGCCACGGGGGCAACTCACCGCCTCTGTCTGTTCACCCCAAGGGCCAAGCCCCAGAACAGAACCCGGGAATCGCGACATCAGCTCTGGACGCCCGCCCTTCGAGCAACATCCATTCACCCACGTGCCAGGCCCTGCACGAAGTGACGGGGAACAAGACAGCCCCGGGAGCAAAGGACGGCCCTAAAACCGGGTTCCAAAGATTTGCTGCTGGAGTAGGCAGAGTCCAGGGTAGACCGCCGCCCCGGAAAGCCCTCTTCCTCAATCCCTCGGGCTGGGGAAGGCCTGGCGACGACACACACTGCCCAAGGAGCGTCCCCGGACACCTGCTTTTTTAGCCACAGGCTTCTGCATCCTGTCTGGAGACCGATCAAGAGATGGGGCGAGGAGGCGGGAGGGGGTGGGGGTGGGGGAACACCAGGCTGCCTGGGCCCTCATGGCCGTGTTTATCCGGGGTGGATTTTTTTTTAACCCAAAGGTTAAAGCGTTTCTATTTGAAACATCTATTTACATTCCAGAGTCCAAAAAAAAAAAAAAAAAAAAACACAAGGCAGCCGAGCTCCAGGCCTATATCTGTCCCCAGCCGCGTCACAGACACAGCATCAGAGCTGCGCAGGGGGAACATTCTTAGCCCTCCTCTCCCCGAGCCGCTGAGGTGACTCACGCCTCCCTCCTGCCAGCATGGACCACACCACCGATCAGAAGGCTGCGCGGTGCGCGCGCGGCGGGGGCACGGGGATCTAGAGAGAGATGCTGGCGGCGGGGCGGGGGGGGGGCGGGGGGTCTCCGCAAGGACAGGAGGCTTAGGGAAGGGATAAGAGTAGCAGGGTTCCAGGCTGTAAGGATTCTGGGGTCTAACCTGAAAGAAGGTAAGAGAACATGCTGAGGAGGAAACTTCAGGCCAACCGCCAGCTGCCGCTGGGAGGCAAGGGACAGCGGGAGAAGGGGAGGATTGGGGGGACCGATGTGACACCTGCCTACAAGCCATGCTCTACACAGTCAGTCCTCTGCTCCAAGAGACCAGCTTGGCTCTCAGAGGCCTCGGGGCAGGGGATCGGCGGGCAGGGACTTCCGTCAGAGCCGCCGGCTCAACCAGACCAGGGCCAGGGCGCTCCTCTGCGTTAACAGGCCTGGCCGGTCTGGGTCCTCCGCACGGCCGGCCCCCAGGGTTAGGCCCCCATCCCAGGGGCCTGCATGGGCACCCTGCTGCGCTGGTGCCCAGGGTTATGCCCCTTCCCTAGGAGACTCTGCGGGCGTCACTGCCCAGGCAGATGGCAGGCTTTATTCCAAAGATTTTCCAAAACTTCCCCCAAACGTTCATCCTCTCGCACATCCTAGGGCAGCTCAGAGCCAAATCACAGGCACCCACGGAGGCACCCAGCTCCCACCTTCTAATTCGAAGCCTGGGACCCACACCCACGTATCCAAAGGCAAGGACTCCCGATGCATATGCACACAGACACCCACACCCCAGCACCAAGCCACTGCCAGGAGGGGCCAAGCGGGCATGGGGCCAGCAGGCCCCTCCCTAGAAGAAGCATCTTGTGGTGCCGGCCTGGTGGGAAGGCTGTGCCAGAAAGGCCAGATGCTGCCAACAGGTTCCTGGGAGGGAGGGAGGGAGGGAGGGAGTGGCCCAGCTCTGGGGGATCCCCGCCCCCCCGTCAAGAGCCAAAAATGTCCCTGCTGATCAAGTGGCAGTCCTAGGGGGTCCTCAAGGCCATATGAAGCAGAGTGACACTCCTTCACCGTCAAAGAGATGGGACGAAACCAAGGCCTGAGGGAAGGAGAGATGGGGAGCTAAGGACGTCAAGACCCCCCGACACCCCAAAGCTGCCAGCCTCTACCTAACCCGACCACAACTGCCTCGCATCTGCTGCCCCGGGAACTCCTGACTGGGGACTTGCAGAAGTCACCACCCCCAAGAACTCGGCCAAAGGAGCTGGGGTGGCCTGTATTCTTGTGGACGCTCGGCGACGGCTCACGCCCCTGTCCAGACCTGGGGAGCGGGCCGCTGGGAGGCAGGTCACTGACCCACTTCCTCCCCTCCGACCGCAGTGCCAACTAGGCCAGGAGCCTCCAGTACGCCACAGCCCCCAGCAGCTTACGCCGACCCCGCCGCCCTGCCGGAGGCCAAAGAGACTCAGGAATGCAGCAGAGTGCAGCTGGCGGGCACGGCGGGAAGGCGCGTTTGGGCCAGGGAGGGCAGGGGAGCCGACTTCAGCGGGCACGGCTCCCCTGACCGCACACATTCTCAACAAAGCCCTCCAGAAAGATCTAAGCGGGACCCCACCTGCGCGACACCCAGAGCCGGACGCTCGGCCCCAGGGGCGAGGACGCCCGATGGCAGAGGGCAGGCGAGGACAGCGAAGCGCTTACCTGCCACAGGGATGCCGTGTAGAGGGGTCCGAGGCAGGATTTCCAGGGCTGGTTCCCGGCCTGACATCCCATCTGCTGAGAAACACGATTCCGTCTCATAGATGGTCTGCAGCATCTCCACGAGCCCCTGGGCCTTGGGCACCAGCAGCATGCCAGGGAGGGGGCCGCCGGAGGCGGGAGGCGGCCAGAGGGAAGGTGGGCGGGCAGGGCCCCGCACGGCTCAGGGGCTCCCCGAGGCCACTGCTGCTGGGACCCGGGCTGTGGGGAGGCGCCTCATCCGGCCCGGGCACTCCTGGCAGCAGGAGGAGCCAGGAAGGCCCTGGAACTACAGGCCCGGCTCTCCTCTAGCAGGGCGGCGGACCACTGGCCTCTCCCCAGCTCCCAGGAGCCGGGGTATGGCTGAGCGCTCAGGGGACAGGAAGGGGAGCTCGGCAGGCAGGCGGGCTCTCTGTGTTCCCTCCCAGCCCTGGGTGACAGCTCTGGGCCTGGCTCCCTGCTCCTCCTTCCCGAATGAGCCGCCGGCAGCTGGCAGGAGACTGAAATAGCAGTTGGGGGAGGGCCCTGTCTATAAATAGGTGGAGCATGCTCAGGGAGCCGCCGGCCGGCTGCCAGGAGCCCGGGCCTGGCGGAGGCCCCAGGGGGGGGGGAGGCGCGTTCCACCCCAGGAGGAAGCGCCAGGCAGGGGGATGGGAACAGGGGAGGGCCTGCGCTCAGGGCCAAGGCCACGGAACCGGGTGGCCAGAGGCTGAGCTGGAGAAGGGCACAGGCGAGAGGACCCACGTGTGTGGGAGCCGCTCTGGCACTACAGTCGGCAGGCGAGGGGCTGGGGACCAAAAAGCCAGATGCCATCTCTACGTTCCCTCTCGCCATCAGAGCAGGTAAAGAAACCAGAAGGGTCTGGGAGAGGGTGGCAGACAGGGCCACCTGGCCTAACCTCACATCTTCCCTGGAGTCCTGCTAACAGCCAGATGGGAGGTGATTTAACTTCCGCCCTCCCTCAGAGCTGGAAGGTGCCTCCCCGCCCCCTCCACCAGCAGGGAGACCCCTGAGCAGCAGCTAAATGGCAGCTCCCTCCTACCCGCTAGGGGTGTCGCCTCCAGGGGCTGCTCCGCTTCCTTCCAGGGAGCAGGGAGAGTTCCTAGAGAGGCCTTGCCCCAGCCATGGAAGGGAGCCGGGGCAGGGAGAGGGGGGACACCTGCCCACTCTCAGGGCACACGTACCAGGTGCAATGCTAACGGCAGCACATACGTCACCTCGTTGATTCTGCACGATGACCTCAGGACATAGGTGCAGATGGGGAAACTGAGGCAGAGAGATGAAGTCACTCACTCTAGGTCATACAGCTGCTTAAATGGTAAGGCCGGGATGCGGGAGGCTCCAGTCTGAGTGCTAACCACCACAGCCCACTGCCTCCTACCAAAGGAACATGTGAAGCCGCCCCAGGGTTTCCATTCACAGGTACGATGACCCCCAGCACCCAGGGAGGAAGACACATGAGGACAGAACCCCTCTAAGAAGACTCAAGAGGCTGCCAGGATCCAGCCCTTCCCTACCGGCTCCAGGCCTGGCACAGCAGCCCATGCTCCTGGGGCCCCGCTGAGACCGAGGGCTGGTGCACACGAGGACCTGTGACGCTCGCCTACCCTGCTCACTGCTGGCTCATCCCTTCTCCTCGGGTTGTGCCTCCCACTGGTACAGAGATCCCACTTGGCCCCCTGACCTCACTGGAGCCTTTTAATAGCCCGGTTATTCCTGGGTCTGGGTCCCCCTCCCCCCTTCCTGATGTCACGGTTGCTATTTTGGAGCCCCCCCCACCCCTCCTTGCCCCCAACTGCAGGCACGGAGCCAGGGACACCTGTCCTCTCCCTGGACTGGATGACCTCACCCTCCTGTCGGGAGCCCTGAAGGAGCTGGCCAACCAAGGACACAGTAACCGTGGCTCCCGCGGCCCAGTATCCCAGCCAGCATCTGCCAAGCAGGGATGGCAGCAAAGGGGTCTCTGGCCCTCAGGTGGGGGGAGCACACGGACAGGGGAGGTGGCAGACGTGGGCTTTCCCAGGCCCTAGACTAGCCGATCTTATGCAGTACGATGCACAACGCTGGCGTGGAGGGCGGGAAACGGGACCTGAACAAAGAGCTGGGAGCTTTGGCTTCTCGAAAAAAAAATGGTGATGGCACGGTGCTCCCCACAGGGGTTTGGAGTTGGCAGACATCTCAGGGTGGGTCCGGGGACCTCATTCACCACCTCCCGCCCCAACCTCATCCTGGCCAACCAGACTCTCTAAAGAGGAAGGAAAGCAAAGACCAAAGTCCCCTCCGCGGGGTGATGGGCAGCAGACTCAAGGCAGCCCAGAGAGCCAGGGGCAGGAGCCCCTCCCAGCTCAGGACTCCACCCACCCACGCTGGGAGCAACCAGAAGGGCTGGCTAGCCCTGTCCTGACTCTCTCTGCCTGCCCCAGGCACTGGGGAGTTATGGTCGCGGGGCCCTATTCTGGAGGAGAGGAGAGCCCCCAGAACCCGGAGCGGCCAGAAGCCTAAGGGAAGAGAACTCCTTGCCCAGGAAAGACAGGAGCCCCCAGGAGACCGGGCAACCAGAGGTGGCCGGAGCCCGGCGCTCGGGGCAGTTCCCAGCACTGTTAGGACTTCCTGTAACCGGCATGAAGTGGGAAGCAAAGCGTCAGACAACCAGACGATCCTCAGTGCACTTCCCAGAATCCTCCGAGGGAACGGGAGACGAGGCCTGGGGTGGGAACGAGTGCCTTTTTTCCTTTTGAGATTCAGGTGCTGCAACAAGGTCTTCCTAATGTCTAACCCTCAAGCCTTCCCGCGCTAGAGGCCCTCTCCTTGTGGTTCATTTCTCCGTCTCCAGCCGTCCAGCTCTCCCACGTGTCGCCCCACACACCTTACAGAGCACCCACCCAGCACGGGGGGGCGTGAGCTCCATTGGGAGCCGGCACCATCCCCTCCAGACCACAGTGCTCTCAGTCCCTCCGTCGGAGGCTAGCCTCAGGCCTCCTAGCCCTCCCAATCTGGAGAAGGGCAAGAGGGCAGTGCTGGCCCCTTGAGCTCGTCCAGGCTCCCACTTCCTGGGCACAAAAGGTTGGGGTAGGGCCCTGACCTAAGAGAAGAAAGCGAATCTTCTTTGTGCACAGTGAAAACCTGAGGGCTGGCTCAGGAGCGCCCTGGAGAGACGGAGGGTCCCAGGGACTCTGCGGCCCTGGAGACATCAGGCCTGCCCGCCCTCCACTTTTCTCCTGCCCTTCGCGCCCCATCATGCCGGTGCCCGTCAGGACGGCCTGAGAGCGGCCGTGTGCCAGGTTCCGAGCCAGGTGCTGGCTGAGCCCTCTCGTTTGAAACCAAGTCCCGGACCAAACGTGAACACACCGACTCTGGCATCTTGTACGTCCCCTCGGGGCTGACCCTGCCTCCAACCGTCCCATCTGAGCCTTCAATCCCTTTCGACTGATGAAGCCGGGAAGAGGAGGGCGGAGCAGATCCCCATCTACAGCGAGCACGGGTGTGCCAGGGGGCATCTGAGCAGAGAGGGACGCCAGGAGCCCACTTCCCAGACCCCAGGCCCACGCCCGCACTGGCCCACTTCCTCCTCCTCGGGGCTGGTTGCCTGCCTCCCCTGGCGGGGGGGGGGGGGGGGGGCGCGCTCAGAGGCTGAGCCTGAGGCTGGGAGGCAGGACGCTGAGGTTCCCGGCTCCACCCCACACCCATGCCCCAGTTTCTCTGGTCACCCGGAGGGGGCAGCTGCCCGCCCTCCCTCCTTCCTGGGAAAGGGAAGGAGAGAAAGTGTGGCGCGTGCTGGGAGGTGCTGGCCAGGCAGGTGTTGTCACGAAGCTTGTTTCCCCTCCCACGCTGGGGATAAGGAACCCGGCCGCCTCCTCCTGGGGCCCTGTCGCCGTCCAGACTGGCTCCCACGGCGGGCCTCGCTCCTGCCCTCCCTTCTGGGCAACGGCACAGAGGACGGGGTAGGGACCCGAGCAGGCCTCGGTCCCAGGTCCCAGGGAAGCTCCTGCAACCTGGCCAGTCTGAGCCCGGACGGGCGGCAGGTTCTGTCAGTCCCTCAATGCCCCTGAGGGGAGCAGAAATGACCAGTTCCAGAAAAATAGAGAAAGCCTCACTCCTTGAGCCCCTCTTTGGCCTGAAGAGAAGCCAGACGCCAGGGAGCGGCCTCCTCACGGAAGCAGGCAGCCCCATCAATGGCCTCTGCCTGTACTCCCAAGACTGCAAAAGAGGCAGATCAGGTCAAATGCTGGCGGTCAGCCCAGCCCAGAGGTAAGTCAATCAGCGGCTACTCCTCGGGCAGGAGGGGTGAGTCCTAGAAGCAAACTGCTCCCTCTGCCCGCCGCCCCTCACCCAGGACACTCTCTCTCGCTAACTCATTTGCTAGGAGGGTGGGGATGGAGCATCTTCTATTTTCCTTCTGGGTCCCCGCAGGCTGAGCTCAGGGTGGGGCACGCTGGGGACACCCAGCAAGCACTTGCCAAAGAGGAAGGCTCCCGCCCTGAGAGAAATGGAGGGCACCAAGGCACAGTGCTGTTCTGTGCCCTAAGGAAAGAGAAGGGAGAGTCCTCAGGGGATTCAGGGAAGGGTGAGAGGTGCTCAGGGGGCCAGGGCACCGAGGTCCTGGGCACCACCCGTTCCCATCATTCCCGCCTCTGTCCCCAGCCCCGGGGCCCCACGCTCCTCCGGGGGCTCCCTTCAGAGTGTCCACGGGCAAAGCCGACACCCACCTGCCCAGCTACACTTAACAGTTACACGTGCCAAAGGCACGTGGTTTCCAGGCTCGTGCCAGCCACAGGCACCAGCGGCCCCAGCCCAGATAACCACTCTGAGCTCTAGGAATAGCAGGTGTGGCGCCCCCTGCTAAGGAAGAGCTGTGTGGGGGCCAGCCATCCCCAGGAAAACCGGGCGGGAAGAGCCTCCGGGCGATTCCCCGGAGCAACAATCCCAGCTCTGAGGCCCCCTCCACAGTCCCAAGATGTGGTTCCCAGTGTCTTGGCCCCCTCCTCCTCTAACTCCTTCCCAACCATGAGCAGACAGCATCTCCCCCTGCTGGGGGGATCTGGAAAGCCAGCCAGGAGGAGAGGCCAGCTCTATAGGAGAGGCCCACTCCTGAGGCCCCTCCTGGCCGGGCTCAGCAGCCGCTCCCAGGCTGCCTGCCTCCTGTGCTGGTGGACATCTCCATCTACCACCACCCTCCTCCCAGCCCTGGCAGACGCGGCTCCAAGGGGAACCTGGGCCACTAGCCTCTGGCAAGGCAACCTGGTGACCTCGTCTAGCCAAGTCTAGTTTAGCCTTCCCCCATTAAAGGAATAAAATCCCAAAGCCGGGAAATGTCCTTCCCAAGCCACGGTCAGATGCCTCCGGGCAGTTTCTGTTCCCTTGGCCAAGGGTTTGACCCAGGCTCGGTGTGACTGTAGGTGGCCCCTAGGTAGGTCAGCACAGTAGCTCAGAGGAAAGGAGCAGCTGGGCACTGCTGCCAGGCACAAGCAACCGTGTGGCAGCAGGGCCCAGCTGAGGTGGGCTCAGGACTGCGGGGAACCCACCGGGCCTCTCCCCTCCCTCGGCCAGCCCCGCCTCAGAGGAGGAAGCAGGAAGTCAGAGCCTCCCTCAGCACAGAGTCACCCAGACCTCTCCACGTCTAACTCCTACCATAGCCCCCACAGGTTGAGTGAAGGCAAGGACAGAGATGAGAGGCTCCGAGGGGGAAACGCAAACCCCGAGGGAAAGGGCTCAGCAGGCAAAGCTGACTTGGGGAGTCTTCGGAGTACAGCCCTCACCCATCAGGACTCCATTCTGCCAGCGGCCCTTGCCCTGGGTATGTCATGCCGGAAAGGGGAAGGGGCACGACCTTGACCAAAACAAACGGCACGAAGCCAAACAATCCCACCAGCTGCCAGCTTCCCTGAGTCTACCGAACCCCCAGGACCCTGGTCAGGACCTCTGCCACACAGCGCCAGCATTGGGACCCCACAACAGAAAGCATCAGGTCCAGGGCGCCTGGGTGGTTCAGTCAGTTAAGCAACCGACTTCGGCTCAGGTCATGATCTCACATTTCGGGAGTTCAAGTTCGGCATCGAGGACTGTGCTGACAGCTCAGAGCCTGGAGCCTGTTTCGGATCCTGTCTGTCTGTCTGTCTGTCTGTCTCTCTCTCTCTCTCTCTGCCCCTCCCCCACTTGCACTATGTGTGTGTGTGTCTCTCTCTCAAAAATAAATAAACATTAAAAAAAATTTTTTAGGGGCGCCTGGGTGGCTCAGTCGGTTGAGCATCCGACTTCAGCTCAGGTCATGATCTCGAGGTTCGTAGGATCGAGCCCCACATCGGGCTCTTCGCTGACAGCTCAGAGCCTGAGCCTGCTTCGGATTCTGTGTCTCCCTCTCTCTGCCTCTTCCCCGCTTATGTGCTCACTCGCTCTCTCTCTCTCTCAAAAATAAATAAACATTAAGAAAAAAAAATTTTTAAAGAAAGCATCGGGGCGCCTGGGTGGCTCAGTCAGTTGAGTGTCCGACTTCGGCTCAGGTCATGATCTCATGGTCTGTGAGTTCAAGCCCCACGTCGGGCTCTGTGCTGACGGCTCAGAGCCTGGAGCCTGCTTCACATTCTGTGTCTCCCTCTCTCTCTGCCCCTCCCCCACTAATGCTATGTCTCTCTCTATCTCAAAAATAAATAAACATTAAAAGAAATTTAAAAAAAAAAAAAAAAAAGAAAGCATCAGGTCCAGCAAAGCGGTGACCGTCAACAAGATGGGAGAAGACTTGGATCCCGATGCTGCTTCCATCCTGCAAGTAAACGGGTTTTCATCTCTAGGCCCTAATTCTCCTACCTCTACGAGACGAGAAAATATCCCTCTAACCCTACGGAAAAAAGACATGGGGGACAGTCTGGGCTGTGGGGGGGTGGGTAACGTGGAACACGATGGACTCTGACCCTCTAAGACTACGCCAAAGGAGCCAGCCAGGGAAAGAAGGTAGTCATTACTCTGACCACGCTGACCCATGACCCTCCTGTGAAACTCCTGAGGGTCCAGCTCGGGCCACTTGGACACATCCTCATGGGCATACACCCAGACCCACCCATCCATAAAGCTGCCTGGAGTCCCACCCAGAGACTATTTCTGGCAGCACTAGGCAGCCTCTGAGGAGCAAAGGGGACGAGGAAATCGCAGGGTCAAAGACCCCAAATTAGGAACCCGCCAGGTCCAGGGCCCAAGAAGAGAAGGGGTAGTCTACCCAGACTCGAAGGAGAGAGCCAAGACTCCTCTACCAACATCACTGCGCCCCTCCGCCCCGGTACCACGCATCCCAGCAAAGGCTACGGCCAAAGACCCTGCAAACCTCCACTAAGAAAAAAACATGGAACACAGAGAAACTCTCCACCAGGAAGAGAAACGACACCACGAAAAAGGAAGCTGCGTTGGGCTATTGTAGGGAATCTTCCAGTATCACCCCCGGATGGCCCAGAGACTTTCAGGGAGGGATACAGGTCCCCTCTCAGGCCTGCCTGTCTTGGCAAACAGGGCAGAGCAGAGGGGGCACTGGAGGCTCCCTAGCTGAGAGGGCAGGTATGGGGACAGAGCTGGACCCATGTCCTCCCGGGGCCAGGCTGTACTGTCAGCTCATCAATTTCCAGCTCTACTCCATGGTCAATAACTTCAGGTTTGCCTTGGTCTTTTTTCTCGAAGGGCGTCTCCACTCCTGACCCCCTCGTTCCTTTACAGCTCAGACCCCAAAGTTCAGCTGGCCTGGGCCGGAGACTCACACAAGCTCATGGCAGCCAAAAACCCCCCCAGGGTGCCCTTCTCTGGCCTCCCGGCTCTTACCCGACTCGGTGGGAGAGTTCATGCCGGCTCTGGGCCCACAGGAAGCTGGCGTTGGGGGCTGGGACGGGAGGGGGTGGAGCTGCGGTGATGTCAAGAGAGACAGACGAAAACAGACAGACGGACGGGACAGGAGCCCGGGGCCGCTGTGCCTCTAATGCCCATCAGAGGCCATCCTTCGGGGCGAGGCAGTCAGGCACTCAGAACGGCATCCCTAGGGAGAGACGGAGCAGGGTTAGAGGCCCCCAACTCAGGGACGTGAGAGCTGAAGGAGACCTCAGGGCTTGTCAGTTTACACCTGGGGAAGAGAAGGAGGCACGTCTGCCCCAGGGGCCCCGAGCGAATCAGCAGAAACAGCCGGACCCCGGCTTCTCCTCTAACTGGTGAGGCTGCCAGCACTCAAGGAAAGGGACATGGCTACAGTAGCCACACCCAAACTTCTTTTCAGGTGACAGTGTCCACTGCCAGGTAGAGAGACCTTATGGGCTCTCTGGGGTGCCCGACGTAGGCCTGGGTGTACGCGAAAGGAGGAAGCGCGGGCAGGCTTCGAGCTGTCTGTGGCAGTGGGGAGAGGCGGGCTCATCTGGAGTCTCTGGCAAAAGTTAAGGGAGAAACTGGTATCCCAGCCCCAGCAGGCTGAGCTGGGAGGCTGGGACATTCAGGCGAAGAGTCAGTCACTTTCTCCCTACTCTCTGATCCTTGCACCCCGCCCCCCCCAAACTCTGGAATTGTGAGGTTTCTGTCTTAGTCTCCCCCATTCAACAACACCTCCGGGAAAGAGGGTAACCCCCTCTTCCACCCATCACCCATGCCGCTTCCGGGAATTTGGAAAGGCAGACACATGCACCCCACATCTCGCACTCCCCGGACTACGGGCCAGGCCCCTAACCCAGGGCTCTGTGTGTGTTGTACGGCTCGTGGCCTGCGCAAGGAGGTCTGAACGCCAGCCTGTTCTCTGCCTGCCAGGCCATGAGTCAGCCAGGCTGAGACCACCCAGAATAAGGGACACCTTTTCCCAGTTTGTACAAAGGCGCCAAAGACCCCAAGAGCGGGTTCACCCAGACCAATGATGGAGGATGTCCCGGTGTCACAGGACCGTGAGTGTTCCAACCTGTCCTCACTCCTTCAGCTCCTCGCCCCACCCCCTCTAGCCCCACAGTTAGCCTTCAAGCCTCAGACGCTACGCAGGCACCCACCTGAGCCCATCCCTGAACAGCCCGTGAGCTACCCCAGACATGATCTCATTCATTCGCTTCCAAATGAAGGCAGGCCTTCCCATACCCAGTGAAAACCAGGTAGCAGAAGTGACCCCGTGAGGCTGAGAGGAGGCACACGTCTCAGCCCTCACCCTCTTCCCCCAGCCAGGAAGCAGCAATCAGCTCTGCCCCCAGGACAGCCCCACCTCCTGGCAGGATTAATTCTCAGTAAGCCTTGCATTGTCATCAAGGATTCCAGGAGTGGGGTCCATTTGGAGCCGGAAGCCAGGGACTCAGGCAGGGCCGGGACGCAGGAACGAACACTCAAAGGCGCGCGCGCGCACACACACACACACACACACACACACACACACACACACGGAAGACCTCAAGTCTTCCTAGGCCTGCTGCCCCCTGCTTTCATTCACGAGGTTTGGATCCTGAGCTAAAGAAAGGTGCACTCAGATGGGGAGTTAGGAGGAGGCAGAGTGAAGGGGCCGAATTGTTCCCAGCAGCCGCAGATGTGGGGCAAGGACAAAGGAGGCTGCGCAGGGCGCAGGCCAAGCTCAGGAATGTGGGCAGGTGGGGCTGCTGGTGCCCTGGCAGGGCCCGCGTGGGCAGGCAGCTCAGCCCGTGCCCACCCCAGGGCTGGCGCCCAGTCTTGCTCACACCCTTTCCCGTGGGCTGGGGAACACACGTTCAGAAATTCCCACGATTCCCAGCAGCCCGAGGGGCCCAGCCCATCTCCTCAGTGAAAGGCACCTCCACAACAGGGCACACTCAGAAGGGGCGGGGCCTCACCGGTGCTACAAAAATGAAGTTAAGAGCAACTCTGAGCCCCCGCCCCAGGTCTTCACCCCCTGGAGAGGGGCGGAAGGGAGGGGCTCCTAGAATTCCACTGGGCTCAGGACTCCATCAGGCCTCACTCCTCCCCAGCCTGCCGGACGCAGCAGGACCCCTGGGCCCCTGTCCACCTGCGGAGGGTGTCTGCCAACACCTCTATCAAGCCTCCCGAGTGAACAGGGGCCTCCCTGGGAAACAAAGCAGAGTTCGCTGCCTGATCCGGACAGGCAAAGATTCTTGTCTGGGGCGGGGCATGAAGGGGAAAGGACAGGGGATGGTTAACAGCCGGCTCTTTGGTCCCTCCGCTGCTGCAAAAATGCCACTGTTGGCTATAGTCATACGAGGGTCTTGGCGGGCAGTCAGGGACCAAGAGCGGTGTCACTTCTGGACGACAGAACACGTTGACGACTAACCAGTGCGCAGCCTGGCTTCCGTGATGTCATTAGCAGGCAGACCCCAGAGCTCAGTCTCCATCCCGTCATCTCTCACCTGCAGTCAGGCCTCTGTCCCACTCCAAGATCCAAGCCCACCTCCCACCTGCGGCCAGGAAGGCAGAGCGTGGAATGAGGGAAACCGGCCGCGCCTCACCCTGCGAGCTCATGGCTAGCCCAAGGGAGGCAGGGCAAAGACTCCCCCACCCCATTCATGAGTAATAAAAACTCCGGCAGAGGGTGGGAGGAGAAGGGCAGACAAATAAGGGAGACATGGAGCAATGTAATGACCCAAAGGCCACAAGTTCACGGTGCTGCCCTGCAGGGATCTGTCCCTCAAACAACTCCCTCAGAATTCCTGGGGAGTCAGGTGCGCCTTCGACGGCTTGGCCTCACTGGAACCTGGACTCCAGCAGCACCACGCAGCCTTCTCCCAGGTCCCGAGCGCTGCAGCCTGGGGTCCCCTCCCCAGGTCACAGACAGCTGGGTGAGCTGTCTGAACCAAACCCTGTGAGCCTGAGAATCGCCCAGAAGCTGAGATCGGTTGCAAAGACCTCATCAGAAAGCTGCAAGCCCAGACATCCCATCCCACGGCACAAAAGACCTATGATCTTGACCCCTGCCCACTGAGGCCATGGCAGACCACTTTCCCTGGCCTCCAAGAGCTTCCTCCGCCTCGTGCCTCCCCCAAGCTGGCCCACCAGAAACCCCGGATTATCAGAGCCAGGGAGGGGTGGCTGACTTGGATCTCCAGGCCCCAAACTAAGGGAAGGGGGAGCGAACAGGAAAGGAAAAAAGGCACCAGGCTGACAAATTCATTTTTGCAATCGGCCCATTTCTGTTTGTCTGCTCAGACGCAGCTCCAGGCATCTGCACAAGCCAGATGGAGGAGGCTGCTATTTCTAGAAAAAAAAAGGGGGGGGGGGATGAGAGGGGAGGGAGGGAGGTGGTGGAGGCAGAGGGCAGAAGACCGGGTCTGTTTGCCCTAAAACCTCAGGCAGACCGATGCCCCCCTCCCCAGCCCTACCAGACAGGGTCCCCATTCAAGAAAGGGCCGAGGCGGGGGGGGGGCTGGGGTGAGGTGGGGCAGGGGAGAAGAAAGGCAGAGAAAGTTTAATTAGCCAAAGTCGACTACAATAGGCCCCCTCATGGGCTGCATCAGGTTTTCATTCATGAGCAAGCGACAGTGCTCCAAAAATGCCAAGAACCGCCCCCCCTCGCAGTCTCTCCCCCACCCCCCCCAACAGGAGTGCGTCCTCTAGCAGGCTGGCTGAGCCTGATGCTGTGTTCCAGACATCCCTCCTCAAAGGGATGTGAGTAGGAAGAATTAATTATTAAAGAGCAGCTGGTATTTCGGCACCGACTGCACTCCCCCCCCCAGCTCCTCTAGCGGATCCCCTCCCCCTTATGCAGAAACACACACTACACCCCCCCTCCCCAGACCCCATTTCTAAACACACCGCTAAGATGCCACCCCTAGGGAAAGGAAAGCAAACCTTTGTCTCTGCCGCTACTTGGAGTGGGTGGGGCACGTGGTACGGCTGCCCCCCCACCTCCATTACTAGGGCCAGCTACTGGGGAGGAGGACAGACTGGGGAGGAAGGGAAGGCTGGCGCAGAGCTAACTAACGTGGCCTCCATTCTTGCCCCCAAGTAACTTACACCTGGCCTCCGTCTCTCTGGCCCCTGGCACGCATACACGGGACAGAGTGGGGATACTGGAGGCCCACCCCTCTAACTCAGAGAGACCTCCGCCTGCCTTGTCAAGACAGAGTCCACATTTCCGTCCAAGGGGAGACAGAGCAAAGAGGAGGATTCGAAGGGGGCAGGGGGCAAACCGGGGTGTCCCAAGCTTTGTGATTAGGAAGGAGAGGAAGGAGAGGAGACTGAAACGAAGAAGTAGGCAGCCCCCAACATGGCTCGCCCACCGTCCCCAGCCCAGCCCAGCCCAGCCCCTCGACAGCCAGCACAGGCTCCAGGGCCCTCGTACCTGAACTCGGACTGAGGACCCTCTCTGCCTAAGTCCTTTGAACCTGACGAGGTCCAGGGCAAGACCCAGTCTCCAGCTCCTGTCCTGCAGGGCAGTCTGGCCAGGAGCCCCTCTGGCCCAGCCTCCTGGGTCTCCCATCCCCTGCCTCCTTTTGTTCCTCAGATCTGGAACCGTCCTCCCGTCTCAGGTGAAGCCGAGCATCACCATCATCACCCCAAATTGCCAAAACGAATCCCAGGCCCTAGAAGCACAGTGATCACTGTCGGGGTGCTGGGTCTCTTGAGCACCCCCTCCCCAAAAGTAACTGCAGCTACTACCCTTCCTCTTTGGGGACACACCTCATCTCAGAAGGCCGACAGTGGAGGGATCGGATGGTCACCTCTTCCCCCAAATGAGGCATCCCCACCTTCCCCTCTTCTCCCCCCAACAACCAGACTCCCAAATTAATTCCTTATCACCCAGCCAGTTCTCATCTTCCCTAGGGTCCCAGAGAAGGGTGGGGTAGGGAGGCAGCCTTCCTCAAGTTAAAAGGCAAGAGTGGACCCTGCCTCTATGAGCTACAGACCCAGGATTAAAAATGGGGGGCATCCACCCCAGACAGGAAGGAGGATAGCTTTCATCTCTCTCGGGCTCCAGGGTGTCAGACAGAGGAGAGGGTGGGAACAAACGCAATAACGCCTCACGGGGGAGGGGGTGAGAATAATGGGAGAGCGAAGTAAGGTGGGCCCACAGGCCCCCTCCTCATGCACGGAAGTCAAGGACACAAAATCAAGGATGCGTTCCTAGGGAGCGCTGTGGGGTGGGCAGCGCCCCTCACCTCAGAGTACCAAGAAAGGAGTGTCCAGCGAAGACGGGTCTGCATAGAATCCGGGCGCAGGGCTCAAATCGCTCTGCAACGCAACACGCGCCGCCTGGGCAGGGGCAAATCGGGAAGCCCCGGCTGGTCTCCGGGCCATTTGGGGGTGCGGGTCGCGGGAAGGCGGGCCCCTCCCTCACCTGCAGGGAACGCGCCCCTGCACGGGAGTGGCGGGGAGGGGCGCGCGCGCAATAACCCCGAGGCCGGGCTCCCGGGCTGGCGAGGCTCCCGGGCGGGGGGGTGGGGTGGGCGCCGCCTGGCACCGGGAGCCGGGAGGAAGGAACGGGGGCGCGGAGCTCGGCTCGCGCGCGCGGGGAGCCCGCGGGCAGCGACGGCAGGAGGAGGGGGCGCCGCCTCGGGTCGCGGGCACCCGGGGGAGACGGGATCCGGGGCGGTTCGGCGGGCTCACCCCCTGCGGCTCGAGCTCCGGCTTCGCGGGCGGCGGCGGCAGCAGCGGCGGCGGCAGCAGCGGCAGCGCCTCCTCGACGGCTCCTCCATCTTTGCGGCGGCTCCTCCGGCTCCGCTCGCCGCCGCCACCAACAACAACATTCGGAGACGTCACTCCCGTCACGTGACCCGACCCAGAGCTAAAAATAGACCCAGACCCCCCCCCCCTTCCCCAACACCCCTGCTTCTGCCACCACCAACTCCTCCCCTCCCTGTCGGCCCTCCCCGCCGGGCGGGGCCAGCAGCGCCACCGGGATAGCTTCTTAAAGGGCCGGCACCCAGCAAAGGCTTGGGCTTGGGGAGGGGATGAACGGCAAAGGATCCGAACCCTGCGACAAGCGAACCCTGCGACAAGCGGTGGAAGGAGCGCTGCGGGGGACCCGGTCTGACTGCTGGGCCCCGGCCGTTGGGACGCTCGACTTGCCTCCCTGCGCTTCCTCGACTTCCTTTTCAAACCGTGGATGGTGCAATCGTTGCCTGCCTGAGCTTCTCCCTAACCCGTCCTCCCGCGGTGGGGGAGGGCAACTGGAGATGGATTGCTAGGGACTGGGAGGGCCGCCGAGACCCCACCTCGCTAGGCTGGAGGCCAGGGAGGAGGCGGATGGCCAGATCCCACCGCACGCACTGCATCGTTGCCAGGGAAAGGAGAGACTGGGAAAGGCAGAGTATGGCTCTAAGAGTTCAAGGCCTTCGAAAGGAAGACTTCCGGTTCCTGACTTTGATGCCATCCTCTACCACTCCCGCCTAGGACGCTCTATGAGTATGTGTAATTAAACCTAGACAGTTTGTCAATGACCAGTAATTTCACTAACGAGAGTTTTTTCTAAGGAAAGGAGCGTTGTGTTCAAAAATAAGTATGAAGAGGTTCTTGATAAAAATGTGAAAAGTTGGAAAGAACCTGAATTGTCATCTGTAGGGGACTGGCAAATAAACTAGTGTACGTCCACTAAGCAGAACACCATCCAGGCCTTAAAAATTATATCTGTCCATGCTGACCTGAAACGATACATTGTTTTCTTGAAAATCATGGATCAGGCCTTACAGAATCGTTTCATTATTGTAAACAACAAACTAGATCCCTATGTCTGGATACGTAGGCATATAAAAAAAGCCTAAAATAAGAGATACCTAAATACTTCCCTTCGCTTTCTTCATCTTTTTCTGTATATCTGAAGTTTTGCAACAATCACGTGTTACTTAACCAGAAAAAGTAAATGACCTGAATAAATGTTTCTGGAAAGAATGATAAAGGTTCTTCCTACAAAGTACCTGGCAAATCGGTCCACTCTGACCCAGCTCTAACCCCACCCCTCGGTCTAAAATAAATCCTACCTCCCCTGAAATACTGGCTGCCTCCACGACAGGTCCTAGTGTTCTTCCAAAGCCAGGGTGACCCTTTTAGAACACAAATCTTTTTTTTTTTTAATTTTTAATGTTTTTTATTTATTAGAGACAGAGAGAGAGCATGAGCATGGGAAGGGCAGAGAGAGGGGGAGACACAGAATCCGAAGCAGGCTCCAGGCTCTGAGCTGTCAGCACAGAGCCCGACGCGGGGCTCGAACTCACAAACCGCAAGATCATGACCTGAGCTGGAGTCGGACGCTTAACCAACTGAGCCACCCAGGCGCCCCTAGAACACAAATCTAATAGAGGGAGGGCTCCAATTTTGTCCCTGAAAGCTGTATCTGGCCCAGAAGAGTGGTTTCCAAACTTAGGGTACCTACAAATTACCTTTTTCAGGGGGGATGGGACCCACAAATATTCACTTTTAATAAGTAGCCCAGGGGATTTTGCTGCAGACAGTCCTGCCTTCATACTTGGAGAAAAAGCAAACAGCCTAGAAGCTTCTACACGATCTGGTCCCTACCCACCTCACCTTTCTTCCTTTAGCTGGCTTTCTCGTTTGTCCTTGAACTGTGTGCCCCTTGCTCCTCAGGGCCTTTGCATACACTTTTTTTTTTTTTTTTTCTGGAATGCTCCGCTCCCTTCTTCTCTTTGCCCGGCCTACTCTTACTCATCCATAGAACTCAATTAAATATCACTTCCTGAAAGTGGCCTTCTTTGGTTCTTTAGCTAAATCAATTCCTCTTCTTATGTATGCTTTAACTGACCCTGATAGCGCCTTGCCAATATACACCTATTTATGGCATTATTGGTTCAGTGTCCATGTCTTCCTCTAAACTGGAAGCTTCCTGAGTGCAGACACCCCACATCTCCTCTCAGCACAGTGCCTGGAACAGCAACGAAAAGGCTTCATGAATATTTGTTGAGCGAAATGAATGAGTATGAAAAGATTAAGCTGGGGCGCCTGGGTGGCTCAGTCAGCCAAGCCATCAGACTCTTGATCAGGTCATGATCTCACGGTTCATGAGACTGTGCCCCACATGGGGCTCTGCACTGACAGCTGGGAGCCTGCTTGGGATTCTCTCTCTCCCTCTCTCTATCTGCCCCTCCCCCATGCATCTCTCTCTCTCTCTCTCTCTCTCTCTCAAAATAAATATTAAAAAAAATTAAGCCAAAGGGAGCACATTCTGACCGGACGATGGACTCTGAGCAGAAAGACCACCGCCACGAGGTCATCCCCTGTCACTCCAAGACAGAGATCCTCTTGCCTCCGCCCCATAAAGATGACACCACCCATTTGCTGTTATGCTTGATCAACCTTACGTTGTCTCTAGGGCGGTTGGGTTGGGTTGGCTTGGGATTTTGCTTTCCCGGTGCGTATGTTTTGCCTACCCAAACAGAGTATGAGCCACTCGAGAAAAGAGATAAGATCCTATTCCCTTTCGCTTTTCCGGCACCTAGCACTTCACCCTGCACAGAGCAGGTGCTCGGTCAAGACCTCGGGATGCCGAAGGCTCTGGAATTTCTTCTCTCAGAACATGGGGAAAGAATCTCCCCATGTGGGATGAGAGAAGTCAATGCCTGAAACAGAGCCCCTTGACTAGCCACTTCCCGTTCCGTAGATGAGGGGACCGAGGCTCCGCGAAGCTGAATAACTTGCCCAAAGTCACGGAGTTCACGCAAGCAAGAACTGGGGTTCAAACTCAGGTCTGTCTGTCTCCCGAATACAAAGGACAGGGCCTGAAGGGTCTGGACTCCCAGCGCTCTAGGCATCTCCTCCAGATGCCCCTGAGATTATCACCTCAGTCCCCCCCCCAGGGGCCAAATGCCCCAGGAGTTATAAGAATTCACCATGTGGAGCCCTGATGAGCCCTGGGGTTTCCCCTTCTCAGGCAAGTGGGGGTTAAATAATCCCGCGCTCACTCTACCTGTGGTTTTGAGCACCCGTGGTAGGTGCTGGGGATATAGAAATGAATTTGCCTTTAAGGAACTTAGAGTTCCTCACAGAGACTAAAACCGGCTTTTGTTATGAGTCCTTAGAGTAGGCCCTCGCTAAGACCATCCACCTCAAAAACAGGGATAGGGGGGCACCTAGGTGGCTCAGTCGGTTGAGCATCTGACTTCAGCTCAGGTCATAATCTCACCGTCTGTGAGTTCAAGCCCCACATCGGGCTCTGTGCTGATAGCTCAGAGCCTGGAGCCTGCTTCGGATTCTGTGTCTCCCTCTCTCTCTGCCTCTCCCCCACTCACACTCTGCCTCTCAAAAATGAATAAAAATTGAAACAAATTAAAAAAAAAAAAAACAGGGATAGGGGGTCTGTCTCCTTCAACGCTGCCTCAGTTTCCCAATGTAGAGCGAGCCTGCAGATAGGATCTCGTAGCCGGTTAGGGAACTTCTGCACCTGGAATCCGATAGTGAATTTGGCCTCTTGGTAGGAAGGAACTCAGTCCTGGAGGAGAGCTGGACGTGTAACCTACAGCCCGATGGGTCGGCAGCCCTGCCGGACTTTAAGAAGAAGGCATCGGGGGAGAAGAAGGAGGGCAAACAACGGTGCTAAAGGCTCCAGGAGTTGCAACTCCCATCTGGAATCCTGAGAAGCATCCTGCCGGGACCCGGGACACGAGAGAGAACAAGCTTCCTCCCTGCCCGCTGGACACTCCCGAACTGATAGCACCCACTGCCGCCACACTCCCTCTCGCTCACCCAGGCCTAGGCCCTCCAAAGCTAGCCTCGCCTGGGGCACCTGGCCGGCTCCGTGGGTACAGCCTGTGACTCCTGATCTCAGGGTTGTGAGTTCAAGCCCCGTTGTTGGGTGTCAGGATTACTTAAACATAAAATCAAGAAAAAGAAAACAAATTTCAGAAGATAAAGTTAGCACCGCCTGGGGAACAAACAGGGAACCCAGTTCCAGGGTGCCCTTACTTCCAAACTCACGCCCGGAATTTCGTACGCAGTGGAAATCCTCAGATCCGTGGCCCGGAGTCCAGAGGCTCTGGCCAGGGTGGTCTCGCCCACAGCTCCAGTCTGTGGTGGAGTAGCACTAAAATGGGCTTGCTGGCCTCCGAAGAGTGCCTGGGGTGAAAAGAGTCCAATAGTGCCTAAATATAGCCTCGGGCAGAAAATATTATAGAACAAGGGACCGCTGAGCTGATAAGCCCAGGCAAGAGGTATTTACTAGATATTTATCAAAGGAAACGTGCATTCTTTAAGTCTTTTGTCAATTACCAAGGGTGACTTGTCCGTAAGGCATCTCGTTTCCATTCCATCCGGCAAGAACTTCTGGAGCCTACCGAAAGGTTGTGAGGCCAACACAGTGCAAAGTACTGAGGGCACTGCACGAAAAAATAAGAAAACAGGACAGGAAGTGAGACAATCTGGGGCCGACGATCGGCTCTACCCCGGTGTGTTGCTGGATGAGTCATTTTCCCTCTGGACCTTCGTGTCCTTATCGGGGAAGCGGGACTTGGACTTCTGTCCTCTGAGGTCTCTTTCAGGTCTGGCATTCTGTGAATTCCAAATTAGACGTGATGGCGAATGTGACCACATCCAGCATAAAGCCGGACTTCAAAGTTTGGGCTGGACCTTCATTCCTTGAGATGCTTTAAGGTCCAGTCCTGCCCTTGGGCTGTTTACAATGTGTTCTAGAGCCAGCAGAGTTTATTTCAGGGCAAACAATTCGTGTGCCCTGAGGCACAAAGCAAAGGCCGGTCACTGAGGACCGAGTTGTTATGCGGAATATAATGAAAACCGCCCCGGGATGCCTGAGTTTGGCTCAGGTCTCTCTGTGGGACCCTGAACAAGTCCCTTCCTCCCTCTGGGCCTCTGTTTCTTTATCTGCAGGATGAGAGGGGTGGACTGGATTCCCTTCTTTCCAGCTAGAGATTTCTGGATGGTCCAACAAGGTGCAGTTGAAAGGGAAGGATGGGGGCACATGGGTGGCTCAGTCGGTTAAGCGGCCGGCTTCAGCTCAGGTCATGATCTCACGGTCTGTGAGTTCGAGCCCCGCGTCAAGCTCTGTGCTGACGGCTCAGAGCCTGGAGCCTGCTTCAGATTCTGTATCTCCCTCTCTCTGCCCTTCCCCTGCTTATACTCTGTCTCTATGTCTCTCAAAAATAAAATAAAAACGTTTAAAAAAAAAAAAAAGAAAGGGAAGGATGGAAAAGGAGTTCCTTCTTCCTTCCCTTCCTTCCTCTCCCCTAGGGCCCTCTTTTCTGGGCCTGGGGCTGAAGGAAACTGCTTTTTCAGGCCAGCCTCCAGGAAGGGGCATCTTGACTGAGATGTTTGGGGGAAGAGTGACAGACAGGTAGGTGCCTGGCAAGCTGCCCCTCCTCGGCCAGTTCCCTCGTCTGTAAAATGGTACGATTGCAGGGACAACTTCTGAGGATTTTTCCAGCTCCGCGAGCCAACGATTCTAGAGCTGGAACTCACAAAACCAAAACCAAAGCCAAGAAGGCCTGGCTGGAGGTGAGGGCCTCAGTCGTTCACTTGAGTGTTACCTGGCCCTCAACATCTTCTGTCCCTTCCTAGGCCTCCCAGCTCCTGCCTTCCTGGACCAGAGATCAGGCCCCTGTCTCTACACGCAGCAATGGCCAAGCCTGGGGCAAGCCGGCATCATGGCTCATAGAGTAAGTTATGAATTTCTTTTTTTTTTTTTTTTTTTTTTTTAAATTTTTTTTTTTTAACGTTTATTTATTTTTGAGAGACATAGAGATAGAGCCTGAGCAGGGGAAGGGCAGAGAGAGAGGGAGACACAGAATCCGAAGCAGGCCCCAGGCTCTGATGAGCCATCAGCACAGAGCCCGATGTGGGGCCCGAACTCACAGACCGTGAGATCATGACCTGAGCCGAAGTCGGCCGCTTAACCGACTGAGCCACCCAGGCGCCCCTGAATTTCTTTTTTAATGTATTGATTGTGAGAAAGAGAGAGAGCGTGAACGGGCGAGGGGCAGAGAGTGAAGGGAGAGAGGGAGAATCCCAAGCAGGTTCCTCGGGGTCAGCATGTAGAACCTGACTCAAGCTCACGAAACTGCAAGATCATGACCTGAGCCGAAATCAAGAGTCAGACACTCTGCTGACTGAGCCACTCAGGTGCCCCACGAATTTGTTTAAAAATAGACTGTTCTGGGGGGGCGCCTGGGGGGCTTAGTTGGTTAATCGTCCAACTTCAGCTCGGGTCATGATCTCCTAGCTCAAGGGTTCGAGCCTGGCATCGGGCTCTCTGCTGTCAGCACAGAGTCCGCTTCAGATCCTCTGTCCCCCATTCTGCCCACTAACCCCTCTCAAAAATGAATAACCATTAAAAAAATAGACTCCCCTGGGTGTGACTACTACAGTTTGTCATGGTGCATTAACACACACGTACTGAAAGAGAAAGAGCAGAGCGGGCCGGGGTGGCTCAGTGGGTTAAGCGTCTGACTCTTGATCTCGGCTCGGGTCGTGATCTCATGGTTTGTGAGATCAAGTCCCGTGTTGGGCTCTGTGCTCACAGCACAAAGACTGCTTGGGATTCTCTCTCTTTCTCTCTCTCAAAATAAATAAACTTAAAACAAGGGGGGTGGAGAGAGAGAGAGCAGCTTCTCTGTCAGTCCTCTGGTCTGTAGGTCCCAGTTCCCGCGTCTACCAAGAGCCTCCCGCAGCAGCCTGGCACTTGCTAAGGGACAGCAGGTGACCAGACTGCCTAGCCCAGAAGACCATGCTTCTTAGCCCAGGTCCCCCCGGGGAGCCTGGAACGGTGGTTCACGTAGAACCTTCTTACCCCTCGAGCAGCAAGAAAAGCAGGAGGTCCAGGGGGATGGCTGAAAAGGAAGCCTATCCTCTCCCCGCCGCATCCCTGCTGGGACCCGGAAATGAGGCCCCGGATTTCCTGGACCGGTCAGGGTTCCTCTCTGCCTGCTCTAGAGTCAGGGCCACATGAACACAAGAGTGCAAGTGACAGCTGTGGCCGGTCACATCCCACATGTCTGCGCGTTCCTCCGGAAGCTCTTCTCTGGGCAGAGCATGGGTGTTCTCGAGGGAATGGAGCAAATGTGCCTGCCCTCTGGGAGCTTTAGGACCCTTGGGAAACGACAGGGCCCACAAAAACAAGATAGAGGGAGTCTGGGAGACACAGGTCAACTCGGCCCGTAGAAGTTCAGGCGAATCATTTGCCCTCTCTGAGAAGCCTCAGTTTCCCCTCCATGATTGGAGGGTTAGACCCTGTAGTTCTGGAAGACCCTCCCGGCCCTGGGATCATAAAACAAAAGAGAGGGGCGCCTGGGCGGCTCAGTCAGTTAAGCGGCCGACTTCAGCTCAGGTCATGATCTCACCGTTCCCGAGTTCGAGCCCCGCGTCGGGCTCTGTGCTGACAGCTCAGAGCCTGGAGCCTGTTTCAGATTCTGTGTCTCCCTCTCTGTCTGTGCCCCTCCCCTGCTCATGCTCTGTCTGTCTGTCTCTCTCTCTCTCTCTCTCAAAAATAAATAAACATTAAAAAATATTTAAAAAAATAAAACAAAAGAGAACAAGACACAGTGGACTGACATGCTACGTGGAGGGGCGCGGACTAGCAACGCTCAGAAACTGGCCTAATTGCCTTCCCTCCAGCGGGGAGTCTTCAGGGGACATACATCTCACCCCCCTTTTGTAAACATTTGTTGAGCGACTTCCTTTCGAAAGGCCTTGTCTCCTGTGTTATCATGCTCACAACTCTACGAGGTCGATGTTATGTTCTCCATCTTCTAGAAGAGGAGAGAAGGCCCAAGGAGGTTGAGCAGCTGGGAAGTGGCAGGGCCAGGGCACAACCCAGGCTCTGTGGGCACAGCACCAGGGGAGGTCTCCCCAGCTTTGAGGGGGTCTTCCCCAAAGAGGCAGACAGAGCTATGTCACCTTTCTCCGGGGAACGCCGTGAGGACCCAGGAACTCCACAGGAAATCCTTGATTCGTGCGTCTGGAAGGCACAGCCCGTCATCCTAAAGCACATCCAAGCTGCCCGGCAGACAGAGCAGCAGACAACAGACGCTACCTGTACTGTTTCATTGCCTCCTCTGACCCACAGGTGGGTGTTATAGTTGTTAGCTCACGTTTAAGATGAGGTTCGGGAGGGATGCCTGAGTGGCTCAGTTGGTTGAGCGTCCGACTCTTGGTTTCGGTTCAGGTCATGATCCCGGGGTCCTGAGATCAAGCCCCGCATCAGGCTCCATGCCGAGAAGTGGGGAGCCCGCTTAAGATTCTCTCTCACTCTTGCCTGCTTGCTCGCTCTCTCTCTAAAAAAAAAAAAAAAAAAAAAGATGAGGTTCAAGAGACTCAACGAACCTGCCAAAAAGCCACAAGCCCGGTAAGTGAAGCTACCTTCCTGGCCCAGACATCAGGAGCCGACTGATGGCTCTACACTCAGCAACGGCCGCGCCCGAGGCAAGCTAGCATCATGGCTCCTACCACGAGCTATGAATTTGTTTAAAAACAAGGAGGATTCTGGGACGCCTGGGTGGCTCAGTTGGGTAAGCATCCGACTCTTGATCTTGGCTCAGGTCATGATCTCACTCGGGTCATCATCTCGCTTGATCTTGGCTCAGGTCATGCTTGACCTGACTGCGGGGAGCCTGCTGGGGCTGCACTGACAGTGCTTGGGATTACGTCTCTCCCTCTCTCTGTTCCTCCCTCGCTTGCTCGTGTGCTCTCACGCGCTCTCTCTCTCTCCTTCTAAAAATAAATAAATAAACTTAAAAAAATAAATAAAATAAAAACAAAGACTATTCTGGGTGCAGCTATTGCCCAGATTAGCGGAGCCCAGAGCTCACTTGTTTTAATCACAGATTCCACCCCATTGGGAGAGTCTAAAGACCCAAGTGGGACTAAAGCTCTGCCACTTCCTAGCCACAAACTTGGAAATTTACTTAAACTCTCCAAATCTGTTTCATCACCTCTAAAGATGGACAACAGCCTCCTCGCTGCATCGTTGGGGCTTGACACCCAGTACTTGTGTGAAAGGCTAGCCAGCTGGGCTCCCGGTAAGCCCCCCCCTCCCCCTCCAGCCTCTGTGTTCCCATTCCAGGGTTCTGGGGTAGTTGATAGGCTACTGGCCACTCCCATTTCCTGGGCAAGGTACTCACCTTCCTCAGCGGAAATGACTCCTGCCCCCACCCTCTCTCTCACCTTGCTGTTCCTGGCTTCTGAGCACCCCATTTCACTCTCCCAGGCTTCAGAGATTTGCCCTGGGGACGGGCAGGGGGTGCCGGCCCAGATGTCCGCCCCCTGAGTCTGTTTCCCTTCTCCAGGAACCCTGCAGGAGCCAGGACTCCAGGCGAGAGTAGCCAGAATTAGCAAATAAAAATACACACGGGATGCCCAATTAAATTGGAATTTCAGGGGCGCCTGGGTGGCTCAGTCGGTAAAGTGGCCGACTTCGGCTCAGGTCATGATCTCGCGGTCTGTGAGTTCGAGCCCCGCGTCGGGCTCTGTGCTGACGGCTCGGAGCCTGGAGCCTGCTTCGGATTCTGTGTCTCCCTCTCTCTCTGCCCTTCCCTTGCTCATACTCTGTCTCTATGTCTCTCAAAAATAAATAAATGTTAAAAAAAAATTTAAAAAAATTGGAATTTCAGATAAACAAAGAATAATTTTGTATACTTATATTGAGTTCCTAACTTTTTAAAACTTATTTGTTTTTATACTTATATCAAAAGACGCCTCCTTATCTGATATTCAAATGTAAGCGGGTGTCCTTTCTTTATTTGGCACCCATGCCCCGGGCCCCCTTGGAAGACCGGCCTTCAAGGCAGACAGCCCAGCAAATGGCTTTTATTAAAAGTTTTTAAACAATTTTAAGTACAATTCACATAACATAAAATTTACCCACTTTCAGAGTACGAGTGAATATTTTTTAGTAAATTTGCCACGTTGTACAACCACGTACAAAATCCAGTTTTAAAACATTTTCTTCACCCCAGTAAATATCCACTTACAATTAGTTCCCATCACTGGGCCCACAGATGGCTTTTTTAAACATTTAGTACATTGTTTTTTCTCCTGTAAAAAGTCACAAACTCTTTTCTGTTTTGAAGTTTTTAAAATGTATTTTGAGAGAGAGAGAGTGTGTGTGTGTGTGAGCAGGGGAGGGACAGAGAGAGAGGGAGAAAGAGAGAGAATCCCAAGCAGGCTCCTGGCTGTCAGCACGGAGCTAAAAATCAAGGGCGCGATGTTTAACCAACTGAGCCACCCAAGCACCCTTCAATTATTATTTTCTTAGGATAAATTCTTAGAAGTGCCCTTGTTTCCTCAAAGGGTCGACACGTTTTTAAGGCTTTTGGTAGTATTTTCTGACCCAGGAAGGGACACTACCATGAGACCGGCGGTCCAAGTCAGAAGCCTCAGGTAGGGTTCAGTCCAAGAGAAGACGGCTGACTGATGGGAGTGGCGGTGTGTAGGTGGTAGGGGGAACAGGTGGGGGGGGTGCAAAAGACAGAAGCTACCAGGGTTTGAAGATTGTCAGGTACTGGGGAGACGCCAGGTAGGAAGACTTCCCTGGAAACCAGAGGAATACTCTTGTCCCTTCCCAGGCAGGCCCCTCCTCACCACCAGCCACAGGTGCACCAGGCAGCACACTTAGGAACTCCTTCCTTGCCACCCCTGTTCCTCTTGAAGCTCCTCCAAGCAAGCTGAATGCCAGCTCTCCAGATCCAGCCAGCTGCGGCCTGCCCAGAGTCCTGCCCACCCCCACCGCTCGGAGTGGGTCAGTCTGGCTTCCAAAGGCCGACCCTGGCACCCCACCAGGGGTCCGGCCTCCCTGCCCCCACCCCCAACCTTGGAGGAAGACCAACTGGGCGAGGCTAGAGCAGGTGGGTGTCGGATTGGGGGGGTGTAGATCTGGCGATGACTCATACCTCCGCCCGCCACCCACCCGAGGGGAGACAGGGGCTGGAGGATGAATGGATCGCGAACCAGAGGGAGGGGCTGAGGAGACGAGCTTCGGAGCCTTGATTCGCCCCGCGTCAGTTTCTCCAACATCTGCAGTGCGTGGGGTTGAGCGATCCCGCTGGGGGGTTGTAGGGGGGAGGGCTGGGAGGCTGGCTGACGTTCGCTTCCCGCCTGCTGGGTCGGCCCGAGCAGTTCATGAATGACTCACCTCATTGTCAGGCTGATTCACTGCTCTCCTGGGGACTTGGAGGGCGGGGGGGAGGCTGCAGCAGCCCCCTCTGTACGACTCGGGCTGTCGCAGGCACACGCACACGCACACGGGCGCGCACACGGGCGCACGCGCGCGAGTCTGCGGGTCCACTCACCTGCTGGGGTCAGTACCCCATAGACGGGTTTCCGGGACAAGAGGGAGGGGCTGGCACGCCCCTTGGTCTGTGGAGAACAAGTTTGAGGTTTCTGTCTAGTCTACCCCTGGGGGTTTACATTCAAATTAATTAAAATTAAATACAAGGAAAACTTCAGTTTGTCTGTCTCACTAGCCACATTTCAAGTGCTCAGTAGCCTCGTGGGGCTAGTGGCTACTCCATTGCACAGAGTAGATAGAAAACACCTCCGCTGGGGCGCCTGGGTGGCTCAGTGGGTTAAGCGTCCGACTTCAGCTCAGGTCATGATCTCACGGTCTGTGAGTTCGAGCCCCGCGACGCTCAGAGCCTGGAGCCTGCTTCGGATTCTGTACCTCCCTTTCTCTCTGCCCTTCCCCTGCTCATGCTCTGTCTCTATGTCTCTCAAAAATAAATAAACGTTAAAAAATTTTTCTAAAAAAAAAAAAAGAAAAGAAAACACCTCCGTCAACACGGAGCGATCTATCAGTAGCGCTGGTCTGCACAACCTTGACACGCACAAAGCCACGCGAACAGATCCGCCCTCCCCCAGCCCAGACACTCAGCACCCCCACCCTCTAGGCAGCACACAACCGTCATTCCATTCCATACATGCGCTCACACAACACCCACCCGCCAACGTGGCCGTGGAAGACTCGCAGCGCGTGGACACATTTGCAGGGTACGCCACTGTCCGTGCCAAGGAGAATGCAAATATAAACACACAAACACCTCGGCACACCGATTCACAAACAACTGCTCCGACAATAAAAATACAAGCTAGGGCAAAACGCATTTGCAAACGTGCTGAAATAGATACAAACTCCAACCATGTGGTTCCCATAACAAATCCGAGCCCGTGTGTGCCAACGCAACTAGGGGGGAAGGGAATCCCCATTGTTGAGCCCCTGCCAACGTGCCAGGCAGAGAGTTAGCCATTTCGATGCATTAATTCAGTTAATCTCACAGCAACTTTGCAAGGAAGGTATATTATCCCATTTTCATGGACGAGGCAGCTAAGTTTCAGAGAAGCCAAGTAACTTAATGCAAACGGTCACACGGCCAGTTAGCAACGGGGTCAAATACAAAGCAAGATTTGTCTGACTTCATAGCCAGTGCAGCATGCTGTCCTCAGACATACACGCACTGGCACGGGTGCACGTGCACGCGCGCGCACACACACTCAAGGTGCATCCTCCTTTGTCCCTAAGAAGGTGAGTCTCCTCATCCAGCAACTGCAGGGATTTGGGGAAGTAAGCATGGAGTTGCCCAGATCCATTTATACTCCCTCTTGACAAATGGCATTCAGTCACTCAACAAACACTTGCTGGGCGGCTTCAGTGTTCAAGTCCTATTCCAAGTTACCAGCTCACAAAGGAAACGCTGCGGTCATTGCCCCGAAGGAGTTTGAAACCCAGCGGAGAGGTGCGAGGGAAACCCAAAGACAATACAAGGTATACGAGAGACCCAAGCCATGATGGAAGTAGGCCCAAAATGCAGGGAACCCCAGGGAAGGTAAGCTGGGTCTCCTGGGGTGGTAAGGAAGGCTTCCTGGAGGAGGCAGCCTGTGAGCCGGGGCATGAAGAAGGCGCGGGGTGGGGAAGGCTTGGTATTGATTCGGAGATTGGTTGAGAGATGAGTGGCGGCAGGGGAATAGAACATCAGGGCATTGCAGGCCCCGGGGATTTTCTCTGTCATCCCTCAGCGACCGGGAGGATTGAGAAATGTCGTATGATGGAAAATAGTATCCCATTGGCGTGTTAGAAAGAATGGACAGAGGGAGGAGGGCTTGGACTAGGGAGACCATGCAGGAAGCTGCCACCATAGCCCAGGCGGGAGTTTGTAAGGCCTGCCGTACAGTTGGAAGGCATCTGGACGAGGTGACGGACAAACGGGGACGGGGGAGTTGGGGTGTGTCCCAGTCCCAAGAAAGAGCAAGGAAACAGGCTTCCGCCCCATGAAAATGCGACGAAAGCCACGGAGTCTCGCTCAGAACGGGGCATATATGCCGAGGCACACAGTTTCTGCACGTAATTATAGGGAGGTTATATTTCCTGAAGCCCCGGGTGAAGAACCCGTTTCCTCGAAATTCTACCTAACAGGCAGCACAGCATAGTGGTTAAACCTGTGTGGCACCGGGCTGCCTGCGTGCTCATCTCAGATTCAACACCTACTAACTCTATGAGTTTGGGCAAGACATTGACCTTTCCCTCCTCTGTGAAGCAGAAGTAATCCTAGCACCTATGTCGAGGCATGCTACAACGATCAAGTGAGCCAATACGTGGAAAGTTCCAGAACCTTGCCTGGAACACAGGCAGAGCTCAGGAAATACTGACTGTTATCATAACGGGTTAAATCAGAGTCTTGTTAAGACCCTCTCACTACACTCACTCCCCTTTGGACCCCGCTCCGTAGCTGGGGTGCTGGTGTCTTCTGGGGTGGCCCTCTAGCCCAAGTCCGAGCACCCACTTTGCCCTTTCCCGGAACCCACCCCTTCCCTTTTTGGCCTGAGTCTCCATTATCCTCAAGCCTGGTTCTTAGAGTGAATACTAACCTCTCTTCTAGGAGGAGGGAGAAAAGGATATAGGTCTCGTGACCATGGAGACCTTGCTTTTCCGTTAAGATGACACTGCTGGGAAGGAGAAGACATTTGATTTGGGGGAAGGGAGACCCTTCAGTATGGGTCTAAAATCACAGGCCACCTCCTCACTGTGTCCTGCCAGCTCCTCTCTAAAATGTCGCGGGTCCACGTTTTCCCTTTGCTCCAACCACCTATGCCCAACCCCATCCAGGTTCTAACAACAGGTGAGGCAGCAGATGCCAAGTTCATTTAGCTTAGAAAAGCGATGGAGGGGCAAACAGGATTTCCCATCAGAAGATCCAGATAAGTGACTGTGTGACCCTGAGGGGGTCTCTTATCCCCGGGGCCTCAGTTTCCCAATCTGTAAAATAATCCCGGCCCCTCACTCTTTACGGAATCTTTGCGGAGACCAAATGAGCCCATGATTAAAATTGGAAGCTGCAAACCCCAGTGTGCATGGGACCTGCTATTAGTCCTCCTGGCCTTTTGGGCTCTGTGATCACCCTCCCGCTGGAGCTGATGGAGCCCAGACACCCGAGGAGTCCCGAGCCTGGGTCTCCAGGATCAGCCGTAGCTGAGCAGGAAGAGCTGCGCCCGCGATTCCAGGAAGGAGAGGAGGCCTATACGTGGGAGGGGTGGGGTTTCGAACCCCAGGTCAGAGGCCATGAAGGAATTCCTCACTTGGATGAGGGTCAGGGGTCCAGCTGCCATCTCCCATCACCATTTTGGCTTCCATTCTGATGTGTGACAGGTAAACGAAGCCCTAGGGGCACGTGGGTGGCTCAGTAGGTTAAGCCTCAGACTCTTGATCTCAGCTCAGGTCTTGATCTCCGGGTCATGAGTTCAGGCCCCATGTTGGGCTCTGAGCTGGGTGTGAAGCCTACTTAAATAAATAAATAAACAAACAAACAAACAAACAAATGACTATGCGGCTCTAGTGTCACTCCAGCTAGCCCTATAGTGACAAGCAAGAAGGAAACAGGAGGACTGAGGACTGGCTCAGCGGGAAGAGTTAAGCGGCTTTGCCAGTTCACTGGTACCCTGCGCATCTCTGCACAGCTATCCTAGGCTATTTTTTGACCTATGTCTCCCTGACTTGTGAACTTGAGGATTTCTCTATCCCCAGTGTTAAGCATTGTGCCAGATACATTGTGTCGTTTATTCAATAATTCTATTGAGCATCGTGCTAAGCGCTGGAGATATGAAGTTGAACAAGCCAGACAAAGTCCCTGGCCTCATGGAACTCTTATTTTTTGTTTGTTTGTTGTTTGTTTGTTTGGTTTGTTTTGGTTTTGGTGCCGAAACCCGGGAGCTCATATTTTAGTGAGGAAGACACACAATAAAGATGCAAACCATCGCGGGGGTGGGGTGGGGTGGGGTGGGGTGGGGGGGAGGGGTGCCTGGGTGGCTCAGTCAGTTGGGGTTCAGACCTCTGCTCTGGTCATGATCTCGCAGTCCGAGGGTTCGAGCCCCGCGTGGGTCTCTGTGTCGACAGCTCAGAGCCTGGAGCCTGCTTCAGATTCTGTGTCTCCCTCTCTCTCTGCCCCTCCCCTGCTCCCGCTCTGTTTCTCTCTCTCTCTCAAAAATAAATAAAAATGTAAAAAAAGATGCAAACCATGGGCGGAGGGATGTTACCTGAGAGACCCTTGACAGGGAAGATCTGAGATCTAGGCTGAAATATGAAGGATAAAAAGAGCAAGGCCAAGAACATCTTTGCTTAATACCCACGTGTTGCAAGGATGGACGGACGGATGAGTGGACAGACAGACCAATGGGGCGGGTTCTGATGTGAATGAGACTCAGGCTGTAGTACCCAGTCTCCGGTGTGCCTAACTCTAGAGAGGAGGGCGGGAGGGCGTGGGCACTGGGGACCCGAGATTCCCGACCTTCTCTCCCAGAACTCCTGTTGAAGCCGCCGACCTGACCCGAGGGGCCGCTGGGGGGCGACCGAGAGCCAATTCATTTCCCTTTAAGGCCGAGGCGGAAGACTGACGGAGGAAGGGCCTTTGTGTCGGCGGGATAGAAATAGGCCAGCCCCTTTAAGAGGGCGGAGACTCGGGAGTCGGCGGCCACTTCGAAAGCGGCCTCGGGCTCGGGGCTTCGGCTTCCCGGGGACTGCCTCTCGGCCCCCGCCGGGGTCGCTGAGTCGCTTCTCTCCGACCTCGCCACAGAGACCTTGAAGCCCGGACTCCGACTCTCCCGCCCCGACTAAGTCCGAGGCCCCGGCGACCCCTCGAGTCGGGCCTTCCTGGCCGACCCCCTAGCCGGAGCCCGCCCGCCGCCGTCGCCATGGTAATGCCACGCCCGGGGCCGCAGAACGGCCTTCCGGCTTCCAGCCCCTCGCTCGTGCTAGCTGCACCGCCGGGTTAGGGTTTGGGTCAGAGCTTTGGTGGCTTCGGGAGACCTGGGTTCTAGTCGGTGCTTGCCTGGAGACCCTTGGGAAGGTTCTCTCCACACACCTCCCTCAGGGCCTCAGTTTCCCTCCTGTTGCCTTCCATCTCTTCTTGGAGAACTCCAGGTCATCCTCCCGGGTGTGCTCAATCGTCACGCCTCCAGAGCACGACCCCCTCCCCCTAACCCGGGCGCTCTGATCCTCCGACGCTTGGGGGTGGGCGTGTCTAACTGTACCTCTTGCTCTTCTGGCATCTGGGGTTGGCCACCGTCCCCTGCTCTGAGTTTGACACATGTCCAAGAGCTGGCCACAGTAGCCCTGCTGCCTAGAAAGAAGGAACTGTGGACTGGGGCATCCTACACCCCCTGGGACGCTGGCTTGGGGGCATTGGATTAGATAGAAGGAAACCACCGCTTCTGCTGTCAGAAACAAGGCTATTAGCACTGCTGGGCATGCTTGGATTTCTGGTAGCCTCTCTCTTGTTGACATGGGTTCCCCAGCCCAGAATTTTGGGATGTTGCAAAATCCTTAGGCCCATGCGCACGGTGCTGAGTCTAAAGAATGACCTGTGTTCCCTCTGGCACCCTTCCTCTTGCCTCCTCCCCCCTCTTCCAGGGCTAATGCAGATACATGGACCTGCGGGGATTATTATACAAGAAGGGATTCTAAACCATCCAAGTCTTTAAGTAAATCCCATCTCTTCCCCCCCCCCGCCCCGCCCCCATCCCTTGTTCCTCTCTCAGCACTAGCAGAAAATAAAAACAAAACCCAGTACACCTGACGGTCGCGTTGGAATTGGGAAACAGCGTAGGGGGACAGGATGTACTTGCGAGCAGAATTTCTCCTCCAACCTCAATTGCTTTGTTTTCCTTTCAGGCGTGCAGTTTGCAGAAGCTGTTTACCGTGGAAGAGGAGTTTGAAGATGAGGTAAGGAAGCGTCGGCGCTCAGAGACAGCAGAGGAGGTCTCGAGTCGTAAACACCCGGGCCCCAGAACATTCCCCAAGCAGCCGGCCCAGCCTCGTTTCACTTGACACGTGTAGCTTTTTTGTCTGGGAGACGCTGAGAAAAGATGAGACCCGTAAACAGCCTACTTAACCGTTTTAGAAACGAAACGGCCAGAGACACGAGGTGCCTAACTGGCTTGCCGGTCCGTGACCAGGGAAGCTGTGTCGCGCGGATGGTTCGATTTCACACTTGAGGTGGGAAGAAGGTTTACGGAGAGCCAGGGACAACCCCGTGGATGCCAGGAGGCCTGGGGTCGGTCGCCGAGGGGCTCCGTGAGCCGGGGACAAATGACTTCATTCCCTGGCCTTCTGTTTTCTACAATAGGAGGAATGTTCTTTTGCTTCCCAGGCTCTTCCCTTGTCTCTTTCTCAGAAGACGAGGGATTAGACTAGACCGGAAGCGGGCACATTAGAATCACCCCTGCTGAGGCCCTAACACGTGCTGATTAAACCAGGACTTCTCGGGGCGGGCCCAGGCAGGGCTATTTCTAATCTGGGGTATAGTCAGAGCTCACCGAACTCGCTAGCCATCCCCCCCCGCCCCCACGGCTCTCTTCCTGCTCAGAACCAATGGCTATAGTTTTCATCTGGGAGGCCCGAAGTTGCTCCCTGAAATCCTTTTTAGAAAGAGGTAGGATTTGAGTGAGGAGAACCCAAATAGGTAAATTAACCTGCTTGCGAAGGCAGGACCAACAATCCGGGTGAGGTCCTGGCCTCCTGGTTCCAGTCTAACGTACATGGAAACTGCTATGCTGCATTTGTAGAGTGGAATTGCTTTATTTTATCAGTGACAAGCCGTTCAAAACTAATTTTTGTCTCCCAGCGCTGTGCTTTAAAAATCATGTTTAGGAATGGGGCGCATGAGTGGGTCAGTCCGTTAAGCGTCTGATTGATTCCAGCTCAGGTCATGATCTTGAGGGTTGGTGAGTTCGAGCCTCGCCGAGGTCGGGCTCTGTGCTGACAGCTCAGAGTGTGGAACCTGCTTAGGATTCTGTGTCTCCCTGTCTCTCTGCCCCTTCCCCGCTCATGCTCTGCCTCTCTCTCTCTCAAAAATAAGTAAACATTTAAAAATTTTTAATCATTAAAAAATATTTTTTAATCATATTTAGGAAATAAAATAAAAATCATGTTTAGAATTTGTCCAGATTCCCAGTTTGTACCCAGTATGGTGACAAATGCCGTGCCAGGGGCCCCCACGCTCCCCTTATTTTTAGAGAGAGAGAGAGAGACAGGAGTGCAAGCAGGGAGGGCAGAGACAGAGGGAGACACAGAATCCGAAGCAGGCTCCAAGCTATCAGCATGGAGCCCGACACGGAGCTCGAACCCGCAAACCATGAGATCATGACCTGAGCCGAAGTCAGACGCTCAACCAGCTGAGCCACCCAGGCGCCCCTCCACGCTCCCCTTCTTTCGAGGCTCTTGGAACCTGAGGTTTGAAAGGGAAAACAGACCTTCCTCAGACCTCTTAAAAATCAGTCTCTGGCTTGTCTCATTCATGGAGGCCCTAAGACATAGTGAAAGGGGCACAGATGGGTTCTAGTCCTGCCTCTGTGAAGTGACTTAACTTCTGAGCCTCCGTTTCTGCCTCCATAAAACAGGAATAATAATAATGATAATAATACCTATTAGGGCCATTATGAAAGTTCATTGAACGAATTCTGGTAAAATGTTTACATGGCCCCTGGCACCCAGCGTGGTTTCAGACCGTTAGATGTTTTTGTTATCACTTGGGGACCCGAATTTGGTTTTTGTTTTTTTTTTTTTAAATTCAAAATTGCCAGCTTCATCGAGGAGATGTGTCCTTGTCTTTGTCTCTCAGCTTCCGAGATGCGTGACTACAGGCCGCTCAGCGCCTCACTTGGGTCTCACCAGGTGACGGTAGGACACCTGGGCCGGCAACGGGATTAAGAAGGAAGGTCTCTGGGGCGCCTGGCCAGCGTCGTCTGTGGAGCCCGTGACTCTTGATCTTGGGGTCATGAGTTCAAGCCCCATGTTGGGCACAGAGATTCCTTAAAAAAAATAATAAGAGCGAAGGACTCGGACAGTTCGAGTTTCTGTTCCATGACCAGCCCCTTTCCCCCTCTTCCCAAGGCAGAGGACGTCATGTCTAAGAGTGAGCTCTTCCGGAGAAAAGGGATCTCTCGGCCTCGGGGACCCTCAGGATTTTATTGCCGCTGTAACTCTGCTCTTGTAATTATTGCTAAATCCCGTGGCCGTCCTGCTGGCGTCGGCCACGCGCCTCCTAATACACAAAGCCGGAAGAAACCTCCCTCTGGCCCAGACCCTCCGATGCAGCCGCAGGGGCTGGGGGTGGCGGGGACCTTTCTGTCAGTGAAAGCAGCAGTTCTGACTCAAAAACACCCTCAGAACAGGTCTGTTGCTCTTAAAGGCGTCAATCTCACCTTGCTTCCCAACTGGAATCCATACTTAATTTAACTTGCCTGAGAGGCTATATTTAACTTCTGCCTATTTTGCTGGATCCAAGGCCTCCGGCTTACTGAAGGCTGGGAGGGGGTGGGGGGTGTGGAGGGGGGCGGAGTGCATTGAGGACGGGCAGGTGCCCCGCCGGATAGACCCCTGTTGCACAGGCTGGACTTCAGAAAGCTTGTCGTCTTAAGACGTGTGCGCGACCTCGGGTGATTTGATTCCTCGGCGCCCTGGTATGTTGGTTTTTCCTGCCGCTCCCCTGACTGCCACTGCTCCCCTGTGCCCCAAAAGAAGCTACCTGAAGACTTAGCTTTAGAATGTTTCTTTTCTTTTTTTTTTTAAAGATTTTATTTTTAAGTAATCTCTATACCCAACGTGGGGCTCGAACTTACAACCCGGAGATCAAGAGTCCCACGCTCCACCGACTGAGCCAGCCAGGTGCCCAGAACGCTTCTGGTAGCAGTCTGGAGGTGGTGGGAGGCCTGGCTGGCTCAGTCGGTGGAGCGTGGGACTCTTTTTTTTTTTTTTTCTTTTTTAACGTTTATTTATTTTTGAAGGAGAGAGAGACAGAGCATGAGCAGGAGAGGAGCAGAGAGAGGAGACATAGAATCTGAAGCAGGCTCCAGGCTCTAAGCTGTCAGCACAGAGCCCGACGCGGGGCTCAAACTCACAGACCGCATGTGAGATCGTGACCTGAGCCGAAGTCAGATGCTTAACCGGCTGAGCCACCAGGCTCCCCCCGCTTGATCTCCCCCTTGTAAGTTCAAGCCCCACACTGGATACAGAGATTACTTAAAATTAAAAAAAAAAAAAAAGGGGCGCCTGGGTGGCTCAGTCGGTTGGGCGACCGACTTCAGCTCAGGTCATGATCTCACGGTCTGTGAGTTCGAGCCCCGCGTCGGGCTCTGTGCTGACGGCTCAGAGCCTGGAGCCTGCTTCCGATTCTGTGTCTCCCTCTCTCTCTGCCCTTCCCCTGTTCACGCTGTGCCTCTATGTCTCTCAAAAATAAATAAACATTAAAAAAAAAATTTTTTTTTTAATTAAAAAAAAAAAAAAAGTCCAGAGGTGGGCTCACGGGCAAGGTCAAAGGTGGTGAGAGACCCCGCCACTGCCTTTCATGGCTTGGTTTCTCACGCGCACGTCTCTGCGCTTGTATACACACCACATCCCTGAAACAGCAAAAGCAGGAGTGTTTCTCTGGGGCATCCGGGCGGCTCAGTCGGTTGAGCGTCCAGCTCTGGTTTTCGGCTCAGGTTCACAGTTCATGGGTTCAAGCCCTGTGCTGGGCTCTGTGCTGACAGCACGGAGCCTGCTTGGGATTCTCCGTCTCCCTCTCTGTCTACCCTTCGTCCACTTGTGCGTGCGTACGTGCGTGTGTGCACGCACTCTTCCTCTCAAAAATAAATAAATGTTAAAAAAAAAAGAGAGAGGGTTTCTGCATTTCCAGATGCCAAGACCCCCTATCTCTGCTTCTTTGTAGGATTTCTTGTCTGCCGTGGAGGATGCAGAGAATGAGTTTGCTGGCTCACGGCCTGTGAACGCTGGGTGCCTGAGACCTGCCTCTTCCAGGCCACAGGAGACTGTGCGGGCACGGTGTTCCGGGCAGCTGCCGTCAGGCCCCACTGCTCCTTCAGAGGCGCCGTCAGCCCTGGGACTCCGCCTTGCTGCCTCCAGCATGCCCACGGCCATCAGGGGCCCACCTCCCATAGGAACAGCCCCCCTGAGGCCTGTCTCGACTTCCAGCAGCTGGACTGGCCATCAGAGACGAGTAACGCCGACAGAAGTCCTCAAAGAGCCAGCGAGACCCCAGACCTCAGCCTCCCGCCCCCTGCTCCCCTTCGAGAGCCAACAGCAGGTGCTCGGTGGCTTCGAGGGGCCCGAACAAGATGAATTTGATAAGGTCCTGGCAAGCATGGAGCTGGAGGGGCCTGGCATGGAGCTGGAGCTTGGAATCAGCGGTGAGGCCGCCGGGATCCCGCCCAGCTGGCAGCAGGAGGATGCAGCTTCGGCTAAAAAGGCCCGCGTAGCTGATCGGAGCAGGTCTTGCCAAAAGGGGCCCACGACGACGAGTATCCTGTCAGCCCACAATGAGCCCCCAGCACCCGGCGTCCGCTGGGGGACTGCAGAGCCCCACCTGAGACCTGGGGCCATGAGCAACCTTCCTGTCCCAACTGCCTCAACAGTTCCTGCTCAGCAGCCCCACCGGGACGCCGGCCCCACGGGGCCCTCTCTTCGGCCACCGCAGCCTCTCCAAGCTGCTGGCACGCCTGTCCAGAGTGGCCCTCGGAGTCATCTCCCCGGTCACTCATCCCCACGGCCAGATGCCTGCCTGCGTGGCAAATCTCACCTCCCTGGACCACGAACTCCCAACCCGATCTGTTCAGCTCCCTCAAGGACCATGGCTGCGTCATTGCCTCGGAGCCCCTTACCACCCCGAGCTCCAGGGTCTTCCACCAGGTGTCCTGCCGGCACCCCAAAGAGCCCCCATTCCTCCCTGGTTCCCCAGGCGGTTCTGCAGACGCCCATAGTCACCAACCACCTGGTGCAGCTGGTGGCTGCTGCCAGCCGGACACCCCAGCAACCCGCCCGCCCCAAAACGCGCCGCTTCCCCGGCCCCGCAGGGATCCTGCCCCACCAGGTGAGTGACAGCTTCTCTTTGGCAGAAGCCAGAGCCGTCCAGGACAGTGCGGGGACGAAGGGGAGAAGCGGAGTGCCAAGTGCCATCTGATCCCAGAATGTCTTCACTCCCCGGGGGGGGAGGAGGGTGGGAAGGAAGAAAGTGTGGAGAGAGGGCTTTTTTTTTTTTTTAATGTCTATTTTCGAGAGAGAACGTGAGCAGGGGAGGGGCAGAGAGAGAAGGAGACACAGAATCCGAAGTAGGCTCCTGGCTCTGAGCCGTCAGCACAGAGCCTGATGCGAGGCTCGAACCCACAAACCGCGAGATCATGACCTGATCTGAAGTCGGTCGCTCAACCGACCGAGCCCCCCAGGCGAGAGGGCTTTCAAAGCGGTAGAAGAAGTCAAAAAAAGCGGGAAGGAAGAATCGAGTGCTTGAAAAACCACAGGCGAGAGAGGTGCTTTGGCTCTGAGGAGTCGACAACTTTCATCCTTCTGTTGAGCACCTACTGCTTGCTAGCCCCGAGGCAGGCAGGTTCATCCCCTTCTATTTCCTAAGGGCTCGTTCGCGGTGGGCAATCTGCTTGGAACTGAGAATGCGGAGGTTAAACATAGAAGCAGTTCGGCGCGGCGGTAGAAGCAGATGCGAACGAGCAATTAGACATAAACTGCAGAGCGCGAGCCGGGTCGTTCCCCGGGTGCCGGGGAGACGCCGGGCTCCTCGTGCTCGATGAGCGGGCTCTGGAGGGACGGCTAGGAGGTTCACAGCCGTGGGGAGGAGACTGTGCCCCGGGGGACGTCTCGGCGGTGGGAAGACAGGGAAGAGCGCGTGCGAGGGCACGGCGGCGTAAGAGCAAGACGCTAGGACAGGTGCCCAGAACGGCCGACCCGACCGTGGCCGGCGTGCGGGGCCGGCGCGGGGAAGCCGGGCTGTGCTGAGAGTTTGGGCCTCAGCGGTGACTGGCTACTCCTTTTGTCACATTTCGAGGGTGATTCCGATAATATCCGCCTGTTACTTGCTCTCCGGTAGCACTTTAAGGGAGAGCCGTGGAGGCTGTCTGCATTCCTTCTGGGCTGGATCTCTGCAGGGGAGGGTTCGGTCCCTGAGAAGGGCCTCGGGGAAAGCTGCCCCTTCGCCTCTCCCAGGCCTCTCTCTCCGGGTCTTTGCCTCCTTCGGGAAGCCCTGGGTTTTGCTTCTGGGCCAGCCCCAGCTTCCTCACAGTCCCCAAACAGTCCCCAAAGCATCATTTTTTGAACTGCCAACGAGGCTCCTGAGACTTCGTTAGGAGAGACGTAATATGTGTTAATTGTCCCCGATAGTTTCCTGAACGCATTACGTCACCCAGAGCAGAAGCCGCCCTTGTACATAACAGCTGCCGCCTTCTCCTCCTCTCCCCCCTTGCAGCACAGCGGGAAAAATCTGGAAGAGATCATGGTTTCCACACCCCAGACTCCGACTCACGGTGCCCTGGCGAAACTCCGGGCCGAGGTAACCAGTTCCTTGAGAATGTTCGCTTCCCGGGCATCACGTCAGAGCAAGGGACGTCCCTGCGTGTTTCCGGAGTTGAGAAGCGGAGTCTGTGCCGCTAGGCCTGTTCCCCGGGGTCACGCACCAAAGGGCAGGTGGGGAAGGCAGCTTGGGGAGGTGACGATTCTCCTGGCATCAAGGGAAAGCCTGTCCTGCTGACCGATGCCAGGGGCCCGGTCCACTTCCTCCTCTAAGAAAGGAAGGCCCAGCTGCCTCCTCCTGCCCTCAGGGGAGGGGAGCGTAGTAAGCATCTCAGGAGCCCCTCCTCTCGGGTCTCTGGGAATCCAGCGGGGAAGGATCTGCCTTCATCTCGCCTCCAGTGGGTTCCTTTTCGGTGGGCGAGACGCCCATCCTCCCTCCGCACTGGGATTCCCGTGGACCTTCTCTGCCCTCACAGCCACTTTGGCTTTTAATTCTCTCTAGCGGTTTTCCCTTCGCTGGAGTTCCACGGATCCGACAGTCGGCTTCAGGTCCAGAGCAGCAAACACTCCTCTGGGCTCAAAGCATTTTTTTTTCTTTCTTTTTAATGCTTATTTTTCAGAGAGAGAGAGACACAGAGTGCGGGCAGGGGAGGAGCAGAGGGGGAGGGAGACACAGAATCTGAAGCAGGCTCCAGGCTCCCGGCTCCCAGCTGTCAGCACAGAGCCCAACGCGGGGCTCGAACCCACAAACCACGAGATCGTGACCTGAGCCCAAGTGGGACGCTTAACCGATTGAGCCGCCTGGCCATTTTTTAATATAAGCATTTTTTTTAAATATAAGAAGGTTAATAGTTTAGCCAGAGGCATCCCAAATAAAATATGACTGGTTGCAAAATGACTAAGGCATTTCGGCAGCCTGTCCGTGTCTGTGGGGGCTCCGTGGCCCTGAGACTTTTCGAGTCTTTACGTAGGAGACAAGCACGGAGAGACAGTCTTTCGCTTTAGTGCAACTAAAGTCAGGACCAGATTTAAAATTTAAAAAAATATTTTTTTGAAAGCGAGAGAGGGTGCAAGGGAGTGAGGGACAGAGAGAGAGAGGCTCCCAGGAGGGGCAGAGGGAGAGAGAGAAAGGGGAGAGAGAGAGAGTGGGGCTCACCCAAAGCGGGGCTCGTGCTCACCCAGTGGGGGACTCGAGCTCCTGAACCTCGAGATCATGACCTGAGCCGAAGTCAGATGACTAATGACCGAGCCACCCAGGCGCCCTAAAATGGAATAAAATAAATGAAACCAGGAGCACCTTTGCCGTTGCTGCGAAGGGAAAGATGGGCTATGCAACCAGATCTCCCGTACCGTTTTGTGACCTAGGGGATAACCGAAAGGAGAGACCGCGGCCACCATGTTGCGGGGAGCATACCCCTCCCTCCCGCCCCTCCATCCCGCCTCCGGCAAGGTGTGTAGCAGGGCGGATCCATTAGGATCCATTAACACAGCCCCCCCCCCGCACCCCCCCCTGCTCTGTGGTGCCAGATTGTTACCAGTTCCCAGGCGTCGGCGGAGGAGGACTTTGGGCGAGGGCCCTGGCTGGCCATGAAATCCGCTCTGGGCCTGGACGAGAGCGACCCCACCTGCTTCCTCTGTACCTGTAGCATCGCCATGGTGCTGCGGAAGGTAAGCAAGGGTCCCGGGTGCTGAGAGGCGTGAGACAGACCATTTTTATCCTTTTTACCAACCTGCCGTCCTCCTCCGCCTCGGGAAGGGGGCTGTCCGTTTGTTTGCTCCCTCCTGCCCCAGGCCTATCTCCGAGCAGCAGCATGGAGTCCCTTTGGTAGTATCTTCCATTCCACTGCCATCCACAGTACCGGGCGCAGGTGGAAGGAGAAAAAGCGGGTTGTGGGTTTGTCTCTGCACGTCCAGGCCCTGGATGTGGCTGGGTGAGCACACCGTTAGCCTTCGGGCTCCCTAAAAGTCAAGGGTCCCATGCAGACACGTGCCCGTGGCTAAAGACATATGCGCTGGAGAAAGGACGCAGGGAGGGGGAGGACCTCCCACTTTGGGTCTGCTAGAGAAGACGGGGTGGGTCCTTCGGACTCCCCTTTTGCCCTCCACGAAAACATCCTCACCACACCTGTACTCTGTCCCCCACCCCCCCACCCCCAGGTGCCCTGGTGCACCTGGGACCCTCACAGTGGGACGTGGCTGGCTCAGCAAATGCCTCTCGTTGTAACCAGGCAGCCCTGAAGCAGCTTCCCAGGAACAAGGTCCCCAGCATGGCAGTGATGATCAAGTCCCTGAGTCGGAGCACGATGGACGCCAGTGTGGTTTTCAAGGACCCCACGGGTGAGAAGCGACGTCCCGGGGGTGTCCGATGAGTGGCCTCCGTTGAGTTCCGGAGATGAGGAGGAGTCATCCTCTCCATTCGCAGATGGGAAAATCGAGGCAGCGAGCAGCCCACTTCCCTCCCAGCCGGGGCCCAAACCGGTCACCGGACTGATGGGCCACGTGGTATTTGCAGGAGAAATGCAGGGCACGGTGCACAGGGTGCTGCTCGAGGCCCGTCAGAGCGAGCTGAAGCCTGGCTCGGTGCTGCTGCTGAAGCAGGTATGGGGGGCTCCAGAGGGGGACCCCACCTCTCCAGCCCTCCCAACCCTGGAGAAGGCCCTGAGTTGTGGGTCTGGCTCCCTTCCCTCCTGGTCCCCAGGCAAGGAATGGCTGGGTGGGTGCTAGACCCCGCCTCCTATCCTGTGGGGCGGATGAGGACGGGGGTGGGGGGGGTTGCGTTGTGCGGGGAGGAGGGCGAGGTGCGTGGCCCCCCTGGGCTTCTCCTCCAGGGCCGGGGCAGGAGCGGCTTGTGTGAGCCTGGTGCAGAGGCCAGAGAGGGAGAGGCGGGGAGACCGGGCGGCCTGGGACACATCTAGTGCCCCGTCAGGGCACCGACCTTCCTCTTCCTCAACTCCAGGTCGGGGTGTTTTCTCCTTCGCTCCGAAATCACTACCTCAACGTGACACCCAACAACCTGGTCCGTGTTTACAGCCCCGATTCTGGGGATGGGAACTTCCTCAAGCCATCTCAGCCCTTCCCCAAGGTAGGAGGAGCCGGCCGGGACGGGGCCTGGGAGATCTGCTTTCCGCCTGAATATTCTGGCGTCTTCCCCTCCTTCGCCCTGGGGAGCAGAGGTGTGAAGGGGGCAGCTGCCCTGAGGTGAAGAGATGCCTCTGGGGACAGGGTCCCCTCCTCCCGTTCCCGGTCCAGCCGCCCGCCAGACGGCACAGTAACAGGACCTAGGGCAGCTGGCTTCTTGGTGATCGCGATCCGATAGCAGGCTTGAGCTGGAGGGAGGGAGTCACCTGAGAACTACCCGAGTTGTGGGTCCCCCAGAGGGTGTGGCCCTTAGTAAGTGACCGAGGGTCAGAGCTGCTACAGGTGGCAGAGAACCGTGAGCTGCGGCTGGACTGTCGGGTGAGCCGGCACTCGCTCCGCGTCTTCCCTCCTGGCCTCCACCTACACTAGGTGCGGCGGCACCCACACAGAACTCAGGTGGGGACACCCCCTCTGGGAACTGGAGGAGACCCGGGTTCCAGGCAGCTCCACTACGGGCTAAGAGCGCGGAGCCCGGCCTTGACTTGGCACACAGTGTCCCGTCTGCGGTCACCTCCACCCTTCCTGGGATCCTGGGTTGTTATCATGGCCTGGCTGGGAGGTCATGTCCCCACTCCGCTGGTAATTTGTAACGTGACCTTGGGCAAGTCCTGTCCCCGCCCCTGCTGTTGCTTCATCTATAAAGCGAGTAGGTTAGACCCGGTGATTTGCACTCTTGGTACGCCTTGGGCTCTAAGGTCCTACTTCCATTTCCCTTCTCTTTCCCCTTAACCTTCCGCATTTTCTCGGAATCACCCTGGTTCCCAAAAGTCATCTTTCTTTTTCTTTTCAATATCAAGATATCCGTACTCATTGACAAAAACTGAAATGGTACAGAATAAAGCAGAGCTTGAAACTTCCTCTGCAGTCCCATTCCCTAGGGCTAACCGTAGTTAACAGTTTAATTGCTAATTTCTAGTACCTGCTCATATAGTAGCTAGTGTGGGGATTAGTAAAAGCTTTTTAATCCCAGGCCAACTTCTCAGCATATTTTTGAACGGCCTCTTCACGCTCTGCTCCAACTATACATAGATTTCCTACAACACCAGATACCAAAAGAATTAGGAAAGAAGAGTGGCCAAAAAAGTTTTTCGTTTCTTTAATTATCCGCTGTTTGGGGTGTTGGGTATTTCATCTCCCTCCCCTGGGTGACCGGCCCTCGCCACACTCCTCTGGTGTGTCCTGCCTGAAGCCCCGCCTGTTCCTTTGAGGTTGTCTGGGTGGGCATGGAATTGTCCAGAGGGGTGTCAGGAACCCAGGCGTTGGTAACCAGGCCCTCTGTCCCCAGGACCCAGGGAGCTTCCCTGGCAGCTTCCCTCCCGAGACGGCGAAGTCTGGAAGAGGCCTGAGAACGGCGCGCCAGGCAGAAGCAGGGGCGTCCCCTGAGGCAGAGCTCCCAGTGGCAGGTGAGGCAGTCGGCCCCGCGGGAGCAAAAGAGCTCCTCCTCCTATTTCCTCTTGGATAGCACTGCCGGAAGAACCTGGCCGTATCTTTGCATCTTTTCTCCTCCGTCCGCGAGTCTTTGGGTCTGACACAATCTTACAGAAATCGGAGGTGTCTTTTCTGGCAAGGCTGCAGGCCCCAAACGAACTAGCAGTGTGACAGGGGCTCACGGCGTGAGCCACAGGGTCCCCCATTTCCGGGCCACGTGCTTGCTGTTAGCCACGAGGAGGAGAGGAGCCGGCCCCGTCCTCCTGCCGCCGCTCGAGGCTTCTGCGGGCCACCGGCCAGACCGCCGAGGCAGGCTCCCCCATCCTGACCGAGCTCCGAGGCCCTCCAGGCCGTGCGGAGGAGTCACACACCCGTGTGGTACCGGGACACAGACCCGAGAGGCCCAGACACAGACCTGTCAGGGGACGGCCAGGCCACTCCTGGGGGGGGGGGCAGCGTCCCCCAGACGAAGCTAGCCCAGTCCAAGTCTGCGCCTTAGCTTTTTGATTCCATACATTCAACCCTGTCTGGCCCCACAGTGTCTCGCATTAGGGGCGCCTGGCCGGCTCAGTCGGAACAGGGCGCGACTCTTGATCTCAGGGCTGTGAGTTCAAGCCCCACACTGGGTGTAGAGATTACTTAATAAGTCTGTAAGCGTCCCACATGAACTGATGTCACATTAGACCAACGGATAAACCACAAAGCCCATTTGCTTATAGCCTGTGAGAAAGTATCTACCCCTTATGCTGGAACCTTCTCCGGAATGTTGCCTTCATTCCTGATAAAAGTAAGCTTGCTGACAAGCCAGACCATCTTCAGAAGGTCGCCGGTGGTCACAGAGTAAGCGTGAGGAGACTTGCCTGTACAGTATTGTGGCCGGTGTCACGTCTCCCCTGTGGGGACAGACGTGCCGAGCAGACAGCTACTTGTGGTGGCTGGACAGGGCCTGGAGACACCAACACGCGTTCTTACTCTGATTCCCAGTTTCCTAGGCCCGCGCTGACTGCTCATTCCCCTTCGTTTAATATGGCGTTTCCCCGAGCAGTCCTACTGTAGCACCTTTTTCGGTTACTAATCTCAGTCCCGCCTCCCCGAGTGCAGGCCTGGACACCCCAACCAAATTTTGAATGCCCCCCAATGGGCTTCTCTAGCCTTCCAGCAGCCATGTTTATCACGTGCTCTGTGCCAGACCCGACTCGCCTCTGCAGGTGTAGTTTCCGGTCCCACGTACTCCCGGGGCGGCCTGCTCCTGTCCACGGCGCCGGAGTCTTCTAGCCGGAAGCTGTGTCTCTGGCATCAGACGGAGCTTGAGCGTGCCCACCCCGGGCAGGCCATTTGACCTCTTTGAACTCGGTTCTCTCAGATAAAGTGGGGATTCTAACAGGCAGAAGCACGAACTGCCCTGCGAAGGGTACTGTGCGGACGGGAAGGGAGGGGTGAGTACGGCAGGTGCGGCCCCGCGCCCAGCACGCACTCAGCACGTGTTAGCTGCTCTTGTCGGCAGTACTAGTACCAAGCTCAGTACGTAAGCACCGTGTGAGAACTACAGTCAGGGACACTTACTTTCATTCCAGACGCCCCTGAATGCCCTTCGGGGAAGGGGACCACATCATCTCACACTCCTGAGGGGAGAAACCGGATTAAGGAGTGCCGTGATCGCGACCGCCTCAGATGGCTTTCCCGGCCTTCGTTCTCCCTCTGTCCAATGAGAGGCTTGCCCTAGAGGGCCTCCGAAGCCTATCCGCTCCAGCACCATGCCTCTGGAGGGAAAGAGAGGGACCACTGAGGCCCAGGGGGAGCGTTCTTGACATTTTGTCCGTGCCTCCTGTGGGTGCGCGAGTGGGAAGCGGAGGGAGGATGGGGGTCGGGCCAGCCTCGGGCCCGTTAGCGCCGTCACCCCTGCCCAACCGTGCGGCGGGTCCAGCCCCCCCACGAAGGGCGGGAGCTTTGGACCTGACTCCCGTGGAACCCTACGATTGACACTGAGTCTACCTACCCTCTCCATGTCCCCCTGCAGATGACCTGGATGGACTCCTGAGCGAGCTCCCCGAGGACTTTTTCTGTGGGACCAGCAGTTGGGACTGCCCCGAGGCAAGGCACCCTCCGTGAGCAGCGGCCTCTCGGCACCCACGCAAGGCCCGGTCGTGTCTGATCGGGTCCCGGGGAGAGAGGAAGAATAAACACGGCTCAGGACTTTTATGGCCGCCCGCACCCTGGACGGTTTCCCTGGGAACGCCCTTGTCCCTCGGACTCCCCGCTGCTGTCTCTCATCCCGGAACTCAGCCCAGGGGTGGCCCTTCTGCTCCTCTGTCCTCCAAGCCCTTGGGTGCGACCGTTCCTTCTGCTGCCACCAGGAAACGCGTGGCGCTCTCCTGCCTCACCTTGACTTTAGAGGCCCCTGGGCTCCTCACTCCCTAGTCCCTGGACACCTGAGGAGCCACACCACAGCAATGGCCACCTGTCCCTCCGGTGGGGGAAGGAACACACTCAGACTTCCCTCTGCTTTGTCTCTTGAGGCCTGTAGCTGCCCAGCTCACCTGTGCCCCAGGTTCCCGGGTGCGGGGGTGGGGGGGAGGGGTGCGGCTGCGGTGTCTTGTTCTGAAATAAAGCAGCTGCCTGCTCCGCCCGCCTCCCTCTCCTCTGCACCCTCGCGGCTCTGAGTGCTGTCTGTCCTGCCCGCGGTGCTTCGGCCAAGGCAGAGCCAAGCTGCTTGTTTTCCTTCTCTCCCTCCGTCTCTCTGTCTCTTTTTCCATAAGCTTTTCTTCCAGACAGTTGTAGACTTACGGAATTATCGCACAGATGACACAGGGAGTTCCTGCGTATCCCGCACCCGGCGCCCCGTCGGCATGTGACGTTCGCGTGGCCGCTTCGTACAACCGAAGAGCCAGGGTTGGTGCGCCAGGAGGACTAACGGAACCTGGTGCTCGCTTCCGAGTTACGATTTCCCTGCTGTCCTTTTTCCGTTCCTGGATCCCCCCTTCCATTCAGTCACCCTGTCTCGGCAAGGCTTCTCTTGGCTCCGGCGGTTTCTTCAGACTTCCCTTGTTTTTCGATGACGTCGCCAGCCTTGAGGAGCACGGGCCTGGCATATAGGCCAGGAGGCCCCCTGCTGGGGTTTGTCTCATTAAAACAGAGATGAGGCTAGGGCTCTGCGCTGTGCGGAGGAAGATCACAGAAGTGACGTATATTCTCCTCACACACCAGGGGCTGCCGTTGACCTCGGTCACCTGGCTGCAGCAGGGTTTGTCGGGGTTCTCCAGGGTCGATTTTGTCCTTCTGTCTCTTCATACTGTCCTCTTTGGCAGAAAGTCACTAGGCGTGGCCCACGCTTACGGGATGAGGAGTTCTGTTCTAGCCTCTCGAAGGGCAGAATGTCCACGGAGACGATTTGGAATTCTCCCTCGTTCCTTTACTCAGTCCTACAATTACATCAGTGCGGGATCATGGGTATTTTATGTGTTGGGTCATAAACCAACGCTACTCTATCGTGTCGTCCAACAGCGCCTTGTCACCGTAGCTTTGCTGTGCTACCTTTCAGACCAGAGTTGGACAAGGGGCACGTGGGGGGCGTGCCAGGCGGGATTATACCAAGTCGCCACCCTTGTTTCCCTCTCTGGAATGAAGAGAAGAAAGGAGTTGTCCCTGGCCTCGTGGTTGAGGGGGTGTGGGGTAAAGACCCTCGCTGGCCTGCCAGTCTCCCCTGCGTCGGGTTTGGTGCGGCCCTGGGGGAAGGCGCTAATCACTTTCTCCCCAAAGAAAGGCCCGTCCCCTGGATCCCTGCGTCAAGGCTGAAGTGAGCGAGTGCTCTTAGGACGCCGTGTTCAGCTGCCTCTGGTTGCCACGGGGCCCTGTTCTAGAAGGCTGTTGTGTTCCAAGCCCAGGAGCAGGAGGGGGCTAATTCGCTAGCAACCTTCCCACCCAAACAGATCATGTGTTTCTTCGTCTTCTCCCCATTGTGGGTTCCCCTGGCCCTGCCGGCGCAGCTCAGATCCGGGCCACAGCCCCCACGATGCCATGGGGTCTTCCCACGCCTAAACAACACCGTGCCCCTGGCTGGCAGTGCCACTCCCCACTCAGTCCCCTTGAGGCCTGCCGCTCACGGTCCTGACCAGCGTCCTAGATTCTTGTGTCCTTCGTTACCCTACAGGCTCAGCCCCCAGAAGGCAGGGTGGGTATCCAGTCACCTGGCACTGTCCCTGCCACCAGCACTGGGCTCCCTGGGGGCTGTGTGTGGGCTGGAGTAAAAGCCTCCATTTTCTGCCCTCAGGAAGCTAAGGCTAAAGACAGGAGACAACATACGGCATCTCTGAGGACCGGGTTGTAGTCGGAGCACCTTCGGGCCTGTGCGACCGACAAGAAGGGTGTGGAGGGGCTGAGGAGGTCAGCACGTCCCTGTACCCTACACAGTCATGTGTGTGTGTGTGTGTGCCTCAGAAAGAAGGGGACACCTACCCCACCTTGGCCCCTCTTGGCCCCACCTGCTGTTGTCAGCTCCCAACCCTGGGAACCCAGCTGTGGGTGCTGAGCCAGGGCCGTTGGCGGGGCAATTAAAACACCCAGTGGGTTCCAACAGGGTTAATCACAGCCGCGTTTATAGAGGCGCCTTTCTCCGAGGATCTCCAGGACCTCGCTGTGCATGATGTCACTCCTCCTCCAGGATCCCCCACCCTGGAACACCACCGAGAAGCTGGGGCCAGGGCGGGTGAACGGCAGGCTGAGGGCAGTGCCGGAAACAGCCCCGGCTGCCGCCACCCACTTGGGCGGGCAGGCGAGTGTTCACTCTGGCCGAGAACAAGGGCCCTCAGTCAGTGCACTTACACACGAGGGGCCGGCCTGCCGCAAGCCAAGCGCTCCGAAACGCCACATCAAGACCTATTGTGTGCCAGGCCCTTGCTGGGCCGCAGAGACCCAGCTGAATAAATCTAGGTCGTGCTCTGGCACCCACATCCAGCGCGGCTGACTTCTGTCCACAGTACACTGGAATAGGTCACAGGTCCTCCACAAAGTCCACATGAAGTCCTCCTGGAGAGTGGGGGGAGGGAGGGGCGTGCCGGGAAGGGTGTGGATGCCACCAGCCCGAGGAACCAGGCTTAGCTCGGAGAGGGCAGCTGTTGGAAGCCGGCAGACCTTGTCAAGCCAGGAAATGAACCGTTTGGTTCTGAGTGGAGCATGCTCTCCACTTGGGTGGCAGAGCAGAGGGATTGTGGCCAGAGAAAGGAACGGCAGGAGGCTGGGCCCGCCCGGGTGAAGGGCACTGAGATGGTGACCGGCAGTGCGAGAGCCGAGAGCTGAGACTTGTTCGTGTGAGGGATCAGGGGGAGGAAGAAGTCAGAGGTAAGGGAGCAGGGGCGGCTGCGGAGCCAGGGAGGGGGGAGGCGCTGCGGGCCGAGGGGCCGGGAGAGCCACAGTGCTGGGGCAGACGGACCGGGGTGCCATGGGGCTCGGCTGACGCTGAGGGGCCAGGGGCCTCCCTCCAGCACACGGGGAGAGGTCAGGGATTGGGACAGCAGCATCCCTGTGCCCTCTCCTTCCCAGGCTTGGCCGCAGCACCCGCCCGGGCTATTTCACGGCCTCACTCCTCCCCCTAGAGGCTCCTGGAAGCACAGCTGCTTTCTCTCTAGGGTGAATGGGTCTATGGCTCGGAGGTTTCTTGGGTCCTAGTCCCTGAGTTGCCAGGTTGACCCCTTGGCCTTCCGGAGGCAGGCAGGTGAGCCCTTTTAGGTGCTGGGGGATGGGGAGGGGGGGACACAAGCTTCATTGCGGGCAGTTTCTAGAGCTCGTGCTGGCCTCCTAGGAGGGTGGGGGTGAGGCTCTCACCACTGTCGGCCCTCCTGCGGCCACAGCAGCTGGAGCCAAAGTGCACCGTCTATGCAGTCTGGCCCACTGGGGTCCTAGTCCTGGCTCCGCTCCACGCAGGCTGTGACCTTGGAGCGAGTAACTTCCCATTGTTAAAACCGACATAACCTCCCCCCCACCTCGCCTCAGAGGTGTTCAACTGTGATCATTAGCTTGATTGTATAATTTATTGTCAAAACCAAGCTTCTTACGTAACTCCGTGAGCCGGGAAGTATGGCCCTCGGAGTGAAGATGGATGTAAAAGTTGGGGGGCCTGGATCAGGTCATGATTTCCTGGTTCGTGGGTTCGAGCCCCACATCAGGCTCTGTGCTGACAGCGAGGAGCTTGCTTGGAATTCTCTCTCTCTCTCTCTCTCTCTCTCTCTCTCTGCTCCTCCCTGTTCACACGTTCTCTCTCTCAAATAAATAAACATTAAAAAAAGACAATGGATGTAAAAGTAACGTAATTGCCATAAAGCCCTGTGCCTATGTGCGCAGGAGTCATTGATACTCCTGCAGGTGCCGGAAGGGCTGTCTGCCTCCCGTCCCCACAGCCCGTATCTCCTGGGCTGGGCTCCTCCGCCCTCCAGCCCACAGCTGAGAGGCCGGGCCACTCCGGCTCTTCCTCCCCGTCTCCCAGACTGACTGTTTCACTCACTGTGGACCTTGCCAACCCAAGACGCTCCCTCCAGAGAAGCGGGGGATGCTGACCGTGGGGTTCCGTCCCGGATGGCCTCAGCCGAGAGCCTGCCACCCCACTGGGAGAGTGTCAGCAGGGGCAGGGGTTGGCCCAACATCTCTGCACCAGGATCATGACTGGGGGCCAACGGTGTTTACCAGACCAGCGAAGGACCTATTTATAGCCTCAGCTGCTCTTCTCGCCGGGTCACGAGTGAGGGCCACCACGGCTGCTCAGAAGCAAGGGAGGTAGTCAGGCCGAGGGAACCGGGCTCGGCCCAGCTGCCACTTGCCCCGACCCCCGGGCCCCTCCCCATGGCAGAGGAGACCTTCCCCTTCACCGCCTCCACGCTGCGCGCTCTCCGCCTGCAGCGGGAGTGGCTGGAGTGGGAGGACCGGCGGCGGGCCGCGGCCCGGCAGTGCCGAAGCCAGAGGTGCCCCCCCAGCACCCGGGCCCGACTCGCCAGGCCACGCCGCTGCTGCCGAGACCCGGCCGTGCACAACGCTCTGTTCTCCGGCGACCTGCCGCAGGTCCAAGCCCTGTTCCGAGATGAAGACGCTGCCAACATGATCGTGGAGACTGTGAGCAACCAGCTGGCCTGGTCGGCTGAGCAGGGTAGGGGGCACCCAGTGGGGCAGAAGAAGAGGGAGGGTAGTGGGGTGGGGGTGGGGACGAGGACACTCTTGGCCCCACCGCCTCCCTCCCGACCACAGCCTGGACCATTCCTTCCTACAGCCCGTTCTAGCTCCCTCCTAAGCAGAGATGAGGCATAGTTAGCGATTTGTATGTCTTTTCAGAGTCAAAGCTGTATTAACCGATCAATTACATAGGAACACAGTTATTCTTATGCAATTTTTTCTCTGAGGAGTCTTTTTGAGTTTGTTTATTTTGAGAGAGAGTGTGCAAGCACAATCACAAGCAGGGGAGGGGCAGAGGGAGCAGGAGGAAGAGAATCCCAAGCAGGTGACACAGGGTTCAATCTCACGAACTGTGGGATCGTGACCTGAGCCGAAATTAGGAGTCAGACGTTTAACCAACTGAGCCACCCAGGCACCCCTAAGATTTTATTTTTAAATAAAATTATATTTTATTTAAAATATTTAAATATTTTTAAATAAAAGCACCTGGGTGGCTCAGTTGGTTAAGCATCCAGCTCTTGATTTCTGCCCAGGTCATTATCTCATGGTTTGTGAGTTTGAGCCCTGTGTCAGGCTCTGCGCTGACAGTGCTGAACCTGCTTGGGATTCTCCGTCTCCCTCTCTCTCTGCCCCTACCTCCTCCCCCTGCACACACATGCACTGACTCATGCCTGCTCTCTCTCGCTCTCTCTCTCAAAAACAAATAAACATTAAAAAAAATTTTTTTAATAAGATTTTGTTTTTAAGTAATCTATACACCCTATGTGGGGCTCAAACTTACAACCCCAAAATCAAGAATTGCACACTCCACTAACTGAGACAGCCAGGCGCCTCCACATAATATTTTAAATAGATGCATAAATTATATAGTATGAATGTCCCATGATTTCTATAACTAGCCCCCAAATAGACTGGGTAGATTGGGTTCCTTCTATTTTTATTTTATTTTATTTTATTTTATTTATTTTACATTTATTTAAATTTCAGAGACAGAGAGAGACAGAGCACAAGTGGGGGAGGGGCAGAGAGAGAGGGAGATACAGAATCTGAAGCAGGCTCCAGGCTCTGAGCTGCCAGCACAGAGCCCGATGCGGGGCTTGAACTCACAGACCGTGAGATCATGACCTGAGCCGAAGTCAGCCGCTTAACCAACTGAGCCCCCCAGGCGCCCCTCGATTGGGTTCCTTTTTTAGAAAAGTATTTTAAATAGCAATAGGATGAACCATCTTTGTGTACCTGCCAGAGAATTTTCCTTAAGTGCTACTCTGACCCGCGAGTTTGTCCAAACACCTCCACGGCGATCACCCTGCTCTTGAGACCGACAGAGATGGCCTCCAATCCCACACGTGGATCTGGGGGCTCAAAATCCTCGGAGAGCTTGTGTCCTCACGGTCACTGCCAGCCCCAGATTCCTGCTCGGCTTTAACTGTTGGAGATGTGAGCCGACCTAGGGCACCCTGGGCGGGTCCTGAGGCACGTCTATGCCCACAGGGAACTCGGCCTTCATTTCAATCGTAATCAAAACCAAAACATGCTTTCCCCCCAATTTGGCAAACCCAGGAGTTTCCTTCATAAGGCAAACGACTTACAGTTGGATGTTAGGCATCTGCGTCCTTCACACAAGTCCTGGGGGGCGCCCGGGGGACTCAGAGGGTTGAGCGTGTCTGACTCTTGATTCTAGCTCAGGTCATGATCTCAGGGTCAGGAGACTGAGCTCCATGGTGGGCTCTGTTCTGGGTGTGGAACCTGCCTAAGATTCTCTCTCTCTCTCTCTCTCTCTCTCTCTCTCTCTCTGCCCCTCCCCCTCTGAAAAATAAAATAAATCAAAATAAGTCCACGGCCATTTCTACAATTCAGATCCAACACCAGTCCCAAGATCAACCCCTCACCCCCACTTCCTTTCCTGCCCCCACCTCTGATTTTTCCCCTCCAGCCTTCCCCCACTTCCACCCTCCTCTCCCCCAGGAATGTCCTAGAACTCCAAACTAGGCTCCTTCAACTCTGCTCTTTGGTCGCTCCCAAGCTCAGCTCCAGGCCCTCCTGTGCGTCACTCAAACCCATCCCCAACACCAGAACACCCAAGCGAACGAGAGCCAACAAATCCATCGGGAGCTCACAGACCCGCGGGTTTCCTTAACAGGATTAACTCTCTCTACTTGCCCTGTGGTTTTAAAGAGCAATTACTTTTTTTTTTTTTAATGACACACATACTGTATTTTGTTACTGATTGACAAACCATTCTAAAAGGCTGTTCCAGGGACACCTGGGTGGCTCAGTCAGTCAAGCAACCGACTTCTGATTTCAGCTCAGGTCATGACCTCACAGTCCTAGGATCAAGCACTGAGTCGGGTTCCGTGCTGAGTGTGGAGCCTGCTTGGGATTCTCCCTCTCTCCCTCTCTCTCTCTCTGCCCCCTTCCCTGCTCTCGTGTGTTCTCTCTCTCCCACTCTCTTTCTCAAATAAAAATTTTTTAATTTAAATAAAAGAAAAGAAAAAGCTGTTCCAATTTATACTCCCAGTTCAGGGCTTGAGTGAGCCCCTCTCCATAGGTACAGCCCTGCACAGCCTTTGTGCTCAGCCAAGGGTGCGGAGGGAAGGCCAAGGTCAATTGTACACTACAACCTGCCCTGTGGGTGTCACACCCCCCCACACACACACTGCCTGCTCTCCCCAGGGTTCTGGGTGCTGACGCCTAAGACGAAGCAGACGGCACCCCTCACCATCGCTGCTGCCCGGGGCTACACGGACTGTGCCCGCCACCTGATCCGGCAGGGGGCTGAGCTGGACGCCCGGGTTGGAGGCCGGGCAGCCTTGCACGAGGCCTGCGCCCGGGCCCAGTCTGACTGTGTGCAGCTGCTGCTGACCTTCGGGGCCAAGGCCAACGTGTTGTCCGAGGAGGGCACGACCCCCTTGCACCTCTGCACAGCCCCTGAGTCCTTGCGGTAGGTGCCCGGGGGAGGGCTGTGTGTGTGTGTGTGTGTGTGTGTGCGCGCACGTGTGTACAGCTCACACGGCCAGAAGAAGGGGAGAAACACCTCACATACGCATGTCCTCACAACACCCTGGGAGACAGGTCTCATTCCACGGAAGAGAAAACCCAGGCTCGTGAGCTAAGCCCGGGGAGCAGAAGCCTTGTTGCTTTTTTGGAAAACCGATTCCAACCACAGTCTCTTCCCTGTGAATCCTCTGTAGCCAAATTCCTACCTGTCTTAAGGCAGGCATCAAGAAAGATGCAGCACAGTGTTACCCCGGCTTAGTACGAGCCACACACACACCTCCTCCTCCCAAATTTTAAGATCCACAAGTTTTTCGGGGGGAGTGGGAGATACAGGTTTCCAGTTACGGAATGAATAGGGCACGGGACTGAAAGGCGGAGCCTAAGGAATATAGCCAGGGATATTGTTATAGCGGTGCAAGAGGACAGACGGTAGCTACACTTGGGAACATAGAATAAGGTATGAACTTGTCAAATCACTAAGTTGTACGCTTGAAATTAATGTAACACTGTGTGTCGACTATACTAAAAAAAAAAAAAAAAAAAACTTAAAGAAAAACAGATGAAGAAGGTTTTGGCCCCCCTTCATGATGGTGTTTGTACTTTTCCAGACCAGGTCCCCAGCCAGGGCTGGCAGAGGTAAGGCGTCGAGGGCTCCCAGAAGTCACCCTGCAGCCCACAGGCTGGGGACCTCTCCCTCGCCGGATCTAGGTCAGTGATGGACCCAGAAGTGATTCCGAGTTTCCATCCCTTTCTTGAATTCTTATGCACACACGGTGCACTTTCCAACCGACTTTATCCTTTTAAGTGAAACTTACTGAAACCCTACTGAGCGAGCTCTTCAGTATTATTATTATTTTTTTTTTAATTAAAAAAATTTTTTAATGTTTATTTATTTTTTTTTTTTTTGAGAGACAGAGCGCAAGTGCATGAGGGGCAGAGAGAGAGGGAAACACAGAATCGGAAGTGGGCTCCAGGCTCCGAGCTGTCAGCACAGAGCCCCAGGCAAGGCTCGAACACGCTGACCACGAGATCACGACCTGAGCCGGAGTTGGATGCTTGACTGACTGAGCCACTCAGGGGCCCCTCATCAGTGTTATTTAAATATAGTATTTAGAGACAAAAATTAGCCCGTGATTAGAATTGAGGAAATCAAGTCGGTCCTTTACGGATGACTGACCGCTACTCAATTCTCGGGCACCGAGTGTGTCGCCTCCCGCATCTGTGAACTAAGCGGGGCAGGGAATACTGGCCGTTCCGGGGAGGGACACCGACACCTGGTCCTCGGGGTTTTGTCGGGGGTCCCGGCTCTGCTCTTGGGCTTCCAGTAGCTGCCATTCTGGCTTTTTAATTATAAGTTACTGTTAGTTTAATTGCATCATTAATTGAGTTTGTTTCATGTTTGGTTTACCCCGTGGTGGTTAATGATGCACGTTGGCCTGTAATTTTTCCAGCAACTGGAAGACTGTGAAACACGTGCTCCCCAAAATCTGGCTTTCGTTGTCTTCTATGGGCGAAAGGGGAGCGGGCGGGTCCCCAGGGGCCTTCCTTTGCTCAAGCGGGTATCACGGGTCCGGAAGGGCAGTCTTCCAATTTGGAGGCACGAAGAAAATGTTAGGACTTCTACTTCTTTTTCTTTAATTTCTCACTACTCATACTCTTTATTTTCTACGCATAATACTCGGTGTGGACCCAGCAGTGGGTTTTCAAAACATTTTGTGCTATCGGAATGTTAGGAGCCCACTGGCAAGTGATTCAGAACCAGGCCTGGGGGGTCCCAATCCACCTGGGGAGTCAGGTTTCAGAAACAGAAATTAGCCCACGATTAGAATTTACTGAGGAAATAAACAGATTATGGGAGGAAGTGTCTCAAGCAGGGAGTACTGATTCTGAGTCACTTGCTAACTTGCTCTGTGTCCCTGGCTGTACTGAGACCTTTCTTGGCTGAGGTTTTATCGGAAAACTGGAGGTGTCCCTGGTGACACGGATAGGCCTTGAAGCTCTGCCGTCTGTCCTGGGGCTTCTGTGAGTCTGAGGGCGCACACCGCGCTGGCCTCTAGCCTCTAGGCGAGCGGGTTGGGAAGAAAGGAGGAGGGGGGGTGACCGCAGGGACCCTTGGTCCCTCAGCATTGGCCTCTGGGCCTCGTGCCTTGCCCCCAGGTGCGCCAAGCTGCTGCTGGAGGCTGGAGCAACTGTGAACTTGGCGGCACAGGACAGCGAGATGACCCCCCTGCACGTGGCGGCGGCTCGCGGCCTGGAGGAGCACGTGGCTCTCTACCTGGAGCACGGCGCCAACGTGCACCTGCGCACCAGCCAGGGCGAGACGGCCCTGAACGCGGCGTGCGCGGGGGCCGAGGGCCCGGGCAGCTGCCGGCAGCACCAAGCGGCAGCGCGCCGGCTCCTGGCGGCCGGGGCGGACGCCCGCGCTGCGGGCCTGCAAGCGCCACACGCCGCTGCACAACGCCTGCGCCAATGGCTGCGGGGGCCTGGCCGAGCTGCTGCTGCGCCACGGGGCCTGCGCCGGAGTGCCCAACGGGGCGGGCCACACGCCCATGGACTGCGCGCTGCAGGCCGTCCAGGACGCCCCCAACTGGGAGCCCGAGGTCCTCTTCGCAGCGCTGCTGGACTACGGGGCCCGGCCTGTGCGCCCCGAGGTGCGCAGGGAGGGGCCCGTACAAAGGAGACCCCGGTTGGGTGGGGAGCCCTTAGCTGGAATCGCCCTGCCGCCCGGGGTTAATGTGGCGCCAAGAGACCGAGAGCCCGGTTATGTGGGGGTCTGTCCCCACCTTGGAAAGGACCGCTGTGGGCTCTAAGGGGAGCGTGCCTAAGGAGAAAAGAGCTCCCAAGGAAACTGGTTGGGGCCGAGAGGTTGCCCCCCACTCGAAGGTGGGGTAAACTGAGGCATGGGAAAGAGCGAGGAGAGACTCAGACCTCAGCCTCCCAAATTTGGGTGTGAGTGGGGCTTTGGCTGAGGCTGGACTCGGTCTGCCCTTGGTTGGGAGAGCCATGGTGACCCTGAGACGCTCTTGTGATTCCTAGATGCTGAAACACTGTGCCAACTTCCCTCGGGCCCTGGAAGTCCTGCTCAATGCCTACCCTTGTGTCCCATCCTGTGATACCTGGGTGGAGGCAGTGCTCCCAGAGCTGTGGCAGGTATGTATGTCCACCCCGGGGGCACAGCTCCTTCCTGGGCTCTGGGGGAGATGAAGAATGAGCCCCGGGCTTTATCGGTCCAGGATGGCCCCCTCCCCCTGGCACCTCAGAACCACCTCTAATCCCACACTCCTCTCCTGCCTCTCTCACTTACGCCCGCGTGGGCATTTCTCAGCGGTCTGTGTCGTCATCATTGGGGTTGGGGGGTGGCTGCAGTCGTGGCTGAGACCCTCCCCTGCGGTGTGGTCCCATCACCCGTGACCCCTGCCGGGCCTCTGGGCTCTGAAGCTGAGTCTTCTAAGATGCGCCAAACACCTGGGGGTGGGGTGCATGTTGCAAATGCCCCGGGGCCCCCAGCACTAGGTCATCCTCAGAGGGCAGAGTCAAGGCTAATGGGCCATCTGACCCCGTTCCACTCCTGGCCTAGGAGCACGAAGCCTTCTACACCTCGGCCGTGTGCATGGTGAACCAGCCCAGGCGGCTGCAGCACCTGGCCCGGCTGGCCGTGCGTGCCCAGCTGGGTGGCCGCTGCCGCCAGGCGGCCGCCAGCCTCCCGCTGCCCCCTGTCCTCAGGGACTACCTGCTGCTGCGTGTTGAGGGGCGCATCCAGTGAGCCCCGCGCCGGGGTGCTCTCGGAGTTTGTTCTGCCACCGCCATCGGTCATCTCCCTACAGCCCCGGAGGTCCGGTCCCTGGTCCTCTTGTCCACACTCCGCGTGGCCTCCGTGGTCAGCTCACCCCTCCCTCCGCTGGCTTCCTGGGCTGCCTGCTGACCTCCACCCCGACCTGGGCTCCAGCTGTCCGATGGGAAGGTCCGCAGGCTCGGCTTTCACACCCCTCCGGCTCCCTTGCTTAGGGGGATGGTCCCTCCCTCTGCCCGGCCCCCAAGCCGGGAGGGGGTGATCCTTGTCACCCCCTCCCCTGCCACCCATGTACACTTCTTTGGCCTCTTCAAGAGTGACAGACTCTGCCTGTAGCTGCACTGCCTTCTGCCCGAACGGCCTTTGCTGCTTGAAGGGAAGACCTCACTGGTCTTGAAACCCGCGCTCTGCAAGGATGCCGGACTCCCTTTGGGAATTACAACTCCGACCATGCCCTTCAGCGGCTTCTCGCTGCCTGCAGGCTAAAAGCCAAATTCAGTAAGGTGGATACGTCTTCTACCGCCGCCTCCACCAAGCCCTCTGGTCTTCCGATCCCCCTTCTCCCTCGGAGGTTCCTGTGACCCGGCCCTAGCAAACTTAGCAGCTTTGCTGGCTGCTGGATCCGACCCAGTCTGCTTTGCTTCCCGGCACCTGTATGCGCTGTTCCCTCTGCCTAGTATACCCTTCCCACGCTTTCTGCTCTGGCCGCGGCTGAGGACAAAATGGCACTATCAGCCCCAAAGCCCTGTCTCCTCAGAGCCTTCCTTGGATTGCACTTTTTTCATAAGAGCCTGTGTCTGCACCGGCTTGGCTGGGCCTGGGACTATCTTCCTGGAACAGGCGTTTCAGCGAATGGTTGTCGAGGAAGAAATAAATGCATGATGCCTGGGACCCGCTGACGGCCATGCCCCCCTCTGCCCCCAGCAGTGACGCGTGGCGTCTTAAACAACGGTCACTCCACTTGTGGTCTCTAAGGGCGTATGGCAGGAGGACAAGCCACCATCTGTCCCCCCCCCCCTCACTTCCTCCTCTGGCCCCAGAGTCCAAAGTACCATCATTTATCTTTAAGAGGAACCTTTTGAGCCAACCCAGTTTTTATGAATGCAAATAAATGATTCATGCGACAGAATCAAAGCGTGGATGTGTGAGGCTGAGATAGCGGGCGCTCGGGCGGCTCAGTCGGTTGAGCCTCGCGCTTTGGCTCAAGTCATGACCTCATTGTTCGTGGGTCCGAGCCTCCCATCGGGCACTGCGTTGGCGGCTCAGAGCCTGGAGCCTGCTTCGGATTCTGTGCCTCCCTCTCTCTCTGCTCCTCCCCGGCTCACTCTCTGCCTCTCTCTCAAAAATAAACAAAGAGGGGCGCCTGGGTGGCTCAGTTGGTTGAGCGGCCGACTTCGGCTCAGGTCATGATCTCACGGTCTGTGAGTTCGAGCCCCGCATCGGGCTCTGTGCTGATGGCTCGGAGCCTGGAGCCTGCTTCGGATTCTGCGTCTCCCTCTCTCTCTGCCCTTCCCCTGCTCATACTCTGTCTCTATGTCTCTCAAAAATAAATAAACATTAAAAAAAATTAAAAAAAAATAAAGAAAAAAAGAGAAGAAGAAAGGAAATGCGGCTGAGCTACCCCTCGCTCTGTGTCGCTCTCCCTGCCTTCGTGCTCTTCCGTGGTTCCCGTTTGCTGCACGGAGCGGCTGCTACTCCCGTGATAGGAAAAAGGGTATAAGGAGTAAGGACAACAGAAGGGGCCCTGCAGGGCGCTGAGCCCGCTGTACTCACCGCAGGAGAGTCCTTTTGCTGAGGGACCCTGGGCTGTCCGCTGCCATTACCGCTTGGACCCACACGGTAGAGCTGGGTCAGGAGTCCTGGGGGCCGCCCTCCTGCCGCCGTTGCCCAGCCCACGCGCCTCCGTGGAGAGCTATACCTGAGGGTCTTCCCTTCCACCAACACGAGGACCGTTGTGTACCTTGTCCCGCAGAGCGGCAACCTCTTCTTTCTGGAAGAAAGTTTTGCTTTAATTTCGCAGACCCACAAGGCCAGAGAGAAGAGAGGGAAGTCCTCTCGAGGGCCGGGCCCAAGCCGGGAGCCTCGCTCTCCGGGGGAGGATGCGGAGGTGTCCACCCCTTACCATACATTATACTTCTCTTTTACCAACCCTTCATCCCAGCGGCTGAGCATTCCAAGTCTACCTGATCCCTAGCCAATCCTTCCTCTTTCGTTCCATCCATTTTCTTCCCTGCCACGGCTATCTTAAGATTTCACCTTTGGCCAGCAGGTAAGAGAACTCTCTCGAGTTCCCCATCTCTTCCCTCCAACTTCTCCGCATCCATCCACCATCCAGTTCATAAAGCGTTGCCAAGTCCCTCCTGCAGGCAGGCACTGGAATAGGTTTGGAGGATAGTGGAGCAAAAAAACAAAAACAAAAACACAGATCCTGCCTGTGAGGCATTTGGTAAAACCAAAAAATTAAAAAACGACACTACAGTATGATAAGTGTTCTGGCAGCAGTCGGCCCATGCAGTTTGTGAACCGCGGAGGGTTTGTACCTAGCCGCAGCCTGATGGTTGGCCAGGTAGGCGGGGCAGCGAAGCGGCTAGATTTCCAGCCTCCGCAGGGCAGTCCTGGCCACTGGCTCCGCCCCCCCGGGCTTCGGAGGTCACTGCTCAGTCACGTATTCCCTTCTCAGAGAGCCTTTATTTTCACTTCCCCCCTTTTCTTCTGCTCTTTCCTCTTTTAAAAAAAAAAAAACAACACTTTTTAAATGTTTACTCATTTTCGAGAGACAGAATGCAAGTAGGAGAGAAGCAGAGAGGTACAGAATCCAACGCAGACTCAGAGCTCCGAGCTGTCAGCACAGAGCCCAGTGCGTGGGCTTGAACCCATCAACCACGAGATCATGACCTGAGCTCAAGTCAGCCGCTTAACCAACTGAGGCCACCCAGGCGCCCCTGCTCTTTCCTCTTTACAGGATCTTATATCAGGGTTCTCGTACCTCTCGGAACCTCCCCCATCAATCCCCGTTCTCTCTAGCCTCCACCCTGTTTTTGGGGGAAGGAAACAGTAGTGGGTGCTACTTGCGCTGCTATGGGAATGGAAATAGATACAACCTTCTGGAGGGCATGTATCAAAAACCTTGACAATGTGAATACCCTTTGGCCCAGCAGTTCCATTGTGAGGACTTTATCCCAGGGAAAAAATCATGGATGTGTCCACCTATCTGCCTTCAAAGACACACAAAAATGTTTATCAGATGCTGTTTAAAAACAACGTACTGAAAACAATCCAATGCCCATCCAAATGACATAATTAGCTTAAAACTAAGATGCAACAGGGGGCACCTGGGTGGCTCTGTTGGTTGAGCGTCTGACTTTGGCTCAGGTCATGATCTCAGGGTTCATGAGTTCGAGCCCCGCGTCGGGCTCCGTGCTGACACCTCGGAGCCTGAGCCTGCTTCGGATTCTGTGTCTCCCTCTCTCTGCCTCTTCCCCACTCATGCACTCGCTCTCTCTCTCTCAAAAATAAACATTAAAAAAATTACGGTGCCAAATAGAAGATGATACTGTTGAGCTATTTAAAGCTTTGCTCTGATGCTATAAAAATATTCAGTGACGTAGGAAACGCTTCATGGTCTACGATTAATGAAAAAAGGAAGGGACCGAATACTGACAAGATCATATTGGCAGTAAGAGAGAGAGGAGAGAGAGAGAAAGAGAGAGAGAGCTCAAGCACAAGCACTGGATGACTTCAGCTACAGCACTAACGGCATAATTTGAACATTTATTTATTCTCTGTGAGCCTCAGTTTCCAAACCTATAAAATGTGAATGATAAGAGTTCTTGACAGGGCTCCCTAAGATAATGTATATGAAGTACTTAGCACAGTGCCTGGCACATAATAAACTCTCAAAAGCACTAAGAGTGGTTCAGCTCATTGGCTTATCTGTTCCCTCAAGTATTTATTGAGAAACCCTTGAACTTGCTGCTCTCTCTGTTTGGAACTTTGCTTGCTAAACCTCTATTCAGTCTTCAAAATTCCGTTTCGCTATACTATGATGCCCTGCCGCCTCCAGCATTCTTCAAATTAAAAACACTACATTTTAACCCCCCGACATACACGTCTCCAGAAATTAAAACAATACCTTACATTTCAGGGGTGCCTGGGTGGCTCAGTGGGTGAAGCGACCGACTTCGGCTCAGGTCATGATCTCACGATTCATGGGTTCAAGCCCCACCTCGGGCTCTGGGCTGACGGCTCAGAACCTGGAGCCTGCTTATGATTCTGTGACTCCCTCTCTCTTCTTTTGTCCTTCCCCCACTTGTGCTCTCCCTCTCTTTCAAAAATAAATCAACATTTAAAGAAACACCTTGCATTTCACGAACATACTGTCGATCAAAAGAAGCCAGACAAAAGAACTGAAAGCAAGGACTCAAACAGACACTCGTACATTGGTGTTCATAGCAGCACTACTCACAATAGCCACAAGGTGGAAACAACACAACTGTCCAGTAACGGATGAGCGGATGAAGGAAATGTGCTATATACATACGACGGAGGATTATTCAGCCTTAAAAAGGAATGAAATTTTCATAGAGTCTACAACATGGATGATCCCTGAAAACATGGTTAAGTGAAATCAACCAGATACAAAAGAGACAAATATTGTATGATTCCACTTACATGAGCTACCTGGAAAAGGAAATTCATTGACAGAATAGAGGTGGGAAGGAGGCATGGGTATAGGAAATGGAGGGTGGTGATGGGTGGACGGCATTATGGATGGCCTTCCTGCCACCGAATTAACCACTTCAAATGTTTAAAATGGGGGTGCCTGGCTGGCTCGGTCAGAAGAGCACGTGACTCTCGAACTTGAGGTCATGAGTTGGAGCCTCAGGTTGGGTATAGAGATTTCTTAAATAATAAGTAGGGGCACCTAGCTGCCTCGGTCAGTTGAGCATCCGACTCTTGGTTTCAGCTCAGGTCATGATCCCCGGGGTGTAGGATCGAGCCCCACATCGGGCTCCAAGGTGAGCGTGGAGCCTGCTTAAGACGCCCTCTCTGCCCCTCTCCCCCACTTGCGCGTGCTCTCCCTCTCTCTAAAACATAACTCGACAAATAATAAATAAATAAATAAATAAAATGCTCAAAACGGTAAATTCGTGTCTATCTCGCAATAAAACTTGAACCAAAAAAAAAAGCTAGACGCTTTGATTCCATTTATACAAAGTACGAAAACAGCGAAAACTAACCTGTGGTGACAGAAGTCAGAATAATGACTACTCTTCCTCCCTCGGTGGCTGCAAGAGGACATGAAGGGGGGTTATGGGGTCGTTTCCCACGTTTTCATCTGAGTGAGCGTTCCACTGGTATGTGCGATTGGTGAAAACCACCGAACTCTTTCTTCACTGATGAGTTTGCCCCGTCTGCCTTTTTCATACTTCCTTCAATAGTGCACCAGAAAACAACAAAAATCCTAACATGTCTTTTGAAAAATAATAATAATAAAAATCTCCATATCCAACGTGGGGCTCAAACTCACACCCCCAACTGGGCCAGCCAGGCACCCCCAAAGAATTTTAATTGCAAAAACCCGGATAAGTTCTTGGGAGATGAACCTTTTTTCTCTTATTGTGCTCCTTGTGTCTTAAGCCTGCGCTGAATCTGTGCCTTCTTTGAAATGCTTTCTCGCCTTTTTTACCAAGGTCCCACCCTACCTGGGGCCACATTCTTGGAGCACCCGGCTGGTGACTAACTTGCCTCTGTCTCTTGACTAGCCCTGAGTTGAACTTTTGGAGGTCAGTCCTTACTGATCCCGCTAACCAGGAGCTCAGCGCGCGTTACAGAGCAGTATTAAATCCCATCGGCCCGGGAGGCTGGGAGCAAGACCGGAAGAACAGGCTGGGACAAGGGAAGCGCCGCTCACGTTCTGCCCAGCTGTGCCAGCCCGCCTCAGTTTTCCAGACGCGAAGCCACGCCCTCTCCCAAGCACCTCCCCCAATTCCATCTGGCCCCGCCCCCACCCCTGGGCTCCTGAGGCCCCGCCCAGTGAGTGTGGCCCCGCCCCGGGAGGGCGACGATCCCGCCAACAATGACTCCGCCCCTCCTTCCGCTGAGAAACCTGTCCCTTTTATTTAAAGAATACATTTACGTCAGCCCGCCTTACGTAGATTTACGTCATCAGTGCAAAGCGCGGAGGCGGGACTTCCTGTCTCTGGTTCAAACAGCTTCCGGGAGAAGCCGGAAGAAACCGGACCCTGGACAGAATCGGGGATAGCCAGCCCCTCCCCCGGCCCCTACAGAAAGGTGAGTCCATAGGCCGTCCTGGCGAAGTCAAAACACTTAATCTGGCCGTTTCTGGTGAGGCTCTCCTTCCCTATCCAGGCACCGTACCGGTCCAATCCCCTTTTAATTTCCCATGACTCCCCGCGTACTCAAGCCCCGCCCCCAGGCCCTCAAGCCCCGCCCCGAAGTTTGAGGGGTGTGGATGGTTTGTGACCCCCTCATCTGACTCTACCCCTTACGGGCTGGGAGAGCTGAGCTTGCTGGCCAGGGAGCCGGCAGCCTTTCGGCCCAGGTGGGCCCACGGACTTCTCTCCAGCGCCGCGGGAATAGGACCGCCCAACGCGGAGCCTGCGCCTCCGAAAAGGCAGGGTCGGGACCCCTCCTCACCGCGCCGTCAGTGTCGCTCACGGGCTGAGGAGAGAGCAGAGGCCTCTGAGGCGCGAGACCTGGGGTCCTGCCTGGCCCCTGCCCACGAAAGTTCCCTGCGTCTGTGCCAATCGTTTTCGCTTCTGTTCGCCGCAGTTTCCTTTTTTTTGTAAATCAGGGTTGGTGACATTAACCTTCTTACCATCAGGGGCTAGTTTGGGGAGCGATAAGTAATTGCTACCGTTTATTTATCGAACCGTTGCAATGTGCCAGACACTGTGCTAGGTATTTTGCTTCGATGATTTCCCGTCACCGTCAAAACAACCTTATGAGGTAGGTACTATTTTTAACCCCATTTTACTGATGAGAAAGCTGAGACTTTGAGGAAAGTTGTCCGAGGTGACAGAGCTTCGCAGAGGCAAGATCAGGATTATAATTAGCGTTCTGTTTTTGTTTTTACTCCAGGGCCCATGCTCTAAATAAGGACGTGGAAGCTATTCAGATGGTGACATGTCCCGCAAATATTCCTTGAGCAGTTTCTGTGGCATCATGCTAGGCCCTAGGGTACAGAGAAAAATACACGTGGTCCTTGTCATCTAGAAGTGTAGTAGGGAGAGATGGACAGGGAGATAAGTATGATGCAGTTTTATAGGTATGGTGAGAATCGTTTATTAATGATCAGATTAAATCGTTGATTAATGATCAGATTGGCTTTGCCCCGGGGCCGCTGCGAAAGCAGCACATTCTCGGAGGGAAAAGAGTAGGTGCTCTAAGGCGCAAGAGAAAGGCTTTCCTGCCTTTCTAAGAAACTACCAAGGGAGAACCTATCCGGTACCAGAAGAAAGATACAGATACGGATGGTGAGAGCTATTTTGGAGTCTCTTCCAAGTCATTGCCACTTAGGTAGGGGTTTTGCACTTGGGAGCCTATGGTGCCCCAGAAGGGTGGCGTTTCTGGTGTCCGTCCTCCCTCGCTCCCCAGGGCTCGCCAGAAGGGTTTCCGAGGTGGCAGGCACGGTGCCTGCTGCGTAATGTCTGCTGAGGGGCCCTACAGAGTTGTCCCATGTTGGGGTGGTCTGTGACTCTGCTTCTGATGAAAAATGAATTATTTTGGTTCTTGCCATCTGCACCTGAATACGTGGCCACGAACGAGGTGGGGTTCAGATGGGGCAATCTGGCAAGAGTGGCTGCACTGTGCCTCCAGAAGGCCCTAAAATAAGATATTTCAGGCTTTCGGGTGTCTCCGAAGCCTCCTTGGAGGCTTCTCGGCGAGGGGGTGGGGGGTGGGGGGGGCAGAGTTGCTGCACCAAGTGATAGAAATCCTAGAGGCGCTCAGGGCTCAGAGAGGCAAATGTTTTCCCCCACCTACCGAAAAAGCACCAGCCAGTCGCAGCAGCAGCAGCAGCAGCAACAAAGTCATGAGGTTTTCCTGATGGCCCATGCTCTTGGGAGGTTGAAATGTGAGCGAGGAAAAGTGTGGAACCCAAAAGCTAGTGTTTCACATTGGAGGCTGAAGGTGAGTCCTTAGCTGTAGGTTGGGGGTCCAGAGGTAGGAAGGTCTGCTCCCCCTTCTGTGGGGCACCGAACTCCCCTTTTCTTTTCGGGGCTGGGTCAGTTAAAATGTAAACAACCTAGGGGCCTGGTCGCGACCCCGCGTCCTCTGCTGACGCTATCCCCCTTTGTCCCTGCAGTGTCGACCCAGTCAGCAGCCAGGCCATGGAGCTCTCTGATGTCACCCTCATCGAGGGTGTGGGTAATGAGGTGACTGTGGTGGCAGGTGTGGTGGTGCTTATTCTAGCCCTGGTCCTCGCGTGGCTCTCTACCTACGTAGCAGACAGCGGTAGCAACCAGCTCCTGGGCACCATTGTGTCCGCTGGCGACACATCCGTCCTCCACCTGGGACACGTGGACCACCTGGTAGCAGGCCAAGGCGCCCCAGAGCCGGCCGAACTTCCCCATGCATCAGAGGGCAACGACGAGAAGGCCGAAGAGGCTGGCGAAGGTGGGGGAGACTCCACAGGGGAGCCTGGAGCCGGGGGTGGTGTCGAGCCGAGCCTTGAGCATCTGCTGGACATCCAAGGCCTGACCAAAAGACACGCGGGCCCGGAAGGCGGCAGCCCAGAGGGCCCCCTGAGCTCCGACGACGGCGGCTGCCTCCCTTCCAGCCCTGGCCTCATCAGCGTGCGGCTCAAATTCCTCAACGACACCGAGGAGCTGGCTGTGGCCAGGCCGGAGGATACCGTGGGCGCCCTGAAGAGGTGAGTGGACCGGAGAGTGGGAGGCTGCTCGGACCCCGTGCCCGCAGCCCTTGGTCACCTGGGAGGAGGCTGGGAGCCACGTGGGAGCAGCAGGGATGTGTCTGTTGCATCCAGCCCCCGCTAGGGTAGGCTAGGGTCTTTCTTAGAAGCTCACCCTTTGGTTTTTTCCCCTCATCGCCCTGCTTCGTCGGTCCGGGCATGTTTGCCTTCTCATTCCTCGCCTTCTGCCTGTCTCATCCTTCCAGTAAATACTTCCCTGGACAAGAGAGCCAGATGAAACTGATCTACCAGGGCCGTCTGCTGCAGGACCCAGCCCGCACGCTGCGTTCTCTGAACATTACCGACAACTGTGTGATTCACTGCCACCGCTCACCCCCAGGGTCAGCTGTTCCAGGCCCCTCAGCATCCCTGGCCCCCTCCTCGGCCACTGAAGCCCCCAGCCTTGGCGTCAGCGTGGGCAGCCTCATGGTGCCTGTGTTTGTGGTGCTGTTGGGTGTGGTCTGGTACTTCCGTATCAATTACCGCCAGTTCTTCACGGCACCTGCCACTGTCTCCCTGGTGGGGGTCACGGTCTTTTTCAGCTTCCTAGTATTTGGGATGTATGGACGATAAGGACATAGGGAGAAAATGAAAGGCATGGTCTTCCTCCGTTACGGCCTCCCCCCTTCCCTGGCCAGAGCTGGGCCCAAGGGCTTGGGAGGGAGGGGTGGAATGGATGTGGCAGGTCCTCCTCCTCAGGACACAGGAGGCAGGGACAGGGCCTCCCCTTCACGTCCGCGAGGGCACAGACATCCCCTCTGCGCAAGCACAACTCAGGTAGAAAATGAGGATGTCATCTTTCACTCGTAGGGTCCTGAGATCCGGAGCTGAGCTGGTGGTCCGCTCGGTGCGCAGCCTGGGCTCTGAGGATGCTCTCCCAGCTGTGGCCCTAGCTCTTTCCATTGTCGTGCATGTCTGCCCCTCGGTACCCAGGGCTGCCTGCCAGAGCAGCCCAGCATGGCCCCAGCATACTTCTGTAGGGAGCCGGGAGTAGTTTTTGGTTTCTCAAGGGACTGTCCATCTTTTGAGACGAAAGTCACAGCAGGAATGCAGGTTGTGTCCGCTTCCCCTGTAGGCACCTAGCCGCCTCTACCTTCTCCCTCCACCCCTGTAGCGGGAATAGGGTGTTCTCTGTGTTCTGGATAGTTTCCAGTGTTCTCCCCTTTTTTCAAAGCACTTTGCTTGTATTTTTTTTTTTTTTTTTCTTAATAGTCCTCTATAGAGCTCAGTCAGGAAGGGGACTGGGGCACAAAGCCAAGCCCCCAGCATTGGGAGAGGCCAAGCCACAGCTGCTGCTACCCTAGGCCTAAGGCTGTAAGCAAGAGACCGCTCTGGCCCTCAGCCAGTGTCCTGCCCTGCCCGGCTCCAAGGACGAGCTGTGGGTACGGAGCCCTGGGCCCCAGGCCCCTGCCTCTGGGGCTCATGGATGGAGGGTCAGTGTCTGTGACTAAATAAAGTTCCATTTTGCGGCTGTGGAGCCTCCTTCTGTGACATTAAGAGAATGGCTTTGCTCGGTCCCCATCAGCATGGTAATGAGGGTGGATAGGCGGGGCTACCAATGGGAGATGCAGTTTATTTACACCAGCAGCCATGGGGGCAGGGGAAATACACAGCGTTTACAAAGTTAGCTACCTGTACAGGATGGATTACATATGCAAAAATAAAAATCTCAAGACCACAGGACAGCGTGAGCCCCACCCCCCTCCCCCAATGACCCCAGCATGCGGTAATGCCAGGCGGGTGGCCCCTGGGCATGCGGGGGGGAGTGATGCATGGAAGGAAAAGCCACCGGCCATGGAGATTAGTACAGAACCCCCCCCACACACACTCAGACACATGATAGGATACAGGGTGGACGACACCTAGCCGGGGTGGGAAGGATGGGAATTGAAACCCACACAGCCTGCTGTTAGAGGGAGGGGAGTGGGGAGCTCCTAGCCCCTGTTCAACTACATGGTAGGGGGGGGCACGCTCTCCCCGGAAGGAAAAGGGTTTGCTCCCTCAGGGTCCCTGCTGGACCAAGCCCACCTCTTACCCAGCTTGGGCAGGGGGCTCTGCCCTGAGGGCGGGCCAAGGAACAATGGGGAAGCGGATGTGGACAAACCAGTTCCCAAACTACTTCCCACTTCTCCCTCCTCCAACCAGAAGGGGGAAAGGGAGAGGCCAGAGGGGAAAGGGTATGGTAGGGCCTGAGCTGCAGCTGCCTCTCAGAAGGGAGAATGACCCGTGGCCTTCCTCCCTTCACCTTCAACCCACTCCCAAGACTTCATCTGGAAGCGGGCTGGAGGCTGGCTGAAATCCTCCTTCCCCTCTGGCTTCCCCTCAGAGGGAGAAGGCTATGGAGGGTCAAGAACAGAGGAGCCCAGGCCCCAGGATTTATTCTAACTCCTGCCAAAATTTGTTTGGCTTTTTAAAAAATAATCACAATTCTTGGGTTAAAAACCAATTTGTAACCAGGCGTCAGCCACAATCAGAACCACCCCAGGGGGGAGATTGGGGTTCCAGACAGGGTACTGCAGCCCTATCTCTTGTTGTTCCCTTAACCCTCTAGGGTCCCTAACCCAAATCAGTCCAACCAGTCCTGGGTACTAGCTACCCAAAGGTGGGATGGCTCCTCCTGGGAAGAGGGCAGGGGACACATCCAGCGAATGCCAGAGAACACAGCTCAGGGTCAACTCTGTGCCCGTGTCGTCAGTCAGCTCTGCTCCCAGCCCAGACCTGCAGTCCTCCAGCTCGGCTCCTGGGAGTGACGGCGCCCACACGGAGGCAAGATGGTATATCTCTTCAGGACGGAGACCAGGCAGGTGGCCACACTGGCAGGGTAGTCCCCACAGAAGGGCACGACACCCCTTCCCCCTCCACTGACGACCCAGAGCACGGAGACCAGCCTCTTCCCGCCCCACTCCTAGCAAGGGGGGGGAGAGGTAAAAGATCAGGATTTTCCTCAGAGCCCCAAACCACAAGTACAGAATAAATAACTTAAAAGCGGCTAAGGAAGGGGAGACAGGGCAGGCTTCGGAGGCAGGAGCACTGAGAGAGGAACTGAAGCTGGTCAAGGTGAAAGGGGGGTAGCAAGCAGCAGTTGGGAACTGGGGCTGCCCTGCTCGGGCGGTGGGGCAGGGTAGGCAGGAGGAACATGGGGCCACCCCAGGAGGGTGAGGCTGGGCCCCTTCCTGGGGCAGGGAATGAGGTAAGAAAACATTTCAAATAAAGCAGCACCGTTCCCTCTCACCTTGGGGCCCCACTCCTCACCAGCCCTGGGTCAGGGAGGAAAGGTTGGAGGGGGGAGTCATTTTGATACACAGCTCCCTCCTCCTACCCTCCCCTCGCCCGTGCCTTGAAGCTGTAGAGGCTGGAGGCCCTTTCCTGGCACCCAACAACAAAAGGACAGCTCCTGCTGCCAAGGAGGCCCATGGGGACTGAGGGGAAAGGGCTGCCCCTGTGAGGGGCAGGGAAGGCGGTGGCAGTTCTGGACACCCACCTCAGCAGACAGCTTGCTGTGCCTGCCTACCCCTGGGATTGGGGGCGTCTGATAGGCTTCTGCACACAGACAGGACACGCCCAGCCCTGCCCCTCAGCTCCAAGCACCGGACCCATTCACATTGCTGAGGGCGGCTGGGGGGAGGCCCCCTCCAGGCTCAGCTTCCAACCCACAGCCTCCGGGTAGCCACGATGCTCCTCGGCAGGGCTTAGTCCAGTTCCTGGGGTGGGGGGCAGGCAGTGCCCTGGCACAGTGCCCAGGTCAGGCCCCTGGCCTAGCTGGACATCCAGTAACTCACAGAATAAATAGGAAAACCGCCTCCCCACCGAACTTATGTCCAAGGCATAATATGTCCAGGTCTGAGTCCTGCATGCCACGGGGTCGTGCTCCATCGCAGAGGACCCTGACACCCCCCAGGGGCGCATAACCGGATCCTCTGCTCGCCTGGCCCACCAAGCTTCCCGAGCCCAAACCCCCAGCAGCCGTCCGTTTGCCAGGCTTTGCCACCTGGGTGGGGGTTGGGAGAGAGGGCTCTGCTCAGCCAAAGGCTAGCCCTTGCACCCGAGTCAGTTGATGTCATCGTAGATGCTGGGCGTCGGGGGTGCCGGTGGCTTTGGCTTCTTCTTCTTGTTGGATCCTAGGCTAGAAGCAGTCCCTACCAGGCTCAGATGGGATTTCTTTTTCTTGGTTTTCCGTGACTCGGAGCTGTTGGTACCTGAAACAGAACGAGGCGTGAGGGATGAGGCCTGAGCTGTGTCAGGAGGACCCGGGTGTCCCCGCACCCTTGGCTTCGGGGGCCCGGATGGATCACCTACCTAGACCCCATCCCTGATTCTCACTCGTCTTGGAGGAGCCTGAATCAGAGGGTGAGAGATCAGAGGAGCCGTCCCACTGAAGCCGGCTGATCAGGGCCTGGCTGTCAGTCATGTCAAAGCTGTCGTTATCCAGGGAACTCTCGACCTCTGGAAGGACGCTGGAAAGGGGAGGGGGCCAAAGAAGGGCTTGAGGGACACCCATCAGGATCTTAATCTTTCGCAACCCGCCACCCTTCTCAGAGGGTCACTTACGCTGAGGGCCCGAGGAAGTAAATCCGCACGGCTCGCCGCTGCTCATCTGTGTGCTGGGGGCAGCGCAGGGACCTGGCAAGGACAGAATTACTCAGACCCTCCTGACGAGGCAGGAAGGGTCGGAGGAACTCAGGTGAAGCCCCTTCCCTCTGCAGAGGCGGGAGGAACGGACAGACAGGGGAGGGATGAACTGCGCCCCCAGACTGTGGCCTAAGGCCTGACCACTGGGGGGGGGGAAGCGGGAGCCACACCGCTGAGGTCCAAGGGCACTCCCACCCCATGCCCAGGAGGAGTGTGCAGCAGGGCCGGCCCCCTGGCCGCCTCTCTAGGTTCTGAGCTCACCTTGTGCACATCTTCTTGGTGTGTTCGGATATCACCCCGCATTGCTGGAAGAGGAATAGAAGGTGAAAGGAGGGGCGGAGGAGAGCCTACTCTAGGCACTAGATATCCTCTCCCGTACAAATGCTAGATTGCACAGGCCGAAACGGCCCTGGGGGTGTCCGGAACAGACAGTCCCAGACCGCCGCTGGCCAGGAAACCTAGTTCCAGAGAGAGCGACCCTGGCTGCTGTCGCCAGCCTCCTCCAAGGAGGTGACCACTGCCTGCGGCTCCAGCCCGCTCCCGAGGGCCTTCCCTTCCCCGGTCTCTCACCGTGGTGAGCAGGCTACGCAGCTCCTCCGGCCCCAGGGTCTCGTAGCTGATCCCAGTTGAGTTGTTATACTGGGCGAGAACCAAAGGTACAGGTCAGAGAAGGGGCAGCCCAAGAGGGAGGGGAGAGGGGAGAGGGGGTGCCGGGAACCCATCCCTCTCATCCTTTTCTACACGGGACTGCCCGGCAGTGTTCCGGTGATTCTTTCCACCCCACCTGCTCCTCGGGGAGGGGCTGGGACCCAGCAAGAACATAAACATGCAAGATCTAAATACCCCACCTAGTGCTTCGGGCCATCAGCATCCTGACCCCACCTGTCCAACTCCCACCCAACTCCCACCAAGGAAAGCGGGAGAGAACCTAAGAGGGGCAGCACCTACTCACCTTAAAAGGATCCGAATTGCTAAGTTCCCCTGAAGAAGAAAAAAGAAGGGGAAGGGTGTTTGATGCAGAGGTACAGACAGAGAACCCTGAAAATAACCAGAGAGGAAGTGGGGGTGACAGAAGGATCACAGGCCCTCCCTCGCTACCCCTGTCCCCTACGCCCCCCACCTCCACCCTCCAGCAATGAGTCCCAGAAGACACAGCTAGAATCACTCCCGTTGCTCGAGACCCACTTACCATTTTTGTGTTTTAAAGACTTGGATCTTCGAGGGGAATTGGGGTTCTGGAATGGGAGATACCATAGCTTTGGGGAAAGGGGAACGATAAGGGGGAGCCGAGAACCCAGGGAAGGAAAAAAGATTTGACAAAGAAACATCCTCAAATTCCTACTCTTCCTCCCCCGTAAGAGGCCCATCTACCCATATTGCGTCCTCCCCCGTCCCCCCAGGGCCTCCGCTGCCCTGCTGCCCTCCTGCCCACCACAGACGCCCTCGTCCCGAAACCCAGAGAGGCAGCCGACGACCTCAGACTTGAGTCAAGATACCCGAGGACTCCCTGCCCAAAGGGGAGGGTATCTGTCCTTCGCCCAAATTTCCCTCATGCTTGCCCCGGCTCTCACCTTGTCTGATTTTCTCTTCTTGGCTGTGTAGGACAAAAGGGCAAAGGACAGGGTCACTTTAAGTTCTCAACCTAAGGACCCCTACAGAAAAGCATAAAGCTACGTTCTCCCCTCCTCGTTCAAGATAACAACTTGTGACGGCTGCATTCCCAATTCCCACTTGCCTGCCTCACCCCAAGGCCCCCCCAAGTTTCCCCAGATCCCCCAACCACCTTTCTTCTCTGAGCCGTAGGACCAGTCGTTGTCGTTGATGTCATCGTTATCCTCTTGGTCACTCTCCTGACTTGTTCATATTGTTACTATTGGCAATCCTGCCGACGGGAGGGAAGAGAACAGGTCAAGGCGGCCGCCTCTCTGCCCCCAACTTCAGAGGTCTAGAGGAGCATCTGGGGCCAAGCCCGAGCCACCCTCTGTCCTACCAACGCCCCCCCCCCCCCCCCCCCCCCGGGGAACCACGCCATGGCGCCGGGTACAAAAGACGCGCGGCCCTGGTTCAGGCAGCGGGAGAAGCCCTCACCGGCGGTTGGCGATCCGGCTGCTGTTCCGGCCCATTCCCAGGCACTTCTCCAGGTGTGGGGCAAAGCGGGAGGCGGCAATGCTGCGGCTGCAATTGGGGCAAACACACTCCTTGCTCTTCCACTGGTTGAAAACCTGTCCAAAGATGTCCAACCCCGGCTGGTCCACGATCTCTGGGGACAGGAGAGGCGTGGCGATCAGGGTGGGCAGGGGACCCTCCCCTCGTGTTTCCGCCCCTGGCCCCCGTGGCCTCGTGAACCCCCCCCCCCACCTAAGCTCACAGGAGCTCCAGGGGCTACTTCTGGCGCGGTTTCCAGAGAAGGAACCTCCGAGCACCCCGGGGGCAGGGCTGGACTGCTCTCCTTCAACCCTGAAGCTCACCAAAATCCTTCATGCTATCAGGGTCCGTGTCGTCCAGGAAGAAGTAGCCACACTTGACAGCCCGGTGTACCTCAAAGCAGAACCCCAAACAAGAATCCTCGACCAGGTCCGCGTATATCTCCTGAGCGATGGCCTGGGCCCAGGGGAGAACGGCCACGGTCAGGAGAGTCACAGCCCCCCCCCTGCCGGGGCTGCGAACAACTCTCACCAACCAAGTCTGCCAATTCGCCCTGGCCAAAAAGAAGGCTTTCTTTGCCATTTTCCCCATCTCGACTTCGCGTCCTTTCTTTCTTCTTCCGGATCCTTGGACCTTTTCGGCCGGCTATTCCCTTTAAGGAACCAGGCTGACTACCCAAATTCCTCTTTGGTGTGAATGCCAGATATAGCGACGTAGAGACATCAAGAGAAAGAACTAGAGGCACACGTGGGGGAGCCCTCACCTCTAGTTTGCTGTTATCCAGGCCAGACAAAGACATTTCCTCCATTTTCATTTGTAAACTCTTGTGGAGACGGCGCTCTGACTGCTCATAGCACAGCGGGCGGCAACACGGCTGCACACACGGGGGTGGGGGGTGCTGGTGTGAGTCCAAGGCACCTCTGAAGGCTGCCACCTCCCCTCTGCACCTCACTGCCCAGAGCTTAATCGTGGCATCAAGATACACCCCTCCCCAGGGCCTAGGCTCACTAAGTCTGGATGGTCCTGCAGGGCCTGAAACCCAAAGGCGGCCTAGTCTTTCCCAGGACTGAACTCAGGCCCTGGCCTCTGCTGCCAGTCAGAGTCTGGGTCTATAGGAGGCAGCAGCTCAACCCAGGTCCCCCAAACTCAAACCCCTCTTCCATACCCATGGTGCAATGCAGCAGGGGGAGGAGAAGGAACTCTAAGGCCTCAAAGCAAACCCACAGGGTGTGGCAAAGAACTGCACAGACTCCTAAATACACCCCCCCCTTCCCTAGGCTCTCCTCAGAGTCACCTCTGCTTTCAGCCAGGATGTCCACTTGGGGGGGTACTGCTACCAGAAGTAGGAATGGCCCTAGAACCCTACAACCTTCACCCCACTCTGTCTTCCCCTGAAATAAGCCTGTGACCACAGAAGGGGAGCAGAGCCCACAGACACCTAGAGCTGAAGAAGCATTTCTGGCCCCCGTGAGCGAGAAGAGGGGGCAGAGCCCGGCTGAGATGGCATGCCAGGAGTGGGCACTCCCCTCACCTGCTCTTCTTTTAGATAACCACCCTCCCTCCCTCAGGACCAGCCCGGAAGTCTCTCCAAGAGCCCCAAAGTCCAGGAATCCCCACCAAAGGATTCAGAAACAGCGCCCACAGTCCGGGGCCCCTCTGAACGGTGGGTACGAGTTTAAGGAGCTGCCGGCCTAGAGTGGGGTGGGGACTGACAAATGAGCCAGGGGCACTGGGGAGGGTAGGAGGCCGGGCCTCGGCTCTTCCCCCGTCCCTGCGGCACTGCTGCTGCATCATACCGACTGGGGGGAGGAGAGCCGAGCCGCCCGAGGCCGGCGCCGGTCCGGGACAGACCGACCCCTAGAGAGTGGGCAGAGTGGGACGCGTCCCGGCCCCTCTCCTTCCCCGCCCGCCGACAGCCCCAGCCGGCTGGGGAGAGGAGTCCGGGAGGGTGTCTCTATTGTCCCGGGGGCTGGGGCCTGGCTCCCTAACAAAGGCCCCGCGCCCCCTCCCCGGCCGGCCCTGCCCCGCCCAGGGGGGACCCAGACAGGGGGAGAGCTGGGGGCCCCGGCCGGGCCGGGAAGCCGGGGGAAGCCGGGCGTTTCCGCGTCGGCCCGGGGGGAGGGGAAGGGGCGCTGACCCAGACCTGGGGGGAGGGGGCCCAAGCCCCGCCTCGGGCCCCGCCCCCCGCCCCCCGCAGGCCCCTCCCCCGTCCCCGTCTCCGTCCCGTACTCACCCCGCCCGGGGGGCCGCGCCGGGGCCCGGCGGCCTCTCAGGGCCGCGTCCTCCGGCGGCGGCGGCGGCGGCGGCTGCTCCGGAGCCCCATGTCCGTCGGTCCGTCCTCGCCTCTCCCCGGGGCCCAGGGCCCGGGGCCGGGGGGTCGGGCCACCCCCCCGCCTCGCCGCCTCACCGGGCGGCCATGGCCCCTTCCCCTCCCTTCTCGTCCCGTCGCCGCCTCCTCCTCCTCACCTCACCCCGCCCGCGCGCAGTCCGCGCGCCGTCCGCGCGCCCCTCCCCCCGCCCCCCACTCCAGCCCGCCTCTCCCGGGCGGGGGGTGCGGCGCGAGCCCGGAGCGCGCGCGCGTGCCGCGACCGGAGGATGGATGGATGGAGCGAGCGAGAACGCGAGCGTGCGCGCGCGCGCCCCTCTCCCCCTCCCTCCGCGCGGGCGCGAGGCCAAGCGCGAGCGCGCTCCAACCTCCTCCTCTTCCTCCTCCCGCCCCTCTTCAACACCCCGCCCCCGCCCTCCCTTCCTCTTCCTTCTTTCGCTTTCGCGCGCCCAGCGACTGCTCGCGCCTGCTAGAAGGGCCCGAGCGCGTGCATCTGCCCCGCGGCCGCAGCTCGGCAGCATTTGCTCCAGGGGGCGGGGACCGGGCGGGGAGGAGGGGCGCCACGCCGCCGTCCAAAGTACCGGCGGACGGGGACGGGGGCGGGGAGATGGGCGGGGCTCTCGGGAGCCACCTCGGCCAATCGCCGTCTCGCCTCGGTCCGGTCGGCCCAATAGGATGGCGGTGGGTGGAGCGACGTTCAAGGTGAGGTGCGCGGTGCGCCGGGGGCGGAGACGTTGTGCAGTCCCGGCCGGCTCCGGGGCGGGGGCAGCGGGTGGCGTCGAAAGAGAGCGCCGGCTCCCAGCCGAGCCTGGGACGCCTTCCGGCCCAGGCTCCCCCGCCCTTCCCTCGGGGCTCCCGGCTCTTTCCCCCCCCCCACCCCCGTCCCGCGCCGTTTCCCGGCGCCCCCACTCCGGCATTTACCCCGAAGCGTTCAGCCACTTCTCTGAAGAGGCCGGAGTTGAAGTGGGGCTCTGTTAGCACCTCAGGGCAGAAAACCTATGGAGCCAAAGGGGCTCGTCTGAGCCTCCGTTCCCCTGTTTCTGGGCGGGTCTCAGCCCACTCCAGGCCTGCGAGCCAACAAACGCCCGAGATGAGGGTCCTCCACTGAGAGCGGAGGCCGAGCTGTGCCCTTCTGAGCGGAGCGCCCTCCCCGCCTTCAGCCTAATTTAGATCCCACACCTGCTTGCCTTTCCTGCTTCCGGAACCCACGCTGGACCCCCACCTCTCAGACAGCCTGCCGGGCACTAGCCAGACCCTTCCCCCGGCCCGGTGCTACTCCCCTGGGTGTCCCCGTATCCGCGCCCTCTCACAGTCCGGCATTACCTCCTGGAGGAAAGGGCTTTTCCTAGCCGCACCGATACCCAGACTAGCGCTTCTATCTCGGCTGTTCTCTAGGTCCGGAGTTTTGGAGCGGGTGTCTGACAGCCCTCTCCCCCTAGAAGATAAGATTAAACGAGGAAAGGCTTCAATCATATACTCGGTTGGAACCATCACTGGCTGTTTCGTCTTAAGCAAACATTTATTGAGACAATCATCCTAAGTGTTTAAGACCAAGAGTCAGATTTTAATTTAAATCTGTGGACTTGAAAAATGAACTTGAGCAAACGAGCTCTCCGTTGCCTCAGTTTCCTCTGTTGTCACCGGGTATAACGATAGTACCTATCTCATTAGGTCGTAGGGAGGACTGACAAGTCAGTGCATGTGAAACTCTTTGCTCAGTGTACGTGTTTTTATAAATCTTAGCTGTTATTCTCACCTGCTCTGTAAGAATTCTTGCAGTGGGCTGTGCTGAGGTGCAAAGATGGAGTAAGACCGTTGTGCTGCCTCAAGTTCACAATTTGTCAGATAGAACTGTAGGAAAATAATTGCCAAACACTGTGATAAAAACAGAGAGACCCACAGGGGTCGGGGTGGCCAGGAGGATAGATAAAATGATGTAACAGAGTTGGTCAGTAAAGGCTTTTTGTAGTGGGAGATTAGGAAGGCGCTAGACAGCCTAAAGAGCAAGCTTCAGGAGTCCGGCTCAGTTTGGGGACTGGGTGGAACATAGGAGTGAGTGGGGAAGAAGCAGGCGGTGAGCAGATCAGACCATAGAGGACCAAAGGTGTGTTGAGTAATATGGACTTAAGCCCTATAGGCCATGAAGAGTCCTCAAGGGGAATCATTTGACCAGATTTTAATTTTTTTAATATTTATTTTTGAAAGTAGAGAGAGCACAAGCAGGGGAGGGACAGAGAGGGAGACAAAGGCTCCGAAGCGGGCTCTGTGCTGACAGCAGAGAACCTGGCGCAGGGCTTGAACCCACAAACCGCAAGATCATGACCTGAGCTGAAACCAGGGGTCAGATGCTTAACCAACTAAGCCACCTGGGTGCCCCCGACCAGGTTTGAATTTTAAGTGGAATCACTCTGGCTGGCCGAGTCTGTGGATATTTATTATCGATTGGGGCCTATGGGGTAAAGGACAAAGAGGCCCTGGAAAACGCCTTTTAACCAAGATGGAGAACCCGAGGAGGAGCTGTGAGGATATAAGGAGAGTGACAAGTTCGGTTTGGTTTATGTTGTAGGTACTGCGGGACCAGCTGGTGGAGACCCGGAAGGTCATCGAACTTGCCAGAGAGTGAGGCCAAGTCTGCAGGACCCTCCGAAGTGCGAATCAGGAGTTCTCCACACCAGTGACGCAGATCTGTTTCCTAGTCCGTAACTATGCCCAGTATATCTGCCCTGAGGAACTGACACATGCCCAGGAAGCCTTCCTGTCTCCTCTCTGTTTACCTAAATACTTCCTCACTCTCCCACCCGCGGCCATCCTCACACCAACTCCTCCTTTACAACCGAATTGTTCTGTTCATCCAGCCCTTGGCCTGGGCTGCTCTGTGGTGGTGACCTCTTTGGGAACATGCCCAGTCTCCACAGGTAGCATCAAGCAGTCAGCAAATACTAAGGACCGTGCTGGTCTGGGCTCTGGGTGCGGCTGTGGCGCTACAGCAGCAAGCCAGAGAGGCAGACAGCATTCGTCCTAGTGGAGTTCACACCCCAGCAGAGCCTGATGTGGATGAAACAAGACTCCGAAGGCATCGGGCTGCGGAAGAGACAGATGGCAGGGGCGCTCAAGGGGCTCAGTTGGTTAAGCGTCTGACTTTGACTCAGGTCATGATCTCCCAGTTTGTGGGTTGGAGCCCCGCATTGGGCTCTCCACTCTCAGCAAGGAGCCTGCTTTAGATCCTCTGTCTCCCTCTCTCTCTGCCCCCTTCCCTGCTTGGTCTGTCTCTCAGAAATAAACATTAAAAAAAAAAAAAAGGAACTAGGGGCACCTGGGTGGCTTAGTCGTTTAAGCGATTAAGCATCTAACTTCAGCTCAGGTCATGATCTCATGGTTCATGGGTTCAAGCCCCACATCGGGCTCTGTGCTGACAGCTCAGAGCGTGGAACCTGCTTCAGATTCTGTCTCCCTCTCTCTGCCCTTCCCCTGCTCATGCTCTCTCTCTCTCTCTCTCAAAAATAAATAAAAACATTTAAAAAAAAGGAACAAATGACATGGAGATGTTTTTGTCAAGGGGTCAGAGAAGACCCCCCCTCCCCAGAAGAAGTGATCTTTTAAGGGGAGCCCCGAATTAACTCTGCAGTGAGGTGAAGAGGAGCATCGAGGCAGAGGGAATGGTTCTAGACAGAATGTGTACTGGCCCTGGAAGACAGTGTGGTGAGTTTTGAGGCCTGAATGGCTGGCAGAGCTGGAGTTGGCGCAGAGGCCAGCAGGGGCGACAGATCTGCCAGGGCCTTATCGGCCATACTTAGTCTCTCATTCGACAAATGTTTCTTGAGTGTCAAATTTGTGTGCCAGGGCCTTTTAAAAGGTGCTGGGATCGCTGTAAGGGACAAGCAGGTAAGGTGTTAAGTGTCTTTTACTTGGGGAGATTGACCATACACAAGTAGCCAGAGTGGTTAGGGAAGGTCTATGAGGTGACATTTAAGCCGAAGTCCGAAGGTTAAGAAAGCCAACTATGTATAGAATTGAGGGATTCGCATCTGAGCTAGAAAGAACCAAGTACAAAGGCCCCATGGTGGCCATGTTTGAAGAACAAAAGTGATCCCTTGGCTGGATCGTTGTGAGTGATCCCCGGCAGAGCGGGGTGAGCACAGGTGGAAGATGGGAAGCAAGGGCTAGGCCTGTAGAGTCCTGCAACTCGTTAGTACAGAAGTCCTGAGCTTTCTTTTTAAAAGATAACTTTGGTTGCTGTGTGCAGAATGGACTGAGGGGGCAGGAGTGCACGCAGGAAGACCAGTTTTGGGAAGTCTGCAGAAGTTGAGCAATGGTGATGGCCTTGAATAGGATGGGGATGACAGCAACGGAGAACGGTAGACAGATTCGAGAGATACCCGAAGTGGGATGGACAGGGCTAGGCAAGCGAATGAATATGGAGGTGAAAGAGAGAAGTCAAGGCTGATACCTAGTTTTCTAGATGGAATAGATGGTTGGTGATCATTTTGGGTCTTGATCCAGAGGATACCCAGAAATCTACACAGATTTGCGGCTTGGAAGAGCGGTCTCTGGAGGTACCGCATTTTGGATTGGCTACCTATGGGTCGTAATTGGAGCTTCATAGGGTGACATAGACACCTAAGATAGAATGAGGAGGAACCAACGCCTGCAGAATAGACCAAGAAGTCAAAAGATGGACAGGTGTCCGCTGGATGGGATGACGAACAAGTTGGTGAATTTAGAGTCCCCCCAGGGGAGGCGAGGAAATGAGACCATAAATAGCAGTGAGTTTTCTAGCAGTTGGACCAGGAACAGGAGAAGGGTGTGGGGCCAAGGGAGAGCTCTTGGATGAGGCCTAGGTCTCCAGCCTTGGTGGTTCCAGGAATCTAGCCGAGAGCTGTGCAGGGATTTTTTTAATTTTTTACGTGTATTTATTTTGAGAAAGAGAAAGCGTGAGCAGGGGAGGGGCAGAGAGAGAGGGAGAGACAGAATCCCAAGCAGGCTCCGTTACTGTGGAGGGAGCCGGATGTGGGGGCTCGATCTCACTAACCATGAGATCATGACCTAAGCCGAAACCAAGAGTCGGATACTTAACCAACTGAGCCACCCAGGCACCCCAGGAAGGTGATCTTCCTTAACTTCAGAGGAGTCATCTAGGTCCAGCCTGCTTCCTATCAGAGCCCTGGGTGGAGCCAGGGAAGTCCTCTCTAACCCTGGGTGAGGCTGAGGGCTCAAGGTGGGTGAGTGGCCCCAACTCCCAATGATAAACCCTTGCATGACTAGGGCGAATAGTCATAAGGTGATCCCTTATTAGGGTCAGGGGTTCACCCTAGTTACGCAAGGGCTGATCATCACCCCCAATTTCCCAAGGCAACGCCCTCCCAAGGCAACGAGAAAATATCGTTATCTGTTCCCTCGAATTCCCAGAGTCCTTAGTGGTCTGACAACCCAAGGTGAACAGACAGAATCAGAAGTGCGACACCACCACAGAACAATGCACAAGCACGTTGCCTGTGGGGTCTTCAGCAAGAGAAAGCTGGTTCTAGAGAGAAGGGCAAACAAGCCGACTTCAAGAGTCTTTCCCGGTTGAACCTGTTGGGTCACCCCTGCACCCTGCCCTTGATTCCAGTGACCAGACAGCAGTCAAACCTTTGTTTTTCGCTTTATTGTACAAAAAGAGGGAAAACAAAACTTCTACAGTTGGCCTTAAGCTTAGGCAGACACCTCTAAGACATTCCCTCCCACCTCCCATGATACAAATTCAAGTTGTGGTGGTTGTTGAAACCTACAAAAACACTCCTTAAATATTAGAAAAAAAGGGGAGAGAGTGGGGGGTCCTCTGACGCCAACCATCCCGTCCCAGTGCCAAAACGCACTCAGAGTGACCTCTTACAGCACCAACGCCCCCATCCCCGCAGCCCTGTTTGTACTGTAAGAATTTTTCAATTTTTAAAACAGGAAAAAAAAAGTGCCCCAACGTTGTTTTTAAATGAAAACACATTCCACTAAAACACAACAGCGCAGGGGCATTCAAACAGGGGAGTGGGGTTCTTTGCGGGGGCTCTGGGGAAGAAATAGAACCTGTGAACCCCTGCATCAGGGTCAGGACAAAGGAAGGGGAGTGGGGGCGGGGAGCGTTCCCCCCCCAGTTCCCCCAACCCCAGCACCATGTCCAAGGCAAAGCGGATTGTCTGCCTTCCTTTGGGAGTGGGACCCACCTTTCCCATTCCGCCTCCTGGGTGGAATTCCCACTTTCTCCCCAATCGCCTGACTTCCATTCAGGGGGAGAAGGCAGAAAAGCACAGAGCCCCAATTAAATAGGTCATTGACATGATTGTAAGGGGAAAAAAAAAAAAGCGCCAAAATTTAATCAAAAAATTAAAAAATTTAAATCCACAGAGACCAGGTGACTTGGCTCACTAAGGGTCTAGGAATCAGCATACCCTAAATTTTGAGATGGCCAGGAAGGGTTAAAGGGACAGCTGCAAAAGCAGCCTTTGCAGGCCCCTTCCCCAGCTGGGGGTTTGGAGGGGTGGGGAAGGAAGCAGACCTGAGAAATCATAGGGAATGGTGGGGGGGCGGGGGGCGGAGCTGGAGGCTGGAGGGAAAGGCAGGAGGGATGCGTGTTAAGAGCTTGAAGCCCAATTTCTGAGCCTAAGTTGGCCAGGCAACCTCTCAGATGAACTGGGAAGGCCTTCCCCACTCAGTGAAAGCTCTTAAGCCCGCCCAATCTGTCCCTCACCCCAGTGCCCTGCGAGGGACCAGGAGCAGCTCGGAGCCCCGTGGCCCTGGCAGAGGGAAGCGGGTACGGGAAGCATCAGAGTGGCTTCAGTACACCCCCCGCCCCCAAACTGAATCAGAGATTAGGCAAAGCAGAGGATGTGGAGAAAGGGGCTGCCCCAGCCTGTTCCCACCAGGTTCGAGGTCTCCCTGGCCCTCACCGACCCATTCAACCAGATCCACAGACTGAAGCGGGCTCCCCCTTCTCTCTTCCACACGCACACTCACACACACACGTGCCTTTGCACACATCCACAGGTGCACCCATGCTATGTACAGGCGACACACACACACACACACACACACGCACGCACCTCTCCATTCGCGTCAAGACCGTTTTAAAAAAGTCCCAAACCTACCCCCTAAACCCACCCTCTCCCAGAAATGACAACAGAGACGGCAGCCGAGATCGGTAGGAAACGTCTCGTTGACAGCTCAGAGCTTAAAAAAAAAAATATATACACATATATAAAAAACACTTCTGCCCCCTCCCCCCATGAGTGGGTCCAGGCAGCTCCTTCCTGCAGAGGGCAGGGGAGAGGGCTATGGGGCGGTGCCAGTTTGCTCTTAGGCACCCGCCCTCCTCTCCCCACGTGTTCCCTGCCTCCAGTTCCAACGTAGGGGTCCAGTCGGCAAGCCCCTCTGGGAAGGGAGGGGTCTTCCCCCAGCTTCCACCCTCCCACGGGTGGGGCTGCAGGTGTAGAGGGCCTCACGGAACTCTTTGGGACCCCCCCCCACCCCACTCCCAGGCCCATTGTCCATGACGGAACCGCAAGTATAGAAGAGGGGTGGGCCGGGCCGGTCCAGTGGTGGCTCAGTCTGATGGTTGCGCTCCCTGGAGGGGCCCCCCAGGGCTGATGTCTCTGAGGCTGCAGAGTCCTGGCCTGGGCTCCTCCAGCCCCTCCCCCACCGTTTTGTTAAAAAAAAAAAAAGAAAAACGAAAAAGAAAAAAAAAAAGAAAAGAAAGTGGGGGAGGCCAGGGGGCAGGGGATAGAACATGGGGGAGAAACAAAGGTGGTCGGTTGGGGAGGGGCGCCCCCGGTGGGGCTGAGCCTCAGTTGGAGTCAGAGTCCGAGGAGTCTCCCGACGAGGAGGAGCTGGAGCTGCTGCCCTCGGACTCGTTGTCCTCGTCCTCGTCGTCGTCCTCGTCGTCGTCCTCGTCCTCATCATCCTCCTCGTTCTGGGGGCGGGGGGGGGGGGTGCAAGGAGCGTGCAGTCAGCGGGGGTGGGGGGGAGTTCACGGCCAGGCCCGCCCGACCCTCCCACCGGGCCCGCCGCCTCGCCTCGTCTCCGTCCTCGCTTTCATCCTCACTGCTGGACTCGGAGGAGTCCCCGCCGTCCTCGGAGGAGTCCCCGTTCTCATCCTCCTCCTCCTCTTCATCCTCGTCCTCGTCATCCTCGTCCTCGTCCTCATCCTCCTCAGACTCCTGGGAGGGAAGGAGGCGCACCTGCGGTCTCGGCCATGGCGCCCCAGGCACTGCGGACCCCTCCCTGCGCGTCCCCCGGCCCGGCGGAGCTCCTTACCGACTTGGACTGCAAGGCGGTCCGGCTGGACTTGGGGTTTGGGCCTCGCAGCTTGGTCATGCTCTTTCGTTTCTGTAGGAAAAGGCCAAAGGCAGACACGGGGAGCAGCCATGAGTTCCGGACAACGGCTCCCCGAACCCTCCCTTTCCCCAGCACCGCCCGGCTCCCCGACTCACATTGGAGATGTACTCTTTATAGGCCGCACGGTCCTGGGGAGACAGGCTCTGCGGGAGACAGAGGAGGAAGTAACGGGTGGAACGTCCCCCCACCGAACTGCTGCTGACCGAGCGTGTTGTCCAAGCGTCGGGCCACCTCTGCCTCGCCCCTAGGCCTTGGGTCTCCACAGAGAGCCCCCCAGGAGCTGAGAACACAGCTCCGGTACGACAGCCTGAGATGCCCTGAATCCTTTCCTAAGCCACCTTCTCCTAGGACTGTTGGTTTTCCTGGCCCTCTCGTTGTTTTACCCAAGTGCAGGACCCAGAGTCAGGGCCCGCCTCCTCAGCTCGGAGAAGCCCCCCCCCCCCCACAACGATTGACAGCCTGGCATCATCGCTCCCACCCAAAAAGCCTGGAGCCACAGATGAGGCAATCTGGAGCTCCCCAAACTTCTGGACACCTAAACCCTGCTACCTAAACCTATCTCCCAGGGTCCCTGGCTAATCTGCCCGGATACCCGGGCAGGGACATAGGGGCCTCCTCCGTTAGAGAGCTGACCGCTCGACCGAGGCACAGAAGGGGAGCTCAGAGGCGTGGGGCCAAACCAGAGTCCGGGAGCGGTCCTCCGGTCCCGACGGAAGGAGGAAAAGGCAATCTGATTTGGATTATTCTGCCTACTGGCTGTATGACCTCGGGTAAATTTCTTAACCTCTCTGGGCCCTGGTTTCTCTTCCTTAATAGCAACTGCTACGTGGAGGGACCGCCAGGATGCTGAATGAAACCACGAACGCGGACCGGCTAGACGAGGCCTCTTTCTTCCCAGGGTCCGAGCCCTCTCACCTTGACCCAGAGGTCCAGGTGGACTTTGTACTGCTTCTGCTGCTCCTCGGCCAGCTTTTTGTAGTGCTCCTTCTGGCTCTGGGAGATGCGCTGCCAGCGGCTGCCGATCTCCACCATGCGCTCCTTCAGCGGCAGGTGGTTCAGCTCCCCGTTGGAAAGCAGCTCCTGGGAGAACTTCTGGTAACCGTTCCTGGAGGCGGGGTGGCGCGGGGAGGGTTAAGGACACGGGCCCGGCAGCCCTTCGCCGCGCCCCTCCCCAGCGCCAGGGTGGGCTCCGGCCACTGGACTCACATGGGAGGCTTCTTGGGTTCTCCTTGGAACTTCATCTTTTTGGAGGAGTTCGCGGCAGCTGGGGGTGCCCGCATCTCACTCAGCTCTCTCTGTGGGGACGCCCAGAAAGGTCACGCCCGCTCCGCCACCTCCCCACCCAGAAATGTTCCTACCTCCCGGCCCCGTGCCATCGGTGCCTAAACCGGCTCTCCTTCCTATGTCCCGGGGAGGAGGAGAAACTGAGGCAGAGCCAGGGAGCTACTTCCCAACAGCTCACGCCTGGGTCAGGCGCCGCTGCTTGAAAAGTGCCGTCACGACCCCACCCACGTGACCGGATCACCGTCCCCACTTCACTGACGTGTGACCAAGGCTCAGAAAAGGAAGTTGGGAGATGTGCTCGGGGTCACACAGCCAAGGCTGGCACTTCCAGGTCCACGGCCCACCCGGTGAGGAAAGCTGCCCACCCAAAAGGATGCTCCCACCAGTGAAGTGGAGGGGCACGGCCCTGCCGCCCCCCCCCAGGCTGGGCAGCAGAACCCTTCCCACCTCGTAGCGCTTTTGGTCTTCGGCTGCCTTCTTAATCCACATCAGTTTCTCCTTCTTCTCCATGTTGTTCCAGGTCATCTCCATGGCTTTCAAGGCCTTCACCCGGTCATTCTAGAGACAAACAGGGGTGTCAGCCACGGGAGGGGTAACCTGGGGCTGGGGGCGGCATGCGTGGGCAGGCTGCTGAGCAACCCCTCTCCAGCTCCCCGGCCACCTTGAAGCGGGCCAGGTAGTCCCCGATGACGCTCTGTTGCCAGATCTCCTCGGCTCTCTTGGGCGACTCGGGCAGCTTGCCCCGTTCCTCACGGTCCCCGCCTGGCTTCCTCTCGGACTGGGCCTTCAGCGCCGCCTCCCGGGCCTTGTACTTGGCCTGCGGAGGGAATGGCAAGAGCGTCAGCCTTCCGGCCGCCCCAAGGGGGCGCGCGTTCCTCAGCCAGCAGTTGAAGGCTTCCCCGCCACCCTCCCCCCGCCAACCCTCCACAAGGGCTGGGCGCACAGAAGCGTGGGCTGGTGCAGATGTCTCCAGCCTGGGGCTCAGCCCGCCAACCCGCTCTGCTCCCCAGGGAGCCAGAGCCCTCAGCTGACAGCGTCCCGCCTTCCGGCCTGCGGAGCTCCCAGCCTCGGCATCTGAGCCCGGCACACGTGTGGCTCACACAGGCCAAGGGTGAGCAAGTGCAGCTAGCCCCTGGGGGGGGAGCGGCCTGGACCCGGCCCTGGCAGCCCCTCTGGCCTAGGGAGCCTGACCTTCTTCTTTTCGGACAAGTCGTTCCACATGCGGGCCAGAAGACGGGTCAGCTCGCTCTCCGAGAGCTCGGGCCGCTCCTCTTGCAGCTGCCGCCGCTTCTCTTCGGAGAAGATGAACATGGCCGACACGGGCCGCTTGGGCTTCTCTGAGCCTCCCTGCAGGCGAACACACAGGGCCGGGGTCCACGGGGTGCTGGCGGGGAGCCCCACCTTCCCCACCCCCCGCCGCCTCGGGTGCGCCCCCCGCCCACCTTGCCCCCTTCCTGGGAGGGCTTCTTGGAGGCTGGGCTGGTGGCTTGCTTCTTGTTGATGCTTAACATCTTCTCCTCCCCCAGGACCCGCTGCTGCTCCTCCTCAGGCAGGCTCTGGTCCAGAGACGAGAGAGAGGTGACGTGGGGCTGCGCACCTGGTTCCCAGCCGGTTCCCAGGCGGTCCAAAGGGACTTGCTCCATCCCAATGCCTCGTCTGCCCAGTGTCCCCCCCCCCCCCCCCGCCCCCGCCCCTACGAGAACACTCACCTCCAGGAAACGGAGCAGCTCCACTTCATAATCTTTCTTTTTCTGGGAAAGGAAAGGGAGTCAGGGTCGGGTGAGGGGGAGACTCTCTGGTTCTCAAGGGACAACGGCCCTCTGCAAAATGTCCAGAACCTGGACAGGGCCTCATCTTCCTCTAGAGACGGTAGACACAGGCCCTGAGGCATCTGCCTGGATCAGCCGAGACACTAAACCTAGTACACCGCCAAGTTCACAGCAGAGGCCCGAGACACAGTTGACCAATCGCAGACTGACCGCAAGTTGGGGGCAGATCTCAGGCTTCAAATTTCTGAGGCCGGGCCCAAGGGTCTCCAGAAGTCTTCCTCAGACAGCTCACCTGGTCACACTTCTTGTGATAGGCATCCTTCTCCTTCTGGGAGAGCAGCTTCCACTGCTGGCTGCATAGCACCATGCGCTCCGTGCTGGGCACGTCCTTCATGTTGGCCATCAGCTCTGCGCAGTACAGCGAGTAGCTGTTCCTATCAGAACCAGCGGGAGAGGAGGAGCATCTCCCTGAGCGACCAGACCAGGGCGGCCCAGGGCAACAAGCTTCCTCAACTTCAGACGCTGGCCGAGGCTGCCGGCCTAGCTCCCTAGATGCCCGCTTGCCCACTCACCCCCCCCACCCCCGCCCCAGGGCAGCGCTCACGGAGGTGGCTTGGTGGGTCGCCCGTCAAACTTGTCCTTGAGCTGGCGTTCGGCCTTGGTGAGGGTGGACTTGGTGATGCCCTCCTCACTGATGTTCAGCTCGGGGTGCTTCTGGATATAGTCACGCATAATCTCCTGCAGAGTGAGGTGGGGGGACGGAGGGCAACGGGGTGTGGGGTTAGCCGGGGCCGGGGAGGGGGGAGAGCCGCTGGGGAGGGGAGGCAGGGAGCAAAGCTGGGGGGGTGGCCGTGCGTCTGCTAGGTCACACGAGACATGGTGCCCTGCCCTGCCCTAGCCTGAGATCTCATGGAAGGGGGGGGGCTGGGAAGGTAGGGACAGAGGTGAGGGGCCCAGAAGGCCCCTCCCTCAATGGAGGGACAGGGAGTGACTGCCTCCCGCAGAGTGCGGAGGCCGCAGAGACGGAGTGGGCAGAGGCTCTTGAAGAGCCGGATGGGGAGGAGCGCAGCGGAAGCCTAACCTCGTACTCCTTCCGCTGCTCCAGGGCCTTATGAATCCATTTCAGCCTCTTTTTGTCCGAGAGCTGAGACCACTGCTTCCCCAGGGAGTCCTTCACCTCCTTCGTAGTGGCCTGCAAACCAAAAGCCGTCAGACACACACAGGCAGCCAGGGGCAGGGAGAGGGGAGGGGGAGGGAGGCACAGAGGCCCCCGCCCCCTCAGGCCACAGGAGGTCACATGAGCGTCCCCCACAGGCCAGGAGGGGAAGGTGGAGAGGCGGGGGTCCCGCCTGGGTGCAAGGGGGCAGGCTCGCACACACACACACGCACGCACACGCTCGCACGCCAGCTGGCCCAGGCCCTGTCCATGCAGCCCACCCCTGGGGAGGGGCCTCCTCTCCTGCTCCCCTGCACCGTGCCCGGCCGACCTGGTGCGGCTCCCCCCTTGCCACCACCGTGCGCCCTCCGTCCCCACCCCCTGGCCGGACACTCACATCTGGCCGCACTTTGAGATACACCTTCTTCTCATGGGTGTACCACAGCTGCTGGGGGGTTTTGGGCTTCTCGGGGATGTCCGACTTCTTGGCATTCTGGATTAGGTCAGGGTGATCCTCCCTAGCCAGGGCGTGGGGAGCAACAATCAGCGGGTGCAGGGGGATCCTGCCAGGGAGACCCCACCTAGCTGCCCCACCCACCAAGGCTCCTCGGCCTATCAATCGGGACCTAGTGGGACAGCGGCCGCCTGCCTGTCCCTGCCCTTGAGCATGACCCACTAGGGTCTACACATGACCCATCCATCTTCGTGCCTCACAAATGGCAAACTTGAGGCTCTGGTCAGTGTCACCCTATCCTGCCACACCCAGTGCCCTGTGGCCCTCCTCTGGGCTCCACTGCCTTACCTGAACCGGGCCAGGTTTCGCTCGAACTCTTGTTTCTCCCTCTGGAAGTCCTGAATATATTTCATCTGGGGGAGGAGGGGACGGGGTCATCCAGGACCCAAAGCCTGAGCTCTAAAAACCATCGCGTCCTCCTTGCTAGCGATTTTGCCTCCCAGTGGTGACATGGACAGAGGGTGGCAGGAGCTCGCAGGGGAGGGTGGCCTGCCTTCCAGAGGGTTGGGGAGACTCAACCATAGTCAGTCACAGTGAGCAGTGACAGGGCTGGGACTCCCCCTGACCCTACCTCCCCACCTCTCCCCAGCACCGCGAAACTCCCCGTGATGAGGAGTCGGGGTGGGGGTGGGGCGGTGTAGGCCTTGCCCCATCATTCCCTCCTCCAATGTCCGAGGCAGCTGATATTGGTCGGCCTCAGGGGTGGCCCACAGGGCCACACTGGCCCCTGTTTTCAAGGCCCGAGGGGAGACTGTGTTGAAGGAACCCAGAGTGAGTTCTTGCAATGTAAGTAACACCCTAATAGATTGGTCTCTTGAATTCGGATTTTCTTCCCAACCCACCAATCCACTACGTCTGGTTCCCATTCCTAGCCCCCGCCCTCTATCACCTTCTTCCCTGCCTCCAATCCCGTCTCCCAGGCTCCGCAAGCCCACCCGCCCTCCCTCCCCCACCCCACGGGCTGCCCTCAGCCTTGGCTTCTATTCTCCTCCACCTCTTTCTATAGGCCTGGTCTCCGTTCCCGCCATCACTGGGCTACTTCCCTGTCTTGTTCCTACCTCTTCACTCCTCCCTCGAACTTCTCTTCCAATCTCTTTCTGGAAAGTTCCTCATCTGCCTCCTGTTCTGGCTCCCACTCGATATCCAGCTCTCCTTTCTCCCCCATTGACAAGAGTCAGCCTTGGAAGGGCTCAGAGGCTCATGACAACTGAGTCCAACCCCTGCCCCTCAAAGAAGAGGCCCCAGGCACAGGAAGGGACAGCTTCACTTTCCCCTGTGGTTCCTGCAGAAGACAGGGAGCAGAGCCCGGCCTGCTCTGCTCCAATTTTGGCCCTCCTCACACAGAACAGCGGCTTTCAGAACAGGAAGGCGCCGTACAGAGCGGGCTTCCACTCTGCACCTCGGATAAAGACCAGGTCCAGAGAGACGAAGTAACTTACCAAAGGTCACACACAGAGCAGTTCGGTGGCAGTCAGGAGACCGGGCCCCAGTCTTGTGTCCCCCAGGTCAGCACCCTGTCCAACCTACCATGTAGCTTCTTGTCCCTCCCCGGTCCTTGGACCCTCTGCCTCTCCCGCCCATCCCGCGAGTGCCTGGGCATCGTGTGTACAGTCAGCTCTGCAACATCCCCAGCAGAGGGGTGGAGAACTCCGCCAATTCCTACTCCTGCCTGGCCCGGGCTGCAGTTACAGACAGCTGTGCACGGTGTGGCAGCCAGGGCCACCTCCTGAGAGCCAGCTGGGTTATGGCTTTGTTTCCTCTTCCAGCAAACGTGCCCTCTTGCCTCTCCCGCTGCCCCTCACTGACTCCCCTCCCTGGCTCCACCTTGCAAGTCCAGCACCCGTGGTGCCTGCCTCTCTGTCCCCACTCCGTCTCCCGCGGGCCCTGCTGCAGGCTCCTCCACTGCTTTGGTGCCGACCTCTGTGAGGGTCCACTCGACCTCACTGCGCTTGTGTCCACCCCGGCCCCAGGCGAGTCGGGTAACCTCTGCCCGAGGTTAATGACCTCCGATGGTCCAGGACAGCACAAGGCCGCAAAGCACAAGGTGCGTCCTTGGGCGAACATGCGCACGGAGGAAGGAAGCCCACCTGATAACGTGTGGACACGGCAGTGAGAAGAGCACCGGACCCAAGTCCTGCTCTGCTGTCACTAGTTGTGAGACCCAGGACCGAGTCCCAACCTGAGCCTCAGTTCCTTGCCCACACGATCAGAATGACCCCTTCACCAGAGGTTACCTTTCCAAGGATACTGCAAACATCAAATGAGACCACACTGGGAAATGTCAGAGGGGGGACTGCGGTGCCAGCCTAATGGCGGGGATGCGTGCATAGGAGCAGAGCCGTGTGCTTCAGCCTGGGTCACACCTTCCACGGTGCCCGTGTCTGCCAGTGTGCGGGACCAGGATGGGGGGGGGGGGGGGGATCGAGTGTGGCTGCCCAAGACCTTACACCTTGCTATGCGGACCCACCCAGACCCCTGATGCCAAGTCCCTCTGTCTGAGCCTGCCCCCAAGGCTGACCTACACCGCACCGGCTGCTCCCTGCCTTCCCCCTCCTCCCCTATGAGCCCCCCTCCCCCCACCTTCTTCTTCTCCGGCAGCTCCTTGTATTTCTTGGACAAAATCTTGGTCAGGTCCAGGTTGCTCATCTCAGGGTGGAGTTTCGCGTACTTGGCCCGCTTCTCCATGAAGAAGCGGAAATAAGGGGTCAGGGGCTTCTTTGGGAAGTCCGGGTGTTTCTGGAAGGAGGGTCAAGGACACGGTGAAGGTCAGACGGCATCTGATCTCCGGACCATTCCTCTCCTACAAGCCATGCTCCTCCTCCTGGAAACTCACCTTCAGTTTTTTGCCTTTGTAAGGGTTTTTAACATGTTCCTGAGCATCGAGGATCAACTCTGTCAGCGTGCGGAACTTCCTCACCTGGAGGGAGAAGGGAGGTGAGCGCCAGGGGGCGTTCAGAAGAGGGGAAACACCACCCCGGAGCGCACCCCCGTTTCCGGCGGGTCTCCTCTACTTTCCACTAGACTGAGTATAATTATCACGGGAGGGGCAGAGGCCAACAGGCGCACAACTCGGACAGCCCCGGACACCCAGGCAGGTGCCCAGGCGCCGGCCCATGCCTCCTGCAGAGGACCAGGAAGTCCGTACACACCGAAGGACAGCAACAAGGTGACCACCTGACCTCGATGTGGTTGTCCGTGCCAGCACCTCATTCACTCCCCAGAACAGCTCAGGCGACAGAAGCTCCGTGACGGTAAGTATTCAAGGCCACACAGCTAGAAAGTGGCAGAACTGAGAACTCTCGGCCAGTGCTGTCGACCGTGCCACCTCCCAAATGCACAAGGGCGACCACATGAGCACCTCGCCTGGTCTCTCTCCTTCCTGTTTATAGGCTTCTGTCTCCTCTCCCCCACCAGGAAGGTTGAGGCAGAGTTCGTGTGGCTGTGTCAGGAAGGGGGAGGGGGGGACCAGTTACCTCATTCGAAATCTCCACCCATTTGAGCTTGCACATATCTCCGGAAAAGTCTTTAAATGCTACTTTTTCCCAGTCCATATGTGACTCAGTGGTTTTGAACTTGGAGCTGTCATTGGATGGAAGGTTGTTCTTCATGCACTCCAGCAAAGTCAGCATGTCTTCCTGAGACCAGCGGTCTGGGGAGGGGTAAGAAAGGCAGTCACGGCCAGCTCCATGCTTTCCCCTCATCTCTTCCCTCGTCCTTCTTTCCCGGAGAATCCCGAATCCCTGGTTACCTCCTATGGGAAGGCATGGGCAGGACGCGACCTAGGCATAAGGGAAAACTGGGACCATACGGATTAGAGCAGGGATTCTCGTCCAGACGGCATCAAAACTACGATGGTTTCTAACGTGCTAGGCTGCCACAGGCTACTATTTATTACAGGGAAGAGGAAGAAATGAAGCTATAGTGACTTGGGGCTCGGTGGGAACACAGCTAACTTACTGGGAGAGGGGAGGGAGGCACAACACATTTATACGTGTTGCCAAGTTTAAGTTCTAGGCAGATGCCGAAGACGTGCAAAGACGGGACGGAGCGTGGGCAGTAAGGAGAACCCATGCAGACGTTTTTCTCCAGCATAGCTGCAAACTAACATTAAAGACGTGGGTATCCCATCATCCCCCACTCCCTCTTGGCCTCTCGAGGAAGACCAGAGGAGAATTTGGGGGCAAGTAAGAAAAATGGAATGGAAATGGAAAACCCATACAACGGAGTTGGGAGGCAAGGCAGGTGGGCACAGGGCCCGGGCTCCAGGGAGAAACCCCAGAATTCTGAGTTGTCTTTTGAGCCCAACTCCCCGGGGAGGCCAACAAGGGGTGGGGTCTGAACCAGCGATTTCCAGTCACCGAAATACAGCTCCAGAAGGCCTCTCTGGAGGTTGGGGACTCTGGAAAGTGAGGTAGGAGAACACATATCCAAGGCTAGTAGTCAGAAGGGCTCTTCATTTGCATTTGCGTCTGGTAACCTGGGTCGGGGTTTCCGCAGGGTGGGTCACATGGACCCACAATCCTTTCTCCTCTCAGCTTCATCCTACCCTTGCCCCATACACACGGGATCCCTACGGGATGGGGTGGGGTCTAGTTACCTAGTTACGGACGGCCTATGGCTTGGAGCCTCGAAGCCACCAAAATATCCCCTCTCTCCACCTCCCTCCCCAAAAAATCTTGTCCTCTTAATAACAATAAAAAACCTGAAAGGCCATCCCAATTTTTCTTTTCTCCCTCTTCCCCCACATTCCTCGTCCTACCTCCCATTTCAGGACACTGGGTGCAGAGAGGGCACACTGGGGGCCTGCCTGGGAACCCCAGAAAGAAGGCTCACACGGGCCTCTTTCTCCCTCTCTAAGAGGGGAAGTGGAGTGTGAAGAACACAGCTTATTGCCTCAAGGCCAAATAATCTGGCCTTAGTCAAACTTAACTCATAAAACTAAAGGCACCGACCTCATCTCAATTCAGAGAATCCAGCCGTCGACCCTTTCGAGGGAGAGCGGACCCGCAAGCAGCCATGTGAAAAAGAGAGCTTAAGTCAAAGAGCTCCTACCTTGGCCTTTGGGGGCGGCCATTTCCAAATCGGTGGGGCAGTCAGCTTCTCCGTTCATTCTTCAGCCGTCCAGCCACCTCCTCCAGCCACCTCCTCGGGTCGTGCTGGCCGGGCAACCCACGGTCAAAACCACCTCGCCCTTTAGGAGAGATACCAGTCCCCACTCAGGCGGGATGCGAGGTGAGGGACTTTCTATTCCTCCCTCCCCCAAAGGGGAGGGGGGGCACAAGTCCACACTCTCACGGAGACCCTGCCAAGACCCTAGTAGACCTGATGGGTCGGTGGGTGTGGGAGCGTGCCCCCCCCCTCCCGCCCCTGTAGCCCAGCGCCACCGCGTGCGCCCTCCCCTGCCCACGCGAGAGACTGCTCCCGGCTCCCGCGTGCCGCTAGCGCCCGCCCTCCGCCCTCCTTCCCCCACCCGGGCCAAAAAAAAAAAAAAAAAAAAAAAATCTCCTCCTCCTCCTCTGTGCGCCCGCCCCGGGGAGGCCCCAGGCTGGAGGGCGGGGGAGGAGGAAGGGCGGGTAAAGGGCGCGCGCGACCGCGAGAGCGGGCACGCGCCGCAGTCTCCTCCTCCCGCCTCCCCCCGACCGGTTCCCCCCGCCTCCGCAACCCGGCGGGGACCCGGACGCAGCGCAGCCGCCGCCGGCCCCGGAGCGCAGCGGCCGCACCGCCCCCGGGGACCGGATCCGGATTCCCGCCGCCCCCCCTCTCGGGCTCCCGACACCGTCCCCGCCCGCCTGGGCGGGCGAGCAGCCGGAGAGAAGCGGCCTAGACTGCCCCCCGCCCCCGAGCCACCCACCCCGGCCGGAGGCGCCGCCACCGCCCAGCCACCCCGACGCGCACGGAGGAGCCCAGCGCAGAGGCGCGACCGCGGCGGGAACCGCCGCCTCCTCCCCCGAGCTTGCGGCCCAGCCCCGCCGGCGCCCCCGCCCCGGCCTCCGGGGAGCCGAGCCAAGGAGAGGGCGGGAGGACGGCGGCCGGGAGGCGGGGGCGCAGCGCTCACCGGCCCCGCCGCCCCCTCCGGCGGCCGGCGAGAACTGCGCCTGCCGGCTCGGAGAAGCGCGGGCTCCTCAGCCCGTGGCCCGGGCTCGGCTCGGGCCTCGCTTCCTGCCCTCCCCTCCCCCGGCTCTCGGCGTCCTCTCCAGTGCCCTGATCCTCTTTCGTCCAGTCCCCTGGCTGGAGAGCGCCCCGGGTCCCCCTCGGCGTCTACGGCACCCCGCGGTTTGCTCCCCGCCGCCCGGCCCCGACCCCGGCGCGCGTCCTCAGCCGCCTCGGTTACCCGGCGCAGCGCGGCCTCCGGGCTTCCCGCTCCGGCGGCTCCCTCCCCGGCTCTGAGCGGCGGCGCCCTCCCCCGCTCGGCCGGGCACAGCCGCAGCTCCCTCCCGCGGCGGCAGCGGCTCCTCCTCCGGGCGCGGCGGCGGCGGCGGCGGCGCTGGGGCGGCGGCTGCTGCTGTGGCGGCGGCGGCGGCGGCGGCTGTGGCTGCTGCTGCCTGCTGCTCCTCGCGGCGAAAAGCACAAAGCACAGCGCCCTCCGCCTGCAGGCAGCCCGCCCGCCGCCCGCCCGCCGGCCCCGGCCTCAGCTCGCACACCCCCCGCCGCCGCCGCAGCCTCCGCCGCCGGAGCGGGGAGGAGGAGGGAGAAGGGAGGAGGAGGAGCGGGAGGGGGGGCGGGAGAAGCGGGGCAGCGAGCGCGTCCTTCCCCGTAGAGCGCACACCGACCCCCGGGGAGCGAGCGCCAGCCCGCCCGCCTCGCCGGCTCCGCTCCCTCCCACAGCCTGCCCGGGCGGGCTCCGCGGGGGGCAGCTGGGAGGAGGGGCGGGAGCTGGGGGGACCCGGGCGGCCGAGGCGGAGGGAAGGAAGGAGGGGAGGGGGGTGGTGGTGGTGCTGGTGCTGGTGCTGGTGGCGGCGGCGGCGGCTGCTGCTGCTGCTGCCGCCGCCGCCGGGGAAGGGGGGGGCCGGGGCAGGGAGACACGCAGCCGCCCGGATGGCGGCGGGGCTCCGAGCCGAGGCGGGCGGGCGGGCGCCGAGAGCGACCTCGCCAGACCCGCGGGGGAACTAGCAGACTCGGCCGACGCGGGAGGGAGGGCGCGAGGCGCGGCCGCAGAGAGGGTGCCCGGAGGGCCCCCCGGCGGCTGGGAAGGCTGAAAGGGGTGCCTGCAGCCCTGCTTCGGAGCTCTCCCCCAAGTCCTCCCAGCTCAGATTCGGGCTTCCACGGCCGTCTTCACCGGTCCCCCTCTCCCGTCTCCTGGAGCGGGCGCTCCGCGCCCACCCTCATCCCCGGAGCGTGGCCACCGGCTTGGGGCGCACGCACGCCCATCGCGGCGCCAGGCTTCGGCGCCTACCTCGCGGTCTCCTTGCTGCCGAACACACACACACGAAACTTATAAAAAAAATTTTTTTTTACCCCGACAAAATGCCCTCCCTTCAAATTATAAAAATAATACAAATCGCTTTTGCTCCTTACACCTCGAAAACGGTGAGGAGGCGATGGGCTCCGGCGGAGGAGCCGCTCTGGGAGCCGGTTCAATCCAGCCCGGCATGGCTCCCCAGGCCTGCCCGGGCGCGTGGAGATCGGCGCCGCCGCCACTCGCAGCAACCCTTCTCCCCCGAAATCCGCGGATCCCGGGCTCACTTACCGAGCGTGTGAATGGGAGCGCGGGTCAGGGGAACCTAGGGGCGCGGCGGGCCGAAGAGCTCCGCCGCAGCTCCGCCGCAGCCGACGCCGGGGCAGCGAGTCGCCAGACAAAGCCCGAGATGGCGAAGCGGAGCGACGGCTAATGGCGAGCCCCACGCGCCGCGCTCCGCCCGCCCCGCTCCGCCCGCCCGCCCGCCCGCCTCGGCGCAGCGCAGCGCCGCTCCGAGCGCTCGCCCGTCAGAGCCGCCTCGGCGCCGCCGCCTCCCGGGCCACACCGGCCTCGCCTGGCCCCTCCGCCTCCTCCGGGCCACTCCGCCTCACCCCTTCCCTCCCACCGCGATGGGGGCTGCACGAAAATAAAAAAAAGAAAAAGAAAAATGTTTTTCTTTCTTTTTTTGGGGGGGAGCAGGGTTGGCGTGTTGAGACTTTCGGGGTTTTTTTGCCCCCAGCTCGCACTCACCTGCGGAGCCGCCGGGAGGGCTGGGGGTGGGGGCGCGCGGGGCTGGAGCCGGCGAGCGCGGGTTGAAAGCTAGCCAAGCTCTGCAGCGCCCGACCCGGGCGTATACGCCGCCGCCAGTCCCCGCAGAGAAATCGTCCTCCTACCCCCGCCTCCATCGCTCTGCGTTTCTCTTCCAATCAGCCGGTCGCTTGGCGGCTCCTCCATTCTCCGGCCAAGCCCGCTGCCTAGAGCGAGCTCCACTCCTCCATCTGCTAGCCCGGCTCTTCGCTCCCCTGCCGGGGCCGGCGAAGCGACGTGGGGCCGGAGGGGGATTTGCGAGGGAACCTGCCTGCTTCCCGCTCCCATTGCTCCCTCCCCACTGCCTCCTGCCTCCTGCTTCTCTCCTGCGTCTTTCCAACTCTCCCCTGTCGCCACTGGCGTGTGTCTGAGTGTGTGCGCGGGGTTTTTTTTTTTTTTTTTTTTATTGCTCTTTGCTTTTGCAACCCTGAAGCCAAAGCGAGGGGGTGGGGGATAAAGGAGGGGGGTGTTACAAAAAAAAAAAAAAGACAAGAAAGAAGCTCTTAGATTTGCAACACATTGAAAAACCGGGGAGCACCCTGCCTCGCCGGATCTCGGCTCCCTGCGAGGGCCTTCCGGGTTTTAGAGCGAGCCTCTCGTTGTTCTCAAAGCCCCTCACCTCCGCCGGGTATAGGATCCGAGGAGTCCGAGCAAAAAGTTCTCCCCCTGGGCCGTAGCAAAGGGTGTCAGGGTGGGAGTTGGGATTTCTCTAGAAGCAGCAGCCATTCCCCCAACCCTGGTGTCGGTAGTGGGGCCGAGGTTAGGGTGGAGATCATAATCCCGTTGGGTCTGAGCGAAGGGGCTTCCGGGGCGAAGAGGGAGCCGGGAGACCGCGCTTCGCGCATCTCCCCCTCGGTCTCTGCCTCCGGTCCCCTGCCAGCTCCCCCTTTAATTTTTTTTTTTTTTCCTCTCCTTTAATCTAATTTCTTCCAACTCCACCTTTGTTGTTACCGGCGTCACGCCCGGACCAGCCAATCCCCGCCATGCAATCAGCTTGTCAAAAAGACTCGGCCAGCCCTGGGAAAGCAGGCCGCGGGCGCTGCTCCCCCCCTTCTCCCTCCAGCGGCGGCGGGGAGCCGCGAGGGGAGCCTGGCACCCGGGCCTCGTCGCCCCGGCCGCCGCGGGGCAGCCTTCGCGTAGGCCTCCCGCACTCCACCGTCCTGCGGACCGGGGGTCGAAAGGCCCGGGCGGGGAGCGCCATCCACCCCCACCGCTGCCGTGGGTGGCGGTCGTCCGTCCCGGCCTCCCCTCCTCAGAGGAAGGGTCGTCGGGACGCTGGGAGCCAGAAGACGGAAGAACGCCTGCTTCCAACAGGCGGGCCTGCGGTCTGCGCCGTGGCTCCCCGGGCCGCGCCATGGCTCCAGGCTCCCGGGGCTCGCGGGCGGCCGGTCGCCCACACCGACACTGCTGACTGCCCACATCTCGGCCGGCTGGGTCACCGGCCCCTCGGACTCCCCGCCTGGCACACAGCCTTTTCTGTCCCCGCTCAGCGGCCTCGCTGCTGCTGTAATTCCTCATGTCTCCTGGGAGCAATGAGATTCCTTTCCCAGGACTTCCACAGCCCACATCTGCCACGTTTTACAGACAGGGAGGAAAACCTTGTCAAAGAGCTGGTGTGACCGGATTTTTTAGTCGGCAGGGCACGTAGGAGAGGCTTGATGCTAAGGAAGCTTAAGCCAATGGGCCCCGTCTTGCAAGGCCTGTGCGGTGCCCGGTACTTAATTGCGTTTCATCATTTGGTATTATTTTTGTTAAAGACACTCCCCCCCCCCTCCAAATTATACAAGTTACGTCTCCACAAACCCAGCTCTGCCCTTGCAACATATTTAGAGCATTTTGCTGTAGGATCAAGCCATCTCACGCCGTACTTGGAGAAGGCAGGGACTGACTCTGATTTTGACTGGAAAAGAGCAAAGGGTTTGGAGTTAGAAGTCACAGCTGCCAGTTTCTCCACTTTCCACCTTCTTAACAGTGTGTGTGTGTGATCAAGTCTCTTACCCTCGTCTGTTTCCGGTTTCCTCGTCAATAAAATGAGAGTAGCGATTCTATGTTCTCTGCGTTCCTCCCGGGGGGTTGGAGGGTCCAACTGAGATGACATACGTGAACCGTAGAATACTCCGCCATGTCACTTGCCACAGTTGAGAAACTTAGATCCCAAGAAAGTTCCCCAAGTCTCCCACGTACAGATCTGGAGGCCAGGTGTCCTGGCTCCCGTCCCTGAACTTCTTGGCTGGGCCAAGGGGCCTTTCGGTAAAGTGCTCTGGAATATAACAGGACGAACATGAATCATAAAAATGATTCTTATTGATTTTTCATTCCTTGGGCAGCGAGAATCATGGCTGGCCCTCTTCCCACTTGGAAACCAATGGGCTTGTTTTACATCTATTGCGTCTCCGGCGAGGTCAGGAGTCTAGGACTTGGGCTGAGGGCCAGAGCGTGAGGAAATCTGCCCTTGGTCCTTTTTCTTTGCCCCCTCTCCCACGTTACCCTCCCTCTCTCCCTCCCTTCCAGTTTTCTGCCCTGTGCCTTGAAGCAGAGCCTCAGCATTCCAGAACCCCAGCCCAGGCTGGTGACAAGGCATAATCCTAGCTACACACTCTCCACTTGGCCCCAGCCCTTTGCTCGGTTGCCAGTACCCCGGCACCAGCTCATATCAAACCCCTAGTGTGCCTGGAATGCGTTAGCCGAAGTGCAGTACTTGAATTCCTAGTGTACGCGGAGTAATTTTTATTTATTCGATGCTCCACGACGAACATTATTTTCAAAGTTATGTGTATTTTTTTATCTAATCAATTAATTTTTTTAGAGAGAGAGAGAGCATGAGCAGGAGAGAGGGGCAGAGGGGGAGAGAGAGAGAGAGAGAGAGAATCTTAAGCAGGCTCAAGTGGAGCCCAACACAGGGGTTGATCCCGTGACCCTGAGATCGTGACCTGAGCCACCCAGGTGCCCCTCCAGATCATTTCTAAGACACATTAAAATACACATGACATTGGGGCACCTGGATGGCTTGGCCAGTTAAGCATCGATCAGACTCTTGATTTCGGCTCAGGTCATGATCTCACGGTTCGTGGGTTCGAGCCCTGGCATCGGGCTCTGTGCTGACAGTGCAGAGCCTGCTTGGGATTCTCTCTCTCTCCCTCTCTCTCTGCTCTTCCCCTGCTGGTTCTCTCTCTCCCTCTCTCTCTCTCTCAAAATAAATAAATGTTTTCAAAAAAGAAATGTTGTTTTCTTAATTTTTATTTAAGATTTTGACATAAAGATTTCCTTTTTTTTTTCTGAGCTACTGTGTTCCATATTTCTTTTTTCTTTTTTATTGAGGTATAACTTACAGGTAATAGAGTACCCACATCTGAAGTTCACAGTTTGATTTTTCCATATGTATACATAGTATATATATATATATATATATATACCATGTAACTACCACCCAGATCAAGGTGTGGAATGTTTCTAACATCTAGCAAGCTTACTCAAAGTCAATATTCCCCTCCAAATGGCACCAGTATTCTGAGCTCCATGGCCATAGATAAATTTAGCCTGTTTCTGGAGTTCATGTACATGGAATCAGAGAGTATGTATTCTTTATACTTGGCCTCTTTCACTCAATATTATGTCTGAGATCGATTTGTGATGTTGCATATAGCGTCGGTACGTTCATTTTCATTGCTTGTAGTATTCCATTGTATATGTACCCCACAGTTGGTCCTTTGTATTTTTTTTAATGTTTATTTATTTTTGAGAGAGAGACAGACAGAGCTCGAGTAGGGGAGGGACAGAGAGAGAGGGAGACACAGAATCCGAAGCAGGCTCCAGGCTCTGAGTTGTCAGCAGAGAACCCAACTTGGCGTCCAGACTCACCAGCCGACCTGTGCCGAAGTTGGGCACTTAACTGACAGGCCCTCTGTCCTTTCTACTTTTAATGGTCATTCAAGTCGTTTCTAGTTTTTGACTATTAAGAAAGAATAAAGCTGCTTCAAACGTTCTTGTGCATATCTTTTGGTGGATATATGCATTCATTCCTCCTGGATATATTTCCAAGAGTGGAATTCCTGCATCATAGAATATGAATATATTGGACATCAATGATATTGCCAAATGGTGTTGTCAGTGGTTTTGGATTTTGGTCATTCTAATAGGTGTGTAGTGATATCTCTTTGTTTTAATTTGCAATTCCCTAATGTATATGATGTTGAATATCTTTTCATATGCTTAGTTGCCGTTTATATACCTTTTTTGGTGAGATGTCTGTTCAGATCTTTTGCCCATTTTTCAATCACGTTGCTCATTTTCTTAGTGTTGACTTTTATGGCTTCTTTGTATATTTTCAATAATAATCCATTATCAGCTGTGTCTTTTTTTTTAATTTTTTTTCTTAACGTTTCTATTTTATTTTTAAGAGACATAGAGACAGAGCATGAGCAGGGGAAGGGCAGAGAGAGAGGGAGATACAGAATCTGAAGCAGGCTCCAGGCTCTGAGCCATCGGCACAGAGCCCGACGCGGGGCTCGAACTCACAGACCATGAGATCATGACCTGAGCTGAAGTCGGCCGCTTAACCGACTGAGCCACCCAGGCACCCCAGCTGTGTCTTTTGCAAGTATTTTCTCCCAGTCTGTGGCTTGTCTTCTTGTTCTCTTGACACTGCGTTTCATAAAGCAGAACTTTTTTATTTTAATAAAATCCAGCTTATCAATTATGTCTTTCAGGCCCTCGGTGTTGTATCTAAAAAGTGATCACCACGCCCAAGGTCATCTAGGTTTTCTCCCATGTTATCTTCTGGAATTTTATACCTTCGTGATTTACATTTATTTATTTATTTATTAAATTTAAATATTAGTTAGTTAACGTACGGTGTAATATTGATTTCAGGAGTAGAATTCAGTGATTCATCACTTACATACAACACCCAGTGCTCATCACAAGGAGTGCTCTTCTCTTTTTTTAACTTTTTAGATGTTTATTTTTGAGAGAGAGAGACAGAGCGAGAGTGGGGGAGGGGCAGAGAGCAAGGGAGACAGAATCTGAAGCAGGCTCCAGAGTCTGAACTGTCAGCACAGAGCCCGATGTGGGGCTTGAACTCATGGACCCGAGATCATGACTTGAGCCAAAGTCAGACACTTAGCCGACTGAGCCACCCAGGAGCCCCTCTTTCAGATTTTCTACACAGACAATTTTGTCATCTGCAAACAAAGACAGTTTTGTTTCTTCCTTCCCAATTCGTGTACTCTTTCCTTTGTTTCTTTTTTCCTCTTATTTTATTAGCTAGGATTTCCCGTATGATGTTAAAAAGCAGTGGCAAGAATATAGGTACATCCTGCCTTGTTCCGAATCGAAGCGGGAGAGTGAGTTTCTCACCATTAAGTATGAGGTTAGCTGTATGTTTTTTATAGATGTTCTTTATCGAATTGAGGGAATTCCTTCCTAGTTTGCTGAGAGTTTTTGTCGTGAATGGGTATGAAATTTTGTCAAATGATTTTTCTCACCCGTTTATATGATCATGTAATTTTTCTTCTTCCGCCTATTGATACGATGGATTATATTAGTTGATTTTTGAATGTCGACTCAGCTCAACATACGTGAAAGACATCCTACTCGGTTGTGGGGTATAATTCTTTTTATGCATTGTGGAATTCAATTAGCTAATGTTTTGTTGAGGATTTTTGTATCTTTATTTATGAGAGATGTTCATCTATGTTGATCTTATAATGTCTTTGATTTGGGTATTAGGGTAATGCTGCAGAATGCATCAGGAAGTATTCCCTCTGCTTCTATATTCTGGAAGAAATTGTAGAGAATTGATATAATTTCTTCCTTAAATGTTTGGTAGAAATCACCAGTGAACACATCTGGGCCTGGTACTTTTTGTTTTGAAAGATTATTAATTATTGATTCAATTTCTTTTTTTATGTTTTTTTTTTTTTTTTATTTTTGAGACAGAGAGAGACAGAGCATGAGTGGGGGAGGAGCAGAGAGAGAGGGAGAAACAGAATCTGAAGCAGGCTCCAGGCTCCGAGCCATCGGCACAGAGCCCGACGCGGGGCTCGAACTCACAGACCCCGAGATCATGACCTGAGCCGAAGTCGGACGCTCAACCGACTGAGCCACCCAGGCGCCCCTGATTCAATTTCTTTAATGGCTATAGGCTTATTCAGGTTGTCTATTTCTTCTTGTGTGGATTTTGGCAGATTGTATCCTTTCAAGGAATTGGTTTATTTCATCCATTATCAAACTTGTGGAGTTGTTTAATATTCCTTTATATCCTTTTAATGTCTATGGGATCTGTAGTGATGGCCTCTTATTTCTGATATTAGCAATTTGTGTCTTCTTTCTTTTTTTCTTCGTTAGCCTAGCTAGAGGTTTATTGATTTAAAAAACCCAGCTTTTTTCCTGGGGTGCCTGGGTGGCAGGCTTAACCTGCCAGTCGGAGGTGTAGCTGATTGAACCACCCTATTTTTCCCATTTTTAAAAATTGTAGCAAAATACATTAAACATCAAATTTACCATATTTGCTATTTTTATTTTTTAAAAATGTTTATTTATTTTTGAGAGACAGCATACTTGTGCACAAGTGGAGGAGGGGCAGAGAGAGAAAGAGAGAGGGGATACGAACAGACTCTGTGCTGGCAGCAGAGAGCCTGATGAGGGGCTTGAACTCATGAACTATGAAATCATGACCTGAGCCTAAGTCAGATGCTTAACTGACTGAGACACCCAGGCGTCCCATCTTTACCATTTTATGCTGTGCCACCATCACTACCATCCATCCCCAGAACTCTTTTTATCTTGTAAAACTGAAATTCTGTCCCTATTAAATAGTAACTTCCCATTCCTCCTCCCCCCAGCCCTTAGCAACCACCATTCCACTTTCTGTATTCGTCATTTTTGACTACTTTAAGTATCTCCTGTAAGTGGAATCATATATTGTCTTTTTGCGAATGATTTATTTCACTTAACATATCCTTAAGTTTTATCCAAGTTGTAGCATGTGTCAGAATTTCCTTCCTTTTGGGGTGCCTCGGGTGGCTCAGTTGCTTAGGCATCTGACCCTTGGTTTCAGCTCAGGTCATGATCTCACAGTTCGTGAGTTCAGAGCTTGGAATTTCTCTCTCCTGTCTCTCTGCCCCTTCCCTGACTTGCTCTCTCTCTCTCTCAAAATATAAATATATAAACATTAAAAATAAAAAGTTAAAAGTAAAAAAATTCCTTCCTTTTGTAAATAATTTCCATTGTAAATAATATTCCCTCCACATTTTGCTTCTCCATTCATCTATCAATGGACATTTGGGTTGCTTCCAAGCTTTAGCTGTTATGAATGACGCTGCTATGAACATAGGTATATAAATATCTCATCAAGACCCTGCTTTCAATTCTTTTGGGTATGTAGCCAGAAGTAGAATTGCTGGATCATATGGTAATCCTATTTTTAATTTTCTGAGGAAGCACCATGTTGTTTTCTATAGCAGCACCACCATTTTACATTCCGACCGACACTGCACAAGAGTTCCAATTTCTCCACATCGTCACCAACATTCGTCATTTTCTCTTCTCCTTCCTTCCAGTAACCATCCGAATGGGTGTAAGCTGGTATCTCATTGTAGTTTTGATTTGTATTTCCCTAATGATGAGTAATGATGGTCATGTTTTCACGTGGTTATTGGCCATTGGTAGATCTTCTTTGAAGAAATGTTTATTCAAGTCCTTTACCCTTCTTTAAATTGCGTTGTTTTGCTGTTATCATTGTCTCTATTTCTTTTGTCTTTTCTTTCTTTTTTTTTTCTTTTTTTGAGAGAGAGAGAGAGAGCATGAAAGCTGGGGAGAGGGACGGAGGCAGAGAGAGAGAATCTTAAGCAGGTTCGATGCTCAGCGTGGAGCTGGACATGGGGCTTGATCCCATGACTCTGGGATCATGACCTGAGCCAAAATCAAGAGTTGGAGGCTCAACTGACTGAGCCACCCAGGTGCCCCTCTATTTCTTTTTTAACAAGCTTCAAAAATTTATGTTTTTCAAGGAATTTAATTCACCTAAGTTGTGAAATGTACGGATATTTATGTTTGTAGTTTTCATTCACTATTTGTTTATGTCTTAGGGTCTGTAGTGATGCCCTCTAACTTCTATTATGTATAATTTATATTTCTCCTTTTTTTCTTGGTCAGCATGGCTAGAAGTTTATCATTTTATTGATTTTTTTCCCAAAGAACTAATTTTTGGTTTCACTATATTTCTCTATTGTTTATACTCAATTTTATTGATTTCTGTTCTATCTTTATTCTTTCTTTCTTTCTGCCTGCTTTGGTTCTAATTTGCTCTCTTTTTCTAGTGTTTTGTTTTGTTTTGTTTTTCCCTTTAGTAAACTCTATGCTCAACAAGGGGCTTGAACTCATGGCCCGGAGATCAAGAGTCAAATGTTCCACCAGCTGAGACAGTCAAGCGACCCTCTCTAGTGTTTTAAGGTAGAAGCTTAAATTACTCAGTTGAGATTTTTCTTATTTTCTAACCTAAGTATTTAATACTATTTCCCTCTAAGCACTGTTTAATTGCAGCTCACAAATTTTGATCTGTTTTCCTCTTCATTGAGTTTAAAATATTTTCTAATTTCCCTTGTGACTTCGTCTTTGATCCATGGGTTATTTAGAAGTGACTTGCTTAGTTTCCAAATAGGGTTTTTTTTCCAGATGCTTTTCCATTACCGATTTCTTTCTTTTTTTTTTTTTAAGTTTTTTTTATTTTATTTTGAGAGAGATGGAGAGAGCACAGAGAGAGGCAGACAGAGAATCCAGAGCAGGCTCCACACTGTCAGCTTGGAGCACGATGTGGGGCTCGAACTCATGAAACTGTGAGATCATGACCTGAGCTGAAGTTAGAGCTTAACCAACTGAGCCTCCCAGCCATCCCTCGTTACTGATTTCTAATTTAATTCTGTGATGGGCATAAATTATACTTCCTATGATTTCAATTCTTTTACATTTGTTAAGGTTTGTTTTATGGCCCAGAACATAGTCTATTTTGGTGAATGGGGTAGTTGAAGAGAATGCGTATTTTGCTATTATTAGTTGCAATGCTCTGCAAACACAAATTAGGTCAAGTAGGTTGATAGTGCTCTTCAGGTGTTCTATAGCCTTAATAATTTTCTGCCTACTTGTTTTTTTTAAGTTACCATGTGTTTCTTTTCTTTTTTCTTTTTTTTTAACGTTTATTCATTAAAAAAAATTTTTTTTTTAATGTTTATTTAATTTTGAGACAGAGAGAGACAGAGCATGAACGGGGGAGGGGCAGAGAGAGAGGGAGACACGGAATCCGAAGGAGGCTCCAGGCTCTGAGCTGTCAGCACAGAGCCCGATGCCGGGCTCGAACTCACAGACCGCGAGATCATGACCTGAGCCGAAGTCGGACGCTCAACCGCCTGAGCCACCCAGGCACCCCTCTGCCTACTTGTTCTATGGTTAATTGAGAGAGTGGTTGTAGTTTCCTACTGTAATTGTGGATTTATCTATTTTTCCTTTCCATTCCATCAGTTTTTGTTTCATACATTTGAAATTGTATGTTTTGTTTCTTTGTTTGTTTGTTTAAGGTTTATTTATTTTTGAGAGAGAGAGACAGAGCACAAGCAGGGGAGGAGCAGAGGGAGAGACAATCCGAAGCAGGCTCCAGGCTCTGAGCCGTCAGCACAGAGCCCCACATGTGGCTCGAATTCAAGAACCCTGAGATCATGACCTGAGCTGAAGTCGGATGCTCAACTGATTGAGCCACCCAGGCGCCCCTGAAATTGTGTTCAAAAGTTATGTATGGGGGCGCCTGGGTGGCTCAGTTGGTTGGGCTGCCGACTCCGGCTCAGGTCATGATCTCGCGGTGTGTGAGTTCGAGCCCCGCGTCAGGCTCTGTGCTGACAGCTCAGAGCCTGGAGCCTGCTTCCGATTCTGTGTTTCCCTCTCTCTCTGCCCTTCCCCTGCTCATGCCCTGTCTCTATGTTTCTCAAAAAAATAAATAAACATTTAAAAAAATAAAAAAAATTATGTATGATCTATTTTCTTAAAAATAGGTAAATTAGTGTTCTCATATAAACTACTCTGCAGGAATATATTCTAAATGATTAACAGTGATTCCTGGAGAGGGGGTTCTGGAGGCTTTTATTCTCTGTATTAGATAGTTCTATAATTTTAAGCATTTTGCATTGGAAATATGGGGGCACCTGGGTAGCTCAGTAGGTTATGCATCTGACTCTTGATTTCAGCTGGGGTCAGGATCTCACGGTTGGTGAGTTCGAGCCCCACATTGAGCTCTGTGCTGACAGTGAGGAGCCTATTTGGGATTCTCTCTCCCTCTCTCTCTGTTCCTCCCCTGCTCACGCTCTCTCTCTCTCTCTCTCTTTCTCTCAAAAATAAACTTTAAAGCAAAAGAAAACAGAAAATACGAAGATGTGGTTTAAAGAGAGAGATGGTTGCACGCCTATGAATGTGTTCTCCCCACCTGGCAAGGAGTCTCTGGACCACCTTGGAGAAGAGTCAGCCGGGCTCTCTCCGCCTGCCCCATTCCTGCCAAGCTCCCCCATGGCCTACACCTCCTGCTTCTGCTTCTTTACCAGCTCTACCTCACCTCCTGTCATCTGGCTCTGGGCCTTAGTGCCTGGGAAAGAAACAGCTTTCTGAGGTTACCAGGTGGCCTACCAACCCAGCAGGCTTTCCACCATGTCATGTGACTTTGCTGAGCAAACTCACCCACTTAATCTTCGGGGTATTTCTTAATCTGTTCCTTTCCTTTTTTTCTTTCTAAGAAAGCTCTACACCCAACATGAGGCTCAGACCCTGAGATCAAGAGTTGCACACTCTACCGACCGAGCTAGCCAGGCACCCCTATATAATAGGAAATCTTTTTTTAATGTTTATTTATTCTTGAGAGAGAGAGCAAGAGCAGGGGAGGGGCAGAGAGAGACGGAGACACAGAATCTGAAGCAGGCTCCAGGCTCTGAGCTGTCAGCCCAGAGCCCAATGCAGGGATCAGACTCAGGATTTGTGAGATCATGACTTGAGCTGAAGTCAGACACCTAACTAACTAAACTACCCAGGTGCCCCTTACAGGAAATCTTTTTTTTTTTTTTTAAGTTTATTTATTTGAGAGAGAGAGCATGAGAGTAGAAGAGGGGCAAGAGAGGAGAGAGAGAATCCAAAGCAGGCTTCAAGCTCTCAGTGTGGAGCCCCATGAGGGCCTTGAACTCACCAACCATGAGATCGCGACCTGAGTGGAAATCAAGAGTCGGACGCTTAACCGACTGAGCCACTCAGGTGCCCCTATAACAGGAAATCTTGAAGACTAATCAGCAAACGCAGAGATACCCAAACTCCTTAGGGATCCAAGAAATGCAAAAAAGCAAACAAACAAACGAACAAGCAAACAGACCCAAAAAACAAAAAACAATGAGGTAGTTCCTCAGTCAGACTAGCAAAAATCAAAAGGCCTGAATAATGTCAGTAATATGGGGACATAGGACTCTGCAAGTCATTCGTGGGAGGGGACTAGGGTGCAGCAAGGTGTCCTGGGAGACTGACCATGGGAGCTAAGGCGAGTCAGTGTTCACAGGCAACGTTTGGATCCTAAAACCATAGCACAGGGTGGGATGAGCACCAACAGAGCCAGGATTAGAACACATGCTGATTAGAACACGATGCTGATGATGTATACGAACAGACACACACGTCCACACACACCCCAAACCCACCACAAACAGCCATCTTGAGAAATGTATTACGGATTGGATATTTGATAATATCAGGTACTATTGCTCATTTTGTTGGGTGTCACGGTGGCACTGTAGCTGGTTAAGAAAATGACCAATGTTGGGGCTCCTGGGTGGCTCAGTCGGTTAAGCGGCCGACTTCGGCTCAGGTCATGATCTCACAGTCCGTGAATTCGAGTCCCGAGTCGGGCTCTGTGCCTGGAGCCTGTTTCGGATTCTGTGTCTCCCTCTCTCTCTGCCCTTCCCCTGCTCACGCTCTGTCTCTGTGTCTCTCAAAAACAAATAAACGTTAAAAAAAATTTAAGAAAATGACCAATGTTGGTGGGAGGGTGCACGGCTGAAGGGTACAGCAGTGAAATGGCATGACGTCCGAGATTCATTTGAAAGCATTTCGAGAAAGATGAAACACACAAGTGTTATAGGCAAAGATATAAGCAAGATTTCAAGACCAAGGTTTGATCATTTTTGAGTCTGGGAGATACATGTAGGGGGGTTTGTTGTCCTGTTGTGTCTACTTTTCTGTATGAATTAAAAATTCCACAATACGATGTCTAACGGGCTCCATGGCCTCCCAAGATGCGTGCTCACACAAAAGCCTATGTGTTCGACGTTAGAGTGGCTGCGTATGGAGGGAGAGGAATGCGGAGAAGGGGATGGAGACAAAAAGGAAGGACAGACAAAGGAAGGAAGGAAGAAGGGAAGAAAGAAGAATGGCCAGTAATCATCTACCCTGAACGGAGGATGCTGAATTTAACCCTTGGCACCGGAAGCCCAGGCGAAGGAGGGAAAATAGCCCCTATAACTCTGCCACTGTGGTGTTTTCACACTTCCCAACTAAGCCTCTGACCTTCATTCCTGTGCACACTGTCCTTTTCTGCGCGGCTGCCATTTTGACTGTCACAGCACTTCCTGCTTTGCTTAAGAAACAGGAATGAACATTTTGCTTACTAAATGCCAGCACCGGGGGCACCCGGGGGGCTCAGTCGGTTGAGTGTCTGACTTCGGCTCAGGTCATGATCTCGCTGTTTGTGGGTTCCAGCCCCGCATCGGGCTCTGGGCTGACAGCTCAGAGCCTGGAGCCTGCTTCCGATTCTGCGTCTCCCTCTCTCTCTCTCTCTCTGCCCCTCCCCTGCTTGCACTCTCTCTCTCGCTCTCTCCCTCTCTCTCAAAAATAAATAAACATTAAAATAAAATAAAATAATAAAATAAAATAAATAAAATGCCAGCACCAGGCTAGGACCTCGAGGTGAGTGATCCCAGTCTATCCTCTCAATAACACTGTGAATAATGGTAAATATCATTACCACCATTTTAGAGACACAAATGATGTTTTGGGTCCTTCTCCAACTAAATCACAAAGCCGGAATTCCAAACTCATTGGCCTCAGAGGCCCAGGATCCTGTGCTTGCACCAAGTTGATCTAGCAACTTCATCATCATTATTATATGTGGGTTTTTTCCTAAGTAGGCTCTTGAACCAACAACCCCAAGATCAAGAGTCGCATGCTCTACTGACCAAGTCAGTCTGGCGCCCCTGAGCATTATTATTTTTTTTTAATGTTTATTTATTTTTGAGAGAGAGAGAGAGAGACGGAGCGCGAGCAAGGGAGGGGGCAGAGAGAGAGGGAGACACAGAATCTGAAGCAGGCTCCGGGCTCTGAGCTGTCAGCACAGAGCCCGATGTGGGGCTCAAACCCACGAACCGTGAGATCATGACCTGAGCTGAAGTCAGACGCTTAACTGATGGAGCCACCCAGGTGCCCCGCGCCCCTCATCATTATTATTTGTCAGGCCTGCCTGGTGGTCTACTATATTGAGGCAAGGTGATTTGCTATAATTTACTAACCACTCTCCTATTACCGAGTATTTGGCTTCTTTCTAGTATTTTTGTTACCATAGATAGTCCTATAAAGAAAATAGTTTCGGGGGGCGCCTGGGTGACTCAGTCAGTTAAGCAACTGTCTCTTGATTTCTGCTCTGGTCGTGATCCCACGGTCGTGGGATGGAGCCCCGCATCTGGCTCCGAGCTGAGCATGGACCCTGCTTAAGATTCTCTCTCACTCTCTGCCCCCTCTCCTCTACTCGCACACACACTCTCTCTCTCAAAAAAAAAAAAAAATATCTTCAGATATAGGAGTACCTAGTTGGCTCAGTCAATGGAACATGTAACTCTTGATTTTGAGGTCCCGAGTTCGAGCCCCATGTATAGAGTAGAGTTTACTTAAATTTTTAAAAATATTAAAAAATATTCAGGTATATAGCGTTTGGATTCTGTTGAATTCTTCTCTTACCTCGAGGGGCGTTACTTTGTGTTCACACTAAAGAGTGGCCCTCATTTCGGCAACCGTTCACAGTGAGGCAGTCTTCAAGAAAGGGTTGAGTGGGTGAGCGGGATTTAGGACTGCAGAGATTTCGAGGGATGTGTATGTACGGGGGGCGGTTTGGAGGGGGCAGAAGGGCAGCTCTGAGGGCAGTAGAGAGAGCGGGACGGGGCATCCGTTGGGGGTGGCGGGAAGCGGGGGGGGGGTGGGGGGGGAGTAAGGCCTCAGGACAGGCAGGAAGTCCCTGGGATGGGTTTCTGTGGCCTTCACACTTCCCTAATGGCCTCCCTGCTCAAGGTGGCCGGCGGGATTCTGACGAGCCCTGGGGACCGGGCCAGCTGCCGGCGGGGACGTGGAGCTGCCGTTCGCAGGAGGCGGACGGCCAGGATGGCTCTCCCTGGGGCCAAGGTGGCTCTCCGGCCCCTTGGCGGCTGTCCTGGGCCGCCGGGAGGGGTCAGCTGGGGAGAGGCTGCGAGTAAATATAGCCGCGGGGAAGGAAGCCAGGCGGCCGGCCCCGCGCTGACCTCTCGTTGGAAGGCCGAGAAGCGTGGGGAGGGTTTAGGTTTTGGCACCGTCCTCTCCAGGGGGTGAGCGAGCGACGCCTGGCCCAGAAGCCCCCCTCGATTTGCCGGAAGCTGCCGGTCTTCCGCAGGGACCCGAGCGAGGGCTCGTGGAAGGGCCGGTCGGGAGGCGCTGCGCCTGCGGGACTGAGACCGGCGAGGCCGAGGCGCCGCCCGCCCGGACGAGTGCAGGCCAAGGGGCCGATCGGCCCAAAGGGATGAGGGGCCCACGGTACCGGGGGTGGGGTGGGGTGGGGGGGGGTGGGGGGGTCGAGGCCCCCTCCCAGCCCCTCCCCGCACGGGCTCTTGCTCATTCTGAAGCCGGATGTCCGGGCAGGGAACGTGTCTTCCCTGGCTCCCCCACCCTCTCCCGGTGGCCGGCCTTCTCCGCCCTAAGACTCAGGATGGCCAGTTGTGTCCCTGCCCCCGGGACACACCCTGCCACCGCCCCCCCGCCCCCCGCAGCCCGGCTCTCCTGGCCCGCACCCCGGGTTAGGACTCTGGCATCCGCTCCACGGCGCGCCTACCGTGTCCACCGGGTCCGGCCAACACCCCCTGGACCCCGGGCTCTGGCGGGGAAGTTGCGGCAAGGCAGTCACTCCACCACACGTTTATTGGCAAAACCTATTCCCAAGCATCGAGGGGAAGGGTGCTAGCAGAGTGGGCGACTTTCTTTCCGCTTTCCTTAGCCGTGTTCCAGGAGCAGGAGGCAGGGGGGCAGGGGCGCCCCAGGGAGCATCACAATACCGGCAGCTGGCGTTGGTGGAGCGCTCCCTCTGAGGCCCGAGGCCGGGCTGTGCTAAGCAAGCGCATTGCGGGTACTATCTCATTTAACCCTTACAACAATCCTACAAGGTAGGTACCATTATTGTCCCCATTTCACAGCGGTGAGAGGCAGCTGTCGGCCTTCAGGGAGGTACCCGAGAGCCTCCCATCAGGCGCCCGAGGTACCTGATTCTCCGTTTCAACCATTTCTCACCGCTTCTGGCTCTTTCCACTCTTTTTTATATTTTTGTTTTATATAGTAAAAAAAAAAAAAAAAAAAAAAGATTACGCCCGTATTCTGCAGAGCCCACGGTCTCTTACCCCTATTGGTCAAATCTGGGTTCTCCCCAGGATTCGGCCGGGGTGAGGTTGTGGGCAGTGTGTCTCTAACGGGAGGCCTGCGCGGTCGTGGGAAGCCGAAGTACAAAGAAAGCTCTTAGAAAATATGCAAACAATAAATTACAAACCTCTCTCCCTTCCCCCCCATCTCATCTCATCCCCCCCCACCCGAATCTAGCACAGATTGTGCGTCGCCCCCCACCCCCACCCCAGGGCAGAGTCTTGTCTCGTTGCCCCTGTATCTGGAGGGTCCGGGGCCCTCAGTAAATGTGTGTCGAATGAAGGGACACATGACTGAGGGAAAGCATGGGAGGAGGGAGTGAGCACTTGGAGTCCTGGGTCCCAGCCCCTACGGCGCCTTCACCTGCCCCTTGCCCTCACCAGGACACCTCCCTCTGCTCCAGAGAAGAGGGTCCCGGGGACGGGGGTGGGAACAGAGACGGGGGGGGGGGGCCCAGCAGGGGCAGGCTCTAGGCGTGAGAAGGTGGGTGACTGAAGTAGGGCATAGGGCTCTGGCCTCCCAGAGTCAGGAGACCTGGTCTGAACCCCAGCTGTATGGCTCAGGAGCTGTGTAACCTCGGGCCGGCCTGAAGAAGAAAGATGGCTACCGTATGACAGTCCTTTCAGAGCTGAAAAGGCTCCTTTTTCACATTTATCTGTGGTCCTCCGTAACCATCCTGTAACATGGGTATTATTATAAATATACCCATGTTACAGAAGAGAAAGCAGAGGCTGGAGAAGTCAAGGGACTTGCCCAAGGTCACACGGCATGCAGGAACTTGAACCTCACCCCCTCCACCTCCCTTGCCACCGCCCCTGTCTGTGCGGGCTGTGTAGAGGTTGGCTCAGATCTAAATCCTCCAGCTTGGGGGCCCCACCCGGCAGCGTGGCAGCAGCAGGGGACGGCACGGCGAATCTCCTAATGTGGACTCTACTGGCCATCTCCAACCATAAAAGCTGGTTTCCTAGTCACCTCTTCCACCCCCCACCCCCAGCCCCACCAGGGCTCCGGTTCCTACGCCAGGAGGGCTGGGAGAGTCTATGAGATACCCGTGAACTCTGCTTTTCCTGGGAGAGTGGGGAGGCAGGAGGGTGGAGGGGGCTCTGAGGCCTGGGCCTGCCCCTCACACGGGCATGGGCACCTCGTCGTATTCATCGTGCCCTTCCTCCTCGTCAAAGTTCGGCTTGGCGTCGTCAGCGTCCAGCTGGAGGGCAGGGTAGCAGGAGAGAGGGTGAGCTTCCGGGGAGAGACGGAGCCCGCCACCCCCCTACCAGTGCTGAGAGCGCCTCTGGAGGGAGAGGGCCTCGCTCTCTCTGGACCTTGGACCAGTCATGTCCTGCCCCCTCAGTCCCTAGGTTTGGTCTAGGTGAGCAGGTGTCCAAAGGGCGAGGAGCCCCCGGGGATCTGGTGTCCCGGCCGGAGAGGGCCTCCAGAGGGCGGGCAGGGGACCCCCTTCACCAGGGCAGCCCCACAGGGACCATCACACCGCAGAAGAATTCTATTGGAGGAGAGACTCTGTCCCAAATGGCTTGGAACGCAGCCTGTGTGCTTCTGAACTCTCTCCGGCCCTGCCGTTATTCCTCCTGGTACAGGCGAGTACACCCAAGGCGGAGAGAAAGGTGCCCGCTTGCTCCAGGTCAGACACCAGGACAGGGCAGTGCTGGGGCTGGACGCCAGCCCCAGGCCCAGACCTTGACCTTAACCGCCGCGCTCTTCTGCCTTCCTTGGTTTTCAGGACCCACCGCTCCTATTCTACCAGCCCCCACCCCCCACCCCCAGCTCTGGGGTCCTGGCCTCCAGCCTCCGACCTCTCTCCCTCCTCCCCCCCCACCGCCCCAAGGCCTGCTAGGGTAGGGGTGGGGAGCAGCCACTCACACACTGGAGCTCCAGGTCCCTGAAGATGAGCGGCAGCAGGAGGCGGCGCAGGGGCACCGTGAGGATGAGGACGAAGGGCAGGATCAGCGAGATGGCCTGGAAGGACTTGACGACCCACAGCACGACCAGGCAGATGATCTGAATGCCCGTGAACAGGTGCATGCGCCAGGTCTTCACCTGCGGGCAGAGGCGGGGTTACTGCCGGGCACCCCCGCAACCCCTCACCTCCGCCCCACTCTGGACCGGGGGCAGCCAGGGGGGACTCTGTACCCGCTTGACGTAGGGCACGACCGGGTGGTACTTGGGCGGCTTGAACAGAAGCAAGAAGCGGTCGAAGAGCTGGATGCCGCTGAGGGACGTGACCCCCATGTAGAGGAAGATGCCGAACAGCACGGCCAGGGGGATGAGGGACAGGATGGGCCCCATGAGGATGGACACGCCTGCGGGGAGAAGCGTGCGCTCTTAGCCCCGGGGTGGGGGTGGGGGTGGGGGTGGGGGGGCCCAGAGGGCCGGCAGCATTAGGGGCTGGGGAACGAAACCACGGGTACCCTATGAAGCCCCTTCTTGTGGATCCTCTTGATAGGTATTACCCCCATTTTACAGATGAGGAAACAGAGAGGTGAAGCAACTTGCCTACGACCGCGCAGTGACTAAGTGGCAGAGCGGGGAGTCTCGCTCCGGCCTGCCCGATTTCAAAGCCTTTTCTTTTAGCCTCAGGGGATCCCGGAGGTCAGAGAAGCCCAACTTTTCCATCGCTGGGGCCCAGAATGCTTCCGTCCCCCTCCACCTCTGCAAACCCTAATCCTCCTCAGCCTAACACCAACTTTGCCTCCTTTCAGAAACTTCCCTGGTTCCTCCATCAGTGACGCTCCCCACACCGAGCCCTGGCTGGACTCTCAGCTGCTCCGGAACTTGGGTCGACCCCAGTGACCCTCTGTCTTCTCTCCTATCCCAGGGTATGCCTGGAGTGCTGCCCTCGGCCTCAGTCACAGAGCAGCCAAGCTAGAGAGACCTCAGGGGCATCTAATGCACCCTCCTCTGATGGTACAGACAGGGAAACCAAGGCCCAGAGATGAGGAGGGATACTAAGTTAGCAGCAGGACAGGGCTGGAACCCACCGTTCCCTGAACTTCTGCTGGATGAAACTCTGAATACTGGGTCCTATTTAGAGAAGTCCTCCGTGGTGGACACCCCACCCCCGCTTCCTCCCCCGCTCAGATGTCCGTCTCAGAACCTCAGGAATTTCCTCCAGGATTCCCTCATGCGAACGACTGACGCTGGGGAGACACGGGCAGGGGGTGTGGGGGGGAGATCTGGCTACAGCGTGGACAGGGCTGCAGAAGGCGCTGGATCCTCCGGGGCAGGGGCCGGGGGCCGAGGGCAAGGCCCAAGGGTGGTAGAGAGCATGGCCATCCCTACTCACCCACGAGCACAGCGACCAGGAGCCCGCTGATCCGCTGCTCCCTGACTGCTTGAATCTGGGGTGCGGCCCCCGGGGTGCTGTCCTTGACCATGACGGTGAGTGCATTGGCGTGGGTGACGGTCCGCACGGTGGTGGCACTGAGCCAGGGCAACCCAAAGAGGGCACCCACACCGCCCATGCCTATAATTAGCAGCAGGTCCAGGTGGAAGCCAGAGCCTTTGACCAACTTGCGCTCTGGTTTGCTGATAAGCAGCCTGGCAGGGGGGAGGGGGGGAGGTCAGGGGTAAGCAGTGCTCTTGCTTTCTCCCGCTCTCTTTGCCCCCTCCTTCCTTCTCCGTACTTGGGTCTCTCTCTCTCTTCTTTCTCCTGCTGTGTTCATCTCCCTTAGAGTTCCTTGCTCCCCTCCCTCCCACCCCCTCTTGAGAATCCAGACCCGAAGAGAAGTCTCTTTAGACGCCACCTAGAACGTCTGCAAGCAGAGGTACCCTGCAGCGGATGAAGTTGAACTTCAGGGAGCCTCACTGGTACAGGTCCCTTCTGAGTTCTGGGACCTCATTTTGTAGTTCTCGTTTTGTGTTCTTTTTCTTCAAAAGGCCTCCCCAAATTATAGAACGTCCGGGCCTGCCAAACTGGGACCCGCCCCTGCCCGTCCATCACTCCCGCCCATCGGGAGGGCCGCAGGTTTGAGTGAGATTCGCGCTCGGTCCTTGGCGTCCCGGCGCCTGGAGCCTGTCCCTTTCCCCGCCTCGGACCCTCCCAGGCTCAGCTCCGCCTCTTACGTGGTGATCTGGGACTCAAGGAAGATGAGGATGAAGACCAGCAGGGCAGGCAGGATGGAGGCGAACATCATCCAGAGGGGGAAATGCGAATACAAGCCCAGCGGGTGGATGACCCAGCCCCGGACCGAGGAGTTGGACACCGAGAGGCCTTTCGGCACACTGAGTTTCTGTGGGAGGGGGATGCTGGTGAGAACACAGCCGGCAGGGGGCCGGGGGCAGGGAGGCAGGGGGAGCCAGAGTCCTGGGCACTTGGGAACTTACTTATTTGAGCAACTGCTTTGTACCCAGTCACTGCTCTAAGCCCTTTATGTACCTCTTCTCATTCCCAGCGTTATAGATGAGGAAACGGGATCGGGGAGGTTATGCAGTTTGCCGTGTATCACACAGCTATTTGGTGGCGGAACTGAGATTCACACTCAGATCTGCCTGGTTAAAGCAGATTCTTTGGAGGAAAGAGGTAATCTGCCCCAGACCCTTGCTTCAGTCACAGAAGTCCTTACGGCTGTGGGAAGAACTTGGGACTCTCCGGGGGGGCAGGGATGGGTAGGGGGTAGTCCTAGTTGGCTTCAGGTTTGGGAAAGCTGTTCTTGGGAGGGGGATACTGGGAGAACAAAATGACAGTGGGGAGAGAGGGTCACCTGGGTGTAAGTGTCCTTGATGGAGAAATCCACCAAGACCATGATCAGAATGGAGATGGGAACCCCGAAGTCTCCGATGACGCGTCGCAGCTGAGAGCAGAAATCAGGGGTCAGTGGCCGCTTGTTTCCCCACCTCCTGCCTCCCGCTCCTGCCCCCGCTCCACCCAGGGCGCCTTGCTCTTCCCAGGGAGCCCATCACCATCTAATGCCCTGTCCTGCACCTCAGCGTACCTGCCTCCTTTCTTCTTCCCCTGGCCCAGCCCCCCTTCTGGCCCCACAGCTTCTCCATCCCTCTTCTAAAAGCTGTCTTTGGCTCCCCACTCAGTTCTCAGCCCGGGCACGCTAAGAAAAGGAGATGGGCTTGCCTGAAGAGCAAAAGCCTAGATGAGGAGGGGACCAGGGAGGTTTGGAATGGGGAATGGGAATCTAGGCTAAGAAGGAGAGCTAAGGACACTGAGGGTCCTAGAGGCGTGCTTTGGACTGAGAGAGGGCAGTGTAGGCAAGGGCGGGGTGAGGGGAGGGCGTGCTCACCCAGCCAGGGAAGTAGGAGCTGTTCTTGAACTTGCGCAGTGTCATGGCTAAGAAGAAGGTGCCAGCCATGAGCACAAGGGAGAGGAGGGCTGTGTTGGGCAGGGGAGCCTGCGGTTTGGGCACTATTGTCACGTTGTAGTCATAGTCCTTCTGCAGTGGATGGTCCCGGAAGATCTGCAACAGAAAATCAAGACACCCTGTTCCCTCTCATCCGTCTATCCATCATCCATCCATCAATCTGTCCATCATCTATCCATCCATCCATCCGTCCATCTGTCCTTCATCCATCCATCCATCCATCCATTCATCATCCATCCATCCATCCATCTGTCCTTCATCCATCCATCCATCCATCTGTCCTTCATCCATCCATCCATCCGTCCATCATCCATCTATCAATCTGTCCATCATCCATCCATCCATCCATCTGTCCTTCATCCATCCATCCATCCATCTGTCCTTCATCCATCCATCCATCCGTCCATCATTCATCCATCCGTCCACTTATCTGCTTCCTTAACTGGCAGGGTAACAGAGGGACAATGGGATTCTGTAGTTTGGTTTTCAGTAGAGACCAGGCTCAGCTTGGGTGGGGTTAGGCCATGGTGGCAATGAGTTCTTGCCACCATGTGTGTGTGTGTGTGTGTGTGTGCGTGAGGACGCAGGGACTGGGAGACCTCAGAAGGCTGGTGGGCAGGAAACAAGTACCAAGGAGGTTCCTAAAAAGGGCTTCGAAGACTTGGATACAGAAAGCCCCACCAACCAACAGAATCAGGGGCAGACACGCAGTGTCCACCCTTCCTCCATATAAAATGCAGATGCAGAGACAGGCATAGTTTAAGGTGACTGAGGTGAGGAGGCAGGGAGCTCCATCCACAAGCCCTGTGGTTCTTGGGGGTGAGTGCGGAGAGGGCACGCAGGACCGAACGTGGGCACACAGAGGCACAGGCCCCACACAGTCATAGCAAAAGTACCAGCCCACAGGGGTCCTGGGTGGCTCAATCAGCGAAGCATCCGACTCTTGATTTTGGCTCAAGTCATGATCCCAGGGTCGTGAGATCAGGCCCATGTTGGGTTCCGTGCCAGGTGTGGAGTCTGCTTGGGATTCTCTCTCTCCCTCTGCCCCTCCCCTGCTCACGCTCCCTCTCTCCCTCTCAAAAAAAAAAAGCACCAGCCCACAGGCAGCAGGTGTCAACATGAATGTGGTCACAGCCACACTCTGTGAAGAAGCAGCCGCCCAAGTGCCATACGGACACGTGTGCCATGACACACACGGTCACGTGGTGTGTGCCCAGAGTCACCCACGCTTGTCGGCACGGCCGTGGCCCCCACCTTGATCAGCTTGAAGAAGGTCTCGGAGATGAAGATGAGGGAGATGAGGATGGAGAAGATCTCTTGGGTGTAGCGGGAGATGAACTGGACCAGGAAGCTGCCCTCGAAGGCCACGATGAGCACCACCAGCAGGACGAGCCAGAAGCCGATCCACACGCGGCCCACGATGTACTCCAGGTTGTTACTGCTGCAGAACTGCAAGGCCGGGAGCGGGGGCTGGGTCAGACGGGCGGGCCGAGGCCCCGCACACCGGGCCGGCGGGGCCAGGGCCGGAGCAGACCTACCAAGTAAAAGGCTTCCTCGAATACGAGCAGGGGCCCCGAGAAGCCGACCACCAGCAGCGGCTGGGCCCCGAGCAGCGAGAAGATGATGCCCTGGACCGCCGTGGAGATGAGCAGCTCCGACACCCCCATGTGGTTATAGGTCTTTTCTCCTGTGGGTAGAAGGCGGTGTGGTCAAGGCCAAGGGGTCATTTCCAGGGGCCAACAGAGCGTTTCATGGGCAGGCTGGTGCAGGGGCCCGGGCCGTCGGGCCGACACAGAGGCCAAAGGGTCAGAAGGGAGGGGGAGGGGGCCTTGCGGAGGCACTGACCCAGGAGGCCGCCGAAGGTGATGGCAGGCGACAGGGCAGCAAAGTAGATGAAGATGACGGTAGCCAGGACCTGGGGGTTGAACGCGTCGATGATGTCGCTTGGGTAGTGGGGGTAGCGGCGCTTGATGTCACGTACCAGGCCCCCAAAGAACTGGCCTGTCCGCCGTAGAGGGTCTTCCGGGCCCCCAGGGACCTCTGGGCCCCCATTCAAATCTGCAGTCAAGGACAGGACCGTGGTCACAGGGGGTAACAGGAGCAGGTGTGGGGAGAGAGGAATCGAGGGGTGAGTCGTCTTTATTTTTTATGTTTATGGATCTATTTTTTGAGAGAGAAAGAATCCCAAGCAGGCTCCGAGCTGTTAGCACAGAGCCCAACAAGGGGCCCAAGCTCACAAACTGTGAGGTCATGACCTGAGCTGAAATCAAAAGTCGGACATTCAACCGACTGAGCCGCCCAGGAGCCCCGAGGGGAGACTCTTCGGAGGGGAATGGAGCGGCCGAGGAGGCTGGGAGACATGAGGACTGAGAGAGGGGACACCAGGGTATTGGATGCAGGGGAGGGAGGCAGGGTCCCGCGGGGCCGTCCCAGGGAATCAGAGGGCCCGTGGGGGCTGCAGGGTAGGTACCGAGGCCCTTGTAGAGTCTGGGCTCCTGCTTGACCGGGCCTACTCGTCTCTGCAGCAGCTGCCTCTGCACGGGCACCAGACTGAGCAGGGCCCGCTCAGAGGGGACTTCGGAGGGAGGCAGCACCAGGCTGCAGTCCAGGAACTCCTCCAGGTTATCCGCCAGCTCCTCCCGGCTCTGGGCCAGGTAGGCCTCAACGCGGAACACCTGGGAGCCAGAGAGAGGGTCAGGGCTGCCTGGACCCGCGAGACAAAAGGACCCAGGAGGTCACATCCAGGGCCTCCAGGAACCAGAACCCTCTCCCCCAGCTCCGTGCTCCCGTGCTAGAAACTGCTCTTCCTGCCGCCCCCCCCCATCTTTATGCCCACCACAAAAAGGTTTTGGGGAGGCAGACAGGACCTTGAGTGGGGAAAGGAGAAAGCACGGAAGCACACCAGGTAGCTTTCGGCAGGCCGGATGGGACTACAGGAGGCTGGGCCAGAGCAGGCCAGACCTAGCACGCTGGAGCCGGGTCAGAGTGGCCGCACTAGCCCAGGCCGGATCAGGCAGGGCCGGGCCAGAGAGTAGGAGCCTGGACTACCTGGCCAGACAGGGTGGAGGCCAGAGAGGGGGAAGGCAGCTGGGTTAGACCGAATGTGCCAATTTAGCAAAACTAAAGTGGCCCCGGGGCCAGTCCAGGGAGTGACGTCGGCTGCCACCCAGCCTCCAGCTCCCCCAGCCCTCACTGGCCCCTCCTCACCTTCTCTGACATGAGGGTGGCAGCGGCCCGCCCCAGCTGGGTGTAGTCGGTGTGGGGGGCCTCGGGTCCCAGCAGCACGAAGAGGAAACGCACGGGGACTTGCGGCTGCACGGCCTCCTCCAGCAGCACGGCCTCCTTCAGCCGCACGAAGCCCAGCACCGGGCGCTCCAGGAACTCTGCTCGGCCTGTGACACGAAGGGGCCACGGGAGGTGGTCAGGCCAGGCTGTGGGGGCGCTGCCGGGGCCTTCCTCTGCTTAGGGAGAGGAAGGCTGGGCCAGGACAAGAGGCGGAAGCAGGGGGCGCGGAGGAAGAGGAGGCACCGGCTCCTTACCCACTAGCACCAGGGTGGCCTCTGAATCTGGGGGTATCTTTTCCAGAATTCCAGATGGTGAATGCTCTTCTACGTCTTCCTCTCCCTGTTGGAAGGAGGGGGGTGAGGGGACTCCTCCGGCCACTCCAAGCATCCAGTCCCCTCCTCCCCTAACCACTCTCATGTCTGTGCATGTTCCACTTGGGAGCTTTCCGGCATTTCCCCCCCCGCCCCTGGAACAGCCTCACCTTCTTACAGAAGAGCTGCGTCTCTAACGAGGGGTGCTGGGGGAGCAGAGGCTCTGAGGGGTTCCCAGAACTCGTCACGACCGTGGGCTTCACACCCTCCAAGTCCTTCAGGTCTCTGGCGTGGCTGCAGGAGACACGGGGATGTGGGCTGAGTGAGCTGTTCAGGCCGGGCTGTTAGTAGCGTGGAGACCCGTGGTGCGAGGGATCAGGCAGGGCTTCCCAGTGACCGGACTAGAGAGGTCCTGGGGCAGGGGCACAGTCAGCCTCCTTTGGAAGGACATGGCAGATGCAAGTGGGTGGCCTCTCCATCTGGAAGGACAAGGTGGGGCCAGGATGGATGGATGGAGGGAAGGGCCTCGGGAGCCTCGCCTCCTGAGGGCTAATGGCCCCCAAACCTGAGCGTGGAGACATGGCCGCCCCTCAAGGGGCGTCAGAGGCAGGAGCCATCTTGGAAGAACCATGGGCCCCGGTCTGGTGGGGAAGGGGCCCCCTGGGCTTCTGGGGAGAGCTCGAGGCAGGTGGGTTGGGGAGGTGGGCCCTTTGGCTGTGGAGTCCAGGCCCTGGCAGACAGGGGCACCTGTGCTGGAGCAGCAGGACCCGGAGCAGCGTCTCTCGGTCGTCAGGCCGGATCTGATCTTCGTAGATAAACCTGTCCAGCAGCTGGTTGGCCACCCCCGCCAGGGAGGTCTCCGCCAGGTCCAGGAGGACAGTGCCTGCAAGGGGCGACGGAGTGAGCCGGACAGCCGGATGTTGGCCCTCTTCCCCTCCCCAGAGCCATACTTGTGGGGGGCAGGGGGTTGCAGAGGGGCCTGGCGGGGCTCACCCTTGGCAAAGGCTCTCCGCAGCTGCAGAAGGCTCCAGAAGGTGAGGTAGGACAGGTGCGGGCGGCCCCAGGCCCCGTCCTCCCCCACGTTCTCCTCCAGCCGCATCCAGTGCGCCGCCTCCATCCACCGAAGCTCCTGGTTCTTCCCATCCATCACCAGCTCATGCAACTCCACATAGACCTGCGGCCCCGCAAGCCCGAATTGGTCTCTGGGGCCCAGAGCAGCGAGCACGCCGGGGGGAAGACCGCAGCCCCTGGGGCACGGTGGGCACTCAGCAGGCTCTGAGAGATGTTTTGGGGGAGAGGCCCGGGGTCCTGGGGAGCACTCGGGACAGACCCCGAGCCAGAGGGGACCAGCAGGAGCAGCGGCCTGGGCGTGTTGAGCGAGGCAGGAAGTGTGGGGAGAGGTCGAGCCCCACACCTCTGGCTCTGTTCCCCGACTCCCTGACCAGCCTCCTCGCCCCATTTCAGAAGCATTTGGTGAACCCCCGGAGCCAAAGAGGTGCCAACAAGGACACCTTTGTCCCAACGAGGGAGGAAAAGGAGAAGGAAGACTTTGGGGTCATTGGGTGGATCTCTGGCCTTCAAGACAGTTGAGCGGGCTCGGCAGGCCCTTCCATATCCACTCCCTGGAGCCTCGCCGAGGGCAGACCTAACTTCCCAAGCAGCTAGACGGTCCGATGCCCAGTAGGGAAGTGCGGGGCCTGGCGGGCCTGGGCAACGGGGGCACGTATTTAATTCTGTGCTTCCCCGGGGAGCACGTGACAGCCCGGCCAGGGCCAGAGGGCGTCTGGGAGGGCTGGCCCCCAGCAGCTACTTTATCTCTGCCCAGCGCTCTCCCTGCTCAGTGGAAGAAGGCCCCAGGCCTCCCCATCAGCGAGGGGTGTCCTCTTCCTTTCTGTCTATTTCCCGGGGTGCCCGCTCCTTCTCTACCTGTCTGTGGGGTTTCCCAATGCTGAAGCTGTGTTTGTCCCTCTTCACCTCACTTCCCCTGGTGGGCGGGCACGTCCCAAGGGCAACACAGAAAAGAGAATTGGGGGAGCCCAGGGGTCCTCACCTCGTGGGTCTCTGGCTGCGATGTGACGTGGTAGTCTGTGGCCGTCGGCTCGGCTTGGTGAGCTGAAAACCCGGAGGCCCGTTAGCGTCGCCCCCGGATAATGCCCCCCTCAGGGTCCCGCCGTGCCACCCACCGTGAGCCTCAGCGCAGCAAGAGATGAAGCTCACTGCCTCCCGTGGCCCCTGGCCAGGACCCGGGAGCCCGCACCCCACCCACCCCACCCCTGCTGCGCCATGGGCCCCCTGTGTCCCTTCTTGGCCCGGCCTGGCTCTGTCGTGCCCCATCCAAGCATTTCGGAAGACCCTTGGGACTCATCTTGAGTGGTGACAGAGAGGGTCCCCTCCAAGGTGGAGGGTCCTGGGCAGCAGGTCTCAGGATCCTCCTAGGATCGCCTCCCTCTCCCTTCACCTTCTGAGACCAGGTTCCCTACCTTCTTCTCGCTGACCTCCACGATCCCACCAGCCCCCAAACTCCTCACTGTCTCCAAGTGGAGCACTGAACGCCGGGCTGGGGTCTGCCTTATATAGCCCCCACCCCCCCACCCCTCTCCCAGCCCTCACGTCTCACAGGGGCCTCTTATCTCCAATACCAATTGCCAGCACTTAAGTCCTGTTGACGGTAAACAGGTCCCCATCTGGGGCTCCCCAACTGAGACCTTGGCAGGGCCAGGAAGGTTTCCTGAAGTCTCTCTGCCCTTGGGGGGGGTTCCCCACGGCTCTCCATTTCTCAGGACCCCTAGACCCCCCAAACAGAATGATGTCCTCAGGACAGACCCAATGCCTGGCCAAGAAGTCCGCGTTGGATGGACACAGACGGCCTGTGGGCTCCTGCCCTTGTCCCAGGCGGGCCTGGCCGCCCTGTCCCAAATCGAAAGGCCTGGCCGTGGGTGACTGGTTCTGCCCGCCCCCCACTCCACCCCACCCCACCGCGCAGTCACCCCCTGTGATCATTTCAAACAAAACACTGTTTATCCTTCAATCAGCCAGGATTGCGGGCGAACTGGCCCTGGGGCTGGGGAGGTGGTGGGGAAAGGGGAAGGCGTGTTCCCCATCCATCTCTGTCTGGGGCTCCGCAGCTCATCCCCACAAGAGAAAGAGAGATGGGGCTCACCCACTGGCTCCTCCGCCTGAAGCACGGGAGCACCTGGGTCTTCATACTCCTCCTGTTCTAGAGCGTTCTCCAGCTCCTCTTCGTAATCGTCCTGTGGGAAGCGGCCATCAGGGCTGGGCTGTGGAGGGTTTCTTGAGCCACCATGAAGGTAGGAGACCAGGGCTGGGTTCCCAGAGCCCCGAGATAGGAGCCCCGCAGGTGCCGGCATAGACTCACCTGCCGGTCCCCCATGGCGCTGTCCGGATTTCCTATTTGTGTGCGGGGATCCACGCTCCCAACATAACCCACACTGCTGGTCCCTGCAGTGGGGCAGCAGAGGCTGAGTGAGATACAGGGCGTCCTGGAGTCTTCTGATCCCCCGCCCCTAGAGGGAAGGGGGATCCCAGGTGTTGGAAGACAGTGGGCTCAGGGGAAGGAAGAGTGTCGGAGGGGCCTGGAGGAAGGAGCTAGATTTGTAGGTTGAGGGCAAGTGTACAGGGGCCAGGAGAGATGGGGCAGGCAGGGGAAGCTTGGCTGGCATCGATCAAAGCGTGTTTCAGAGGATGGGGCGGCCTTCAGATTCAACTCTGTCCTCCGTCCACCAGTCCTCACCTGGCTTCTTTTCCTGTCCGTCCTCAGGACTTAGCCAACTCCAGGGACGTGACCTGTTTCTTCTTCAAGGAGCTTGGCTCCCCTGAGAGTCTTCGCAACGTACCCTTTTCTCCCAGAAACAGCTACTTTCTGCTGGGCACGGGGCTGTGGCATCCTCAGGAGTGGCTCACAGGCGCTGAACGACGCGGCCCTGTTTCTCTCCTCCACGCCATCTCCCCCACTCCATCTCTCACACTCGCTCCCCACCTTTCCCATTGGCCTTACAAGCCCTTTCCTGCCCCAGGGCCTTTGCACATGCAATTACCCACATCCCGGGTGCCTCTCCCCCACACCCCATCCCTTCCCACATCTCAGCTCTTCAGATTCCCTTCCTGACCACCCTTCTGTTCACTAACCCAATCTGTCATTTTCTGGTTTGGGGATTCATTTGTGTATACGTCATCCGAGGATGTCTCTAGTAGGGAAGCGGCTCGAGCGCTAAGACCCGTGTCTCGGTCCCCACTGAATCCCCTACCCCTAGCAGAATGGTTGCCACATAGGTCGCCGTCAATAAATATGCCTTGGATGAATGTAAGTGAGGCTCCGCCTTGCCGGCTTGTGCCTCCCGGAGTCAGGATGACTGGGGCTTGGCCAGGAGACGGCGGAGCCCCGCGCCCCCATTTGCTCTGTTGTGGCTCTGGCAGAGAGGAAGGCGTGCCCACTCCAGGAATGTGAGGACCAGCCCCCGGGGAGCCCAGAGGTCCCCTAGGGTGGCCCCGGACTAGGCGTGGAGGGCCCCCTTTCCCCCTTCACCCACCGCAGCCCAGGGTGTTGCGACAACAGCGATTCGGGTCAGGTCGACAAATGTGCCCGCTCCGTGCCCGCTGAGATGAACAAGACACTGTCCCTCCCCTCAGGAAGCTCCCAGCCCCAACTGGGACGGCAAGCCGGGAAACGCATGACAGGCTCAGGGCTTCGGGAGAGAACGAGTCCCCCCGACAAAGAAGAAATGAGCAGAGCGTGTTGGGTGCCAAGGATCGTAAGGCAGGGCAGAGGGTAGGACGGACCTACTGGTGGGCTTGGGGGTGGACCGGTCCGAGGAGGGGGACCCTGGGGCTGGGCCCAGAAGCTCTGGTGGGGTCTGGAGGGCTGAGAGGCGGGGAAGGACAGTCCCGCCAAACTGAGAAAAGCAGGGGTCCCTGCCTGCCGTGGTGGTACAGGAAGTGACGACCAGGGCGCGGTTCTTCGAGGACCCTAGTCACGTGGCTTTTTCTCTCCCCTTTCCGTCCCTCTCCTTCCTCTTCTCCCATCTTTGTTTTCTTTCTTCCTTCTCTGGCCTGGCCCCGACCTGGGCCTCGGATCCCTAGCAGTCTCAAGGGGATTAAGCCTTAGGTGCTAAAAGTCCGGCCTGTGGGACTGGGACTGTGGCCTCCATTTCCTGTCTGAGAGGTGGGCTGGTCAGAGGGGCCGGCCGGAGCCAGAGGAGGCTGCCCGCCAGCCCTATCCCCGGGCCTCAGTTATCCCATCCGTACAATGGGAGGGCCTTCCCACCAGGGTGCTGAGACCTCGGGGAGAGAGGAGAGAGGAGGTGGCTTGAACCCATCTGGGGCCTTACAGGGTGCCCCCGTGACCCAGATTGCTGCTCCCACGAGGCCCAGCGAGCTGCAGGCCTTTGAACCGATAAGAGCCTGGAAGCTCCCCAAACACCTGGCCGGCCGGGCAGCCAGGGCAGAGCCAGATAAGGGTGAGCAGGGCATCTGGAGTCCAGGAGGTGGAGCACAGCTGGCAGCGGCTGGGGCGGGGGGGGGGGGTGACCAGATGATGGGGAGGGCTCCCCGGTGGCATAGCACTACCTTTGTGTAATCGCCCCCACACCGCGCGAAGCCGTGCCGCCTTATCTCCTACAGGTCCCCAAACCACTCTGTGAAACGGGTCATGCCACTAACCCCGTTTTACAGATGAGAAAGCTGAGGTTCGGGGGGGGGGGACGGGTCGACTCGTCTTGGTCCTCAGGTAGGTAGGAATCAGAGGCAGGTTTAAAGCCTGGCCCGGCCAACTGCAGCTCTAACCATGACGAGGAGTTGCCCCCCACCCCCCCAGAAGGGAAAACGGCTCGAAGCTGTTTGGGGCTGGTGGGTAAGAGCGTGAGCTCCACAGTCAGACTGCCTGGGTTCAGCTGCTGGCCCGGCCGGCCACGTACTGTGTGACCTCGGGCAAGTGACTCAACCTCTCTGGGCCGTGGTTTTCTCGTCTGTAAAGCGGGGTAATATGGATGCCTCGCTTACAGGCCTGCCATGGCGCTGAGTGAGTTGCCCTACACCAAGAACTCGGAATCCCGCCTGACACACAGAGTTCAGCGTAAAGGGTTGCCATCATGATCACTGCGACTGGGGACCCAAGTCAGACTCGCTGACTCCATCTCTCTCTCTCTGATTTCCCCCTTCGATTCCCGTGGAATTAGCCTCAATGCTTTGAGATCCTTGGGTGATGGGGGACTCCTCCTTTCCCTCCAAACACTCTCTGGGATGGGGACGCTGGCGGGTCCGCCTGGCGGTCTTGGGTCCCCACACACGGGGAAGGAGGGAGCTGGGCTGTAAGACTGGTAGGACCTGAGGGGCCTGACAAGGACCCGCATTTGGAGGGGGATCAGATTTGCCCCCCACCCCCGCCCCGGCCACACATACCTCAGCTGCCACGTGCCAGTCTCTTTTCTCCTAACACCCGTGGACTAAGTTTGTGCTCTTTGGCTGTAGGTGCCGATGGGCTTGTGCCCTTAGGGGTCACAACACGCATCCTTCGTTCCCAACCCACCCACCCGCACACCCCCCTTGGAGGTTGGGCGGCTGTGCCCACCCAGGCACAGATTCAGGCTGTGCACCTGCAGAAGCCCTGGGGACAGGCGCCGCAGGACACCCCCCAGCCCCTCCCGGCCCTGCTTACCTGCTCACGAGCCTCGGGGTCCCTCCACGACCTCCTGAAGCCCCTGGCGTTCTCTGCGACCAGCTGAGCTCACACCTGCTCTGACAGCACCCAGTCCTGGCTCCCAAACCCCTGACTCATGCCCCCGCCTCCTAATCTGCCCGCCCCACGGTCCCGGGAGCCCCTTCCCACCCCCTGCCCGGCTCCTCCTGGGTGCCCAGTAAACAGAGTTATCTCTCGCACACATCTGGACAGCTGTGAGGCTGGCCCACCCCACCCCAGCCAGCTAGCCCCCGAGGCCTTCTGCCGCCCTGGCCTCCTGGCTCCCAAGGACTCTCCTGGGGCTTCCTTCGTGGACTAAGTTTGGATGGCTGGGTTCTCGAGCTCCCAGCCTCCTGGCAGGTGTGCCCCGGCGTCTGGAGGCCCCTGTCCCGCCTCTGTCCGTCGGTCCGTCCTCGCTCTGGCCAGATTCCTCTGCCGTGGCCCCAAGATGCGTGGGCGCCTTCTCTCCTCTCTCTTGGTGTCTTCCCTCAGAACTCGCTCTCGCTCTATGGCCTTGCCCGTGGGGACCTGCTCAGCGTACACGAGGTCCGGGCAGCCCCCTCACCCTCTGGCCCCGGACAAGGGCTCCCTAGCTACTCTCTCCCCAAGACCCTGGATGGCTCCAAAGAGCCGGCCCCTGGATGCGAAAACTCTGCCACTCAGTCAACCTGAAACAATGTCAGGTTAACAAAAACAACCTTCCCCACACAGAGCTCCTAGCTCACAAAGCCCCAATGTCTGGGCACACTGGTTCCTCTGTCGGCGGCCGGGCCCAGGCCCCCGGGCCAGAGCAGCCTGCATTCTCGGCCCCCGCCGTGCCCCTGCCCACACCCCACCCCCCAGCAGGGCTGCCCTGCTCGTGGGGGTGCTGGGGCCAGGCACCTGTTCCTGGGTCCTGGCTGCTAAAGAAGCAGGGATTGAAAGATGAGTTCAGATTGGCAAGAACGAACAGAGGCTTGAACGCAGGCAGAAAGGGGCGTTTGTAGATACTCCTCTGGGCCCCGGGAGAGGAAGCCATCCTAGCTCGGCACCCACACCCACTGGCTGTGGCACCCCGGGCAAGAGCCTGCCCTCTCTGGGCTTCGGTGTCCTAACTATAAAGTGAGAGTACCTGGTCCTGTGGCTCCCAGCTTGGGGACTCCCAGCTTCAGACTCAGGCAGGGACAGGGAGATGGCATATCCAGCCATTTCGCCACCATTTCCTGGGTCTCGACCGCAAGCCTGCACTGCGCCCAGCCCGACAGAGAGGGAAAGGGGCAGGAACGGGGAGCGGATTCCTCCTGTGTGTGACCACTGTGCTGGGGGCTCCTTGCAGCCTCCCCAGTTCCCAGAGAAGGCAACAAGAGTGACAGAGTAGTCCCATGGAGTCTTTCTTGCCACCCCTCTCCCTTCCCCTTCCCTCCCCCCTGCCCCCCTGCCCTCCGACTTCCTAGCACTAAGGGAAGAGCCTACCAGCTTCCCCTCCCCAAGGTCCATGGTGTCTTTGTCCACGTCTGTGCTCACGGAGGGTGGGGAGCCAAGGCCGAGTGTCAGCAGGACCAAGGTAAGCCAAGGGTGGACACCCCCCCACCCCCGCCCAGCTGGGCCTGTGGAGGCACACGGTGAGCAGCGATTTGGTCACATTCCCTGCACGATGTTACCCCCGACCACGGGCTGGAACGGGTTGTCCCAGAGCGAGAACCTCTGGGCAGAGAGTGCGGTTCTCCTGAAGGGATGAGACTTTCTCATTTCCCGTCATCCTGGGATGTCACTGGTCCTCAGGGAGAGGTGGGGCAGTGGCCACATAAAAGGAGGCTGCCTTCTCCTCCTTGGCCTGAAGGAGCAGAGGCTGGGATTCCACACGAGAAAGAGAGACGTCATGGCCACGTGGGGAGCAGTCCCTTGCCGCGACTTGACAGCGAGGTGGAGCAGGTGGGTCCATGACCGCGGAAGGCAGACGCGGGTCACGGTCTCACACCTGCTCTTCAGTGCCCACCGGGCAGTCCGGCTGCTCCCTCCAGGCCCCCAGCAGAGCCTTGCCGGACGGTCCCCTGCAGACACGGATCTGGGCCCACATCCAGGGCAAACAGGACCATGGTTTGCAGCGGCCGCTAAGGTGAGGGGGATGTCCAGATGGCGTGGGGGGACCCACTGAAGGGAGCCAGGAGGCTGGCAGAGAGGACGGGGTCCGGCCAGGTGACCGGGAGGGGTCCACGGGTATTCCCCGGTAAAGATATGACTTCCGGTGCCCTCGAGGTCTGGGGACTCAAACCATGCGGAAGCACCCCCTGGCTGGGACATTTGGCTTCGGTGGAACCGTGGGGGCGGGAGGCTTTGTGACCTTGGTGGATATGTGACCTCGAGCTGGCCATATCATCTCTCCACTCTTGGTTTTCCTCTCTGGGCTGGCGTGAAGACCTAATGAGATGAAGGCGGGACACAGGTAAGGGACGAACCGTGGAGGGAGGAGCCGCGAGGACGGAGTCCACCCACCCTCCAGGAGCTCCCGCCCAGTGGGGACAGAGGCACCTAATGACCACACGGCGCGATGACATGCGTGTGAACAGAGGATGGGGGGCCCACGGGATGAGTGATTTGGAAACTGGAGATGTCCCCGGGGAGTCTTCTGAGCTGAGTCTTAGGAAAGTGCATCAGGAGAAGAGGGAGCCAGGTCTCCCGCCTGGAACGACCAGAGGTGTAAGGAACCGCGTGAGCTGGGGGTGCAGAGCCGTCCGGGGGTTAATGCAAGTGGGGCTGTAATCCCTGCACACTGCGAACGGACCAGTCAGCGTTAGGGCAGGTGAGGGCCGTGGAGGGGGTGGGGAGAATAGGGGAGGTGGGGGATGGGACTGGAGCTGGAATGGTGCTCAGGGATGAACCAGCCCAACCCCCCTCCCTTGGAGTCTATACCCCACCTCCCCACTCCTCAGTCACCGCAGGAGCCTCCCATCTGGTCTCCTGGATTCACTAGGGCCCCCTAGGTGCCACCCGGCCCTCAGAGTGACCTTTTAGAAACAGATCAGGGGCATCTGGGTGGCTCAGTCAGTTAAGCATGGACTTCGGCTCAGGTCATGATCTCACAGTCTGTGAGTTCGAGCCCTGCGTCGGGCTCTGTGCTGTCAGCTCAGAGCCTGGAGCCTGCTTTGGATTCTGGGTCTCCCTCTCGCTATGCCCCTCCCCAGCTTGTGCTCTGTCTCTCAAAAAATAAATAAACGGGGGCGCCTGGGTGACTCAGTCGGTTGAGCGTCCGACTTCAGCTCAGGTCATGATCTCACGGTCTGTGAGTTCGAGCTCCGCCTTGGGCTCTGTGCTGACGGCTCAGAGCCTGGAGTCTGCTTCGGATTCTGTGCCTCTCTCTCTCTCTGCCCTTCCCCCGCTCACACTATGTCTCTCAACAATAAATAAACGTTAAAAATTTTAAAAATAAATAAATAAATAAATAAACGTTACAAAAAAATTTTTAGAAACAGATCAGAAAACGTGGCTCCCCTGTGTAAAATCCTTCGTGACTCCCCCCCGTGTGGGGTGACACCCGCTCCCTTCCGCAGGCTACTCCGGCCCTTTGCTCAGGCCCCTCTTGCTGCTCCTTCGGGGCACTTGCATCATTCCTGCCCGTCTCTCCCCACCCTGCCCAGATGCTCCTCCCCAGCGTCCCCCTGGCTACTCCTTCTCACCATTCAGGCCTTAGATCAATGTTACCCCCGCAAAAGACCTTCTTCCTCCGTCCGTTTAGAGGTAACCCTCAGCCACTCCATTACTGCGTCACGGGAAACGGACTGTGTGTAAGAGAAAACCCCAAATCTCAGTGGTTTCAGCCAAACAGGAGTTTATTTCTCTTTGATGTGAAATCTGGCGGCTGGAGGTCCCAGGCTGGCATGGTGCCCTGCAGTGTCAGGGGACCCCCCCCCGCCCCCCCAGGTACCTTCTACTCTGTGCCATCTTTGGCATGCGGCTTTCTCTTCATGGTTCATTATGGCTGCCTGAGCTTCAGCCATCACTTCTGCATTCCAGCCAGCAGGGAGGAGGAATATCCTTCTCTTGCAGGATATTTCCTGGAGACGGATTCTGCTTGCACCCCATTAGCCAGGACTTTGTCACATGGCTACACACGGCTCCAAGGGAGCCTGGGAAATGTAGTCTTTATGTGGGGAAGTCGTGTCTCCAGAGTTCTAGTACACGGGAAGAAAAGGAAAAGGAAAATTAGAGGGTCCCCAGGAATCTCTGGTAGAATCCCGGCACCTGCTCACTCCTCTGCTTTTTCCTCCTCCTGCTTCATTATTCATTATTATCTCTCTCCACTGGAGAATCGTTTCCATAAGGACAAGTTTTTTGCTGGGCTTGTCCATCACTGCACGTCCAGAGCCCAGTCCTGTGCCTGGCACAGGTAGGCTCTGAATATTTAGTGAATGAATGAACGACTTCCCACAATAATTATTTGAGGAAATGTACTCTCATTCCCATCTTACAGATGGGGAAAACGAGACTCAGAGAGATTAAGTAACTTGCCTGAGGTCACAGAGCAGGTAATAGGGCCAAGCTTTGAACCTTGCTCTGTGTGGCTCCGACTTCGTTCCAACTCTTTCTGCCTCACGTGCTGGCTCCTCTGACCGCTCAGCTCCACCCTGGATCAAGTTAGAAGCCAGGAAACGATCACCTGGGTCTGTTAGTGCCCTTCCCCTGGTAAATCCTAGCTCAAATTCTCACCAAGGGCTTGCCTTTGGCCTCTAATGGGATCAGCATAAGAAATGGTTGTTTTAAAAAAAAAATTTTAACATGTATTCATTTTTGAGAGACAGAGAGAGACAGAGCACAAGTAGGGGTAAGGCAGAGGGAGAGGGAGACACAGAATCCGAAGCAGGCTCCAGGCTCTGAGCTGTCAGCACAGAGCCCGAAGCAGGGCTCGAACCCATGAACCGGGAGATCATGACCTGAGGTGAAATTGAACACTTAACCCATTGAGCCACCCAGGCGCCCCCAGAAATGGTTGCTTTCGGGGCACCTGTGTGGCTCAGTTGATTGAGCATCAGACTTGATTTCGGCTCAGTTCATGATCTCACTGTTTGTGGCTACAGGCTCCACGCTGACAGTGTGGAGCCCGCTTGGGATTCTCTCTCTGCCCCTTTCGTGCCACCCCACCCCCCGAATAAATACATAAACTTTTTTCCCCCCAATCGTTTAATGTTTATTTATTTTTGAGAGAGAGAAAGACAGAGACAGAGTGTGAGCGGGGGAAGGGGCAGAGAGAGAAGAGGACGCAGAATCCGAAGCAGGCTCCGGGCTCTGAGCTGTCAGCACAGAACCTGGTGCGGAACTCAAACCCATCCACTGCGAGATCATGACCTGAGCCGAAGCTGGACACTTAACCGACTGAGCCACACAGGCGCCCCCATAAATAAACTTTTAAAAAAAGAAGAGGAAATGGTTGTTCGGGACAAGTGTCTGTAGCTTTTCTCCAAGTCACTGGATGAGGATGTTGCACAGAAGCCATGATTCCCTCCTCCTGGAATCGAGCACTGGGAAGGGGTCCGGAACTTCCGACAAACTGATCGGTTTCTTTGTTTCCGGGGAGGGAGAACTACCTGTCTTATCAGACCTTCCTTTTTACCTTGGCTGCTAGGAAATTTGGAGTTTAAATCACATATCCAGAGACAGCCCTACCCTCAGGAGAAGTGCTGTAGGAGACAGGCTGTGTGTGACTCAGAACCAGGGGGCCAGAACTTGTGTCTCAGCCCATGCTCCCTGACCAAGACATTCAAACTTCCCTGAACCTTAGACCTGAGGTTGTAAACATATCGTCCTTCCCTCCCGAGGGCCGTTAGGAAGATTAAATGAGCTAATACGTGGGATAGCTCTCTAGAAGTGCCCCAAGGATGTGCAGACGGTTGGCCCTTACCGCGTACAGTAAGTAACAGGGCACTCCGCTCGCCAAGGCTAAGCCGCAGCTTCTCGGGCCCCAGGAATTCTCCGATAAGATTGCAAAGTAGTCAGGGAAGGCTTCAAGGAGGAGGCTTCTTTCAAGACAAGTAGGACCCTCTGGTGCAGAACACTGATAGCGCTGTCCCCGTCCCCTGTTAGTGCTGCCCCCTCCCATTTCCCAACTTGGCAGGCCCTGTACCAAATCATGCTTTTTGGTACTTTCCATTCCAACACTAACCCCACGGTCTAGCTCTGTCCCCAGGCGTAAAGCACAGCTCACAGCTGGAGACAGAAGCTACAGGGTGGCTCACAAATCCCCCTTCCTCCCCTCCCCCACCAAAGGGCTTTGGAATGAGGAAGAGTTTAGCCTCGGGACAAACCCCAGCCCAGGGCTGGAGGGAAATTCTAGGCCCTTCCCACCTGTGTCTTGCCCGTTAACCGGCCACCTCTGACCCTCGGCTTCCTCGGGCGTACAAAAAGACTTAATCACACGGCAAAAGACCACCCTCGATGAGGTGGCTGTCTTACAGGCTGTCCTTTGTTAATCCTCACAATGCTTGAACAAAGTGGAGGCGCAGAGAGGCGAGGGAGCTTCCCAGAGGTCCCACAGCTCAGAAGCGTGGAGCTGGAACAGGGTTCCCACGCAGGCAGCCAGGGTACAATGCTTGGGATGGGGACAGGGAGGGAAGACCATCAAGGAAATGGCTCTCTTCTCAGACGGTGAGAGTTCAAGGTCAAGCCGCCCCAGGGAGCCAGACACAGGTGGGAGCCTCAGGCTCAGGCGGGGCGGCAGCCGCCCACCAGGCTTACAGAGGCCGGAAGGAGAGGCTGGATAGACTGGCCTACCCCTCGGTTCCGACTGCCTGGATCCACCGATGAAGACACCCCCCCCCACCTCTGCTCAGGATGATGGGAGGCTTGCAAGGGCGGAGGAAGCGTGAAGAGTAGGCTCCCTCTTCCTCCCGAAGGGCTGGGGGGCTTGTGGACACAGCGAGCCACACGCAGGCGCCAGCGGCCCACTGACCCTGCGCTCCCTCCCCTACTTCCAGCCGCTCCCGGCGGGCGGCCTCAGGATGAAGTCCAAATTCCTCCTTCTGACCCAGTTTCTGCTGACCTCCTAACCTGGCCTCCTGGCTTTGAACTTGCTCTTGATCCCAGGTTCTCCCCTACTAGTCCTGGGCTCTGCATTCTCCCTTCCCCTGGTTAGGTGTTGAAAATTGAGCTCAGTCCCCGAGCACCTGGCTGGCTCGGTCGGTAAAGCATCTGACTCTTGATTTCAGCTCAGGTCAGGGTCTGTCATGATCTCACAGTTTGTGAGTTCGAGGCCCGAGTCAGGCTCTGAGCTGACAGTGTGAAACCTGCTTCTCTCTCTCTCGTTTCCTCTCTCTCTCTTTCTCTCTGCCCTTCCCCTGCTCTCTCACTCTCTCAAAATGAATAAACTTAATAAAAATTCATCTTAAAAACAAAAATTGAGGGGCGCCTGGGTGGCTCAGTTGGTTGGGCGGCCGACTTCGGCTCAGGTCATGATCTCACGGTCTGTGAGTTCGAGCCCCACATCGGGCTCTGTGCTGACGGCTCATCAGAGCCTGGAGCCTGCTTCGGATTCTGTATCTCCCTCTCTCTCTGCCCTTCCCCTGCTCACACTCTGTCTCTATGTCTCCCAAAAGTAAATAAATGTTAAAAAAAATAATAAGAAGAAAAAAACAAAAGTTGAGCTCAGTCCCTCTCCAGTCCAGCCATTCCCCCTCTGGAGGGACTTCCACCACACTCTCTCCCCTCCCCAAGGGCTTCTCTGTGACACCGTCTCCCTCTGCCTTCCGGGTGGGCCTGCACCCAGTAGGAGCTCCGAACGAGGTGGGGTGGAGGCTGAGCAGGCGTTATCCAGGCTATCAGCCCCCCGCTGAGAAGCCGCCAGTCCCTCCCCCCCTGCTTTCCAAGCCTGGCCCTTTGAAACATCAGAAGCAAGGAGCAGCCTCTTGCTGGGAGGTGGGAGTGGGGATCTGCTCCAGGCACTACCCCTCTGGGCTCAGAAGGCCCCTGATGCCAGGAGCCAAGGTAGCAGGGTACCAGGTCTAGAAGCCTCCATCCGTGGTCCCCGGGGCAATTTGCGCTGTGTGAGAGGAACCTCGGCACTAAGCATGGTCTCCCCAGCCCCCCTCTCCTGTGGCCTTTATTTTATAATAAAGCGCGGATAAAATATGTATCACTGCGGTTGTGATTCCACGCGAAACCTCAACAGTCAGCACTGACTGGAGCTCCAAGCTTCCTGGGCTGGGCCTGGGCAGGGGGCTGAGGGGGGAAAGAAGGGGAGGGAGGGGGACAGGGATGACACGCAGAAACTGGCTCCTGTTTAGCGAGTGTCTGTGGCCCCGCGGAGAGACAGCTGCTGGTGCACCTGAGTGGGAGCTGGGGTGGGAGGGGGGATGGGGGGGGTGACATCTTCCCTCTGTCTTTCTGGTCTTGCCCCTGACTTGTCTCTCACATACAACCCCTGGGGTCTCTGTGGCTGACTCACCCCTCCTCAGGGATGAGGGGGGGCCTCCCTGTCAGTCTGGGCCTCCCCTCCCAGCCTGTGGGGGCCCCTTCTCTCACCACCCTTCCCGGAGGAGGAGGGGACAGAGGCTTCCTCCAGGAGAGGGCCAGGCCTGAGTTGACAGATGGCAGATGGCTCCTCCCTCCAGGAACAGCTCCGTCTCTTCTCATCCCTCCTATCTGCTGAGCCAGATGTTTGGCGCCTCCGCCTGACAGCTGATGGCAGGGTCTGTCTCAGGGCCTGGGCCTGTGGGTGTGTCCCCCACTGTGTGCGCGCGTGTGTGTGTTGCAGGGGAGTCGTGGTTCAGCCAAAGGCTTTGGAGTCAAACCAACTGCATCTGCCTCTGACTAGCCGCGTGACCTTGAGTGAGTTCCCAGATGTCTTCAAAGTCTCATATTCTTCACCCGTAACGTTCCCCCATCCATCGCGCAGGTACAGGCAGTGCGAGGGATTGTACAGGAAGCCCTGTCCATAGCTCCAGGCACACACGGTCATGTTTGATAATCAGTAGCTATTGCCATGGTTAGGGGAAAACCTAGTCCGCACAGGGGTCTCTTGAGGGGAGGCCTCCAGCTGCTGGGCCCTGAGGTGTGACACTCCCAGCAGGTGGGGGTAGATGCCCAAAGGCCCGGCTGGTGAAGAAGGAGAGGAACAAGGCCTCTGGGTTCCCAAACCCCCAACCCTGGCTTCTCCTCCTTTGTGGACTGTCCCTGTGAGGGGACCTAGAGCTGCCCACCTCCAATCCCAACAGGAAGGTCAAGCTCTAGAAAGATCTTGTGGGGGGTGTTTCAGAACCCACTATTTCTCCCCTGTGTTCGGTCTCCCTGGGTGAGGAGGCCCAACAGTCTCCAGCGGATTCTGCTCAGTAACTCCACTGTCCCTTCCAGAGCCTGGAGGAGGAGGACGGGGAGTCCCCAGGTCCAAGTTCTCCCTGTTGACAGTTCTTTGTTTCTTTTTGAATAAGCCTTGGAGCAGCCAATCAGGACCCAGGGCCTCAGGCCTGCGCCAACACTGGTTAGTTTCAACTTGGACCGGCCTGTGGTGCAGAAGGGACCCTGGGTGGGGTAGGGCGGGGTGGGGAGTAGGAGCCTGTCTGCAGGGCCCAGGCCCTATCTCAGAATCCAGTGCTGATAGCTGGGAGGGGACATCAACCCATCTTGCCTTGGAGAAAAAAATACTAGGTCCGATATGGGCAGGAAGAGGAGGATGGGGAAAGGGTTTCCTTCTAGTCTATGCCTCGGTTTATCTTTGGGATGGCTGTTTGAAAGGGGGTTTCCTAAGCTTCACCTCTGAAAAGATGGAGAGTTAGTTCATTTCTTCATCCAAGGAATAGGCCCATAACATTTATTTTGGCCTACGAATGTACGGGGCGCCCTGCTAGGTGCTTGGAGATACAGAAGCCTGAAACCCATGCTGAGGGTCCCGGGGCCTTCAAGTCCGGGAGAGAGTAAACCCCCCCAGTCCTGGGACTGTGCAGACAAAGGCAGCAGCCCCGAACCCGTGAGTCTCACGGGCACTAAGTCACATCATTTTGGCCCGTGAACCTCAGGATGGGCAGGGATTCCCTCCTGTGACGTAGCAGAGGGAAGGGAATAAGATTCCCCAGGACGATAGGCGCTTTCGTGTCCTGAAGAAGCAAGAATACATTTCATTTCAAGGCAGTGCTGAGAAGTCCTTCTGCTGGGCGGGCGCGGTTTGAGCGCCAGAAAGGGAAGGGGGCATCAGGTGAGTCTGAAACAAGCCAGGGGCGCGGAGCCCGCAGGGCAACGCGAGCAGGAAGTCCGGAGAGGCAGAACGTGCTTCTGACCGGGGACAGGCCTCTGCAGGGCGCCCATCCTTGCGTGTGATCAAAGGGGCAGAAAACGAGAGCGAAAAATAAGCAAGGACGTGAGCCACACGGTGGCTTCAAGTTCCCCCTCCTCGTTTTGTACTTTAAAGACAGACTTTAGGGGCACCTGGGTGGCTCAGTCGGTTGAGCGTCCGACTACAGCTCAGGTCACAATCTCGTGGTTAGCGAGTTCGAGCCCCGCATCGGGCTCCGTGCTGACAGCTCAGAGCCTGGAGCCTGCTTTGGATGCTCGGTCTCCCTCGCGCTCTGCCCCTCCCCCACTCGTGCTCTGTGTCTCTCTTTCTCAAAAAAATAAACATTAAAAAAAAAAGTAAAGAGCGACTTTAGATCATTGAAAAATAACCATTGCAAAGAAGCCTCGGTTTGCCTGGTAACCAGACATGATATGTTTGGAAACAATTTTATTTGTGTATGTTTTGTCAATGGTTTAAGGTATTTATAGAAAAATCAGCCATGTTGTCATTCTGGTGTGTAACTGTAACTGCAGTAGAGTCACCATGGCCCAGGTGACCGAGTTCGCGGTTCAGCTCTAGCACTTACCAACTGTGTGACCTTGGGCGAGTTACTTCACCTTTCTGGACTTCAGTCGGCTCAGATGCAAACTAGGGACTGGGTGACAATAATAGTACCTGGGGTTGTTGTGAAGACTAATGAAGTAAGGCGTGAAAAGCACGGCAAACAGTGCCTGGCCCATAGTAATTGCAATACTAAGCATTACTTATTTTTATTGTCGTTGCCAAAAGGCAATTCATGTTTAAAATGTTTAGAGAAATTTAATTTGTCCAATTCCTAATTCGGGTGAATGTGTTGGGTGAATATTAGAGAGATGTTGATGGCTTAAAGCGATGTCAATTACTCAGTAGATTCAGAAGGTTAGTAAGTGGGACATGAAACCAAGTTCGCATGGTGGTAAGGATTTCTCTCCATCAGTAAAGGCCCCTGGACTTTGAAGAATTTAATAAATAGTCTCTCCTACTCCAACCCCTGTAAACTTGTCTGTAGTGACACCGCCTGCCCTCCAGGGGGCTCAGGCTCTTCCCGTGACTCCCTACCTCTCCTGGGCCGGCCGCCTGGCCCCCACCGTTTCCGGTCTTCCTTCTTCAGTGTGTGCCCCCTTCTCCCAACACACACAGCGGCTCCTTCCCTACAGCCCTAAATGAACTCAGGCCTCTCCCGTTAAAATAATCAATCTTCTCTTGACCCTACCATGATTGCCCTGTTGCTCTCCTCCCCTTCACAGCTCAACTCCTCTTCCTCACCTCTTGTTCCCTCCTCTGCCCAAGACTGTCCAGCCTCTTCCCCATCTCCCCTTTCCACCAAAAACCAATTAGTTGCTAAATCTAACGGACATTTCCCAGTTCCCCAGCTGGATTTCCCTGTAGCATTTGACATGTGCAGCCTCTCCCTTCTTGGAAATATCTGCTTTCAGTCCCCCTCCCCTATTTCTTTGATGGTTTCTTCTCTATCTTCTTGGCTGGCTCCTCTTCCTCCTATCACCTCCCCCCATGTCAGCGCTCCCCAAAGTCTGTCTTTCCTATCTTCTCTTTTCACACACTCATAACTTGGTCCTCTTCCAAGTTGCCCTCTGTCAGCCAGTGACAGCCCCATCCACCCATTGCTCAAGCCAGAATCCTGGCAGTAACTGCAAGACTTCCACCTCATCTGGCCAATCATCAAGGAGCCATCTGTTGGCTTCCCCATAACCGATGACCTTTCTAAAGCCCAAATCGGAGCCTATCACTCCCTACTGGTGTTCAAATCTCAGAGTTCTAACTTCAAGTGTCATTCTTCCTCTTCATTCTCTCCACATACTAGTAAACTACATGTAAACTACTCGTGGATAATTAGCACAGGGCATGGCGCGCAGTCGATGTCAACAGTCAATAAATGTTTGTCGGACGTGTGTGCTGAAAGGTGAAGGTAAGAAGACGGGAAAACACATCTCATGGAACTCCCAATGGCCGAAGGTAGAACGATTTGAGCAATAAACAAACAAACAAACAAACAAACAAAGTAGTATCGGATTATAATATAAAGTATAAAATAAATATCCGTGAGTCCGTATTGATATATTTAAATGATTGAATAAATTAATAAATGGGGGAGAAGAGATAAATCTCCCATACAGAAGAATTCTAAAGACTACATCCTGATACTCCACCCTAAAGGAAGGGGAACAAAGCTCCCCACTCTTCAAGTGTAGGCTTGCACATACTTTGTGAAAAGTATGTGTGGGGGGGACGCACATAACTTTAGAGTGGAGTAACCTGACAAATGGTACCTCAGCCAGTGAGCAACATGACCCGTCATTAATTATGTTAATAGTGTGTACACTCGATATGGTGGGATGGATAAGGGACTCCACGATCTTCCTTCCTGAAACTCGTAACCTCAAGGCTCATCATGAGAGAGGCTTCAGACAGATGGCAAGAGAGCAGTGAGACGGGTGAGTTCTGCATGTCCACTCGACTCGTCTACGGTGCTCAGTCATTCGATCAAACGCTCATCTAGGTGTTCTGTGGAGGTGTTTTTATATGTGAATAACATCTACAATCTGTTGACTTTAAAAGATAATATGAATGGTTGAAAGGCCTTATGAGCAAAAGTAAGGGTTCCCTGATGAAGAAGAAACTCTACCTGTGGACTGAAGTGTCAGCACCTGGCCTATAGGTGCTTCCCCCCCCCCCCCGCCTTCCCCACCCTCCCCCCCCCCCGTCTTCCCCACCCTCCATCAACTGAGTAAGCCAATTTGTTGGCAATAAAGTGTAAATCAACTATATCAAATATAAACATTTATATGTACGTATAAATATATATATTTATTTATAAATATTTATCTATACATGTCTAAAATATATTTATAAGTATATAAACATATATATCATATATATGTACAGACGGAGAGATAGACGCTTATATGTCTCTATCTGTATGTCTCTAACTCTCTGTCCTACAGGTTCCCATGGGTTAAAGAAGAAACCCAAATGGAAATGATAAAATGTTTTGAACCAAGTGAAAAAATATTTGTGGGATACGGCTAAAGCAATACTCAGGAAAAATTATGGCCTTCAATGCGCCTATTGGAAAATAAGTTTATTTTATTTTATTTTTCCTTTCAATTTCCTTTTATTTTATTTTATTTTTTTAAATTTTATAATAGTTTATTTTCAAATTGGTTTACATATAACACCCAGTGTTCATCCCAACATGTGCCCTTTTTAATGCCCGTCACCCCCTCTCCCCCCTCCCTCATCCCCCTCACCCTCAGTTTTTTCTTAGTCTTTGAGGGAAAATAAGTTTATAATAAACAGTTTAAGTACCATTTCTATAATTTAGTAGGAGAACAAAATGAGTTCCTTAAAAGCAGAAAAACTTTGAGAAACTCAACAGATCAAACATAGGGGAAGGGAAGGAAAAATAAGATAAAAACAGAGAGGAAGGGGCGCCTGGGTGGCTCAGTCGGTTGAGCATCGGACTTGGGCTCAGGTCACGATCTCACAGTTCTTGAGTCGGAGTCCCACGTGGGGCTTGCTACTGTCAATGCAGAGTCCAATTCAGGTCCTCCGTTCTCCTCTCTCTCTGCCCTTGCTCCGCTTGCAGGCTCTCTTTCTCAAAAATAAACAAGCAAACAAACATCTAAAAAACCTAAGAGGACGGGACGCCTGGGTGGCTCAGATGGTTGAGCACCTGACTCTTGATTTCAGCTCAGGTCAGCATCTCACAGTTTGTGAGTTCGAGCCCCGCATCAGGCTCCATCAGGCTCTGCGCTGACAATACAGAGCCTGCTTAAGATTCTCTTTCTCTCCCTCTCTCTCTGCCCTTCCCCTCCCTCCTCATGTGCACGCTCTCTCGCTCTCTCTCTCAAAATAAATAAATAAACTTGGGGCACCTGGGTGGCTCAGTTGGTTGAGCAACAGACTCTTGATTTCAGCTCGGGTCATGATCTCACCGTTTGTGGATTCAGGCCCCACGGCATCAGCGCAGAGCCTGCTTTAGGTTCTCTCTCTCTCCCTCCCTCTCTCTGCTCCTCCCCTGTTTTCTCTCTCTCTCAAAATAAATAAATAAACTTAAAAAAAATAAACTTGAGCGGCATCTGGGTGGCTCAGTCAGTTAAGCGGCCGATTTCAGCTCAGGTCATGATCTCGAGGTCTGTGAGTTCGAGCCCCACATCGGGCTCTGTGCTGACAGCTCAGAGGCTGGAGCCTGCTTCCGATTCTGTGTCTCCCTCTCTCTCTGCCCTTCCCCTGCTCACGCTCTGTCTCTATGTCTCTCAAAAATAAATAAACATTAAAAGAAAAAAAATTAAAAAATTAAAATAAACTTGAGAAAAAAATAAAATATAAAAAAGAGGATATGAGGGATAAATTTATTGTATACCAAAAATTTAACACTTTCAATAAAATGGACAGAGTCTTAGAAAATTATGACTCAAACCCTCTCCAGAAAACAAAAGGGAATTCTACCTCATCACGATGGAGCTGCAAGTATTGGACTGGCTGTCTTGCTGTAAACAGCTAGAAAACTAGACAAGATGTATGAAACAGCTGTAGGCGTTGATGATGGTGGGCAGGGCAGGGCTGAAATCTCTAAGAGAAGGGGAACGAACAAAGTGACCCCTGTGATTGTCCCAGTTTCTGCTTGGAGGCTCTGCCTCAGCGGTGCTGGGAAGTTGTCCCAAAGCGGTGGGGTTTGCCGGGGCAAGACAAGCGATCAGAGCTTAGGGAGGCTGTAACAACTGGAATTTGCGAAATGGAATATATTTTTTTTTTTCGAAATGGAATATTAAAGACAGAGGAGCTATGTACAGAAAGGGCTCCAGAAATACGCATCAGAGTGTCCTTGAGACTGCTGTGGAATACTAAGCCATGTACGTGCGGGTGAGAGAGAGGCCGTGGCAGGCTGTAAGCGAAGGGCTTGCCAGAGATTACAGACGGCTAGGATATAGTTAAGTTCTGGCCACCCGGGAGTGGAGAATCCTTGTTAGAACACCCAGGGCGCTCAGGAGAGGCTCCAAACACCTTAGGAATTAATAAGGCTATTTTAACCTTAGAGTAAAGGCGCATTTAGACCTCCCCTAACACCTTACAAATAAGCTTCAAAGACTAAAGTTTATCATGAATAAGTTAACTAATTGCCTATTAGAACCAAGTCCGGCCGTTTGGAAAACAAAACCCAGCACCTGGGTAAGTAGAAAGTCATGGTCTAAGAGAAAAATGTTTGCAACACACAATCTAACAAAAGGCTTGTATCTCCACTCTATAAAGAACTCCTACAACACAATGATGAAAAAGGCAAACAACTCAATAAAAAAAATTTGCAAAAGTCTTGAACAGACCCCTCACACACACACATACACACACACATGCACGCACACAAATAAATGGCTAAGAAGCTCATTGAAAACCTCAACATCGCTTCTCGGCCTTTTGGCTAAGTTCAAGTGAAAAGCTCAACATCATTGGTCAGCAGAGAAATGCAAATTAAGTCCACTACTTACCCACTTAACTGGCTAAAATGCAGAGACCACCGCACTGAGAGTTGGAAAGGAAGTGGAGCGTTGGAAATTTTACACTTTTATACAGTGTACAAACTGTACAGCCACTTTGGAAAACAGCTTGGCAGTTTCTTCACAAGTTAACCATATACTCATCCTGTGAATCATTTTATTCAATCCTAGATATATTTTTTTAATTTTTAAAAATATTTTATTTATTTTTGAGAGCAGGAGAGACAAAGCATGAGCAGGGGAGGGGCAGAGAGAGAGGGAGACACAGAATCTGAAGCAGGCTCTAGGCTCTGAGCTGTCAGCACAGAGCCAGACGCGGGGCTCGAACCCACAGACCGTGAGATCATGACCTGAGCTGAAGTCGGACGCTTAACCGACTGAGCCACTCGGGCGCCCCTCAATCCTAGATATTTACCCAAGAGATCTGAAATATATCTTGAATGAGGATGTTCATGGCAGTTTTCTTCATAATAGCCAAACACTGGACACAGCTCGAATGGCTACCAACAGGAGAATGAATAGACAAACTGGGGTGTACTTCGCATCGTTAAAATAAATAATTACTTACACCTGCTTCGACATCAGTGAATCTCAGAAACATCATGCTGAATGAAAAACAGCGAGTGCCAAAGAGTATTTATTGTATGATTCCATTTATATAAAGTTCTGGAATGGGCAAAATGAATCCATGCTTCTAGAAATGAGATCAGGGGTTGCTTCTGTGGGGGACTGACTGGGATGAAACACAGGAGAATGTCCTCGGGGTTATGGAAATGTTCTGTGTCCTAACTGCTTTGTGGGATACATGAGTGCATGTGTCTATTAAATTAGTGAATGACATTCTCAACATCTAAACATTTTGCCGTATGTAAGTTACACCTCAAAAAGAAGAGCCATACTGGGGTACCACCGCACACCCACTGGAGTGGCTAAAATTAAAAAGGATAAATATAATGAATATTGTCTAAGCAAGTGGATTTCTCACACATTGATGATGGGATGTAAAACGGTACAACCACTTTGGAAATTTCTTATAAAGTGAAACGTATACTTATCATATGATCTAGCAATTCCACTTCTAGGTATATACCCAAGAGAAATGAAAATATTTGATTACAAGTATTGAAAATGTATACGATACCATTTGTACTAGCTTTAGCCAAAGTAGTAAAAAGAATTGACGGGCACCTAGGTGGCTCAGTCGGGTAAGCGTCCGACTTCAGCTCAGATGGTGATCTCACAGTTCGTGGGTTCGAGCCCCGCCTCAGGCTCTGTGCTGACAGCTTAGAGTCTGGAGCCTGCTTGGATTCTGTGTCTCCCTCTCTCTCTCTACCCCTCCCTTGCTTGTGTCTCTCTCTGTCTCTCAAAAATAAATAAATGTTAAAAAAAGTTTAAAAAAAAAGAATCGAAACAACCCCAATACCCACCCACAAATAAATTGTGTTATACCCATACAGTGGGTCTAACTTCTCCACTATATTTATCCACTAATCCCCATCGGCAATAATAAGGGATGCATCACTGATACTTGCAACAACATGAATGAATTTCTAAAATGTTATGCTAAGTGAAAGAAGCTAGACACATACATCCTGTATAATTCCATTTAAATAAAATTCTTAAAAAAAAAACCCAAAAAACCAGTTTACAGTGACAGAAGATAGATAAATGGCTGCCTGGGGACAGGGGTGAAGCAAAGGATTGACTGGGAAGAGCCACAAAGAAATCTCTTTCATGATGGAAACATTCCATATCTTGATTGTGGGTGTATGGGTTTGTCAGAACGCACTGACTTGTAAAATTAACATGGGTGCATTTATCGTATGTAAATTGTTCTTCGGTGTTGTTGATTTTTAAAAATGGAGAACCGGTTGACAAGGTCAACATAAAAAACTAAGACTAGAAAAAAATAAATAAATAGAGGCACCTGGGTGGCTCAGTCGGTTGAGCTTCCAACTTCGGCTCAGGTCATGATCTCACTCTTCATGGGTTCAAGCCCCGCATCGTGCTCTGTGCTGACAGCTCAGAGCCTGGAGCCTGCTTCAGATTCTGTGTCTCCCTCTCTCTCTGCCCCTCTCCCACTCACACTGTGTCTCTGTGTCTCTGTCTCTCTCAAAAAAAAATTTTTTTAAAGAATAAATAGAATACCCAAGCGATCCACAAGTACTAAAGAAATGGAATCAGCAAAGATAGTTCCATGACCAGAGAGCTTCCTCGCCAAACTCAGTCACATATACAAGAAGCAAATGCTCCCAAAGATTCACAAATGATTTCATGAAGCATAAAAAGTAAGGTGACATGACTTACCTCATTTGGCGGCATAACCTTAATATCCAAACCTGGCATGAATAGTACAAGGAAGGACAACAACGGGTCAGTCGCACACGGGAACATAAATTCTAAAATCCTAAATGAATACAACATTTAGCAAATGAAAACCAGTAATACATATATATAAAAAAATGACAACATACCATGACCAAATTGGCTTATCCCAGAAATGGAATTTGACAACATTAGAAAAATCAATTAATGTAATCCTCTACGCGAACGTAAAGACAGAGTAAAAACCATATATTCGTCTCGGAAACAGAAAAAACAATTGATAAGATTTGTCACCCATTAAAGATTAACACTGAGCAAACTAAAATAGAAGGGAATTTCTGTAACCTGGTAAGAGATATCTATAAAAAACTTACAGCAAACATCACGCTTAATATTGAAATCTTTCCTTTTGAGGTCAGAAACAGGACAAGGATGCTTGTTATTTGGTGAGGAAAAAACAGATCTGTTTTTGCAAATGACCTAATTGTGTATCAAGAAAATCTGAAAGAAGCTACGGGTCAGTTATTTCAGCATATAGAAATTTTCAGTAAATTAATAGAATCAGCTTAAAAATTAATTGCACAAAGAGAAACAACTCGCTTAAAAAATGGCCAAGGGGGGGTTGCCTGGGTGGCTATTAGCTGAGTGTCCCACTCTTTTTTTTTTTTAATTTTTAATGTTATCTTTTTATTTTTTTATTTTTGAGAGAGAGAGACAGAGCACGACCGGGGAAGGGGCAGAGAGAGAGGGAGACACAGAATCTGAAGCAGGCTCCAGGCTCCGAGCTGTCAGCACAGAGCCTGACGAGGGGCTCAGACTCACGGACGGTGAGATCATGGCCTGAGCCAAAGTCGGATGCTTAACTGACTTAGCCACCCAGGCGCCCCTAGAATGTCCCGCTCTTGATTTCAGCTCAGGTTATGATCCGGGTTGTGGGATCGAGTCCCATGTCAGGCTCCATGCTGAGAGTGGAGCCTCTTTAAGATTCTCTCTCCCTCCACTCATGCAATGTCTCTCTCTCTGAAAAAGATCGTGGGGCGCCTGGGTGGCTCAGCCGGGTTAAGCAACCGACTCGGGCTCAGGTCATGATCTCACGACCTGCTTCGTTCGAGCCCCGCATCAGGCCCTGCTGTCAGCACAGAGCCCACTGCAGATCCTCTGTCTCGCTCTCTCTCTCCTCCTCCCCTACTAGTGCTTTGTCTCTCTCAAAATAAAGAAACTTAAAAAAATTGATCAAATGACTTGAATAGCGAAGATATACAAATGGCCAATAAACACATGAAAAAAATACTCAACCTCATTAGTCATTAAGGAAATGCAAACCAGGAACACACGAGATACCACTTCACACCTACTGGGATGACTATTATAAAAAATGGAAAAGGGGGGGCGCCTGGGTGGCTCAGTCGGTTGAGTGTCTGACTTCTGATTTCGGATCAAGCCATGATCCCAGGGTTGTGGGATCGAGCCTCGCATCAGGCTCTGAGCTGAGTGAGGAGCCTGCTTAAGATTCTCTCTCTCCCTCCCTCTGCCCCTCTCCCCTCTCATGCTCTTTCTAAAATAAAATAAAAATAATTAAATAAAATAAAATAATAGAAAGGAAAAATAGCGAGTGTTGGTGGAGAAACGGGACCCCTCATATATTTCTGCTGGGACTATAAAATGGTTCAGCCCCTGCAGAAATAGTTTGGCTTTTCCTCAAAAAATTAAACCTAGAATAACCAAATGACACAGCGATTCAGAAGAATGGAGAACAGGCACTCACAATAGATCCCAGGTGACCATTTTGGTCTTTCTGCCCATTACAGTAATTATGTCCACCTTGACTCTGCTGATTAAGAGCCATCACCTGGCCTCTGTTCTGGGCCCCCGATGTACACATTGACTCTGGGAAACCCACTTCCGCAGCCGTTTCCACTACCATCACCTTTCGCCTGCAGAGCAGAACCACTCTGAGTTTCGAATCACGACTCTGACATCTAGCACATTTCTTATTGCTTTATTGAAGGAAGTATCTCTGGGCCTCCATGAGGAACACAGTAGGCTGGAGGGCTCCCTGATCATATGTAATTTTAATTTCATTCTGGGGTGCCCACCTCTCTGTGCCTTTAACCCCCTCCCCAGTACTCTGCCAAGGAAGTTCCGGCATCACCTCATTTGCCGTAATGTGTAGATTTTCCTGAACTGTGAAGATCTCTGCCAGTTGCATACTGCAACTGGCTTCGGACGTCCTTGCTGAGCCTTTAAAATGTTAACTCCTCGGCTGTGGGAGAGTATCCCAGATCAATAAACTCTCCATTATCCAGACTTATTTATATTCCACCCTCTGGCCCCCGTCCAGCGCCCTCATGAGGTAAGTAGAGGCACGTTCTCCCAATTTCTGCGGCTCCATGTTAGCCAGCCAGATCCTGCAGTCATTTGATGAGCATTCTCTTTCTTCTCATCGCTGGGATAGTACTTCCCCACTTGGTTTGTGGTGATACTTGGCCATACTTATGGGTCTAGAACCATGGAGGGAGTCAGGGGCAGATCTTGAAGAGGGTAGGTATCATCTTACTGGGCATCTGTGTCAGGGTGGACTTTGCATGGTACCCAGGCGAGGAGGGGCTACTCTCTTCCACCAAGGGGAAGAGGCCACTTCTGCTGGCCCAAAGGGTTCAGGGAAAAAAATCCGAGGGTCCCGGGACAGATGATCCCATACCAGATCTCAGGGTCCTACTCCTTCTCGACCAGGGTCCCGACTTGCTGCGTCTTTAAATATTGAATTCTGCTATTCTCACCATCAGAGGATGGGATCAATTTTCAGCACGGTGTGCCCTGCATAGGCTGCGGGTGGGAGTTTCCTTAGATGCTGCCCTAGAGGCCTTCCTGCTCTCACCCTGAACCCTGAGTTGATAGGTGGTTGATGTGAGGCTCTCATTTTTGTCTTTTAGCACTTTGATGCCATTTAACAATAGCCGGCCAACTCTGCCATCCTTCTAATGACCACTTCCCTCTTATATCTCAAATACTAGAGACATGCACGGGTGGTGCACCTGTGCTCACCAAGGGGAAAGTAATTGTGATGTCCAGCACTCTAGGGGATATGAGGACTCCACTTACCTCAGCAATGGAACCCCTATTGCCATCTGGATGGTGAGTATCCCAATTCCGGAATCCTATCCTGGGAATCTGCTTCCTAGGACCACTTAAGATACCAGCCGTAGTTTTGGGGGGTTATCCTCGAAGTAGAACCTAAGTCAAGGATTCAAAGGCAAGTCTTTATTTGAGAAAGGATGCTAAGAACCACCAGGAAGCAAGTGGGAAAGTAACATGGGGAAGGAGAGGACGCTAAAAAAGGGGATGCTCTCAAGAAAGTAGGAGTGTGGACAACTAGGGGCGCCTGGGTGGCTCCAGTAGGTTGAGTGTCCAACTCTTGATTTCAGCTCAGGTCATGATCCCAGGTTGTGGGATCGAATCCTGCATTGGGCTCTGTGCTAAGTGTGGAGCCTGCTTGAGATTCTCTCTTGCTCTCTCTCTCTCCCTCTCTCCCCCTCCCCCTCTGCTCCTCTCCCTCACTCACATTTTCTCTCTCTCTTTCTAAAATTAAAAAAAAAAATGAAGCGTGTGAAGAGCTAGTGCTTAAAATCCTGTTGGGAAACTCAGGGAATCAGTAATAACTGAGCCTCAGGACCCTCGCAAGGAAGGGCTGAGGGAGCTGGGGTATTTATTTACCAATCCCTGTCAGTTATTGCTCTGGATGGGAGTATAATTCCCCAGAATTTTCAGCCTGCCCAGTGTTTGAGTAGAGCAGGCTCCAGTGGCCAGGGAGAGCCCTTGGGGAAAGAGTTGCATTTTTTTTGGCAGTTGGAAGTTCTTCCAGTGAACACAAAGCTTCGGGAATGTGGGAGGAGCTACACCTAGGGAGGAATCCTTTCACCAGATACAACAATGGTGCCACTAAACTGGAGATTAAGGCTCACCTGGGCTCAGAGCACAGAAGGTTACCTTCTGGGGTGACTATCCCAAATACCAAGGGATATTGGGTTGCAGCTATATGAAGGTAGGGAGGACTACGTCTAGAACCCATAGGATTCTCTGGTATGTCTCTTCCTTCTTCCATGTCCAATAGCAAAAGTTGAAGAAAAAACATAGGAACTCAATTCTGAGGATTTAGATGCATCAAGAATGAAGGCTTGGTCACCTGACCTGGTTAAAAAACAATTAACCAGCTGAGGTTTTGGCTAAAGGCAAAGTGAAAATGAAATGAAATGAATAATGGGAGAGGAGAGTTATAAAGTTCTGACAGTTACAGAAATAAGGATTGTGGAAGCCATAGGTATTTTTTTCTTGCTTGTTTCGTATTATATACTCTATATATTAATTTCCCCCCTCCTTTCTTTCCCTTATTATTTTATAGAAGGATTTATGAACTTCATAAATTAGTCTTTAAGTTACAGAATCCTTGGGGCGCCTGGGTGGCTCAGTCGGTTAAGCTTCTGGCTTCAGCTCAGGTCATGATCTCACAGTCCATGAGTTCGAGCCCCACATCAGGCTCTATGCTGACAGCTTAAAGCTTGGAGCCCGCTTCAGATTCTGTATCTTCCTCTCTCTCTGCCCCTCTTCTGCTCACTCTCTCTCTCTCTCAAAAATAAATAAACATTAAAAAAATTTTTTTAAGTTACAGAATCCTCTAGAGGAAATGTGGCTGAACTAGGAGAGGTATTAGCATCACCCAGAAATGGATACTGTTACTGTGGTGACTTTGCGTCTTCACTTTTGGGGGTGGGAATGAGAGCATCTTCATTTGTACAGAGGACAATTGCATCTTGCTAGGCAAACGTATGAAGCTTGTTACTGTTCGTTTCTTTAATTTCTTTTTTAATGTTTATTTATTTTTGAGAGAGAGAGAGAGACACAGAGTGTGAGAGGGGGAGGGGTAGAGAGAGAGAGAGGGAGACACAGAATCTGAAGTAGGCTCTAGGCTCTGAGCTGTCAGCATGGAGCCCGATGTGGGGCTCGAATTCATGAACGGTGAGATCACGACCTGAGCCCAAGTCAAACAATTAACTTACTAAGCCATCCAGGCACCCCATACTGTTCATTTTTTTATTTATTTGACACACACACACACACACACACACACACACGAAGTGAGTGGGGGGGGGCAGAGAAGGGGCGGGATCCCAAGCAGGCTTCTAGCTGTCAGTGAAAAGCCTGATACAGGGCTCGAAGTCACCTGGGCACCCCTGTTACTGTTCAGATACGTAGAGAAAGATGTGTACAGGGGCACCTGGGTGGCTAAGTATCTAACTCTTGGTTTCAGCTCAGGTCACGATCTCACGGTTCAGTTCATGAGTTTGAGCCCTGCATGGGGCTCTGCGCTGACACCGAGGAGACTGTTTGGGATTCTGTCTCCCTCTTTCTCTGCCTCTCCCCCACTTGCTCCTATCTCTCTCTCTCTCAAAATAAATACAAATAAACTTAAAAAAAAAAAAAAAGAAATGGGGCACCTGGGTGGCTCAGTCAGTTGGGCGTCCGACTTCGGCTCAGGTCATGATCTCACAGCTGAGTTCGAGCCCCGCGTCGGGCTGTGTGCTGACGGCTCAGAGCCTGGAGCCTGCTTCGGATCCTGTGTCTCCCTCTCTCTCTCTCTGCCCCTCCCCCACTGATGCCCTGTCTCTCACTCTCTCTCTCAAAAATAAACATTAAAAATAATTAAAAAAAAAAAAAGAAAAGAAAGATATGAGTAAATGTTGAGCAGGGAGAGAGGCAGACTGATACGTTATTCATGTCTTGCCTTTCTGCCCTAAATCCATTATTTGTGTCTCTGCTGTCTGATGCTGGGTGCTTCTGACATTGCAACCTTGTCTCCCAGTCTCCATTACTAACTGGCTATTAGGTTCCGCTAAGCGGTGACACTAAAGAGAGATGGAAGGCAGGAGAAAGGAAGAAGAAACTATGTCCCCATATTTCCGTTTTTTGTTTTTTGTTTGTTTGTTTTTTTTCAGAGTTGCTCTATCGTTGGAAGTTGGCTCCAGCCTTTCAGCTTCATTCTGCTCGCCAGGAACCAGCTTTGTAAACGGCTCCTCTGAGGCATAACCAGCAGCCTGCTGGTGATTCTGCCTGAGTCTGGGCCCCAGCTCAGTAAGACCCTACCTCTGGTCTCTCTGGATGTAGTAATCCCACCTCTTCTCTTTTGTTCTTTCCATCCTCGCTGTCTCATTTGGATACTAGATCCATGTCTCAGTGTTCTCCTTCTCTTTTCGCTTTTAGTCTTCCAGCTCCTGTGTAACCAATTCCCTGTATTAAATCCCCTCTATCTGAAATACATAATGTGGTTTCCATTTTTCTTCCTAGACCCTTTTGGGTACACAAAATTACCCTCAATGATGGAATATGATGAACTGTAGTATTGACATGCAATGGGATCATATACAAGGAAAACGATGTAGAAATAATAATAATTTTCTTTTAGTAAAGAAACACTAAACTATGTTTTTATCGACAGACATATAGGTGGCAAAACTATAAAGAAAAGCAAAGAAATGATTATCACAAAAGTCAGGATAGTGGTTATCCCTTGGGGGGACGGATGAAGAGAAGATCTGGGAGAAGTATTTGGGAAGTCCTGGGTTCTCGACAACTTTCTATTCCTTGATCTTTAAGGAAACGACACAGGGGGTTGTTTTGTAAATATTCTTTAAACTGCACGTAGGTGTTTTACATGCTCTTTCGTACATATGACATATCCTGCAATTGAAAAACAAAAGAATATCACGTTTGGCATTGGCTATGTATCTAGAGGCAGGAGGGTAATAAGAGGGCTTTCTAGAAGTGAGGTAAGAGGGAAACAGCCAAGGAGAAATGGAAAAGACCAAGTCTGAGGTCCTGGAAGCCAAGAATCGAGGCTGAGGTTGAGTGGACATGAGCTCTTTGCTGGGAGCCCCCAGGGAGTCAGACCAGGGCGGCGAGCTTGGATAGGCCTTTTATCTCGTCCTCCTCTGTTTTTGCTACCGGAGGGTCCCTGCCTGCTGGCCATATTCAGATGTTGGTGCACATCTGCATCGACGTGGGGACACATGACCATACACTGGCAAAGTGGGCTAAAGCCAGGAGGTGGGCAGAGTTGGTGAACAGACATAAGCTGAGCCCTAGGATGGACATTCTTAAAGCCAAATGGGAAAACTGGGTGGACCCCTCTCTTAACACGGAAAGATTTCTGTGTGAGCTGGGGATTTCGGGGCGTGAAAGAGAACAGGCTGAGCAGAGGAATGGAGCAGGTGAGAGTAGGGATGAGAGAACAACTGGGAGACAAAGGGTGACAGGAAAGCCAGGCTATGCACCCACTTCTTTTACTTTCCCCTAAAAGATATGATCGCTTTGGGGGCTCTCCTAGCCTTGCAGAGTGAGTTGATGGCGTCATGCAGCAATGCTGGCAGCCAAGGGGTTAACCCTCGCGACAGCCGCCCTGGGGTGGTGTGAGGGCATTGGACTCAGAGTGAGAGCGAGAGCGAGAGCGAGAGCGAGAGCGAGAGAGAGCTAGCCTTGCCTTGGCACAGCCGTGGGCACCAGTTCCACTGCTGTGAACCTCCCCAGACCCCAGGCCCTTAGCTGGCAGTCTAGTCTCACGGTCCTGAGTGGTTCAAGGCGCTAGGCTCCTACGGCTTCTTCTGAATTCCCATCCCCCACCCTAGGAGCTGTTGAATCCACCGGCTGGTGCTGACAAGCCAAAAACCAGATACGCAGTCTCTCCGACTGCTCTTTGGCCTCCTAGGTTACCGCGTAGGGCCACCTGCGCTCTCTGAACGCAGACCTGGTCCCGGCCTCCTTGAGAACCAGATACTGAATGGGTGCGGGACGGGGCTAGGATGAGGGTATGGGAAGTGAGGACCTCCTTTCCTCGGCAGCAGGAGGAAAACTCTGAGACACCACCAATCACAGCTCAGAAACCAGGGAGTTCAGTCGTCGGACGCGAGGAGAGGGGTCCCGGGCCCTGAGTGTGGGAGTGGACGACAGGCCAAATGCCCCCTCTTCCTCCTTCCAATCGCTGCTTCTTCCGGGGACCCCCTCCGCCCTCCCTCTGCCCCAGCCCTCTCCCCCCACCCCCAAATTCTGCATCCTCTGCGGATTGGTGCCCGGCCTGCCAGGGGCGGGGCCCGAAGGCCCTGACGTCACCAGCCGAGGGGGGCGGGCGTCTAAGGGAAGGGGGGTGACGGGCCCCGGCTCAGCACCTCGGAGAGCTCCCTCCCCGGCCTTGTTTTGCTCTGGAATCGCCGCCGGGGGAGGGTGCCAGGGGGCCGGGCACCGGCAGCAGAGGCAGGGGGATGACCGTGCAGGGATCGAGGGGCCCCGGCGGGCAGAGGGCCCAGCCGTGATCCGGCGGGAGGGCCGGGGCTCCAGGTGGGGTGGGGGGCAGCTGGTGGCGGCAGCAGTGGCCGCACATCTGGATGGAAGCGAGCTTTGTCCAGACCACCATGGCTCTGGGGCTGTCCTCCAAGAAAGCGTCTTCCCGCAATGTGGCCGTGGAGCGTAGGAACCTGATCACGGTGTGCAGGTGGGCGCCGCTGGCGGGGGGTGGGGGGGGGTGGTCAGGGAGAGACGTCGCGGCGGGCTGCGGAAATATGGACTGAGCGTGACCGCGCGAGGATGCACAGCAGTCACGGAGCAAAAGGGAGGAAGCACAGAGTTAAGAGGAGCGCGTCCCCTGTCCCTCTCAGACCCAGACTAGGAGGGGGTTTGGAGGTCTGGTCCCTACCCTTCTAGGCCAAGTCAGGGCCTATGCCCAGTCCGGGGCCTGGGGTGAGGGGTGTTTAATTGGCACTGCAGCTTCCTGTGAAAACCAGGAAGTGACATTGTGTGTGAGGGGGAGGGGTGGGGATGGCTGGCTCCTTGCTGGGGGCGGGGGCGGGGGCGGGGTGGGCAGAGAAGAACTGACAGGTAGCGGCTGAACGCCCTCCAAGCGTACCCTCACTCCCACCCCTGTCAGCCTGGCCTCTCTGGGGTGGGGCTTTCCTGGGAGATTTCCCAGGCTCAAATCCGGGAGCAGAGATGGTGCCCTCCTCCATCTCTGGGCAGCTGCAGCCTGTGGCAGGATCAGGGTGTAGGCAAAGCCCCTGAATCCACCCAGTGAAGGGTGAGGGGTGCTGTGCCTGCCTTGAGAAGGAGGGAGGGTCTGCCCGCAGGAGCCTGGGTCTCCTGGGTTTCAGGGAGGAGATTGGGAGGGCAAATGTATCCCTGAGGGTGGGGCTGTCGCAGTGTTGGGAAGACTCATCTGTTTTTGGGGGGCCCAGGAAGTGAACCTTCCCACCTCAGCCCTACAGTGACTCGCCCTCATTGCCCTGCCCTGAGCCGGGATCAGCCAGTTGCTCAGCCACTGTCCCTCAGCCTCACCTGCCCTCGTCTCTCCCTCTAGGACCGCCCCCCCACCGGCTGCCTTCTCCATCTGCAACCTCCCCACCCCCCCCATGGCATCTCTGAGGGCAGGGCACTCCAAGTGCCAGGCTCCGCTGTCCTGCCTTGCCACCTCCACCTGCCTGCACACAGGCTTTGGCCCTGCTCCTTCCCCTAGGAATCAGCGCTCACTGATGCCCTGGCTCCATCCGCCCAGAGCTCCTTCCACGTTCCTGAGCACATACTCAACCACACTGCACCTGCCCCAGCCCAGGCCGCTGCCTCCACCCTCAGCCCTCAACTCCTGCCGGTGTGGTAGAAAACAAAGCTTTCTGCCTTTGGGGCCAGAGGGTCCTAGGTTCAATCTCTTACTTCATCGGTTATTTGCTGTGCAACCATGGGGAAGTCTCCTAACCATTCTGGGCCTTGGGTGCCTCATCATCCCCACTGTCAATGTAACAGCCACACCAAGGAATAGTAGTGGCATAATTCATGTAGGAGCACATGCCTGGAGCACGAATATAGCCCCGCCCTGATGATACCCTTCCCGTCCCTGAGAAGAAGGTTCTTCTTCTTTCTTTTGCCTGCTAGGACAGCTGGACCTCTTGAGTGCATAGGGAAGGGGGAGGGGGATCTCCCCTTGGCCTAGGCTGGAGAAGCAGAGGTTCTGGTGGATTGGAAGTGGGCTTAGAGCTGGGGTCTGAGGCACGGAGTTTTGGAGGGGATTGGGGGCATGACAAAGGGCTCAGAACCCCCTCGGGCCCCTGCCACCTCATCGCTGTCATGTGGTTCGCCTCCAGCTCCCAGAACAGTTCCCTTTAGCAGGCCAAGGGCTCCCCTGGGCCCTGGCCTCCCCATCTCCATGGTAACCTGCAGCAGGCGCTGCACCTCCTAGCAAGGAACACACCGTGGGGCTCCCGGGGGCGATGACCAGTTCTGCGACACCCCTGAGGATAGATGGCAGATGGCTGCCCCGCTGAAACCAGCCCCAGGCCCTCACCGAGGGCTGACCCAGATGACCGGAAAATATCGCTGGGTGGGGGTGGGGGGAGTGTGCTGTGAAATGAAGCCCAACTAATGCCCTAAACACAGGCTCCTTCCGGCAAGGCTGACCTCACCATTAAGGGCCCCGCCATCCCTGCCCCATGGCCTAGACACACTCGCCTTCTCCCAGTCCTTCCGGGAGCCTGAGGCAGGTACTATCTTATTCCTGTTTGGGCCTCGGAGAGATTAAATGACTTGTCCAAGGCCACATGGGTATCACAGGAAAATGGCATTTGAGTCTGTCAGGCTGCCTCCCCCAGCTACAACCCAGACACTGAGCTGGTTCTGATTTCAGGCCAGGCCAGCTCTGAGCCCAAAGAGAAGGGAGGGAGGGCCTTTGGCTCAGTTCTGCCATTGGTCTGGGAGCCTCAGAGGCCAGTGCTTACGGGGCTGGAGCCCCGCAGGGCAGAAGGCAGAGGAGGCAGGGGCTGCTCGCAGGCCTTGGTAATCATGCCAGCCACCAGGAGGCCACAAGATGTAGCAGAAAGAGCAAGCGCTTTGGAATCAGACAGACTTACCTGACCCTTCACGAGCTGTGTGACTCAGAACAGATCAGTCCACCTCTTGAACCCTCAGTTACCTTATCTGTTCAATGGGAATGATGATAGTAGGAAGACCTACCTCCCAGAGCTGTTGTAAAGATGGGTGAGCTAATACATGCAAACTACAGTGCCTGGCACAATTCGGGGCTTGGTAAGTGTGGGGGGGGGGAAGGGCAGTTCCAAGCAGCCCCTGTATCCCCCAACACCCCACTCTTGCTCTGCTACCCGCAACAGGGTAAATAATGGTTGGGAGCTGCGTCCTCATTTCTGCCCCATCCCACTGCAGGGATGACAGGTGGATTTGCAGGGGCAGGGACTGCAGAGGTAGCTGAGGCTCTGAGCAGGATTGCAGAGAGGGACGGGGGCTGCTGGGCTCCAGTTTCTCAGCCCCGGTGGCTTCCCTTGATTCCCTTCCTCTCTGAGAAGCCAGGTGTCTGGGCCCCTAAGACCCCTTCCTGGGATCTCCTGCCAGTGCCCCCCCCCCCAACACACACTCAGTGTGTGTGTCAGACCCACACCCTGCACACACACACACACATACTCCGCCCCAACCCAGCTCTGCACCGCCTGGTCCTGGGCAGCTGGTGTGTGGGCGACCAGGCTAGGAAGGAGAAGGGGGAAGGGGGGGGCATCCGTGTGCTAAAAGCCCACCTGCCCACCCTTGGCGTGCCCACGCTCCACGTGCTCAGTGCCAACTCACATGCCCTGGCACAGGTGACCCCCCCCCCGCCCCCAGAAGGGACTGAAGTTTGTTCTAGCAAGAGCAGAAGACAGCACAGGGCAGGGGTACAAACCCACTTCTAACTCCTAGCTGACCCCTGACCCCCACACATAGAAAATGCAACTCCAAAGGACGGGCAAGAAGGAAGGGGCTCTGGGACAGACCCCTGACTCCGGGTGCCTCATCTTCCTATTGTTCTATCCCCTCTCATCCCGTATTCCTGAAGCTTCCTTTCTCTAGCTGTCACCTCTCCTGTCACCTATATGTCAATCATTCTCCCACCTGCCACCCCCAGGTCACAGCACCTCTGTGGTCACTGTATATCCGCTCCCCCCCCCCCTCTCACCTTTCCCTTTGCCTCCCCACCACACCCATGCTCTTCATGACCTCTTCTCTGCCCTTCTCTCCTCCTCTTTGCCTAACACCCCTCCTCTGCCGCCGATGACCCTGTGGTCTCACTGCACCCCCCTCTGCCTCCACTCCCGGCCCCTCCCCAGGTTCTCTGTGAAAACGCTGCTGGAGAAGTATACGGCGGAGCCCATCGATGACTCATCCGAGGAGTTCGTGAATTTTGCAGCCATCTTAGAGCAGATCCTCAGCCACCGTTTCAAAGGTGGGCGGGCCCAGCTCCCTGTCCCCTGTCGTCCAGCCCTCCCGACTCCCAGCCTTTAGCTTCCAGCCACCCACTCTGATCTACCCTGAGGATTTCTGAACCCCCTCATTGACCCCGGCTCCAATTCTGGCTGGGCCATGCACAGAGCTGGGAAGAGGGGACGGGAGGGGGTCTTCTGGCCCCTTGAGTGGGTGCCCGCAAGCCCCATCAACGGGCGTGCACTTATATGCTAGCGAGCCCTTTGTGTACCTGCATGTGTGCGTGCATGTGGTTGGGGTAGGTGCTAAGTGTGGGCATGGCTGCTTATACTCATGCGTGTGTGTGCCCCATTACATGGACCCTGTACAAACTCCCTGGTTTTGCTGAGCCCCCTCCCTGCCCTGGCTCAGCCTGTGCCCCAGCAGGTCCGGTGAGCTGGTTCAGCTCGGACGGGCAGCGGGGCTTCTGGGATTATATCCGGCTGGCCTGCAGCAAAGTGCCCAACAACTGCGTGAGCAGCATTGAGAACATGGAGAATATCAGCACGGCCCGAGCCAAGGTGAGGGGCCTGTGGCGGCCAGGGCTGGGGCAGCCGTCGGTCGCGGGGGAATACAGGGGGGATCGCCTGCTCCTTGTTCCTCACCCCTGCCTACAGGCACTGGGTAGAAGAGCCGCGGGAGGTCTAGACCCAATGGTGCGCTCATGGGTCCCTTGAGGGCAGCAAGTAAAGGTGAGTGTGACTTCCAGGGCCGGGCATGGATCCGAGTGGCACTGATGGAGAAGCGAATGTCGGAATACATCACCACGGCTCTGCGGGACACCCGGACCACCAGGTCAGACCCCCTCAGTCAGCTCAGACCACAGGTCCCAGGGTGCACGTTCCTTGCCTAAACATACTTGATCCTTGAATTCTTAGAGCCATCTTCAGTAGCTGGACTACAACTCCCAGCATGCACCGCTAGTTTGCTAGTTGCCCTCTCCCAGGCTATCTGCTGGCCCCTGTGCAGGCCTGCCATCCTGAAACACACCTTTAGCACCACCACCATCGCTTCCAAGTCAGATCAATTCTTCTCCGCCATCCCGCAGCGCTGACCTCATGCACAGCCCTAACCTTAGACACACTGCTGAACAAGCCTCAACTATCATTTTACCTGTTAGCCTTTTTCCATGACCTATAACACAGAGCCCTACCTACTCCGCAAACAGTTGCAGCAGCCGGTAGTCGCCACCCATGGACGAGAGTCCCTGCACTGCGGGTCTGCAGAGAATTCGGGACTCAGGGGCAGAGGTCACAGGCAGAATTTGTGTTTGAGGCTGAGCCCGGCCAGGGCCATGCGTCTCCCCTCCCCCCCACCACCCCAGGCCCAGTGGTCACATACAACCCAATGCTCTTACTCCATTCTGTCTCTAGTCTGTCCTCATATGTCAGAGTTTCCATCACCATATTTTTGAGCACCTACTGTGTGCCAAGCACTAATGATTAGAACTTGTTTCCTAACGAGTTAGCGGTCTGGATGACTCCAGCTTGGCGGGGAAGGGGTAGTTCAGAGGATGGAGGAGAGTATCCAGGAAACACACGTCCTAATAGTGGGCCCCACTCTGAGGGAGAGGCCAGATCCACACCTGAGGGGTGAGCAGGAAAGAAACACTTCCTTCCTCTAGGAAAGGTCTGTAGTAATCCAACGAGATAAGTCCTGCGGGGTGCCCCCTCCCCCCACCCCCGGAGGATGCTGCACCATCAGTCCCTCCCCCTGCCCCGCAGGCGTTTCTATGACTCGGGAGCCATCATGCTGCGGGAGGAAGCCACCGTCCTCACCGGGATGCTGATCGGACTGAGCGCCATAGACTTCAGGTGGGGTCTGGATGGCGGTGGCGGAGGGAGTTTAGCCGCGAATGCCCACATTCCCGACCTTGTGGTTCCTCTGCCCCCAGCTTCTGCCTAAAGGGCGAAGTGCTGGACGGGAAGACCCCCGTGGTCATCGATTACACACCCTACCTAAAGTTCACCCAGAGGTGAGCAGCACGACTGCCGAGATCGGTGCGGGGACGGCGGGCGGGGGGGCAGGCCGGGCCGGCATCCGGGTCCCCCCCGCCCAAGGGGGCCGGCGAGGGAAGCACGCGCGGGGCGGAGCGGGCCGTGCCCACTGCTGCTTCCCCCAAGCTACGACTACCTGACGGACGAGGAGGAGCGGCACAGCGCCGAGAGCAGTACCAGCGAGGACAACTCGCCCGAACACCCGTACCTGCCGCTCGTCACCGACGAGGACAGCTGGTACAGCAAATGGCACAAGATGGAACAGAAGTTCCGCATCGTCTACGCGCAGAAGGTGCGTGATGCCGCGGCGGGGGAGCCGGTTGGGGGGAGGGAGGGGGCGGGCGGCCGCTGGGACCCCCCCCCCCCCCCACGCCGCGCGTCCTGCCGCCCGGGCTGAGCCGGCGCCCCACAGGGCTACCTGGAGGAGCTGGTGCGCCTGCGCGAGTCGCAGCTGAAGGACCTGGAGGCGGAGAACCGGCGGCTGCAGCTGCAGCTGGAGGAGGCGGCGGCGCAGAACCAGCGCGAGAAGCGGGAGCTGGAAGGCGTGATCCTGGAGCTGCAGGAGCAGCTGTGAGCGCCGCCGCCGCCCTGTCCCCGTTCCGGCCACCCCGACCACACTTCACTCTGACATCATCACCTTTCTTGATCACAACATCCAGTGCAACCAACTGCCAGCATCAAACCACGGGTCCCCTCACCTCCACCCCCAGCCCCTCCGCCCCGCAGTGAACTAAACGACTTCTCACGTAAGATCCAGGGCTCCCCACTCCATCCATCAGCTAGCATGGTTATGGAACATTACTCCCGGGACCCCAACATTACTCATAAGGGCCTCAAATGTTACTTAGCAGCCCTCAACATGGTCCCTTTATCCTCTCGGTTCAACACACCTCCGATCCGCAACCTCTGGCCGTCATCCCCACAGCGACCCCTGACTTCACTGCTACTCGTCCCCTTTATAACTCCCCCCTTAACCTTCTCATCACCCTGTAACCTCCCAGCAGGAGTCCTCGAGACACTCCACTACCCTTCAGACTCTCACTCTGTTCTCTATCACTCCGCATTGACTTGAGTTCCACGAACACCCCATTATTCCCTCTATCCCCCAAGATGAGCACACCAAATTCCCGTCCCCTCTCGAACCCCCAGCACCCTCCACTGACTCCCAGGATCTGCCCTACTGATCCTCAACATTCTATTCTCATTTCTGCTACCCAGGTTTCATTCCTAACCCCGCCACCCTCTTCCTGAGCCCCCGGCCCCACTTCTGCTCTCTCCTAGCCAGTCCTGACCCCTCCTCCCCATCCCAGGACAGGTCTGATCCCCGGTGACCACGTTCCCCTGGCCCAGGGTTCCAAAGAGCTCACTACGCCCCTGGTCAACCAATGGCCATCCCTGGGAACGCTCAATGGGGCAGAGGGTGCCAACAACCCCAAGCTCTACCGGAGGTAAGCCTCAGCCAGGCTCGGCTTGGGCCTGAGTGCCGGCCCTCACTGGGGATGAGGGGCACTGGGAGGGCAGGGGGCTGTGGGGCTCAGCCTGCACACCAGCCCTCTGCTCTGCCACAGACACAGTTTCATGAGCACGGAGCCGCTGTCTGCTGAAGCCAGTCTGAGCTCGGACTCCCAGCGCCTGGGAGAGGGCAAACGGGACGAGGAGCCCTGGGGCCCCATCGGTGAGCCCCCAATCCAGCACCCAACACTTCCAAGAAGGGCTGAGGCCAGGCCTTGGGGCCTAGGGTCAGGCCCTGGCCAATTCCCTCCTTCATTCGGCCCTTCCAGAGGGCTTAGCACGGCAATTAAGAGTTTGGTTGGGGGGAGCTGGGCAGACCCTAGTGCAAACGCCAGCTTGGCCAGTCACTCCACCTGGCTGAGCACTTTCATCTGTAAAACGGAGTCGCTGATTAAAAAAACCACCCATGTCGGCATACGGCGAGGGCTCGATGGCTTTTTGGCATGATGACATCCTCAAGGGGCTCGCAAATTCTCGGGGAATTCTTCGCCTGATTTGTTCTTATCTCATGCACTCTGTGAACCGCTTGCCTGACCATTGTTTCCCCCTTTTCTTTGGCTGCCAGGAAGCTCAGGGCCAAATTAGTGGCTCTCTTCAAGCGAATGTCCAGGACTTCAACGCATGCATTTTGTGTTGCCCTCCCCTGGCTTCACCTTGGTTCCCCGCCCTAGTTTTCCCGCTGCCTGGACTTCTGCCTTTTCTTTCTAAAAACCACACTGTACTGGATGATTTTAGATCTTCTTTGAGACAAGGCAGGCTATGGACGTGGAACCCCCGCCACACTGTGTTTGTGATTGTCTGTGTGTCTGTCTCCCCACCAGACTGTGAGCTCCGTGAGGGCAGGGACCGTGTCTCGTCCGTTCTCTGTATCCCCAGTGCTTGGAACGGAACAAGTGCTCACCGTGTGTTTAATAAACAGAGAGAGGATGAACCTCAGGGGGAGACAGAGACATAAACTGACGATTACAATACAGTGTCCCTGGCACCGTGCATGGCATGGGCGGATGCTTATCAAGGTTTAACTGAAAATGGCAAATGCTCCAGAAATGAGGAATATTTCCTGGGGGCGGGTCAGCTGAGGGCTCCCCCTCCACTGCCTTCGCCTGCACCCCCCTCCCCAACTCACACACAGGCAGACCCGGTTGGCTTGGCCTCACCCGCCCTCTCTCCCCAGGGAAGGACCCCACGCCCTCCATGCTGGGCCTCTGCGGCTCCCTGGCCTCCATCCCCAGCTGCAAGTCCCTGGCGAGCTTCAAATCCAACGAGTGCCTGGTGAGCGACAGTCCTGAGGGGAGCCCAGCACTGAGCCCCAGCTGAGGAGCGGTGTGGGCAGCGCCGGCCCACCCTTCCCTCCAGGGGCACAGACGCCCGCCGCCTTTCCTCAGAGTCCCCCAGTCCAGGCCACTTTTCCAGAGAACGCTGCCCACCCAGCCATGGGTCTCTTGCGAAAGGCACCCTTTGCTTCTTGCCCATTTTAGCTTTCTGCCCAAGGGAGCAGGAGCTGCAAAGGGAAGCCGGCTGGGCCAAGACGCAGGGGCACCGTGGCCACAGGGAACCCTTGGGAAAGCTTGTTCCATTCTTCCGGTGACCCTGACGCCTGGCTGGCTTCCCACTGGACTCTTCTTCGCTCATCCCCACTACCCTCCTCAGGAGCTGGTGGCCCAGCCTCAGCACCCCCACCTCCCACGCCTCCTCAGGCTGTCCTTGTGTCTTCCCTGGAGTCCCTCCCTTCCTCAGTCCCCAGGGCAGGGGCTCTGAGGGGATCAGGCAAATAAAAACCAGAAGACTGAGGGCAACTTTGTCTGTGGGGGGCTGGGACTGGGCACTGTCCTCAGGTGGCACGACCTGACAGAGCCGGTGCCGGGCCCGTAACCAAGGTGAGGCTAGACCAGACAGAATGGGTGTGTGCCCCACGGGAGCAGACCTGTCAGAAGAATTCCGGGAGCAGGGGGCTTTTATAAGGAGGGTCCTAAAATATTAGGCCTTGTCTCCAGCAGCAGTAAATGCCCCATTCGGCCCAATTCTCTTAATAACTTGCTTAGCCCCCGCAGAGTCGGCACTGGACATCCTGGGGGCGGGCGGTGGGGAGGAGGCAAGCCCCGGCAGGGCCCTATTCTCTTTCGGTCACCCTGAGCAGTTCAGACCCAAAGAAGCAACCTCCCTCCTCTGTCGTCATGGAAGCGTGCCCTTGGGGAGAGGTCTCACGCCCTTCCACCCTGGCCCTAATACTACCTGTCGCCGCCAACTCCGGGTCCTTGCGCTGACCCCGCTCACACTAAATGAGGAGGGGGTGCTCTATATGGGCACCGCCTGGGTAGGAAAAGCTGACATCAAGGTCCCTTCCAGGCCCCCTCTGTGCAAATCACTCACCAAGTCCCGCTCCCCCCCCCCAGCCCCCCTGCACTCACAGGCACTGGAGAGAAGTTCATCATCTTTAGACTCAAGGAACGAACAGAGAAAAGGGTGCAGACTACACCAGGCCCAGGGTTTTGTGGCTCCAGAAGCAGACCCAGCTACAGCGAACACAGGGCAACGGTGGGAAGGGAGGGAGATCAGATTTGGTCTTGAACTTGGGGGGTGGTGGGGAACTGGAAAAGCGATTCTCCTTGGGGCTTGGGAATGAGGAACAGCAGGAAGAAAGCTGTTTTAGCGGGGCCTTGGCAGACCTAGAGGGGCAGCCCCCGACCCCTAGAGCTCACAGTCGAGAGGAAAGGGAAAGGAGGCCCCTCCCCTCAGTGCTGAGGACAAGGCACTTGGCTCAGTCTCCTTCCGCCCCACCCCCATCCATGGAAGAGATGGGGTCCTTGTCCCCTGGCTCCTTTCAAGAGCCCAGAGGCTGTTCTCTGTTGAGCCTCTGGAAGAAGCTTTTGCCAAACTCGTAAGTGCTGATCATGATGGCACAGGAGGGGGCGGCCTTGATGATCCTCGGGAGAAAGCCTGCAACGGAGACTGGGGTCAGAGGTCAGGGAAGGGGCGGGGGGGGGGGGGCAATCATTCCTGAGCTTGGACACATAGTCGCTCACCCGCAAAGAGTCCCCTGGTGCCGGACTCGGCCCGGATCCGCCGCAGCAGCAGCCAGGTGGAGTCGGCGTGTGGGGGCGTCACTGCAAACGGAAGGCACAGCCCAGTAAGACCCCACTCGGGCCCCCGCCTGCCTGGCCCCACACCAGCCAGAACCTTCACCTCTCACAGCCTCCAGCGCTCCCAGTGCGACCTGGCGTTGAGTCTTCACCACGTCAAAGGGTAGAGTCAGGATGGCTGCCACCTGGTGGGGTGGGGAGAGAGCTGGTCTCAGTTCCCAGGCCCCCCATCCCTTGCATCCAGCCAGGGTCTGCCAACCTTAGCTAGGACTTCACTGGGCGGGGTGGGGGGCAAGCTTGCTCCTCAACAGGCGACCACGTGATGCTCCACGAGCAGCTCCAGCGACCCTCAGGCCTCCCAAGGACACATCGCTGGCCTCACTCCCAGCCCAATCAACTCACCGTCCCTGAGATGCCGCCAGCCACAAAGCTGATGCCCACGGAGGTCTGGTCTTTTGGCCTGAGCCCGCTCAACCAGCTCTTCACCAGCTCGTAGTTGAACCAGTACAGGGCTTGGGGGCACGAGGATACATTCATTAGAGGTGGAGAGGGCGGGGGGTGGGGGGGGCCCTAGACCTCCCATTCTCTACTGCTGCACCTCGTCACCAGCCCTCCCTCCTGGTAACGAAGATTGCTGGTCACGTGCCAGTTTCTGTAACCTGCTCGCTGCAGAAATTTACTTTTGAAAACCTGGGTGAATACGCTGCCTGCTGGGCCCATTTCACAGATGAGATATTCAAAGCCCAGAGAGGCGAAGCGACTTCAAAGTCGGTAACAGCGCAACTGGGATGTAACCGCAGAACCCTTGTAAGTCATCCAACAGCTCGTTACCCCAACCACTGCACCCCTGCTTCCTACCTGAAAAGGGCACGTCCCGAAGGGCGGTGGGGCCCCAGCCCAGCCACAGCGAGCGCCAGCCGCCCTGAGCCATGGCAGCTCGGACACAGGCACCCAGCTCCCGGTAGGACACGTGCTGAGCCTGCAGCTTTGTCCGCACCAGCTCCAAGGGGCTGATCACAGTCACGGTTCCCACTAGGGGGAAGAGCGGGGAGGGGGTCAGCTCGCAGGTCCCAACGGCAGCCCGTCCCAGGCTCTGGGGGCCCAAGCGATCCCTCTACCCCTAAGCTGCCAGACATTGGACCTGGAAGCCAGACCCAGACTCAAGCACAGGTGGGGGGTCACAGAGAGACCAAGGGCCCAAGACTGTGCTCACAGCGGGCTAGCGCGCCAGCCACCATGGGTGCGTAGAGGTCAGAAGTCAGGGCTCGACCACAAAGGAAGGCCTTGAGTTGGTCATAGGCGGTGAAGTAGACGGCAGTGGCCGGCACAGTCATAACCCTGGGAGTGTGAACAGAGGTTAGCTGGGGCTCCCAAAGGCTCCCAAACCTCCCAGGCCTCCCCTGCCCCAGCCAGCCAACGGGAGAGTCACGATCAGAGGAGTCCAGGAAGGAAAAGCAAATCCGTGAGACTGGGATACTCACAAGGTGGCTGGGAGGCCGCTCCACAGGGTCCTAGTGCCTTCGTGCCTCACGATCTTCACGAAGGCATCCTGGCCGAGCAGACACCAGTCCGCGAGGAGGAAGGACCGTGAATCAGCTCCGTGATGGGGCTAACCCGTACCTGGCCCCCGCCTGATGCCCTCACCTCTGCCCACAGCCCAGAGTCCCGGCGGTAGTCCCTCGGGCCCCCACACAGTCGCCCACTTAGCTCCCAGTGGGCTCCTGTGCGCCCTTCAAAACCTCATAGAAGCGCTATCTCCTCAGGGAAGCCCTTCCCAAACTGAACCGGCCGCCCCCATGTGCTTTGCCCCACTCATTCTTTCCTGGGTCTGCAGCGTGACCAATGCAAAGCCCTCGGGAATGCCTAGGGACCCAGCTGAGGGCACAGCTCACCAGGGTGCCTGTGAAGCGCGTGGGGTCCTGAAACCAGGTGGCACAGCGGGCACCATTCGGGCACAAGTACAGGGGCTCCAGGACACCGCTGCAGTACAGGAGGCATTTCCCTGTGGATCGGAGGGAGGAGGGCCCTGGGGAAGGGGAGGGCGCGTTAGGGCGACCGTGCCCCAGAACTCTGCAGGGAGGTGGTGAGCCCCCATCCCTAGAGGGCCAGCAGAGGCTGTGGTCCCTGGGTGGACATTCCTGACAGAGGGCTCGCTGATATGACCTGGAAGCGTGTGCTAAGGCTGTGGAGCCCTCAGGTCCCCTGGGGACACTCCCTCCCCTGGACCTTCAACAAGCCCCCTGTGGCTTGGGGAACTCACATTTGGCGTAGGGGAGGCTCCAGAGTCTGGAGGAAGGCATCGGCTCTAAAATACAAGGCAGTCCCTTAAGTCAGGGGAGCCCCCCACCTGCTCCGGGGACCCCGTCTCTGCAAGACCCCTGTTTTACCCAGGCACCACCCCATATTGGCTCCAGGGTCGGGCACTCACCGCTGGCCATTGTGGGGCGCTGAGACTGCAAGCGTACCTTCACCACGTCCAGGGGCGTCACTGGAGGAGGGGGGAAGGTCTGAAGGCTCCTTAAGGACCCAACCCTGACCCCTTCTCCAGGACCAGGTCCCCTCCAATCTTTGGTCTGCCCAGTCCCCAGCTGCCCCCACCCCACCTCCCCAGATCTTACTGAAGAGGGAGGTGACCACAGCCCCGGTGCCTGAGGCCACCATCTGTTGGAGGGGGCTAATGCCCCCAGGGTCCTGGTCAGCCATCTTGTAGCTTCAATTCTGAAAAACAAACAAGTCAACTGGAGTCCCAACTTGCAAAACCAGAGTCAGTGGGAGGGAGAGAAAGATTTGACCCAGACTTTTTCCCCCGATTCACTCACTTAACATGAATTCAAACGATCCTCACAATAAACTTTTAAAGCCGTTATTTGGTGGGCTCTCTTTTGCCAATTGAGAAACGGAGATTCAGAGAGGTAAGATGACCTGACCAAGGTCACTGTGGGAGTAGTTAGGAAGGAAGCTTGGGGAGTTAGTTATTCGTTGGTTAAGAAGCAATAATGGCCCACTGCCGTTCCCTCATCTGAGCAACACGGAATTACTGTGCCCCCTCCTCGGGGCGGGCCCCCCGGTTTGGCCCTGGGGACCCAAAATCAAAACGTCTGAGCCGTTCCCCAGAGCCCCTCACTCCCGAGGCAGGCACTTGTGAACTCCGAGTCACCGGGCCTGGAAGGTGGGGCCGAGCAACGAGGGAAACGTATAAACAAATCCGATGGCCGTGAAAGGACCGTCGGCTCTCTCGGGACTGCAGGAGAGGTTCCCGGCCCTCCTCCGCACCCTCCTCCCGAGGCCGGAAGGGCCAGTCCCCAGGCCTAGATGGGAAGAACAATCTCTCTGCTCTCTTTTCCCAAGACAGGAGCCGGGGGTTCGGCCGAGAAGGCGGGAAGTAGGTTTGGGGAGACAGGATCTCTCCTCGTCCCAAGGGAGACATTCCGGTCCCGCGCTCAGCGGACGCCCGGTGGGACAGAGTAGGCCGGCCCGACGGCTCATGACTCCAGGCCCCCAGCCCAGCTCAGGATCCCCGGGACCTCGGGAGACCCACCTCCACCCCCCTCTCCGAGCCGGGCCCTCAACCCCGGTCCAGCTCCACCCACCTGGCTCTAGGCCGGTGCTCGCGCTGCGCGGCGCCCGGGGCCCGGCGGGCCCATGGCGGCTCCGCGGCCGGTGCAGAGTCCGCGCGCGCTCGCCCCGTACCAAGGCCGACTCGAAAAGCAGCAGAGCCCGCCCCGCCTCCGGACCGCGCCGCGAGGCCCCGCCCCCCGCCGGCCGACCTGCTGCATGCCAGGAGTGCCGCCGGCCCCGCCCACTCGCAGCGGCTCTGGGACCCGCCGCGCCCCAGTCGCCCAGCCGGGGGTGCGCTGCTGGTGCTCCGCCGGGCCAGCGCCCCAAGGTCGCTGGGTCTCCACGTCGCGCGTGACGGAGGCAGCACCGCACTTAACAGCGTATTCTCACAAACTCCGTCCCACCAGTACGCTGGCCGAGTGCTACCCGGGGAGTCCCAGCTCTCCCTTTAACTTTCCGGACCAGCGTGGGTAACGCGCTCTCCCGCTCTTCCTCAATGTTCTCATCTGCGGAGCCGCAGGGATTTGAATCAATAATTCCAAGGCCACGGGGCGATCAGATAGTGATGGCAAATATTTACCCGCCGGGCTCCCTGCGGTGGTTTACAAAGTTGTGGCGACCTACGGAACAGAAATTAGCATTATCCCTATTATACAGATAATCGACTGAGGCGCTGCCCCACAACCACTTGCTAAACTGCTGGGTACCGTGCGCGTGGGCGCTGGGGTTGGACAAGCTGTGACTCACGCCGGGCAGGCTGGACAGAGAAAAGGCTGGCCCGGGAACCAGGAAAGATGGGGTCCTACGGACTTCATTTAGGCTGCGTTCCACCACCGCGTGTGACCTTGGCCAAGTTACACCACCACTCTGGGCCTTGGGTTTCTCCTTCGCACAATGAAAGGGTTGAGTAGGAAAGAAGGGGATTGACATTTTTGCATTGGTTACTCTCACATTATTTCTTCTAAGCCCCAAAATTCTTAGATTATTTTTTGGGCCCTTTTCACAGAAGATGAAACTGAGGCTCGAAGTTAAGTGCCTTCCAGGTACTTTCCCCCTGCACCATGCTGCCCCACTGGGTGACCGGTGGGCTTAAATCCTGCGGTGACGTCTCTGATCCCGCTTCTCAGAGAGACACGTATCTCTCCCCGGCAAGGCCCGCACCTGAGACCCCACCACCTGTCTCGCCTTTAAAACTTCTGTGCGGTCGTAATTGTTTGTCAGAACACAGAAAAAGTAACACGGAGTGCGAATCTGCGCCTTTAAGAAGGGCAGGCCGTGACTTTGACGTCACCAGCTTCTCGGGCCTGAAGCCGCCCAGCCAGCCAGCGCGCGTGAGGTTAGCACGTGGATTCGAAGGGGCCAACCATCCGCTTTCCCTGAAACTGGCTTTGGGGCTCCGAGAGGCTTGGAAGCCCAGATTTAGGGGCGGGAGGGTGCAAACCGTAAGGGATGAAGCGGCCGCTGGGCGAAAGGGCAGGAGAGAAGGTGCCTTTGAATTCCCTTCTCCCGTCCGGAGGAGGTCTGAAATCTCACACAATCATTTTATAAACTGTATTATGGTTTTACCCAAACACGTTCCCAGCCAACAACCAAGAGATTACTCTCCCCGTCGTCCGGAGGAGGAAACTGAGGGACTTGTGTGTAATGGCTCCTGGTGTGGAGTAGAACCAAGACTTGTCTCATGCCTTCTCCCGGTTTGCAAATAAGAAAATGGAGGCAAAAGAGGTCAAATCACACCAAGGTCACTCAGATGAAAGAGCCAGAATTCAAACCCCGAATTGCCTGAGTCCAGAAGAGCTCTCCCCCACCCCACCCCCGACCCCACCCCCTTTTGAACCTAGGTTCTCTGCTCCCTGCCGTGCCCTGTTCACCTGCTGGAGGTTTTATCTACTCCGGCCTTGGGCTCAAGAACTCCAAGAAATACAGCTTGTGCCTCAAGATCGGAGCATGTGGGAGGCAGGGGCCGGGCTCCAGTCTCCAGCAGCACCACCTCCAGCAGGTATCTTAAAAGTCTCTGGGCCTTAGTTTTCCCCTTTATAAAATGGGCCGATGGGGATAATAATGTCCCCACCTCACAGTACATTTGTGAGGATTTAATAAGTTAATAGTAAGTTCGTAAGTTAATAGCTGCGAAGTGCTTAGACCCTTGTCTGTCCCGTGGCAAACACTCAATGACCGTTATTATTACTGATCGCCCCTCTCCAGGACCTGTGGCATAGAATGTTCTGGAAAGGGCCTTTAGAGCAACCAGGTTTTGCAGGCACAGATAGTAATAATTCTTTACACGCTTCCTTGCCCAGAGCCAAAATCATACAGCTGCAAAGTAGCAGTTTGGGGACCAAACCCGGTGACCTCTGACCCTCGGCTTCCACAGTAAATAAGGGGCTTGCATTCCATTTCTGGTTTTCTTCTTGCCAGAGGATGCCTTTGGGATTTATCGCTATGCCTCAGTTTCCTCATCTGAAATAAGAATGATGTCGTTCGTCCTGCCTAACTTACAGACTCCTAGCCAAGGTCACATCTGTGAAAGCCCTGCGAAGGGTCGACAAATGGTTCCGTGCCTCTTGACAGGACCCCAGAGTTGATCAGATGACAGTCCCTGCCTTCCCCCACCGGTAAATGCTTTGAGCCCGAGAAAACCCTTGGGGCACCCCTGCTGTGAGCGAAGCCTGGAGGGTGCGGTGGCAGCAGTCTGGGCAGGTGGGAGAGCTTATCCGTGGGCAGTGAGGCATCACTAAAGCTACTGGATGCGTCTCCCAAGGATGGTCATGGCAGCTGCAGGGCGGAGCAGGAGCCTCGAGATGCCCATGAAACTCTGCAGCCCTGGCTAGACTCGCCTGCCCAGAGACCTGAGGAGGAAATAGCCGCTGTCCTGGCTGACGTGGCCACGGTTCACGCTGACCACACCCCCCCACGTGACCATCACCCACCGGCCTCTTCCTCAGATGGAGAAAAAGAAACTCCTTTCAATCATAAAAGGGAAGAAAATCATACCGGCCCCAGGAGCTGTTGTGGGGACTGATGGACCAGTCCTTGTCTGGCACTGGAGGGGGTGACATCAACAGAAAGTAGTTTATTGTGAGACTGAATTCTTCCCTGAGAGCCCTGCCTGTGGGACGCTGCCACCCCCACCCCACCCCAAGCTTGCACCCCACCCCCGGGGGCCTAGGAAGACATTCATGGGGCCTAAGTCACGCTTAGGTCCTTCCCACGGACCCCACCAGCACCTATGAGTTCCCGGCCAGTGCTGTCTCCACCTGGAGCCGCCTTCCTGGAGCCCGGGCCCACAGCTCCAGGCCCACCGAGCTGGAGAGAAATCCAAACCCCAGGCCCGGCCCTACATGCCAAGTCAGAGTTTTGATTGGGCCTCGAGGGCACGGGGAGGGGTGGGTGAGTTACGGAAAACTGTATTGGGCCAACTGGAGAAAATTGAGTAAGGCCCGTATAGTAGATATTACCTCATCGGTGTTCAATTCCTGGAGTGTGCCAACCATGCTGTGGTTTTGTCGAAAAATGCCCTTGTTCTTAGGAAACGCGCACCGGAGTGTTTAGGGGGGAACGCCTGCAACGCAGTCTCGAACTCAGGAGCCGAACCATGAGATCGTGACCTGAGCTGACATCGGATGCTTAGCCAACTGAGCCACCAGGCGCCCCAAAGCTGTCTTCTTTCTGGAGGTTAAAAAGATACCCATAATCGCTAGGACCAACCCCCCTGAGGAAGGGATCTCTGCAGACCCCCCCTCCGTCCCCCACCGCTGCCGCCAGCACCCATGGCCGGAGAGGGTGAGCTGGGGAGTTTCCCGCTGCCCAAGGCTTCCTTGAGGGGACCCTGGGTATAGTCTGAGGAGGTGGCCCCAGAGGGAATTCCTGACTGAATTGCCTGACCTTCCAGAATTGCCTCCCTCCACCCCTGTCCCAGCGGACCTCCCAGAGCTCTTAGGGACAGGCTGTCTCCTGCTCAGCTCAGAGACACAGTGAAATGCAAAAGCAGGGCTGGAGAATGTGTTAGGTACTTGTTTTCGCCCAGAGCGCTACCGCCCCCTAGGGGACATCTTGTGAATTTATGAGGTCGTTTGCAGTTATTCCAAGATTGGGGCCCCTGGAGTTTGATAGAAGGCAGGCAGGAAATGCTAAATGTCCCATAAAGCGTAGGATATCCTGACGCAACAAGGAAGTGTCCCGTACACCACTCAATCTTCCTTTGTCTTTCTGGCCACCCACATACGTTAGAAACACATTCGTAATTATCAGACCTAGAGGCTAGCCCTATTTCACCCACATCTTTCCTAAATGGTTTTCAAATAAATTGAGTTTTCCAGGAATAAAACTACCCTGCAAGCCTACAGAAGATTTGGTTATATTACGTAGTTTTAATGTTTATTTGCCTCCATGAGAACTTTATCAAGGGTAATTTCAGAAAATCTGGTCTCGGGGGCCACCCGGCCCGCGTGAGCTGAGTTCCTAACCACGTTTACAGCTGCCCGGGATTCGCTGCCAGTGATTTGTGCGCGTTTTCAAGCTCAGGAGTCAAGCCTGAGCTTTCGCACACAGGAATGCGTATTATTTTATTCTAAACTACTTTCCTTTTATTTTTCCTCTGTATTCCACTATATTGAACTTTATACGCATTTCTAAAAACACCGTGCCTACGAGAGTGATAGTTTCTATTAATTTTATTTCTGAAAATTTGTTAAAGGAGGGTACAACACCTGTATTACCGAAAGCAGCGTGGGACCTGCCTATATAGAGAACCGCAGAAAGGACCCCGAACGTACCAAGAACGGTCTGGTCCTGTGTGTGTGGGATCATCGCCTTCTGGGGGCCGCAAGTTCTGCCTCTCAGTGTGACCAACGCTACCTGGGGTACGTTGGCCACCAGACCAGAGTGGCCGCGCCAGAGCTGAACCCAAAAGGAGGCGGAGCTGTCCCAGAGGGGCCTGGACCAAAGCGCTGACTTCTCTGCACCCCTCCTTTTTTTTTTCTTAATTTATTGAGTATTTCTGTCTCTTTTTTTCTTTTCAGCTCTTTTTCAGCATTTGTTTCATGTCAACTGGTGTTGCAGTCACTGGGACAGGTCACATCAAGTCCCTGCTCACACTTTGCGGTGCAGGAGATCCAAACAAATGAGTAAATAATTAAGACAATGGTGGGCAGTGGGTGCCTCCCTGAGGGCAAGACACCAGGTCACGTGACAGAGAGGGCCCGAGAGGGTCCGAAGACCGGGAGAGCTAGGGGGTCGGGGAGCACTCCCGGAGCCTGCCCCAGGGTGAGGGCCGAAGGAGGGGGGACCAGGCTGCGATGAGAGGCAGCGCCCAGATGGGGGGCAGGGCTGTCGCAGGAACTTCCATTGAAAGAATATCGTGCCGGTTCCAAACACAGGCTCTGGGTCCCACGCGGGTTCCATTTCCGGCTTCACCCCTTCCCAACTAGGGGACCCCAGGAAAGTCGCTTAACGGCTGAGTCTTTCTTTCTTCATCGTAAGACAGGGGAAAATAATCGTACCTGCCTCGCACGGTCATGTTACAGATGAAAGGAGGGAGAATCTTGTACAGAACTTAGCACGACGCGAAACTCGATAGAACATTAGCAGGACCCGCTTTCATTTAAAAAATAGAATTTTTTTTTTTTTTTTTATGTTTCTTGGGTTGTTGAGAGAAAGAGACACAAGAGTGTGAGCGGGGAAGGGGCAGAGGGGGTGACACAGAATCCGAAGCGGGCTCCAGCGCCTCCTCAGGCTCCTGGAGGTGACCTCTCTGAGCTGTCTGGGGAGAGTGGTTTCCTCCCGGAGGCCCCGGCCTGGTGCTTCAGAGATAGCTCATCAGATTAACAAGAGGAACCCCTTTGATGTCCTAAAAAGAATTCCTCTCATTTTTAATGTGCCAGTTTATAAGGCCTCTTTTTGAACCTCACATGACTGCGTAGAGGGCATGGCGGGGTTATTGTGTACCCATTTTACAGATGAGGAAACTGAACCTTGGAGGAATTAAGTGACCTGTCCAAGTGACTTTCAGCAGGTGTCTCTCGGCCTCTACCGTGTTGGCCTGGAGAAGGGCCAGCGGTGCTCAGCGGGCTGGAAGGGCTGGGAGGAAGGGTGGGGCTGAGCTGGTGTCAGCACCCAGGGGAGCCTGGTGTTACGGGCTCTGACTGACTTGGACTCAGCACTGGCTCCACCAGGTAGGACCAGGTGACCCTGCACGAGGCCCTTAGCGTGTCATATATCTGTGAAATGGAGATTCTGTTGTTACAAGAACTCAGTGATGGGCTGCAGAGCAGGCATTCCAGACACCGTCCTGGTTCTTCCGGTCTCCACTCCGCCTCCGGGTCTCTAAGCTTATTATCCTCCCAGCTCTAATGGTCAGTGAGTCAACAGCCCACGCTGTCCTTCCATGTCCACCGCCCAACCTGTTCACTTGCTGCCCGTGACACACGCTGGGCTCCGGCTCCCGGAGGCCATCTGCCGTGCTCCCAGCACAGCTGCCCCCGGGGGGTTTCTCGAGTTCAGAAAAAGGCACAGGGTGGGAAGGGTGCTCCGTGTACCTTGAGTGCCATGACGGTGGCCAGACCACCCACGGGGCCCAGGTTCTCTCAAGCCTTGCGGTTCAGGGTCCACCCCCTCGCAGGGCAGGGACTGGGCATCCTTCTATGTGAGCCGAGGGGAGCTGGGGAGGGGTTTGGAGGACCTCAGCCCCTGTCTTGGGTTTGGGCCGGATTTTAAAACTTTTTTCACTCTAGTGCGGTCAGATTTTATATCACTAATTTTGTAAATTAAAAAAAAATGTTTTTAATGTTTATTTTTTGAAGAGAGAGAGAGAGAGAGCAGGGGAGGGGCAGAGAGAGAGGGAGACAGAGTCTGAAGCAGGCTCCAGGCTCTGAGCTGTCAGCACAGAGCCCGACACTGGAGGTGAACTGGGGCTCGAACTCACGGACTGTGAGAGATCATGACCTGAGCCGAAGTCGGACGCTTAACTGACAGAACCACCCAGGTGTCCCTGATTTTGTAAATTTTAATAGAAAAATGAATTCTTCGGTCCTACATAAATGCAGCTTAGTTGTCAAAATTCTTTCGAACATAGGTATGATGGAGGAAACGCCAATTTATTGAGGAACGATTGCATGCATGGCATGTTACACACAGGTTAACACATTCGCTCCTCCTGAACTCCCTGCTGGGCAATTCCAGTTGGTCCATTTCACACTTAGGGTCAAAGAAGTAAGCCAAGGTCACCACACAGGTAGGAGGAAGAGCTGTAACCGAGACCAGCAGGCGATGACAGACTCCGGCCGCTGCTCGGATCCCAGACCATCGTCCTGATTTCCAGGAAAGAGTTGGCTCCTGACCCCTGGCACCGGCCACCTGCCTGTCCCAGAGGCCACTCTGGCTTCCCGTAGACTCCCCAGGACCAGTCCTTGCCCTGGAAGTTCACCTCCAGATCACCCCACTGCTCTCAGAACACACAAAACTGAAACTTGCACCCAGGACTGTGCCCCTCCTCTCCTGTAGGAGACAGAGGCCGGCCCCCACATCTGGATGGGAGAAGAGAAGTCGGCCCATCCTGTCCCGTGTCCCATCCCGCCCTCGCCCCGTCGCCGAGGGGCTGATTCTTCTTTGGCCACCTCTGCCCTTGTCTGGCTGAGGGAATCTGATGGTTTTCAGTCTTGGGACTGCACAGGAGTCAGGACCAGCTGCCCTGGGCAGGGGGTGGGGACGGAGTTCTGGACAGAGATGCGGTGCAACCCCAGTGGGAAACCAGGTGGGTTTCTGGGAGGAGAAACCCCGGAGGGGCCAGGGCTAGGGAGGAGAGAGAGAGGTGGGCTGAGCGGCAGGCGGGCGGGCAGTCTCCAGAGCTAAAGTGGGGGTGGGGGTGACGGTGCGAGGGGAGGGCCCAAGGGGAAGACCAGGACTCCTCGGCAGGGCTTACAGGTCACGCAGCTCATAAGAGGAAGAGGGACTGGAGAAGAGTTCCAGGTTCCTCCTTCCATAAAAAGGGGGTTGAGCAAGACGAGAGGTTCTCAGACCTCAGCCACCTGCAGCTGCAGAAGCTCCCCAGGTGATTACAAAGGGTAGAGCTGGTGGCGAGAACCTGGGCTAGCGGATCCCCGAAGGCCCTCCAGCCAGGGCCTGGGCCTCTGCAGAGCCAAGAAATCCACTTCCCCCATTCACCCCCCCTCCCCTCCCCCCCATCCTGCATCCATCCCACCAGCTGGATTTAAGGGTGCCACCTAGCATCACTCTCCCCAGGGCCGGTGGAGCCGCCACAGCTCCTGGTACACTCGAATCTCCCAGCGGACGGAAGGCGAGCAGGGCGGCACTCACCGCCCGATGGAGCCACTGAGCCCAGAGGCGAAGCAAGAATTCCCCAATGCACACTGATTTAGAAATGCGGGCGTGCGGAGGGGGACCTGGGTGGCTCAGTCAATTAACCGCCTGATTCTTGGTTTCAGCTCAGGTCATGATTTTCCTTTTCTTTTTTCAATTTTTAATGTTTATTTATCTTAGAGAGAGAGACAGACAGAGCATGAGCAGGGGAGGGGCAGAGAGAGAGTGAGGGAGACACAGAATCAGAAGCAGGCTCCAGGCTCTGAGCTGTCAGCACAGAACCTGATGCGGGGCTGGGACTCATGAACTGTGAGATCATGACCTGAGCCAAAGTCAGATGCTTAACCGACTGAGCCACCCAGGTGCCTCCAGGTCATGATTTTTCAATTCGTGGGATCGAGCCCCAAGTCAAGCTCTGTGCTGACAGCGTGAAGCACACTTTAGGATTCTCTCTCTCTCTCTCTCTCTGTGTGTCTCTCTCTCCCTCTCTCTCTGTTCCTCTCCTATTCATGCTTGGTTGTGCACTCTCTCTCTCTCCCAAAAGAAATTAACAAACGTTAAAAAAAAAAAAAAAAAGAAATGCAAGGGAAACTCACAGAAGAAACTTAAAGGGTTTGAAGGTGAGTGTCCGGGGCAGAAAAAGAAACAGGACAAGAGGACTGTTTTGTGCTACAGTTGGGTTAACATTTATATGCCTGTTACTTTTTGCTAAAAATAATAATTGAGCTGGGGCGCCTGGTTGGTTCAGTCAGTGGGAGCCTGCAACTCTTGATTTTGGGGGTCGTGAGTTCGAGCCCGAAGTTGGTTGTAGCGATTACTTGATTACTTTAAAAAACATAGTAACTGATTAAAACACAGCAACAAGGAAAGTGACCTGCCCACCGGCACTGGGCAGGTTACAGCCTATGCCGGGACGGGAACCCGGGTCTCCTGATTTCACCCAGTATCTCTGTTGCCAGACATCCTGCCACAGCCTCTGGCATGGCCACTGACTGGTTCCCGAGTCCCCTCCCCCACACTCTCCAGAAGCCTGCAGGGGCTAGCAGAGTTCCACAGCCTCACCAGTCAGGTGCCCGATGATGAGGGCAGGCGCCAACAATTGCTCACCCCAAGGTGACTCAGGCAGGAAGGGGAAGGAGTAGGTGTGAGCGAGGAGAGGCTGTTTCTGTGCCCTCACTCCAACCTCAATCTTCAGGGCCGCCAGATCCGGCAAATAAAAATGTGAGATGTCCAGTTAAACTTGAATTTCAGACACACAGTGGATATTTTTTAAGTGTAAGAATGTCTCAAATATTGCACTTTCGGTGCCTGCGTACTGGGACCTGAGGTCATCCAGCTGGGGCTGCAGTAGGAAGAGAAACAGACCATATTTATAGACCGTATTTATCACTTCTTAAACAAGAGGAGGGGGGAAAGGCAGAAGCCACACAGAAAAAGACTGACCACTAGATTCCAGACGGCATAACAAAGACACAACTTCTGACCACAAAAGGAAACATAAACTGGGGCGCCTGGCTGTCTCAGTCAGTTAAATGTCTGACTTCGGCTCAGGTCATGATCTCACAGTTCATGAGTTCAAGCCCCACACTGGGCTCTCTCCTGTCGGCGCAGAGCCCACTTCGGATCCTCCGTCCCCACCCCCTCTTCCGTTCCCCTGCTCCCTCTCTCTCAAAAATAAATGAACATTGGGAGTGGATATCCGCGACATATAAAATATCCAGAATACATAAAGAGCTCCCAGAGTTCATCAAGAAAAAGAAACACTGATGAAAAGTAAACAAAGAATAATGCGATGGTTAGTTTTATGTGTCAACTTGGTGGCTGTTTTGGGATGAAAATAACATTTAAGTTGATAGACTTTCGGCTAAAGCCAGTTGCCCTCCATAATGTGGGTGGACCTCATCCGATCAGTTGACGGCCTGAACAAAACACAAAAACTGGCTTTTCAAACACGGAGAAATTCTCCAGGGACTGCCTTCGGATTTCATCTGCGCCATTGCCTCTTTCGAGTCCATTCCAAAGAGTAGACCAACCGCAGGCCCACACTTCAGATTTTGGACTCGTTAGCTTCCATAATCACGTGAGCCAATTCTATATACATTTACGCTAAATCTCTTTCTATATACACATCGATCGATTCTGTTTCTCTGGAGAACCCTAATGCAAATAAGAACAGGCAATTCACAGAAGAAATACAAATGCAGAATAAACATATGAAAAATGCTCAACTTCCCTAGAGCTCGAGGAAAGGCAGACAGAACCACCAAGGAATATCTTTTGTCATTAGATTGGCAAGACATCTTTTTTTAATGTTTATTTATTTATTCCCAGAGAGAGAGACAGAGAGCAAGCAGTGGAGGGGCAGAGAGAAAGGAAGACAGAGAATTCCAAGCAGGCTCTGCACTGTCAGGACAGAGCCCGATGCTGGGCTTGAACTCACAACCCATGAATGAGATTGTGACCTGAGCCAAAATCAAGGGTCAGGTGCTTAACTGACTGAGCCACCCCGGTGCCCTGGCAAAACATCTTTTAAGCTGGCATTTTCAATTTTGGTGAGGATATGGAAAATAAGCTCCCTCAAATACTGTGCCTGGGAGTGTAAATTGGAAAAAATGTAAAGCAATTTGGCAGTAACATTTCAAATGGGCATATCCTTTACCCAGCAATATTACTTTTAGGGATTTAACCGCCACACGAGCACTCAGAAACATGTTCACACATATTTGCTGCGTAATTATTTGTAACTGCAAAAAAATAGAAACATACAAAAGTCTCTTAAATGAGACTGGTTAAGTAAACTATGTAGCATCTGTAGTGTGGAATCGTTGGCAACTGTCAAAAAAGAAACTGAAAAATAAATGTAAAGACATCCCATGTTCATGGATAGGAAGACTTAATAAATATTGTTATGTTGGCAATACACCCCAAACTGACCTGTAGATTCAGTGCATTGTCTATCAAAATCTCAGCTGTCACCTTTGCAGAAGCAGATTCTAAAATTCACATACAAATTTGAGGGACCCAGAGTAGCCAACGCAATTTTGAAAAAGAAGTTTTGAAAAAGAAAAAGAAGACCCCCTCTTCTTCCAATTTCAAAACTTGCTGCAAAACTATAGTAATCAAGACAATGTAGTAGTGGCCTAGGGACAGACATATAGATCAGTGGAATAGAAGTGAGAGTCCAGGAATAAATCCTCATATTTACAGTCAATTGATTTTATCAAAATTAAAAATCACAAGGTCTGGCCAAAGGGGGCTGGGAGGGCTTAGGGTGGATGGAGTGCACTGTAGGGTAACAAAGAGCTTGCTTGAGCTGAGTGTGGGACTGGGAGAGGGGACAAACAGCCCAATTCAGGGGTGGTGGCAGTCTGCAGTGAGGGAGAGGCAGGGTGGAGGCACTGCGTCGCTGCGGTGCTCAGCCTGAGGCTAGAGAGGGTCTGGGGAGTGAGGGAGGCTCCTGCTGAGAACGGGGCAAATGGGGATGGACTCTTCGATGTCCTATCTCTTTGTGACTCTGGAAGTTTCTTTTCAGTTGCTTCATTTCAGTCTTCCCTGTTCAAAAAATGAGGCACCCTCCTTAAAAGCAAAAAGCAGAGGGAGGGTTTAAAGACCTTGGAGGGGTTTTTTTTGAGGAACGTGAGAGACGTCTGTAGTTTCAGGGGGAACTGCACCCTAGCCACTGAAGGGTGGTTTCACTGCATCCATTTTAACAAGTCAATACATTTTGTTCAGTAACTATATTTCACATTTCTTTGCCATAGTAATGAGAGTAACTGCATGATTCAGATTTTTCTAAAGCTCAGAGTCATACGTTAATTATTAATTACCTCGTCCTTGAAGACTGATGCCCACAAGGCCCATCGACTTATCCAGGACCATTTGCCCCTCCACCCGATGCCCCCAGGGTGTTGAGCTTCCGGCTCCTTCCGTCTGTCTTTTGCATTTTTTCCTGTTGAATGCTTTTAATCCATGCGAAACTCAAAGTGATTGCTTCTAGAAACTTCAGTGCACACGTCCTGGTATTTCTCTAATGTACTGTTGCTGGGAAGTCAGATAACATTTATTAAAAATATATGAAATAATGGGGCGCCTGGCTGGCTTTGGGTGTGTGTGTGTGTGTGTGTGTGTGTGTGTGTGTGTAAAACCCCCCTTTGGAGAGGGTTTCTCAACCTCAGCACTACTGATATTTCAGGCAAGATGATTTTTGTCATGGGGGGTGGGGGCTGTCCTTTGCATTGTAGGATGTTCAGCAGCATCCCTGGGCTCTGCCTCCTAGGTGCTGCTAGCCCCTCCCCTTGTTGTGACAGCCCAGAATATCTCCGCACACTGCCGAATGTCCCTGGCGGACAAATCGCTCCTTTCAGGATACTTTCCATTGTACGTGTTTCGGTCGCTCTAGTTTCCCCCCCCCCCCGCGTTTATTTTTTACATGGCTCTGTGTAGCTGTGATTAATAGGTTCGTTACTTGAGTAGCCTAACATTTCATGGAAAGTGTGTGTGCACGCTCTTGGTTAATGGCCGCCTGAGCTCTACCCCCTTGCCTCAGGACACACAGGGAGGAAACGGCACAGAGGTCGCCAGCGTGCAGAGTCTCACTCAGCCTGAGCCTCCCTCACTCGGCAGACCCTCTCTAGCCCCAGGCTGAGCATTGCTGGGACACAGTGCCTCCACCCTGCCTCTCCCCCACTGCAGACTGCCACCACCCCTGAGTTGGGCTGTTTGTCCCCTCCCCCTGCCTCACTCTCAGCTCAGGCAAGCTCTTTGTTTACTCTGCAGGGCACCACGCTGTATAGCCACACTCCCAGGCCTGGCACGAGGCTTTCTCTGGGCCTCTCCTCTCGCCTGGTGCATCTATCAACCGCCTCGGCCTGAGCCAGGCCCTTTGGCACTGGGCGCCTGGCCCTTTTTGCTGGCTAATCTGTTCCGTGGCGGTACACTTCTCTCCTCACGGGCCATGTCAGTTCCTGGAAGGCAGGGCTGACTCAAACGAGGAATCCGCATCTACTATGCACTCGCCCCCAGCCCAGCCTTGTCCCAGGCACCCAACAGCTCCTCAAGCCCACTACGTTGAACTTGGCATTAAATCTCTGCCCAAGGCTGCTCTTCCCATCTGGTTTCCTAAAGCTCCCCCTCCCCCAGTCTAGGCACTTCTCCAACCCCTCCCCACCTGCCAGTTAAAATCCTCCCAAATTCAGCTCAAAAAGGTGCCCTCAGGGTGGAATTGAATTTTTTCCACCCTGCGAGAGCCAGCCTACCACCTCTCCCCTACACACGTCTGTCACACCTTGCATCTTATGTTAGATCTAACGTGAGCCTGCCTCACCTTCTCCACCCACTCACACCCCGCTGCGAGCACCCTAAGGAAGGGGACTGAGAGCTGTTTATCCTTGCCCTCCCAATTCTCCTTCAACTCCTTTGGGGCCTGGCTGTCCAGCATTTAATGAGTTTGCTGAACAGAATAGAAACAGGTGCACAAATGTCCCTAATCCGGAAGGTGTCATCCCGTAAACGTCCTTGAACGCACACGGTAAGGGATAGCTCCCTTGTTGTCAGTGTCCTCAGACGGGCGCAGGCCCCACCACGGGGCAAACTCTACCAGGCTGCCGCAACCCTGCCGAGCCGGGCCCCGACGTCACATGATTCTCCAATCACATGATCCCGCAAAAAGTGGGGGAGGGTGGGAAGAGAGACGTAGGGAGGGAGGAAAGAGAATTGGGTAAGAAAGCAGCACAGCTTTCCAGGCTGGCCCCGCCTCTACATCGACCAATAGCCAGTAGAAGCGCCACATTCCGGATCCCTGGCCAATGGAAATTGAGGTGGGCGGGCCATCGCGCTGCCAGGCCCTAGTCCGGGAGCTTCCCGGCCGCGGCTACCGAGCGAGCGCGGAGCCGGTCGCAGGTAAGGAGGGCGGCCGCGCAGATCTCTGGCTTGCTCCTTCCCAGGGTTCCGGCCAAGCGCACGTGAGGGCTTGAGATTCCTCCGGAGTTTCAGCCGGGAGGCAAGAGAAGACTGGCTTCGAAAAACTCCTTTAGGGGTTTCCGATGCACTGGAGACAGTTTTAGGGGGTGGGAGTAAGCAGTGACTGCCGTGACCCCAGTGAGAAAGGGGCTCTCTCCCTCTCCAGCATCCTGGGAAGCTGCAGCCCTTTCTCCCAAAGCTGGGGCCACTCTATTCTTGAGCCGGCTCCAGCCGCGTCCGGGTCCGGGTGCGGGTGGTGGTGTTGGTGAGTGGCCTCCGGGCCCCTGGTCCCGGAGCTCAGAGGGCTGCGAGTGGGCAGGAGACCCTGGCTCCGTCAAAGGTAGCAGGGACTTGGGAGTGGTGACTGAACCCCTGGGTTGTGTCTGACTCTCCCTTACTTCCTCTGGAGCGGGGTGGAACCTGCTAACTTCCGCCTCTCCCTGCCACTTTTCCTGCTCGCTCGCAGTTGGGTTCCCTCACCTTTTGGGAATCTCTCTCCTGACGCTCGGAGTTGGGGGCTGCCACCTAGTGGAAGATGGCAGAGCCGGGGGCTTGAAGAGGCAGGCTCCGGTCTTTCCTTTCTGCTGTGGGCTGGGGGTGAGAGAGGCTGCCATTCAGAGCCCTACTGAGGGGAGTTAGGCCCCTTCTTCCCGCATTCCTGATCCTGAGTGCGCGCGCGCGTCTGTGCATTTGTATTCACTAGAAGCGTTCGCTATATTCCTGACCTTAGGATACCAAGGTCGAAAGTATGCATAAATAAATCATTGGGGTGTTCAATGGTCTGAGATCCGTGCAGACAGGCACCCCTTCTGGCTTAAGCCAGGGTAGCGGGATGGCCTATGAAGGGTTGAAGTTGGACTCCCAAGAGGCAGGTGGGACCTAGATGACTTGCCTGGGAGCTGTGGGTGTGGAGGGGAAGGCGAAAGGGGTCGAGGTCCAGGACCAGCCAGGCAATGGCCTCCTGGAAATGGTCTTTGTGCTGGGAACGGGGCACTGAGGAAAGCCAGGTGAGGCAGAGAGGGGACCAGTGACTGGGCCAGTGTAAGTCCTCACCATGCAGAGTGTGCAATGTCCACCCACAGATTCATGGGGAAACTGAGGCCTAGGCAGGAAGCTACATTTGAGGCTCTCACGACCAGTGGTGGCAATTCTAGGATTAGTGCTCAAGTGCAGTAGCCAGGTGGCCCCTGCGCTCCTCGTTTCTGTTCTGCTTTGTCCACCAGCTCAGAAAATGCTTGTCTCCTTCCTCTGCTTGGACCCCAGGCCTCTAGTCTCTTGGGGTTTGGGGTGGGGGGTGGTCTAGTCCTGGGCACTGTCCATGGTGCCATTTTGTGAAACAAACCCAGGTCCGGTATGCTTTGGAGCCATCAAAGGCTGTTGTCTCCATGACTTGATACTTGACATGGCCATGTTACTGAACACCGCTGAGCCTCAGTTTCCTCCTTTGAGACGTAAAGGAAACAGTTACTACTTTGGATGGTGGTTGCAAAGAAAAAAAGAAAATAATACAGTGTCGTAGCTAGCCCACAAGAGGGTCAACAAGCATTTACTGGTTTTGCCCCTCTGGGCAGAGTAACATCTCCTGGGCCCATCCCACTGAACTAGCAGGGCTGGCTGAGCTTGGGGAAGAGTCATTTAGGAAGTGAGAGGCCCCATAGAGATTGATGATTGGTTTCTTAGCTGTCACAGCTGGGTGGGCCCATGTGGTCCTCTCCACAAACTGCTGAGTTTCGGCTTTGGGGCAGGGGCAGAGGCAGGGGTTGGAAGTGGTGTGTTTGAGGAGCCCGAAAGGGTCCGGTGGTGTTGGAGGCCCCTTAGAACACAGGTGTCTCAAAGGCTGGCCCAGCCTCTCCTTCCTTGGGTGCGGTGGGGACAGTCAGTGGGCAGACATGGCTGGCCTCTGGGGAAGGCAGCTCAGATTACACTGGCTACCACACTTCCCTTTTCGCAACTTTCTCAACTCGATGGTTTCCCATGTCATCATGTGACACCCCTGCCTCACCCCCAACAGGCCTTAGCAGGTGTGACCACGGCATCAGAAGAGGAGGCATCTGGAGGGTCTGGCTGGGGAAGTGGAACCCTGGCTTTTCTTCAAGGGGGACCCCCTCTTTGCTCCCCAGCCCAGTCTTCCCATGACTACTGATGCCTCCTCACCCCCTGGAGGTGACCCATGTCCCTACAGATCAGACCCCCAAATTTTCCTTTCATATGCCTACATTTTTTTTAAAGATTTTTTTTTATGTGATCTCTACGCCCAACGTGGGGCTCGAACCTGCAACCCCGAGATCAAGAGTCGTATGTCCTACTGACCAAGCCCTCACACACCTACATCTTTACACACTTACCACAGAGACTCAGGCATTTGGCCACATTTTGGGGACACAGATTTTTTTTAATGTTTTTATTTATTTTTGAGAGAGAGAGAGCGGGGAAGGGGCAGAGAGAGAGGGAGACACAGAATCCGAAGCAGGCTCCAGGTTCGGCGCTGTCAGCACAGAGCCCGACGCAGGGCTCGAACTCACAAAATCGCAGTCTCATGACCTGAGCCAAAGTCGGACGCTCAACCCACTGAGCCGCCCAGGGGCCCTGGGGACACAGTCTGACATGTGTACTTGGGTCAGGATTCATGTTCTTCGCTGTACGTGTGCTGGTGCACATATGACACACAGGACACATATAGGAAGCTGAGTCTTGGGGCCCGCATCTTTTTTCCTGCCTGGACAAGCAACTGTTGGAGGGACTCAGGTAGTATCTGGCCTGAGCCCGGGCTGGACTGGCCACAGAATCAAGGGTCACATGGGCTTAAGCTAGTTGCCAGACGCCTCTTGGTATTTTGCAGGAAGACCATGTGGACTCTGGTGAGCTGGGTGGCCTTAGTGGCAGGGCTGGTAGCTGGAACCCAGTGCCCAGACGGTCAGTTCTGCCCCGTGGCCTGCTGCCTGGACCCAGGAGGAGTCGGCTATAGCTGCTGCAATCCTGTTCTGGTGAGTGGCCCTCAACCTAGGCAAGAGCTGGCAGCCTGGGATTTCCCAAAGGGTCATCTTGGTTTGGCCAGAGGAGGGGACCGAGCTTAGGTCCTTCGGTTTATCGTCTCCTCTCTCTTTCCAGGGCAACGGGCCCACAGCGCTGAGCAGGCATCTGGGCACACCCTGCCAGATAGATGCCCACTGCCCTCCTGGCTCCTCCTGCCTCCTCACCATCTCAGGGACCTCCAGCTGCTGCCCGTTCCCAGAGGTGAGGGCGCCGTTAGCTCCCAAGAGGGGCTCACGTCTGCCTTTAGGCGTTTCCTCCTCTCACCTCAGGGTAAAAGCCCTCGCCAATGCAGGCGTCTCTGTGTCCCACAGGCTGTGTCGTGTGCTGACGGCCGTCACTGCTGCCCACGGGGGTACCACTGCAGCGCTGACGGGCGGTCCTGCTTCCAAAAACCAGGTGTGGCAGGAGTGGAGGTGGTGGGCAGGCAGATGGGTGGCATGTGGAGGCCGGACTGCCCAGGAACCCGGCCATCTGGGTGACCTGATTCCTGACCTTGTGTCCTCATTCCTGTGGCACCTGTACTAAGCAACGCCTTTGCTCTGGACGGAGGGGCGCGCTAGGCTAGGAAGGGGCAGGAGAGAATGCCAGCCTCCAGGCCCGGGGCCAGGCACTGCGAGGGTGGAGAGGGGCCAAGCTGGGCTGGTTTAAGCCCAACCCGGGCAGGGGATGCTCTCGCCCTGTGCCATGTCGCCGAGGCAATGACTGGCTTGTGGGGAGAGTGGGTTAAGAGTGCCTGGGAGAACACTCGGCCCCCGTGCCAGCCCCCTAGGCCCCCCAGAGCGGAGCCCGCGGGCCCTGGTGCCAGCCGCTCCTTGAGTGATGGGAGTAATGGCTTTCACTGATTGGGCTGGCGGATCCTGGGTCATCCTGTCCACAGATACCAACCCCTTGGGTGCCGTCCAGTGCCCTGATGGCCGGTTCGAATGCCCCAACTCCTCCACGTGCTGCGCTATGCTAGATGGCTCCTGGGGGTGCTGCCCCATGCCCCAGGTACAGGTTCCGGAAGATGGGGGTTGCGGGGGGGTGGGGCAGTAGGGGCGGAGCAAGGGGCCGGAGGGAGCAGAGACAGAATCAGAACCGTCTCTCGTCAGGCTTCCTGCTGCGAGGACAAAGTGCACTGCTGCCCCCACGGGACCTCCTGTGACCTGACTCATGCCCGCTGCCTCACTGCCACAGGCACCCGCCCCCTGGCAAAGAAGATCCCTGCACAGAGGAGTAACCGGGCAGGTTAGGAGGTGGGAGAGCCTCAGGTCGGGGGTTGGAAGCAGGGCGAGGCCTCATCTGGCTCCCAGCGGGGGGTGGGGTGGGGGGGGGGAAGCTCCCCACCATCTTGGCTGCCCGGCATGCCTCTCTCCCCTTCCAGTGGTCCTGTGCCCCGATGCACACTCCCAGTGCCCCGATGGTTCCACCTGCTGCGAGCTGCCGAGTGGGAAGTATGGCTGCTGCCCAATACCTAATGTGAGTGCGGGGCTGTGTGCCCATAGCCGCCTGGCCTGGCCACCTGAGGACTCCAGGGGGTGGGGCCGGCTGGCAGGCTCCGGGGAGCCTGGCTGCTCAGGACGCATACTGCCCCCTAGCGGGGGATCGAGGCAGTGTCCGCTGTCTCTTGGCCTGCTCCCCGAGCTGACTGAGACTGGAAGTCACAAAGACCTTCTTCCCCCGCCCCGGCCCAGGCCGTCTGCTGCTCGGACCACCTGCACTGTTGTCCCCAGGACACCGTGTGTGACTTGGCCCAGAGTAAGTGCCTCTCCAAGGAGAACGCTACGGACCTCCTCACCAAGCTGCCAGCGCACACAGGTACCAGAGTCTGGCCACGGACCCCATTCCACCTGCACCAGCTGCAGGAGCTCTCTGCCAGATTGTTCCAGGAACAGATAACGGGGGTGGGGGACTGATGGCCACGTGGGTACAGCCCCTCTCCTCCACGCTGGGGTAGCCGAAATGCACTCTCCGTCCTCGACGTCTGGTTCTAGCTGTGGAGCCAGCAAAGGGTTGGGTACCTCAAGGGGTCCCAGCGCCACTGCTGACCTGTCCTCCTTGCATTCCTCACAGTGCAGGAGGTGAAGTGTGACATGGAGGTGAGCTGCCCAGACGGCTACACCTGCTGCCGCCTACAGTCAGGGGCCTGGGGCTGCTGCCCTTTTGCCCAGGTACCCGGAAGTAGTGGGTGGGGCAGACTGAGCAGAAGGTGGCAGCCAGCTAGGCCCCTGTGCCCACTGCCCCCTGTCCATCTACCCTAGGCTGTGTGCTGTGAGGACCACGTACACTGCTGCCCGGCCGGGTTCAAATGTGACACAGCGAAGGGTACCTGTGAACAGAAGGCCCAGCAGGTGCCCTGGATGGCGCAGGCCCTAGCCCGCCTCCGTCTGCCGAAACCCCAGGCCGTGGAGAATGATGTCCCTTGTGATAACGTCACTAGCTGTCCCCCCTCCAATACCTGCTGTCGACTCCAATCTGGGGAGTGGGGCTGCTGTCCTGCCCCGGAGGTGTGTGGGTAGGGAGATGGCTTGGGGGGGTGGGGACAACAGTGTCTTAGCCTGGGCAGGTGGTCAGACTCCTGTTGCTTTGCCCTTCTGTCCCCTGCCTGGCCCGCAGGTGGCACACCAGCTCTGTCAGATTCCGTCCCAGCAGGAGGAGCTGGGAGCAGGGGAGGGGGGGGGGGCGGGTAGGCAGGGGCTTTCCATCCCACATAGTAGCTTCCTAGACCATCGTTTTCTGCCACTCCCCCGCCCCCCTACAGGCTGTCTGCTGCTCCGACCATGAGCATTGCTGCCCCCATGGCTACACATGCTCGGCTGAGGGGCAGTGTCAGAGGGGGAACAAGGTAGTGACTGGATTGGAGAAGCTGCCTGCCCGCCGGGCTTCCCTGTCTCACCGCAGAGACACGGGCTGCGACCAGCACACCAGCTGCCCAGTGGGGCAGACCTGCTGCCCAAGCCTGAGTGGGGGCTGGGCCTGCTGCCAGTTGCCTCACGTGAGTGCCTGTCCACCTGCCTCGGACAGGGGAGCGGAGTCCCCCCCAGGGAGAGGGGGAGAGCCTTTAATGCCACTCTGTCCCTCCCAGGCCGTGTGCTGTGAGGACCGCCAGCACTGCTGCCCGGCTGGGTACACCTGCAACGTGAAGGCCCGATCCTGCGAGAAGGAGGCGGGCGCTGCCCACCTTGCTGCCCGCCTGGTCCGTGGCCCTCCCGTGGGTGTGGGGAACGTGGAATGTGGGGCCCGGCGCTTTTGCCACGATAACCAGACCTGCTGCCAAGACAGCCAAGGGGGCTGGGCCTGCTGTCCGTATCGCCAGGTTGGTGCCGATCCCCCTCCCCGGGGTCGGGTATCCGTGGGAGCCGGGTCCTGCCGTGTCCAAGTCTGACTCCCCTCTCTGGCCATGCAGGGAATCTGTTGTGCAGATCGGCGTCACTGCTGCCCCCCTGGCTTCCGATGTGGGAGCAAGGGCAGCAAATGTCTGCGCAAGAAGAGCCTGAGCTGGGACATGTCCTTGAAGGCCCCGGCCCCCAGACAGCTGCTGTGAGGAGAGACTGAGGACTGAAGACACCTCGCAGCCCTCGGGACCCTGCTCGGAGGGTCCCCACTGCTCAGGCCTCCCCGGCACCTCTCCCCAACCAAGTTCTCCCCCATTCCCCCCGTTCTGAGTCTCCCCCCACCCACCCGTTACGGGAAGTGGGGCCTCAATCTAAGGCCTTCCCTGTCTCAAGGAGGGCTGTGGCGAAAGCCATGTTACAAGCTGCCATCCCCTCCCCCAGTTTCCGTGGACCCTGTGGCCAGGTGCTCTTCCCTATCCACAGGCGTGTGTGTGTGCGTGTGTGCGCGTGCGTGCTGCAGTAAAGTTTGTACACTTTCTTAATAGTGTCTGATTTGGCCACCCTGCCTGCCCCGCTCTGCGCAAGGGCCCCCGTCCCTCGTCCACAATCGGCAACCCCACAGAAAGGCCCACACAGAGTTAATCTCACCAGTTTTATATTTGCTGTCACCCACAGCAATCCCATCGCATGATCCCCTAGTCCCCAGAGCCGCCCCAGCCACCAGCCCTGTGACCCCGTAGCCCAGAGGTGGGCCAGTCAGCAAGCAGCATCCCCGCCCCTCCCGGGGGGGCCATAGAGAAGGCCCCCTCCCTTCCCAGCCTTCACACTAGCTGCTGAGGCCGGTTGCCCCTCCTGCTTTCCCACAATAGATCTTTCTATGTACAGCCACGTTTATACAGGCACTGCTTCCCCCCCACCCAGCCCTCTTTCCCCAGCACCTCCCAGTGGGAGTCTGGACCCCTCCCACCTCCCTCTCGGAGGCCGACACGGGTCCCTCCCGAGACATCACCCAGCACATACCACTGGACAGCTCCGCAGGCCCCTGGGCACCTCTCCAGGTGGGCGGGGGGGGGGGCTGGAGGCTAAGCGCGAGGGCCCCCGCGGGTCCCCGGGGCACGCACCCTGGGGGCGGGCCCGGGTGGAAGGGGCGGGGCCGGGGGCCGGCCCGGAGGCGGGGCCGCTACTTGACGTTGAACACCATAAGCGGCCGCTCCTCCCGCCGCTGCCACGGGCTCTTCTTGTCGCCCGCCTCGTCGCCCACCTCCGCCCCCAGCTCGTCCTCCGGGCTGGTGAGCGAGTCGCGCCGCAGCTCGCTGGCGCTGCTGCGGGAACTGTCCCCGCGGCTGCGGCCCCGACCGCGGGGTACCGTGGCCGCTCGGCCCTCGGGCGCCGCCACTTCGTCCAGCAGCGGCGTCAGCGAGTTGTCCTCGGGGGAGCAGAGGCCCGTGCGGCTCTCGCTGCTGCTCGGCTCCGTGTCCTCGCTGAGCGCCAGGCGCGGGGGCGCGGGCGGCGGGGGCGGCGGGGGCGGCGGCGGGGCGGCGGCCGGGGCGCGCTCCCGCTCCTCGCGCAGGGGCCGCCGGCGCGCAGGCCGCGCCTCGTGCACGTCGACGCCCGAGTCCAGGCTGGCGTCGGTGCTGCGGCCGCCCCCTCCCGCCTGCAGGTCGATATAGGAGTGGCGCACTTGCGAGTTGGAGCGGCCGTCCAGGGACACGAACCAGGCGCGTGGGTGAGGCTTCACGCCCAGTTCGAGCAGCTTCTTCTCGGTCAGCGCCTGCAGCTCCCCGTTGAGCTGCGCCATGGTGGACTCGTTGAACAGCACCGGGATGGTGACCGAACCGCTGACCGGCGCCGAGCGCCCGCCCCCCCAGCCCTCGCCGCCGCCGCCGCCGCCCCCGCCGCCCTCGCCGCCCGCGCTCGAGTGGCCCTGCATCAGCGGGCGCTGGGGGTCGGGCGGGGGGAAAGGGCGCGCGGGGCCGGGGCCCGTGCCCTCGGGCGGGGCTGGCTCGTCGCCCGCCCCCGCTGCGCCGCCCTCGCCGCCGAGGCGCACGTAGTGCGCGGGGATCACCAGGGTGGGCATGACGTTGCGGTAGACGCTGTCCTTGAGGTGGTCGATGGAGCCGCAGAAGATGAGCTGCCCGGCCTGGCTGAGCGACGGCGGCCGCGCCAGCTGGTCCACCGACTGCGACAGGAGGAAGTCGGGGGGCTTGCTCTCGGCCGCTCCCTTGTGGCCCAGGTAGTGCTCGAAGGGCGGCGGCGGCGAGGGCGGCTCCTGCAGGAAGGCGGGGGTCGCCGAGGCCCCCCGCCGGTACTCCTCTAGGCCTGGCTCCAGACCCTCGACGGAGCGGGCGCCCTTGAGCCCCGCGCCCTCGCCCCCGCGGGCGCCCCCAGGCTCGGCGGCCGGGCGGCCGGCAGAGCGCGGCTTAGCGCGGAAGAAGTCGTCCCGGGAGGCGGCCAAGTCCCGAGAGCTGGAGAAGGCGGAGTGGAGGGGGCCTGGGGGCGGAGCCTCAGGGTCCCCCGACGGGGCGGGCTCCAGAGGCCCCCCACAAATGAGGTGGAGCTGGGACATCGAGGTGGCCTGGTCTCGTTTGTTACCGTCAGAGGGCCCGGACAGCTGCAGCTTGCGGTGCTGTTGCCTCGGCTTCAGGCAGCGCCTCCTGGAGGGTGTTGGGAGAGGGGTGGGGAGGCGACCGGGACCTCAGGAAAGGGTGGAGGGCATGAGCTGCTCCCTAACTCCGTAGTTGCAAGGTGAGGGATGGATATAGTCGGAGGGGTGAGGAGAATGCCTGAGACTCGGGAGGAATGTTGGGGAACCCAGGTGGGCCTGGGGAGAGGTCTGTGGAAAGAGCTCGAGTGTTTGTGGGAGGCCCTGCCAGCCGCTGTGCCCATTGGGTTCCCCTGAGGGTAAACTGCAGTCCTTCGCCTGTAGGAGGCGCTGTGACTAAGGGGGAGCACTTCTAGCCTGAGGTGGGAGCAGCGGCCGATTGTCCCCTTGGAGAGGCCCGGCCTGTAGGTCCTGACTCCTCTCCCCCCACTTCTCTTCAGCCACCAGCCTCTCAGGTCTGGCTGTCCTTGCCTGTCAGTGCCTTGAAGACCGGAATTGTAATGTTATGCATCTTTGGGGCCCAAGCGCCCGCCCAACACCAGGCACAGAGCAGGCCTCTGTCCGTGTGGGCTGGGGGGAGCCTGGGGGCTTGGGGGGCTTGGGGGGCACTCACCGGCAGTAGTAGATGAGCAGACACAGCAGAATGAGCACCAGCAGGGCCAGGGCTGCCAGGATGGTGAGCAGGAAGATGGTGTGGTAGGTGCCAATGTCCTGGATGCCTGATGTGATGGTGACCAGTCCTGTGCCAGGCAGGGGCTTAGCATCCCAGGCGCGGATGCCCTTCCTGCCTTTCAGGAGTCCACGCTCCCAACCTCCCCTCCCCCCGCTGCCCCCTGCCCCCCCCCCCCCCGCCCCGTCTCTCACCAGTGGTGGGGGAAGCCATGGCAGCTGCCCAGTACCCCAGCTGGGGGGAGACAAAGGTCCAGTAGAACTGCCGGCCTTCCTTCCGGATCACACCAGTGCCGTTGCGGACCCACAGCCCTGGAGAGGCAGGAGTTCGTGAAACTCAGTGCCACCCCCCCCTCCCCTCCCCAGCTGAGGCTCACTTTCCCCAAATTCCAGCAGCTGAACCCCTTGAGGCACTCACCACTCTTGGGGTCAAACCTCCAGGCTGGAATGCTGGTGCCCGCAGTAAGGGCACGAGGCTCTGAGGGCACGGGCAGGGACAGGTGAATGGGGCCTGAGAGTGGCACCTCTGTTCCATTGCCCGTTAGCAGGTGCACGCTCACAGCAGCCAGGGGCATCAGCTCTAGCCAGGAGCCATTGCCTGGCGGGGTGGGGGGGGGGGTAAGGAGACACAGAGGCTGAGGGTTAAGTCCTGGTGGGAGGAGGACAGCCCTTCCCTGCCTGACACCCAGCATACCTGCGCTGGAGGCCTCAGTGCCCAGGAAGGCAGGGAAAGCGCGCATTTCCTGCTGGGTGCTGGCGGGCGTGAGCGAGGCCCAGAGCTGGCTGTAGGTGGAGCTGACCGGCAGGCGGGCAGCCCGGCGCTGGAACTGCACCCAGGGCTGGGAGCGGGCACCTGGATGGAGAGGGGGGCTGCTGTGGATTGGCCAGGGACAAGGTTCCCCAGGGACCAGAGCAGAAAGCAAGCGTCCGAGAAGGGAGCTACTGGGTCAGGCCACTTGGGAAGAGAGCTGGGCATTCATAGAATGTTAACCTGGAACGGACTTGGACCTGACATCTAGTCATGGCTGTGTGACCCTGAGCAAGTTACTTGCCCTCTCTGAAACACCGTTTCCTGATTAACCCATGAAATGCTGAGATTCAGATCCTGAGTTACTGTTGAGGACTGTGTGGCGACACCGTGCTAGGTGCTAGAGATACAAAACTGAGCGAGACACAATCCCCAGTTCCCTGCCTTGAGGTTCGCAGTCTTGTGCAGCACTGTCCAATTTGGGACCCACTAGAACGTTCTGCTGCGACGGACGGAAGTGTCCTCTCTCTGTGCCGCCCGGTACAGTGCCCATTAGACATGCACGGCTACTAAGCCCTTGAAAGGTGACTGGCGTGAGAAACTAGATTCATTTTTAATTTTTAAAAAATTTAATGAATTTTTAATTTATTTCAATAGCCACACGTGGCCAGTGACTTCTGCTTTGTGCTACTGCATCACACAGCTTCGGTCGCGTATGTGTGTGTGTGTGTGTGTCTGTCTGTCTGTCTGGGGGTGGAGGGGGCGTATTAACAGAATTCCAGTACAGTATGGTTGTAGCTAAGACTTATTAAGCTTTAAGACCTACCGGACGCTATTCTAACCAGGCTTCCTGTGTTAACCCCTGTAATTCCTACAATGGCCCCTGAGGTAGGTGCTTTCCTTACCAACCCCGTTGTATGCATGCAGAAAGGGAGGCAGGAGACTTGAGTGACTTGCCGGAGGTCACAGTCCTGGAGCCCAACGGAAGCCCAGGAAGTGTGGTGCCAGCCCCACTTCTCAGCTCCTTCACCTCCCACCTTGCTGTTAAAATAGGGCGCAAAGGGCGCTTGGCCCAGCCAGCTGGGGAAGGTCCTGTGGAGTCTCGCGGGATGAGGAAGACTCCACCAGGAAATCAGATGTAAAGGGACCTCCAGGAGGACAGACAAGAGAAAGGCCCAGAGGCATGGGGCAGTGTGCTGGTTGGGGGACCCCAGGTGACTGAGTGGCGTGTAGGCCCCACAGGGCACAGTCGGCTTTGTGAAGGGCTTGAGGCTTGACCTTGAAAGCAGTGGGAGCCGTGGGAGGGCTGTCAGCGAGGGAGCAAAAAAGAGATAATTTGGCATTTTATGATTTTTTTTATTATTGCTCAAAGTAGGCTCCACACCCAACATGGGGCTTGAACTCACGACCCTGAGGTCAAGAGTTGCACGCTCTACTGACGGAGCCAGCCAGATGCACCTCATTTGCATTTTGCAAACCTCCGAAGACGGTTTTTAGAAGCCTCTGATTCAAGACCAGGGAGATAAAAACAAGCCAACGAGTAACTTGTGGACAAGGGCACAACAGCTAAGAATATAAATCGGAGAGGGGAGTTCTCTCTCTCCGAAATCCACTGTGGCTCCCTGGTACTAGCCAGATCCCCGAGTCTGCACCAGGCACCCCACCTGCAGAGCCAGACCGGAGCCCTCCCGGGACTCTCGCTGTCCACTTCCGCCCCTGCATCTGGATTCCTCTCCAGTGAGGGCGCTTGGCTGCCCCTTCGACTCCCGAGCCCACACGGTCCCACAGCTCCTGTGCCCAAATTCCCTTGCCCCGCTATACTCTCAGGGTAGAGTTGTCTCAATACTGTAGGTGGCCGCCCTCTACTCCACGGCCCTACCTGCTTTGTAATCAGTTCAGGGTTTGCAGTGATCTGTGTGTCTGTCTTCCTACTTGTCGGTGAACTCGAGAGGCTAGGAGGGGGTCTGTTCTTCCTTCCCGTTGTTCCCCAGCACCGGACGCAATGCCTGGCGCAGCCCAGGGACTCAAGCGGTGAGTAGGCAGGTGCCGCTGTGGGCTGGCTCCAGGCCTTGCCCTTGACAGTTGTCCAGTAGCTATGGAATGGCCCCCGCGCGGCCTTCTAACATAGCCAGGCACCCAGGAGGCACACGAAGTACATGTAGATCCGCCAGTGACACCGGCGGCAAGGAGTGGGAATCTAATGGTAGGAGTAGGTGGAGAATAGAAACCACGAGAAGCCCCAATAGTAACGAACATTTATTGACTGTCTTCTGTGCTGTTTTTTTTTTTTTTTGCATGTTTGCCGATATTTAATCCTTACTTCAATTTGACGAAATGGATACTATCAATACCCACATCTTCACAGATGAACAAACTAAGGCTCAGAGAGGTTAAGGGACTTGCTGGAGGGCATCCAGCTAATACGTGGAAGAGCGGAGCTCTCTATACCCAGGTCAGGGGTGAGGGGGGAAGGGGAGCCTTACCAGGAGAGCCCAGGAGGATGTGAACCAGGTCCTCATAGAGGATGAGGGTGGCCGGCCGCTCGGGGAGCAGGTAGAGGCTGACTGATGCATACACTGTGGGAGGGGTGGCCCGTCAGTGCCAGAGAAAGCCCTCCCCCACCCCCCCAACCCCAGGGCCGGGCACTCCTTCCATCCGCATCCCAGTGACTTCATCCTCCTTCAGCCCCCTCTGTGTACCCCAGCCCGGGCAGCAGCTGCTGGGAAGCCTGCCCCCTCCACCCCCGAGGCCTATTTTGGGAAGGGGCTGATGGGGTCAGCTGCTGTCCCCCCCCCCCCACCTGCCCCTGCACTCACAGGGCAGCTTGTCAACACGCCAGGGCACAGAGTTGGTGAGGAAGCCAGGGCGAGCGGCCGTGACCAGCACCCAGGTGCCCAAACGGTAGCTGAGGGGCAGTACGGCCACGCCCTCGGAGTCCGTGGTGCCGGCGGCAAGCAGCATCCGGTTCCCAAACACATCCACCGAGGCCCGGGCCAAGGGCACCAGCTCCCCGCTCACGTACACCTGCACCTTGATCAGGATTTCTGTGGGGTGACGAGAGTGAGGAGAAAGGGGGGGGGAAGGAGAACTGGAGGGAGCCCCAAGACCGGAGGAGGGGGCTGCGGGTTGGGAGCAGCTTTGGGGTCCTGGCGAGACCAGGTTTTGTAAGAGTCGGCGTTGGCAGGGCCCTCGTTTAAATCTCCCATCGGCCCGTGCGGTAGGTGGTGCTAACACACGCACCTTTTCCACGTTTTAAAAGCTCAGAGCTCAGATTTTGCCGATGACAGATGATGTCACAATTACAATTGGCAGCATTTTTTTCCTTTTCTTACTGGTACGTGAAATAATGGTGCATCTTACAGTCGATGATGCATTAGGCTCCATCAAATCTGTTCTTAGTCCGCTTTACAGATAAAGAGGCTGACGCTCCAAGTTTAGGTACTCGCACTGCAGTTAACGGGAGACCTGGGATCCGAACCTGGGAGTCTGACTCTAGACCCGAATTCTTAACCACTGGACCCCACGCGGCAGGTGTCAGGGAGGGGAGAGGGACGAGGGCTGAGAAAGGAGAACTGAGCAGAGGACCAAGGGTCTGCAGACGGAGAGGACAGAGATCAAGTTTTGGCCAATGAGAAGGGCAGGGAGGGAGGCTGGGTCAGAGCTTCGGTTCTGAAGAGAAAGCTGAGAAGGGGGACCCTAGGGAGCTGGTCATTCCCCTCATTCATCCTCTTCCCAGAATCCTTTGCCTAACCCTGTTTCTTTTCAGATTTAGGGACTCACCCCAGGCCCTAAGCCCAAACGAGAACCTCCTGACCCCTCCCCCTCATGAGCACTGCCCACCCCCTCCCAGCTGGTCAGCTACAAGTCAGTCACCATGGCAACGCCCTCATTCCTCCCAGGAGATGGGCAGAGAGCTGGGGCCCTGGCAAGGGGAAGGAGATCTGGGGGGCCGACCCGGTCCCAAGGGAAACTGGTGAGACGGCTGAGAAGGGGAGGCCGAGTCTTCTGCTTTCCAGCCGCCTCCGCCCCTGGACCCAGGACAGTTTGTCCAGGGTGGGCCTGCAGGTGTCCTGAGCTCAGACGGAGTGACCCGGTAGGGACCAGGCCTGCAGTCGTTGTCACGGACCCCCCGGGGCAGCCTCTCCGATCCATAGTACCATCTACCTCTCTCCATGCAGCAAGGCCCCTCCCTCGAGAACATACCTTACCCCTACCTTGCTGCTAATAATGGGAGTAGGTTTCCTGCGTCTAGAAAGGTACAGAGAGGCCTCACTGCAGGGCCCAGGAGACGGGTGGGGAGTGGGTTGGGTGCTGGACACAAACCTAGGGGAGTCAAGTGTCCTGGAAGCAGGGCCTGGGGAGGTAAGGGGGACTCATGGGCGGGGCCTGACACTCCACGGCGGCGACAGGTGTCTTATCTCAGGCTTCCAACCCCGGGGGCCGGCGACACGCCTGGCCCTGGCATCCCATCCAGCTGTTCTCCCGAACCCACCTCCTTCACCCCTCCCAGGCCAAAGCCCAACTTGGCAGGGCGGGTGCGCACACTTGACTCTTCCCTACTCTCTGCTTTTCCCAGGAGCTGACAGTCTCCCTGCCCCTCCTCCACTACCACCCAGGAGGAATTCTGAGAAGCCAGAGGGGCTTGGCTTCTCCCCACCCCTACCCCGGGCTAGGAGCAGCTGGATGGAGCAGCTGGGAAGAGGGGACCCAGGAGTCTGGAAAATGGTCATTCGAGGGAATGCTCTGGGTTCAAGGGCCAGAGCCTCAGAAGAGGGGAAGGGGCTCAAGGAACACAACAGGGGTGGGTGGGTTCGCCCAAAGGAGACCTTGGTGGGAAGGTGGGCAGGTGCCTAGCAGATTCTCTTCCCCCTTCCCCTCAACCTGGGCTCTCAGCCAGTAGCCTGCGAGAGCCTCCTATCCTGGCTCTATTCCAGCCAATGCCCCGGGCCCCGTCCCCTGGGGTCCAGGACTTGAAGGAGAGGCTTCCCGAGAAGCCGGGGCCCCTTCCTATCCATCAAACCCCCCTCTCCTCCCGCAGAGAGCAGGGAAGACTGAGGCCAGAGGGGAGTCTTCCCCATTTCTCAAGCTTGACATTCCATACAGTATCCGCCTCTCCTGGCTCCAGCCCTGCCTCATTCCAGGAGGAAATCCGACCCCCTCCCTTCATCCGGACCCCACTTCCCTCATCCAGACACCGCCCCCCCCTGCTTTTCCTGTCAGCTCCTTGGTGGGGAGATGAGGAGTGGAGAGCACCGTTCCGGGCAGGGACCCGGCCCAGAGGCGAGAGTGGGAACAGTAGCTGGGGTGGTGGGGCGAGAGGCTGGAAGGTGGGTGCAGGGCTAGAGTGGGCGGAGGCCCCTGAGAACCCAGGCGTCGGGTAGGGAGTCATGGTCTAGCTCTCCCACCCTCTCCCGCTGCGGGAAACCACCCCGCCCCCACCTCACACACCCACCTGGGCCTGTGAGGCTCCGGGAGGCTCTCCTCCACTGCGATGGAGAGGTTAGATGAGGAGGGGTGACCTGGGGGCGGGCTGGGGATAGGAGTGGCCGGAGGCCTGCTGGACTCGAACCCAGGCACCTGCCCTCCTAGCCGGCACAGCCCACAGCCAGCCAGCCAGCTCAGCATGGCTCCGCCACCACAGCCCTGCCATGCGCTTTGGCTGGGAATCACCGCGTACCCCTTTTTCCAGACTCCCCCGAAACTGCATGCCCTCCCCCCTCAAGGTTTGACAGCGTTTCTTTGGTACACCCCCGATTCTGAACCTGGGGGGGCCGGACGGGGGCTGTCAGGCTCCAGAACGAAGAACCCCATTCGAGCAGTCAATCCGCCCACTGCCTCACCCACTCCCCCTCCTCCCCTTCCCCCCTTCCAACCCAGCTCAAGGCGCCCAGCCCCCGTCCGGGTCCAAGGTGGCAGCCGATGCTCGCGCCCCCACCCAGCCCGCGTCGGGAGCGAGGAACCCGCAGGGGGCTGCGGAGCGGGCGCCCGCCCCAGCCCGCCCCTGGGCGGGTGTCTTCGGTAGACAATGGCTCAGGCAGCAGCGCCTCGCGGACCAGGAGAGAGAAAAACAAGGCGAGAGGGGGCGGCGGCGCGGAGCCTGGGGACCCCCGCTCTCCCCATTGTGTCTCCCCGAGACCCCCGCCCTGGCAGTCTCCCTCTCCCTTCCTCCTCTCCCCCGTAAGCGCCGAACCGAAGTCGCCTGGCTCCCCCCACCCGAACCCAGGCAACAGAGTACCCCCCAATTCACGAGCGCCGCGAAGAGGGGGCTAGCGGACGGGGGGCCCCGATGGCGGGGGCGCAGGCCCGCGATCGCTGCCCCTCCTGGCCGAGACTCACCCTGCGGGCTGGGGGGCTCCGGCGGCGACTTGCCGGGAGCCCGGGAGGCGCCGCCGAGCAGCAGCCCCAGCAGCGGCAGCAGCCGCGCGAGGACGCCGGGGCCACTCGGCGGCGGCATCGCGGGGCTCGGCCGGGCCCTAGCGGCCCATGGCTCCCGCCCGGCCCCGCTCGGCCGGCCCCGCTCAGCCCCAGCTCTGCGCCGCGCCGCGCCGCTCGGGCTCCCGCTCTGGCTGCGGCGGCCGCTCCGCGCGATTGTCTCCGCCCGGAGCCGCCGCCAGCGCCCCCTGCAGGCGGCGCCCCACCCCGCGGGCCCGGGGCGCCGCCCCCTCACCGCCCAGCGCCGGGCGCCGCCCGCCCGCCCTGCCCGCCCTGCCCGCCCTCAGCTCACCCTGCAGCCCCGACCCCGCGCTCCCAGACCCAGGGCCGCAAGGGAGTGCAACGAAGAGGGTCCAATCACCCGGGTTCTTGGAGGTCCAGAGCCATTGCAGCTTGGTACAAAATTTGGAAGGGAGAAAGGCTGTTGCTCACAACACACTCAAAGCGGTGGGACCGTCATGAGTGTCTCCAAAAAGTGTAGGAACTGCCCAGTTCTATTTGCACAAACACCCACACAGTGGGGATCGGTCCGTCCCGGTCTAGCTTCTGCCTGTTGAGCCGTGAGCAAGTTAACTTCGCCTTCTGGTCCTCAGCCTTCCTTTAAAGTGAGCATTGTAATAATCTGTACCCAGTGGCTTGTTGTAATGATCAAGTGAGATAATGATTTAAAGGATCTGGCACATGCTTGACTGGAGGAGGCGCGCGCTAAATGGTTGGCCCAGGGTGAAGTGGAGGCTCATCCCCACTCAGGTAATAAGATCCATTGTCGGGCAGTCATAATGCTTAGGAGTTTCTTCTAGAGATCCAAGCAGCTTTTCTCTCTGAGAATCACCAGTCGGTCCCACTGGTTCATGTACGACAGTCTTTTCCTTCTTCCTTAGCCACATGTGAACCCTGCATTTGAAGCCTGCCCTAGCCCCAGCCAAGCTGTCTTTCTTTTCAGTTTCTGGTTGTCATCATCATTCAGCTTCTGGGTGGCCAAATCCTCATCTAATCTGGTATCTCTCTCTTGGTTTTCTCTGACTTTCACCTTCTCCTTTTCACAACATGGTGTCCCAAAAGGGATTAGATACTTAGAGCAAAGACCTTGTCCCCCAGGGGACGACAGGATTCTCTCCTGGTTGGGTCTCCTAGTTGGTTTTCTGACTTAAGGGAACCTTGTTATGAGTTTGTGATACCAGATTCTTTTTCCCTCTCTCCCTCCTTTCTTTCCTTCCTTCCTTTTTCCCTTCCTTCCTTCCCCCCTCCCTCCCTCCCTCCCTTCCCCTTCCTTCCTTCCTTCCTTCCTCCCTCACTCCCGATATCCCTCCTACCGTCTCTCCCTTCTCTTCCTCCTTTTTTTCTTTTCTTTTCCCTCCTTTTCTCTCTCTCCTCCCTTCCCTCCCTCTTTCTCTTTCTTTCTCATACGTTTCCATCTAACTAGATTTCCCAAGTCTTCTTATGTAACCAATTTTTCACAACCTCAACACAGGATTTAGCAGGCATCCCTGGTGAATTTCATTTGTTGGTTTCAACCCAACTTTACAATCTGTCCAGGCTGCCTTGAATGGGCTTCAGTCACCCATTGTATTAGAGCTCCCTCACAGCCTGCAGCCACCTGCAGGGTGGAGAGCAGCTTCCCTGCTTCGTTCAGGGGTCTCATGACAATACCAGGCCGTTCAGAGCCAAGATGGAGCCTCTGGAAGGAACAGACTTCTAGAGATCTCCTTCAGCTTTATCAAAACTGTGCCGTTTTAAACCCGGCTCACATTTCTGTCTTGATATAAGGGTAAATGCCAAATGCTTTGCTGGATCAAGATAAATTGGGGCCATCCAATGGCAACGGTGGAGTGGAGAGGGCATCTGGCTGGTGTTTGAGGATCACAGCGGCTTAATCTTTTCCGAAGCAGTCACAGTCACCGAACTAAAAACCTGTTCTGGAACTTGCCATGCATGGAGGTCAAATTGTTTTCTTTTCAAAATTTACCTTTACCTCTTTGGGTAAACTCAAATACCAGAAGTTCTTGCGAAGTAAGTCTGTTCATCGGTGGCTTCCCCCAACGCTTCAGATCTAGACCGAAGTCCTACCCACTGGCCGAGAGATGCTGCCTGCTCGCCCCCACCCCTGACCTCAGCTGACCCCGTGCCTGCCTCCAATCCATGGGGCCTCCCTGCTTTTACTTAAACACATCAAGCCTGCTCCCACCTCAGGGCCTTTGCACTGGCAGCTCTTGCTGTCCAGAACACATTATTCCTGGGTAGCCGTTGGTTCTTTCATCCATCGCTCTCCTCACCTCAGCAGACCGCTCTACCTAACACGCCAGCCCTCTCCCACATAATTCTGTCACAATACTTTTATCTTTATTTTTACTCCCAGCACTGACCGCCACTGACCCTCCGTTTTCTTGTTCCCTCTTTACCCCGGGTGGAATGTAAGTTCCAGAAGGGCAGGCACTTGGTTTGGTTCCCCGTCCCATCTCAGCACTGGGACAGTCCTGGGCACCTGGCGGGTGTTCAATAAATATTTATCGAACCCATAAATAGACGCATTTCTCCGGCTCCAGGTGGGCCCGCTGACGTCTGTCCCTGGACTCCATCTTTCATCCTTGCGCCTCCTGGGAGCCCCTTGCCTGGGGCCTCTTTCCTAACGGAAGAGCCTTCTCCTCGACGGGGAGGAAGCGAGGCGGACGGCAATGGCCGCCGTCCTCTCCCTGGCGCCTTCCTCGGGCTGAGGGCTTAGTCAGCCTTCCCTGCCCCTCCTCACGCTGAACATGGCTTCAAAGGCTTTCTTTTTAATTTCTTTCCTTTTTTTTTTTTTTTTTTTTTTTAACAGGAGTGGGAAGAGCGTGTTATGTTCCTAATCTCAGGTCAACTTGAGGCTTATCCCTCCAAAATCATGAAAAAAAAAAAAAAAAACCGTTTCAAGCCGTCCGCCAGGGACCAGCCCGCCTTCTCCGACGCTCCCAGTCTCCATGCCACCGGCCACCCCCAGATACCCCCGCCTCTTTCTCCAGGATCGCCTGGAAGCTCTGTCACCCTCTCTCCCCCGTCCCACCCCACTCTCTACTCCCAGACGCCACCCGTGACTGGCAGAGACACCCTCCACTCGCACTTCTGCCACCCCCAGCCCCTCACTCCACACATCACCTCGTGCCCGGCCCCCTTCTCTTCACCCAGCCGAGAGGAGACAGCGTGCGGGGGGCTGGGGCTCAGCCTCTTTATTTGGCAGCCCGGAGGGGGTGGCCGGCTCTCCCTGGCGGGGAGAGTCTCAGGAGGTCTCCAGGGGACAGCTCGGAGCCACGGGTGACCGGAGCTGGGGGTGCACACCGAAGAAGGGGAAGGGCAGGCACGGCTGCAGCCGTCCTCCGTCCTCCGTCCTCCGAGGACCCAGCGACGCTGCCCCTTCACTCCTCCTCTTCGTCTTCTTCTAGTGGCGGCCGGACGCGCTTGAAGAAGCCGACCTGGGGGCGCACAAGGGCGGGGACAGGGTGTAAAGATGACGGGCGGGCCCCAGAGCAGCAGTTGAGGAAGAGCGCTAGAAAGCAGCCAGTCACGAGGTCCTCTCCCGGGGCCAGCTCGGAGTCGGATCCCACCGCCCGCACGGATGCCGCCTTCCCCACTCGGAGAGAATACATGTAACGAGTTACTCTTTTTCTTAATTCGTTTTTTCCCCTTGACTTTTTTTTTCTTTTCTTTTAATGTTTATTTAGTTATTGGGGGGGGGGCAGGGCAGAGAGAGAAAGAGAGAGAATCTCAAGAAGGCTCTGCTCTGTCAGTGCAGAGCCCGACGTGGGGCCCGATCCCACGGACCGTGAGATCATGACCTGAGCCGAAATCGAGAGTCAGACATTCGACTGACTGAGCCCCCCAAACGCCCCCGCTCTTGATTTTTTTCTTCAATAATGTCGATTATGTATCTTTCTGTGACGCGAGGGCACAATATGTATCTGATGATTTTAAGTCCAATGTATGAATTGCCCGAAAAGCACCGTGGCTTCCCAGAGCTTGAACACTGAGCCCTCGTGGCACAGAGGAGGAAGTGACCCACCAGGGCCTCCCGGGTCTCCCCCCTCAGTCAGGAGGAAGGACAGAGTTGGGAGGAGGTGAGCCCTGTCTTCCTCAGTGGCCGGGGAATTCCCGAAGGCAGGACTCACTCCCTGTGACTCTTCCTGTCAGTGGGGAACAGGCTGAGAGGCCTTAGGATTTCAGGGGCCACCTCCCCCAGGGGTCCGTGCCCTGGAAGGAGTCCTCTGGAACCTGAGACTCCAATGGTAGAGAGGCGAGTGGGCCCTGAGTCCCCATCTCTCTCTGCCTCCCTGTGAGGTAAGGCAGGGCCCACCGTGTGCCCGCCTGGGGACCCCACCCTCCCTTCGCGGCTCACCTTCCACATGGCCAGGACCAGGAGCGTGAGCAACAGCAGGCCGCCCAGCACGCCGACCAGCACCCACCAGATTGGAATGTCTCTCTCCTCCAAGGCACGAAGCAGCTGCGTCTGAACCTGAGGGCAAACCTACGTGTCTTCTCAGGCACCTTGACCCCTGCCTTTCCCAAAGGCTCACACCTGTGGGCCGAGGACCCCCCCCCCCCACTCCGAGCCAGCTGCCTACCCGCGCCGACCCTTGGACCCAGCCGCCCCCATGCTGCAGGGCGCAAACACTCTCGGGAAGACAGTGGCTCTTCTCCCCCCCCCCCCCCCCCCCCCCCCCCCCGCCACTGTGGCTCTATACTCACCAGCTCTCCTCCACTGGGCAGGCCCAGGGCGGGCACCGAGTAAGGAAGGGAGGAGATGTTGAACCAAGCTTGCGACTGCACCACGAACTGATCCAGCGGCCTCTGAATGGGGTGGGAGCGAAAGCCATTTACATGACTCTGAGGGTTGTAGGAGTCCTGGCCCCAGCCTCCCCCCCCCCCTTGGAGTCCCGCCCTCGGCCTCATCCCGGCTCCTCAAAAATAAGCCTCGCCCTCCCTCTCTCTTCACCCCCTGATGCCCTGTCTTCCCCAGAACAAACTTGGTCCCCGCCGCCAGAAAGCCCCGCCCTCCAGCATCCGCCCCCACCTGCTGGAAGCTAGGCAGCCACAGCAAGGCCAGCACGGTGACCATGGCCCGCTGCCCACGCGCCATCTCCCGCAGCTCACACTGCACCACTGTACAGGGCACCGAGTCGCAGCTCTATGGGGACGCATCATTAGTTTCCAGCTCCTCTGACCCCTCGCCCCTCACCCCAAAGACCCAACAACAGAAAGGGGCAGGGGGGCAGGGAGCTCCGGGCTCCCTCTTGGGAAGGGCCTCAGATTCAAGCCTCTGACGTTCTCTCTAAAAGGGGCTGCTCACATCGTTCCAGAAATGCAAGGAAAGGCCGAGAAGAAGTGGGTCATCATGTCGCATTCAATACCCAGAATTTGTGTAACTCTGCTTTGGCTTTTATTCATTTTCTTTAATGTACCGGGAACCTTTGAAAATTCAAATACTCCCAGCCGGCCCGGACACAAGACCAGCCCAACTCTTCATATTCATTTGGAGTGTTCCGTGGGACCAAGGTGACCCACCCGAGGCCCACGTCACACTGCGAGCCCCTCTCCCTGCCTCCCAGAGCCTCTGTCCCAGGGAGGCCCAAGCCAGAGACCACAGAGCCTGCTCACCAGGAGAACTGGATCCTGAAGCCTGGAGGGCGGGGTGGACGCTGGCAGGCCGGCCTCTCTGCGGTCCCGTTTGTGATGCCCCTCGTAAATGGGGGAAGGGCTGGGGGTAGGCAGCCCCCAGTCCAGCTGGGGGGGGCGAAGAGCAGTTGGTCCTGAGCACAGCTCATCACCCCCTCCCCCCCCCCGCCCCTCCAGAGGGGCCCCGGTTGTTGGGCTGGGGCCTCACCCACGGCTCTTTCTCCCACCCAGGCTCTCACCTTGAGGGGGTTAGGAGACGGCTGTGGGGAGCACTCAAGCCCCCCCTGGGACTGTATATCCAAGATGTAGAGCAGGTCGGAGGGCTGGGACCGGCTGGGAAAGGTGAGGCTGAGGCGGAGGCCACTTACAGTGCTGGGGCCATTGTTATGGAGCTGGTGGGAGGTGGTGGCGGATGTTAGGTAGCTCAGCACCTAGCGAGTGCGTAGCTCCTGGGTCCCCCTCACCCCAGCCTGGGTCCCAGATGGTCCTTCGTACCTCATAGGTGTGCTCCATTTTGGGGCCCCAGCTGTCCGAGCTGTTCTCCCTGTTGCCTTCTTCTGCCACCACCACCAGGGAGGCTGGAAAGGAGTTCCTGCAGGGGCCCGGACCCCCAGGGTGAGCTTGATCACCTGACTTGCCTGTAGGGTTTCCCCCACGGCCCTCCGAACCTTTGGGTCCTGTGCGCCACCTCCCCGATCTACCCCGGTCTCACCCGTGCAGGTCCACTTGGGCCTTCGCCCGGACTGGTACATTCAGCAGCACAGCCTCGCTGTTGGGATTCTGGCTGTTCTTGCTGGAGGGGAGGGGATGGGAGAGGCGGGTCAGGGACACCAGCCCAGAGAACATGGGAACTCTCTGGATGGGGCCAGAATGGCAGAGGGCTCAGGAAGCGCTAACCCCACAAGCGGCATGCCACACTGAAGTTAGACCTGGGTGAGAACTTCCTCTAGGGCTCCGAGACTCAGAAACGAGTCTCTGGGGGAAGAAAGGGAACAAGGAAGTCTGAAGAGCAGGCATCCCAGAAGACCCTTCTGGAAGGAGAGCGTCTGAGGGTCTCTGTCTTGGGATCAGACAGGGGAAGGGTGGTGGGTAGGAACGCTCCCCCCACCCATACCTTCTGATCTGCAGCCAGAAGGACACATGCTCCCCGGCCTCTTCCAGGTCCCCCACACTCACCAGCATGGTGATTCCTATCTGAGAGACAGGGAGGGCCAAAGTCACGGCCCAAACGCCCATTCTGGGCAGGCTTGTCCTGAATGTGGCCTCCAGCTCCCATCCTCCAAGTCACCATCATTATCTCAGAAGCCCACTCAGAGAGGGAGAGTCGCTCACCCAAGAACGCAGGGCGTGTGAGGACCGGGATTCCGGCCCCGGGGCTGTAGGATCCGAACCCAGGGCCTAAAGCTTGGCTGTGTATGAGCCCCTGGTGAAGCAGACCCGGTACCCACGACTCGCGGCCTCACCCGTGCCGCCTTCTTCATGGGATTGCCCAGCTCGCACAGCACCACCTTGGTCTCATTCTCCTTCTTCTGGTTACAGATGAGTCTCTCAAAGCCCTTCAGGAAGGTAGTTTCAAGAAAGAAGATGGTTGCCGAACATCCTATATATGGATGGCAAGTCTGGAAGAGACTTGTGTGCCAGGGTGCAGAGAGGGGTGCCTGGGGGCGGGAGTCTGAGGGACTGTCGCGTCCTTCTTTATGTATCACGGTAGCACCTTATCATTTTTGGAAAAAGTTCATTTATTCAGTTTTTGAGAGAGAGAGAGAGAGGCAGAGAGAAAATCACAAGCAGGCTCTGCGCTGTCAGCATAGAGCCTGACGCGGGGCTCGAACTCCTGAACCATGAGATCATGACCTGAGCCAAAATCGAGAGTCAGTCGCTGCACCGACTGAGCCAGGCACTCTGAGCAACTTATTATTTTTAATGCAATTTTGGGAACTAAAAATACAAGAACATTACATAGAGTATGCTCCCATCATTAGAAACTACATTAAAAATACATACACACACACACACACACACACACATATATATATATCCATGTAAGTGTCTGTGGATGCTGAGAAAAAAGACTGAAAGGAAATCCACCCAATGTTAACAGAAGTTCCTGCTAACATTTCGCACCTGAGCCATTTTGGGTTTGGGTTTTATAATAGAGCCCTTGGATTTTATGCTATTAGCAAAAAAAACACAACAACAACAAAAACCCCTCAGTTTTACAGCAATGGAGAAGAGAAGTGGGGGAGGGGGTCTCAGGTGGAAAACCAGAGTCAAGGCCCTTGCACCTCCCAGGTCCCCGGCAATGCGCCTGGTGGGGCCTCACCTCGATCTTGCCGATGGCCCGCATGTAGTGGGCACCTGGGGGCAGGCGCACAACCAGCTCGGCCTCGTAGGCCCCCTCTCCCTCGTTGACCGCAAGCACCTGCAGCTCCAGCACATTGTCGGCTCCGATGAGGAGCGGGGAGCCCATCCTGTGGGGAGAAAGGAGTAAAAAAAAAAAAAAAAAGAAAAGGAAAAAATAAAAGTGGAGGAGGCTGGGTCCAGGGAAGGGGTGAGGACAGAGTATCAGGCCCTGGGTGGGGGGCGAAGGGGTGTCACGGGGGGCAGACGGCATCCTCACACGCTGGCGGCGAGCTGGAGCTGGGGCACGCACACGTCATCCTCCCCGCAGTCCAGAATGATGCGGGTCTAAAAGAGGCACATCAAGATGTGTGGGTGAGGGGCGCCTGGGTGGCTCAGTCGGTTGAGCGGCCGACTTCGGCTCAGGTCATGATCTCGCGGTCTGTGAGTTCGAGCCCCGCATCGGGCTCTGTGCTGACAGCTCAGAGCCTGGAGCCTGCTTCGGATTCTGTGTCTCCCTCTCTCTCTGCCCCTCCCCCACTCATGCTCTGTCTCTCTCTGTCTCAAAAATAAACATTAAAAAATTAAAAAAAAAAAAAGATGTGTGGGTGAGTTGGGTACCGGAGAAGTTTGAGGGTCACATTGGGACTTAGGGAGTTCGGTCCGGGAAGGAAAAGGAGTTTGGAGCTGACGGTAGGGCTTTGGGATTTGCATCGGGGTTTGGGACGATGTCAGGGGTTTGGTGGGATGGTGACCTCAGGGTTGATGGGTTTGTCAGAATGCTTGGGACCTGTATCAGGGTTTAGGGAATTTTGAGATTTGGAGGTTTTTCATTAGGGTTTAGAGTGACAGCACAGGTGAGAGGTGACATCAAGGTTGTGGGGTTTGCATTATGACTTGGACACTAACTCTAACCCTGACTTTCTGGCAGGGGCCGTGCACCTCCCTTGCCTGCTCCCGCCCACCCCCACCTGCTTCTGGACATGGGTGTCCCCATGAAGCACGAGCCCAGGGGCTATTCCATCCTTCTTGGGCTGCAGGGACACATTCAAGCTGAGCACGATGGGGCTCAGCTTATCCCGGAAGTCGGCCTCATCCTAGGGAGGGACAAGAGTCAGACCATGCACCTTGCTGTACGCGTCCCGCCAACCGCCCCCATACCCACAGCGCTCAGTCCATGCCCCAGGGCCGGATGGCCAGGCTTGCACACCCCGCCCGCCCATCCCCAGCCCGGTGTACCCGGAGGAAGGCCATGATGGAGTGGCAGACGGGGCTCTGCTTCCCGCCCAGGTTCAGATGCAGGGTGGTGCCCGCCTGTTGAGAATTCAGCAGCAGCACCCGCCGGCCCTGGCGAGGCTTCTGCCGGTCCAGCTGCAGCTCAGCGTTTAAGGCTGGCGAGACGAGTGGGGAGGCTCAGAGTCTCCCAGGCCAGCCTCCCCTCCAGGGGAGCCCAGGTCCACCTCCCTCCTGTCCCCGCCATGACACTCACGTAGCTGCTGAGGAATGTTGTGCCCGGTGGCTCCTACACACATCTGGATATTGAAGCTGCAAAGGTGTGAGTTGGGCTCAGGGGCTAAGGTCCCTCAAGGTCCCAGATCCCACCTAGGCCCTGCCCTCCGTCTGCTCACCAGGTCACCGATGTCTTGGTCTGGGGCAGGACACAGCTCTTCACGGCAGGATTCAGCGAATCTGGCACCAGCAGCAGCACATTGGCCACCACCACTGGCTGAGCTCTGGTGGGATGGGTCAGGCTTGCCGTTGTCCCCCCCCCCCCACCCGGTATCCTCTGATGGTGTGGGCCCTCCCCCACCACATCCCCAGAGCCAGCGCTCACCTGTACACGGCCACCTGGTTGGCCCCATAAGCTCCTACCAGTAGGTCTACAGAGAGTGGAGGGGTGCGAATCAGCAATTGGAGGGGGCAGGGGGTGCTTTCTCCTCTTTCCTAGGGTTTCCCACACCATTTCCTCCATTGGCGCTTTGGCCTGGCCTGGACCGGCCCGGCCTCTGCTGGCCTCCCAGCCCCACAGAGGGGTCAGAACACTCAGTGGGGCACAGGCCCCTCACCGTGTCTTTCAGCATCTCTGGCTAATGCCCAAGGGCCCTTCCTGGCTAGCTGGAGGCATTCCAGGGGCACCTGGGTATCCATTGTCATCGATGTCTGTGCCGCCTCGCAGGGAGAAGCCGAAGCCAGAGCCTGTGGAGAAGGGGCTGTCCAGGATCTGGGAGGGGCGTGAGCTAAGCCCGTCACTCTGACCCAGGAACACCAGCACTTGGCCACGACCGCTGGGACCCCCGTAGGGGGCGGCCACTGCGACATCTGGAAGAAAGGGAGTAGCCGTTTGTTACAATTTTCTCCAATTTTCGTTTGTTATCCAGGTGGCCCTGAGCTCCTTCTCCGGGCAGACCCCAGGGGACCACGAGAGGGAGGCCAAAGCCTGGGGCAAGGAAGCAGTCGCCCTGCCCCTCCAGGAGTTTACGAGTGAGTACAATAGAGACCCATCGAATGGGATTATTATAAGAACAGTAGCAGCCTTTGATAGCTATTGAGGAAACTATAGTGATATGATTTCATTTAATCCTGAAAATTAGGCATTATTATTTCCATTTTATTATTTTTAATTTTTAAAGACTATGAGAAATGAGTTTTTAGGTTTATTGATTTATTTAGAGAGAGAGAAAGAGAGAGCGTGCAAATGAGCAGGGGAGGGGCAGAAAGCGAGGGAGAGAGAAAGAAAATCCCAAGCAGGCTCCGAGCTGTCAGCACACAGCCTGATGGGGGACTTGAACCCATGAATCACTAACCAGGCCACCCGGGCACCCCAGGCATTGTTACTCTCATTTTAGATGAAGAAACGGAGTCCCAGAAGATTAAATAATCAAGACCTAAGAAGTAGTGGCTCCCTCTTCCCCTAGAGAACTTCACCCCATTTCAATCCCACCATGAGAACTCAAAGCCACACTATGGGCTTGTCATCTGTATTTGTTAATCATCATAATCTCATTAATTTGTAAGAGTTCTTTACATGTGACAAGAATTAAGATCTTTTATAAATATGTTGTAACTATCTTTCCTTTGTGTTCTGACTTTGTTTTCTATGCAGCTTTTTTTTTTTCTTTTAAAAAACTATCGGTTGGGGTGCCGGGGTGGCTCAGTTGGTCCTACTTGGGCTCCGGTCATGATCTCACGATTCGTGAGTTCAAGCCCGGTATCAGGCTTTGGGGCCTGCTTGGGATTCTCTTCCCCCACCCCCAGCTCATGCTCTCCTTCTCTCTCTTTTCCTCCCGTGTTTTCTCTGTCTCAAAATAAATAAACTTAAAAAAATCTATTGATGTTTCTGATTGAGGTACACAGAATTCATCCAAATAAGACGACTCTGACCACAGTCTCGTCCCCAGACTCTGGGCCTCTGCTCTCTCCTGATCTTTCGCACCTTCCTCTCTTCATTTCTCACCGACCATTCGATCACCCTTGTTGTACCCTCAGCCATCTTGCCCCATTGCCGGTCCTCAGCAATCCTGGCCAGACCTCACCAGATGGGGCCCCGGGGATTCCCGCCCGCCGGTCTTCACTTGGGATGGAGGTGTTGCCCAACCGTCCGGAGCGGGTTCTGCTCAGCCCCCTCCCCCACTTGGCTCAGCGACTATTTCAAACCTTCTTCATTCTGTCAAGTCCCCGGCCCCCCACTTCCTTCACAAAGAGAAGCAGCCCAACTGTTGTGCTATCAGTCCGAGCCCACTTTTCTGCCCTCCTTTACCCCGCCACCGGGCTAAAGACCCCAGCTCAGTCTTCCCCGTGGTACATCACAGGGACCCTTCTCCAACTCACTTCCCTCCTCACCCCGTGTCCCCACAGGGTCATACCCTCCACATTCAACCTACTCCATATGCTTTGAAATTAAAAGATCCCTCCCTTGACCCTCATCTCCTTTCTGGAATCTTCTTTTTCTTTCCTCTTTATTTATTTATTTATTGTCCTTTCACAAACTGAAAGAGCTGTCTACACTGGCTGCCTCCAGTTCTTCACTTCCATTCATACCTTGCCCCCTGGCATTCTGACTTCTGTCCTTACCCAGCCCTGAATCGGTTCTTACCACCGATGACCTTCTTGCTAAAACCAGTGCATACTTCTCCAGCCCCATCTAATTATGCCTTTCAGCAGCACCCGGAGCCACCCATCCCCGTCCTCCTGCTCAAAGTGCTCCCTTCCTTCGAGTTCTGGGCCACCGGATCTCCTGGATCTCCTACTTCTCTGGACACTCCTGTCTCCTTTCCAGACTCACTTCATCTGGGAGTCCCCTAAATGCTCTTGCTCCTTAGGGCTTTGTCCTCTGCCTCTTCTCACTTCACAGGTGCCCAGGACCTCATCCACCCTCCCCAGGCCTCAGTCTCTCACTCAGACCTCTCTGGTGGGAATGGCGAAGGCACACCCAACTTTTCTTTGGAAGTCTACCTATCGCTCCCAAGCCCTTCAAGTCAAACAGGCCCAGCACTGAACTGCTGATCTCCGTCCCCCACCTCGCCTTCCCAGACCTGCTGCTTGGCCTGAGTTCCAGGCAGTGAGGGTACCAACACCCCTCTCTGCCAACGCCTCGCTCTCTCTTAGCTCCACATCCAGTCACCTATCAAGTCCCAACAGTCCAGGTACTGGATAGCTGCGAAGTCACCCCTGTCTCTAACTCCACGGCCCGAATCCACACCCAAGTGCGCACCATCTCTCGCCTAGGATTGTGCAGACAAATCCTCACTGGTCTCTTTCAACTCTTAAACCCACAGTCTTTGTTGTGGCCCGTAACCCCTCTGCAGCAAGTGGGGCTCCTTTCTTCTCTTACCGTTGTAGCCATCCCGGTTGAGGTCGCCCAGAGGTGCGATGGCCAAGCCGAATCTCCCGTAGAGCTGTGTGCCGGTCAGCAGCAGGCTGGGGGCGCCCAGCGCGTGGTGAGCCCGAGGCTGCAGGAACAAGTACACGCGCCCCACCTCGGCCAGCTGGCGGTCAGCGCGGCTCTCCATGTACAGTGGTGCGCCCACCAGCAGGTCTTGCCGCCTGCAGGCCAGACGGGCGGTTCCGTGGGGGTGGGTGAGAGGGATGCCGCGGGCCTGGGACAAATCTCACTCATTCTTGCCCTTCTGCTCCCTTCGGTCACGTGGGAATGGGCGAGGAAAGGAGGAGACCGAGAGCAGTCAGCCCCTCTGGTAATAGGGAACCCAAGTCCGTAGGGATGGGGCGCCCCTCACCCGTCCCCGTTGACATCAGTGACAGCCACCGAGTGCCCGAAATACGAAGCCACCTGCAAGAAGACGAGGGGTACTTAATTCCCGCCCCCAGATCTGCACCTTCTCTTAACACTGCTCTCCACGCCCCGGCGGAATATTCTAGGGTTCCAGTTTCCCAGCGTCCGCCACCCCCCGCCGCCCGGGACCGGCTTCCACCTGCTCTCCAATCAGCCGGTGCAGCGTCTTGTAGTCCGAGTTCAAAACTTCCACCTGCACGGACAAGGCCCAGAAGCGCATCATTCTTGCTCCCACTCCAGGGGAGAAAAGGCGGGAGCGGGGGCAGGGGACTTGTGAGGCTGAGGAGTGGGGCGGAGGGCTTTGGGCTGCCCGGTGGTGGGACAGGGGGCACTCACCGCTCCCAGGGTCCATCTCCAGGTGGGGGCGCCTAAGACGTACTCTAGGGAGAGCCAGACCCCAGTTCACGAGGTCCTTCGAACCTACCCGCCTCCCGTCCGCCATTCCGCAACCCAGAGGAGATTTCGGTGCGGGCCCCCGGGCTGGGCTCCCCAACCTTTGCCCCTAAATGGATTTCTTGCCTGTAGTGTTGAGATCCCCGTCGAACTCGCCCACGGCCACCGAGTACCCTGAAGACACGGCACGAATTAATCTTTCTGGGAGGGCGAAGCAGGGAGAGGGGCCAAGGGCGAGGAAGAAGGGGACCCAGAGACCACCCAGTCCAAACCCTGCATTGTGTGGATGGGAAAACTGAGGCCATCGAGAGGCCAAGACCTGCCCTGGGCGGCCCTGCGAATCCAGGGCGGGGAAGGCGAGGCGGGGCATACGGGAGTTGGGCGGTCTGCGGGGAAGCTGTGGAGTAGAGGGTGGAGGTGTCCACGGCGCTCCCGCAGGGGCAGGACCGGACCGGCGGAGGAGGCGGGGATACTTAGAGGGCCGAGAAGTCTAGAAGGGAGGTGCCAGGTTTACCCCGATAGCCGTCGAGGTACTCTAGTCTGTGGTAGTCTGGGGAGAAGCTCTGGGAGGGCACGTGCCACAAGAGGGTGCCTGGGCGGTAATTCGAGACGATATCGGCAATAGGAGCCCGCGCCAGGAGACCTAGGGCGCGAGGGACAAGCGGGTGTGGCGGCTCTGACGCCTGGGGTCGCCCCAGGCCAAGAGAAGGGAGGGAGGTGTAGGGACGGCACGTACCTAAGAAATAATAGCCGCCAGGGGCCCCAAGCACCAGCTCTCCAGCCTGAAAAGGAAGCCCTGGAAGTGAGAGGGGCCCTGTTGGGGGGCTGCGCCCACGCCGCTTACGCTCCTTACTCGCCTGAGTGACCGCGGAACTGAAGCCCACTTCGCAGTAGCGCTTGTCTGGAGCTAGAGACGGCAAGGAGGAGGGGTCAGAGAAGGGGCGGGGCCGGGGCGGGGCCACGGGGGAATATAGAGGCGTGGCCTTGCGTCTGGGCCAGGCGGGGCGGGGCTAGAAGCTGGGCCGAGTAGTTGGGCCCAGGGGGATGCCGGACTGAAAGCCGGGCTTGCGGGGAGCTTGGCAGGTGTCAGGGTAAGGAGGAAGTTAGGCGGCCGTGAGGGAACGGAGACAAAACGGAGAGCCGAACTCACTAAAGCGATTTTTCGTGTAAACCCGGCTCATGGTGTTAGCTCGACAGGGCGAGTACTCCGCGCGGTGGCTGTTTTGGGGCTGAGCCACGAAGCAGCCACCTACGGGGGTCTTCTCAGCTTCGTCTGTCTGTTCTAGAGCGTTCCAGTGCTGCCAGGGGGCGCAGGCCTGGAGCAAGGTCACAGGAGAGTGGGGAACCGGCGGGATTCGGATTCTCCACCCCCCCACCTGTCCCTGCCCCCGAATGCTCTCTGTGCCCCGTTCCGCGGCGCCCACCACAATGTTGTTGTTCCAGCTGACGACTGACGCCCCGAGTCCTTGCCCGGCCTTGAAGGTTTGGAAGGTTTGGGAGCCTACGTGTCGGGTCTCATCATCTGGAGGGCGCAAGAAGGATGGGGCGCTGAAGCTTGGCGGTTCACGCTCCCTGAAGCCCCGCCCTCTGCCTCCTTGCGCGGGACTCACTGAGGTCGAAGGGCAGCGAGGTGCACTGGCCGCCCTCGGTCTTCCAGGGGCACAGGAACACGCCCCCCGTCTCCTCCTGGCTGCGGCCCCGGGTCCGCGGGGCGCCCACCACGATGGCCATGCTGCGTAGGAAAGCTGGGTGAGTGCGGCGCGGACTCCCGAGTACCACACGCCCCGGCGCCTGCGCTGAGAGCACTACCTGGAAGGGCTGTGTGCCTTGGAGGGCTCCGGGTCATCTTTCCTCAACAAGCTCTAACAGATCGCGGAGCCCAACATTTTATGGCCAATGAAACCGTCTCCCAGTGGGGGAAATCACATGCCTATAGTAACCTAGTGAGTTAAGGGTAAAGCTGGTACTATAACCGTTTGGTTTGATTTGAATATGCGGAGTTTGTTATCCTTGCTGAAAAACACCTCCTAGACTCTGCACACCAGCCGCACTCCATACACCCCACCCCTACGCCCCACCCCCAAAACCAGGGATTTACACGCCCCCCTAGAGTTTAAGACCGTTACCAGATCCCTTCCTGAGAGGTAGTTTTAATGGTGAAGAATTAGAGAAGCTACTGGGCACCTCTAAAGTGAGTTACTGATGCTGCTGAGGACCTTAGTAGAGCTAGATTCAAATAATAGCTCTATCATATATATAAGTTGGGGGCAATACCTACCGATCAATGTCAGAAGTAACTGAAATAAATGTATGAGGGACATTTCTACATGGTGCCGGCTAAGTAACACACAACAAGTACTCAAAAAAAAAAAAAAAGGTATAATTTTTTTCTTTCATCTCGTAGGATGTTTATTAAGTAATGCCTATGAAGCTGATATCTGTAGAAAGAAAGGGAAAGAAGCGAGAATGGGAAGAGAAAGGAGTCGAATGCAGATTCAGACCCGATGACAGCCATGGGCCAACACCCTGGGAGCTCTGGAGCTAGGACATCGGACCCTTACACCTCTCTCCTCCCCCCACGCGCTTCGTGACCGGTCATTGGTTATAGGCCACACTGGAAAGGGGACCTCGACTTTGGGGGAGGTGACTCTCTTCAGCTCAGAAAATTCCCCAAGAGGCAGATACTTGGAGGCTAATCTGTCATCCGCACTCCCCAAAGGTGAGAATCACAGCATCTACCACAGTAAGTAACTAGTGAGGTTAGTCACTATGAAGACAAGGAACCAGGACTCTAATCTTGGAAGTCTGATTTTGCAGCTGATTGATCCCCACCATTAATGCTCTATTGTTTCTTTTAAAAATATCTATAATTTTGATGGGGATGGGGGGAATAGAGTAGAAAAGCAAGGTGGGAGTGGGTAGACACTTTTGTGGTTTTGCGAGTCAATTTAATAAATGTATTTTAAGGGATGAGGGTGGAGTAGGTCATACAACTGACCCTTGGGGGAAAAATTAAGACATCAACTTTTGCCTTTGTTCTTGCTGTAGTTTTGGTGCCCACCTCCCCTTTGGCGCCCCTCCCTGACACCCTTACCTGAGCCAGTTCCTGCCAGTATTCCTAAAAAGATCTAAGTCTGAATAGGGCCTAGAAATCACACTATCACAAATGGGGAGCTTAAGGTTCACAGAAGCAGTGGCGGGGCAGGGGATGGGGGCGGAATCCTTCTCTCTCCCAACACCCAAACTTCTCCCGGGGCTCACCTCCGGCCGGTGTTCTTGTAGAAGTCCACTGAAAACCCAAAGTGGCTGCCATTGGGGCCTGTGTAGAAGGTGAGCTGCACTGGGTCCAGGTTCAAGGCCCAGGCTGGAGGGACAGCATCGGGTCCCAAGAGCAGCTGCACCCACTCCAGAAGCCAGAGGGCATGAAGTGGACACACAGCTCTGGCCATCTTCCTTCTCCCACAACCTCCCAGGCAGGAATGGGTTAGCTTCTTCCTCTTCCTTTCAGTCTCTACCACGGGAAGGCTTTTCTTATCAAACTGGAACTCACTTGCTGAGCAGTGCGCAGAGGAAAGGGCTATAAGCCCTGGATCCATATGGTTTCTTGGATTGGCAGAAAGGGGGTGAGGCCACCCTGGGGGTGGATGCTAATGGCTGAAAGCCACGACTCCTCCCTTTTCCTGAGAGTAGTTTATCACCAAGTCCTGTTGGTTCTGCCTTTCAACTATGTCTCTTGAGTCTTCACATTTCCACTACCACCTTTCTAGTCTGAGCCACCGTGCTTCTGCTTGGGGTAGTGTAATCATGAACTGGTCCATACACCTCCACTCTAGCTATTTTACGGCCCTTCCGCCCCCACCTCCCACAGCTGTCTACATTGCTAAGGCCCAGTGTGACTTGGTCAGAGGTGGAGGAAGGAGGAAGGAAGCTGCTGTCTCCTGATAGGAACTGAGGTTGCTATATCCTTTTGGATAAGGCACTTATCCACTTCCTCCTTCCAGAGCTTTGGTCAGCCATATTGGTGTAGCAAGCTTCTTCATTCTCCCTCTATCGCAGGCCGCATCTTAATGTGGCCTCAGCACTGCAGCTGGTGCTGGCAAAACGTGTGGTCAATGGATCTTGGCCAAAGGGGAAAGGAGATGGGGAAAGAGTTGGAGTCCAGGGTATTCTGGCTCACAGGCTCTGGGATTATATGCCAGCTATTCATTTGAAGGCAGACCCTCACTCTTTCTTGGGTGACAGAGCTCTTGTCCAATCAAGACTTGATTCTGGTGGGCTCATTGCCTAGTGGAAGCCTCCCTCAGTTCTTCAGGCTGGCACCCTGGATCGACACATGCGGGAACAGCACTGATCGCACTGTTTACTCATGGTCCATTCACTGGATTGTGTCCATGACTCCCTTGAGAGTGAGGTTCCTTTCTGCAGCCCCAGGGCCTAGCCAAGAGCCCAGCATGTAGTATGCATCGTTGACAGACTGTATGGAAGCATGCACTAAGGAGGAAAGACACAAACGTGGGAGTCACACAGTGGAAAGAGAAGGAATAGTTTTGAGCAGAAAGGCAAGGTAATTTTCTCTGAATGCCAGGAAGAGGAGTGACAAGTCTTACTGGCACTGTCGGTCTTCTCCTCCAAAAGCAGGCTCTCAGGAAGGAAATTCAAGAGATCTGCTAGGGGTAAAAGAAGACTGCCACATCCTCCTTTTGCTCTATATTTTCTAACCAAACTTAACCACCATCTTATCCTACCCAACTATATCTTGTGCCTTCTCCTTGTAATTCACCACCTCGGCCCACAGCTTAAAATCCTATCCCTTACTAGATTACAAGCTCCTTGAACTTTAGTCTGGACCTTCTTCACTGCTGAATTCCCAGTGCTAAGCTCATGATAGGCATACAATACATTTGCTAGAATGAATACTTAACTCCGTCCTAAACTTACTTTCCACCCTCTCCTTGTCTTCAGCTGAATAGGATTATATTACTGCTGCATACCAACTGCATAGCCCAATATTGTCACATCCCACTGAAGTTTTTAATGGGTATTTATTCTGCTCAAGGCACTGAGTGATGAGGGATACAAAGATAACCGTCAGGGATCCTTAAAGAACTTAGACCAGAATTAGGACATGGACATAACTGCAGCAGAGGGACAGTAAAGAATGCCTTGAAAAGGGTAGACTTAACATTATGCCTAACTGAAGTCGTTTGTATCTTTGCTCCTCATAACAATTCTATGAAAAAGGTACTATTATACACATTTTATAGATGGTACAGAGTTTTAGTTGCCCAAATTTATACAGCCAAAGAGTGGCGAAACAAGGATCCAAACACATCTGCACTTGAATCCATCGGTCTTTATTATTTTTTTATTCCATGTTCTTAACCATTACATTGTGGTGCCTTTTGTCTGAGAATGAGGGTTTTTTAGGCACAGGAAATAACATGAGCAAAGAGAGCTGTAAACCATAGAAGTCAATTACAGGGAAAAGGCAAGGAGTCGACTCAACATAAGGTGTTCAAAGGGGAGGGCTGGAGCACGGGAGTGAAATGGAAGGCTAGGATCAGATCACTGGAGGTCCTTGAATGCCTTAAGGAATTTGAACTTTAATCTGTAGGAGATGGAGAATCATAAAGATTTTTAAAGTCAGGGAATAAGAGATACATTGACCAACTGTGCTCCCTTTTGGATGAGTACACTGGCTGTGGATAGAAGGAACTGAAAAAGGCAGGACTTAGTGGGAAGGTCAGATACATGGGTAGCCACTGCCATCCTCTCGGCTAAACGTGGTGAGGTCTGAACCAGGATACTGGTGGCAGAACAAAAGAGAGAGCGGAGATGACGCAATCAGTAACGATGTGGTAGGGAGGTGTCAAAAGTAATTCAAAGCTTTGGTGCATGGCTGGCTGGTAGGACAGTTGTACCATCAGCTACAACTAGGTGAAGGACCAGATTTGGGAAGGGAGAGGAGTTTGGTATTTGAGAATTGTTTCTCACGGGTGTTCCTTTGGGGCCAGAGCTGGTTGATCTTCCTTTTGAGACAGTAGGCAGAGTGCGGATACATTGCTCCCACTTTCCCATTAACCCTGAGTCCTAGAATTCCTCCATGAATCCAGAGTTCCGTTAAGGCTTAAGTCAACAATGATTGAACTTCTCTGTGCCTGGCATTGAACAAAGGTGATGTGGAGGACATATAGAGAAAAATCCTTCATTTTCTTTTGATGCTTCCTTGTTTGATCCTTGCATAATCCTCAGTATTTTCTTTGCTATTTTAAAATATGTAATAAAATGTTTACTATGTGTTCAACTCTATGTAAAACACTCAAAGGGATTAAAAAAAAAAAAAAGTACACAAATCAGTCCCTGTCCTCTCTGAGCTTAGCATTTTACTGGGAAGCAGTACATAAAATGAACCACACGCAGATTCTGAAAAGCCAGTAAGCTTGTATAGGATAAGGAATTAGATCCTGGACTCTGTGAGCCCAGCCACAATGCTGCAATAACTCAGACATGAGCTGATGAAGGAGGTGAGGTATTTCTGACAAATAATGGAAAAGTGAACAAGGCCTACTTAGTCATCACGGTGTTGAAAGGGGAGTACTTCCGGGTTGCAAGTGCAGGTGGCTGAGGCAGGTGGTTGAAAGAACTCTTATTGGAATCGGCTGCACGTGCCCTCACACAGTACTTACTCTCTACAGGCCAGTAGAGACACCACTTTCATTTTTTTTTAATTAAAAAAATTGTAAGCTTGTTTTGAAAGAGCGCATGCACAGGGATGAGTGGGGCGGGGAGGGGCAGAGAGAGAGGGAGAGACTCCCAAGCAAGGTTCTGTGCCCTCAAGAGCAAACAAAGCCCAATGCAGGGGCTTGAATTCCAACCAGGAGATCATGACCTGAGCCAAAATCAAGAGTCGAAATCAAGAGTTGTCCAGACACTCAACCGACTGAACCACCCAGGCGCCCCTCACTTTCATTTAATAACATTCCTTTCTTCTTCAAAATGAGGGATTTTGCTCATTTAGGAAACTAGGCAGATCTGAGCATCCAACCTAAAGTTCAAACTGAATTAGCTTCTCTTTCGTCTAGGGAGAACGCAACTTATGAGAGAGTAGGAAAGAAAACAGACTTTGTACTCTTCCTTCCTGAAAGGCTGAGGAAGAGAGAGGAATCTTAATTTGTCATTACAAATCTACGGTAGCTTTTGAAGCTAAACTTCCTCTGCCTTTTGTGATTTTTTGATACAGAAGAGTAGATAGAGGTTTTATCTGCTCTAGCAATTAGGGCGCATGTCCTTTTACTATGCAGCTCTCAAGCATTGCTGTGTATTACTATGAGGTTAAGAATTCAAGACTGGTTCGGGTATATAAAACTCCATCTGGAAGGCAAAGGCCAGGGAGATGACTTGTAATCCCGTTGCCCTGAAGTTCATCCCAAATCCTGAAAATTGAAGCCAGAAATTCCAAACCTGTTTAGTGAGCACCTATATGCCATACATTCTACTACACAGAGATCGTATCTCAACGGAGCAAAAAAGTAGATATAGAAGAAAATTCTCATGGGAAAGTGTGGAAAGGAGGTGCACATTCCAAGACATCCACTTGAAACAAAGAAAATTAACCACTATTATTTCCTCCTTCAGCACAATCTTTCCCTGCTACTCGGGCAGCCTGTCTTGCGAAGCTCAATTCCAAACATCATAAGCAGCTAAGAATCTATTCCTTGATCGCTTCAGACAAGATGTTATTTGTAACCCGTAACTCCATCCCTTCCCAACTTGAGTGGATGGAGCAACAATCACAACAGACTCTGCTAAGTTTCCACAAATCATTGGTTTATTAGAAAGTTCCTTTCCCTAATTTTACAGCATATATATCTCTATCATATGTGATAAAGTTAAATACAATCTGTAATGTTTGTAAGTAAGGATAGGTTATTTCGTTTTTAAGTTTTAAAATCACTATTCTGAAAGTTAAAGAAAACTGCCCCCAGGAAGGTAGAGAGGCAGCCAGAGTATGGCTCAATCTACAAGCTAATGGGAAGCAGCACAAAAATGTTAATACTGTATTATTTAAATATTTACATGGGCTGAAAGCAAAGAAAAATGAGTCCCTTCACTTGAAACAGATGATTTCATTCTTCCAGTGCTAGTTATCCAAAGTGATGCTTCTGAACCAGAGGAGGAGCACTGAACGGGTAGGAGGCTCAGTCAAGAGCCTTGTTTGCCCAGCACTTGCTTCTCATACACTCAAAGCCTTTTTTCTTTTGGGAATCGGAGAAGAAAGGCAGAACCCAGGCCTTGGCCCAAGTAAGTAGGGTTTGATTTTTCCTGTCTGGTGACCACCCGACCAATTCTAGCCACAGGAACGGGTAGGGAAATGCCAAATAGAGAACTGCTAACTACACCAAAGATGAGACCTGCAATATAAACACCTTTGGGTCAGTTTGTTAACTAGGTCTGAGAGCCCCGGTGAAAGGCAAGAGGAGGAAGAGGAACGGAAGGTGGTACTTCCTCTGGCAGGTGTCATGGGAGAAAAGGAAAAAAAAAAAAATCTTCACTGCTTCAACTAAGCTGGGCAGAAGGTATGGAAACTATGAAGCAAAACAATCTGCGGTATCTACAAATGTGCTCACCTCCCAACAAGAAGGGGAAGAAACTGTCCCAACTCATTATCTTCAAGTCTACTACTTCTGTTTCTAGTCAACCCAAAAGGCACATTAAAAAAACAAAAACAAAAACAAAAACAAAACTGGCAGAGGGGGGCTAAGTACTAGGAGGGCAAATGGACTGCCTGGAACAAGGCACCCAGAAAACCCAGGAAATCTCCCAGACAATCACTCTGAATCTCACTGCTTCTAGAGCAAAGCTCTTGAATCTCTCTCTCCTCCTCTGTGAGCTCACCTCTTTCTCTGTATAAAACCGCAAAGCACATGAGGGAGATGTCGTAACTGAGGACCCCTCTGACACCCCCAGCTGACTGCTGCCCATTAGTTAAAAACAAACAAACAAACGCAAAACAACAAAAAATCCAGTGCCGGGGGCACCACTTACTGCAAATTAACTAAACATTTTGTCCCAGCAAAAAATGTTAAACAATGTTCTTTTTTTTGTTTTAACATTTTTATAGTTCGTAACTTCAAAAAATACATAAGCTTGATAAAATATACATGCTTAGTCATTTTTGCTTTGCATCTAGCAGAAAACAGATACTTTATTTTTTGTTTTCATTTTATAACCTTTAAAGTTTCTTAATTCAACTAGGGCAAACATATTTACACAAAGCCACCAGAACAAGGATCACTTAAAGAGCTGGATGTAAAAAATATTATTGCAGTATACTACAAATATGGAACCTTTTTTTTATATGAGCTACAAAAAGCAGCATTTACGTTTATAGAGTTCAGTGCAATTTTTTTACATTAAAAAAATCCTATAAATTAAGAAGGAAACATCAACATGACAGAAGAAAATACACCCTTCAGACACATGAGCTCCTCTCTGGGGAAGCACACGGGCGACTCTATGTTCCGCATAGCTTCTATTCATGATAGGATCTTCTTTTCTGGGATATGCAGATACCTCTTCTGGGATGAGGGATATGAGGACAACAGTGCCAAATGTGTGGCTCTCTGTGTGGGAAGTGGATTGAATAACAGCCTGAGTAGCATCTGGTTCAAAGTCAGACTCCCTTTTCACCTCACCCGGGATAGCATAAGGTCACCAAGGGATGGTCAAAGACACTGAGAGGGCAGGACCAGATGGACAAACCGTCGGCCAGAGAGGAAGAAAAGCGTTTTAAAATTTACAGAAGGGAAGAGTGGAGGGTAAAAAGTAGAGGGGAGAGAGGAATATCCAAACCTGACAGTTTGGAGATGTTGCCGCAGAGGGGTGGGCAGCACTTACTGGTGTTCCCTAGCTTAGAGACACAGGAGACGGAGGGACAAACAGAAAGGGGGAAGGGAAAAAAAATCCCTGATAGTAAACCCAAAGCAAACCTCAAATCTAAAAACCACCCCTCCAAGCCAAAACTTGATTCTTTGGCTGTCAGACACTGCCCATCCCAGCTTCTACTTGCTGGTATTAATGGCTCAACACCCCCGAGGGAAGATACATGCGTCGCCTTCCCTGGCCCTCCCTGGGCTCCCATCCCCCAACTCATGTGCCATGGCTAGGTGGGTGCTGCAGGTCCTGACCTGAGAAGATGGGGTGAAGTAGTGGGTGAAGGTGGAGGGCAGTGGCAGCTGCTGCAGCAGGCCGAGGAGCAAGCAGTGTCGGGTAGAGGGCAGCATGTGGGACAGGATGGAAGGTGAAGGGCCCAGGATGAATGGCCGAGGCAGGAATGATGTGGATGGGATGGCTAGCGAGAAAGGTGGCCGGGTGCCCGGGGATGATTGAGTGGGTGAGATGGGACAAGGAAATGGGGGTCAGGTGGGGCTGGGGAATATGATGCACCTGGGCGAGTGGCTGGGGGTGAGGGTGGGGGTGAATTCCGATGGCGGCAGCAGCTGCCGCTGCATGGTGCTGCAGGATGGCATGCTGAACGGTTGTGATGGAGGTGGCGGAGGCTGTGGCTGGCTGCTGAATGTGGATAGGCTGCAGGGCCGGAGTGGCTGGGGCCAGGGCGGCCGAGGCTGGAAAGGCCTTCACTTGCTTGGCCAGAAGCTGCTGCTGGATGTGCTGCTGCGCGGCCTGCTGGAGCTTGCTGTACTTCTCCATCTCCTCGGGGGTGAAGGTGATGGGCTGGCTCTCTAGGGGGGCCAGGGAAGCATCCTCAGCCCCATCAGCCGACTCAATACTTGGATCCCCACTGGGAGGTGCATAACTGGGGAAGTGCTCAAGGTCTGGCGCTATAGGCAGCAAACTGGATTCTACAGGGCCTGGCTGACTGCCACTATCCAAGGACTCTAGGGTGTCCCCGTCGCTGGGGTCAGGGAGGTAGTTATGGGAGATGGTGGGGTCCCCAGGATAGCAGTCAGAGTGCACTGGGGTGCCTAGTGGAGCCACAGGGTGATCAGCAGTAGCTTCTTCAGACTTTGGCTCTTCTGGGGGTGGGTCTGATAAGGGGCCAGCTGTTTCCTCTGCGGGGAACTGATGTCCAAATGGGGCCTCACTACTCCCTGGAGGCCCTTCTTCTGTCTCTGACTGTTCTTGCTCTTCCCCCCTTTCTAAGCCAGACTCTTCACATTTCTTGGTGTTGGGCTTTCGGGTAACTGGGAGCTTCCCTATCAATGGAAGAACAGGTTTATTGCCAAGAGATGGGGGGAGCTTGGGCCCAAAGTAACCCTGTGGGGGGTCCTTGAGTTTGAGCCCGGCTTTATTAGGGGTGGCCAGCACCTCCTCACTCACACTGGGTTTCCTCTCCACTTTCCTTGACTGAATCTTCTCCAGTAGCAGTTTGGCAGTAACGGAGTTCTTGTCTTCGGGGCTGCAGTCACCTTCTGACCCCCTTCCGCCACCAATGTTGCTGTTCTGGGAGGGCGGGCCGGTACCTTTATTATCGTCTCCTCTGCCATCTTCTTTCTTCCCAGGACCTTCTCCCCGGCCTGATCGGAAATAGTGGGGAGACTGGGAGCGGTAGATTTTAGAGCGGATGAAGTCTCGACGACCAGAACGCCTCTCCTCAGGGCTTTCATGACCCCATGATCCCTTCCTGGAACCTGATCTCTGGGAAGGGCTCCTGGTGCTGCGGCTGCGGTCACGGCTATAGCTTCGGCTCCGCTGCCAGCTGTGGGCTGTGGTGCTGCGGCTTCTCCGTTTGCTCCGGCTGCGACTACAGCTGCTGCTGCGGCTGCGGCCTCGGGACCTTGAGCGCTCCCTGGTATGACTCCGGGACCGGCTTCGCGACTGGCTGCAACTGAGGCTATAGTCATCATCAGAAGAGGAGTATTTGTGCCGTTTGGACCGGTGCTTGGAGCTGGCATAGTCTGAGTCATCAGAGTCATGGGAGCGCTTGGAGTGCCTTCGAGATCGGTCACTATAGTCACTGTAGCTGTCATCAGAGTAACTGCGCTGTCTGCTATAGCAGCTCTGGTCTGAAGAAGCTTCGGAGCTACTGGAGTAAGAACGCCGGGAGGAACGGTGTGAGGAATGGCGCCGGCCCGACCGGGAGCGGCTCCGGGAATGCTCACTACCTGAGTCTTCCTCCTCTTCCTCCTCCTCACTGTATTGGGACGGAGACTTCTGGTGTAGCCGGTGTGATGAAGCATCGTCACTATCCTCATCTCCACTACTGGGTCGACTTCGATGGCTGGACCGGCTACTCCGTTTGGTGCTAGCTCTCCGCTGGCAGGATGAAGTTAGAGGCTCACCTTTGTGTTTCCGCCCACCATGATCCTGGGAGCTGCCACCACCTCCACCTTCGTCCTTCTTGCCGCTGCTCCCTTCTTCAGCTGGGAGGGATCTTCGCTGGGAATCATCTTGAGCTCGCCGCCGTCGTCTTGGTGGTGCAGGGCTACCACTCCCAGGGGGTTCTGGTTTGGGTCCCCGTTCAGAATCTGCGGGGGCTGATGACTTATTCTTCTTTCGTTTTCGTTTCTTGCGTTTCTTAGACTTCTCCCCAGACTCTGTCTTAGAGCTTTTCTCTTCTGGGTCAACCTTATGTTTCCGTTTGTGTTTGCTGGATTTTTTGTGCTTCTTTTTCTTTTTGTGTCGGTGGGACTTCCCAGATCGTTCTTTCTTGCTAGGAAGGCTTCTCCCTGTGTCCTCTGTCTCTGACCCATGGCTGCCCCCAGGTTCCTGCCTGTTCAGACTGCTGCTACAGGCAGACCCGGAAGCAGGTGCATCCATTCTGCCTCCTGAGGAATGTTCTACATTCTCTCCACCTTCCTTGCTTTTATTTGGCTCGCCAGCATCAAGGCCTTGGAGATGGTCCTTTGAGGCGCCTCCTATGTCCTTTGGTTTTTCGGTCCCTTTAGCTCTGGCATCTTTGTTCCTTGAAAGTTTAAAGTCAAAGTACAAAGGGTTACAACTGTATGAAATGGAGGGTTCTGCCTTGGTAAAAATTAAGAGTTCCGATGGCCACTGGAGGGCAGTGCTTTCATCTTTGCTCAAAACTGGAAAGAAGGGACCAGTAGGATGTTTGGGTCCCTCCTGGCTTTCTTTCCCTGCTGGGGTGATCTGAGAGGTTTCTTTAGAGGGGTTAGACTCACACTTTTGATTCTCTGACGCCTTCTGACATGGACTCTCTGAACTCTGCTCAATTACATCCCCTCCTGAGGCCTTCTTTGTCTCAGTTTTGCTTCCAGGCTCTGAGGGCTCTGCGGCACTGGTTTCCGTCTGTTGCTCGGAGACTTCGTCAACTGTCTTTTCTGCTCCTTGGCTTGCTGTCACCTTGATACAACCTTTAGGCTTGGGAGAACTGCTTTTTTTGCTCTCTAGGGCATTCTTTGGGTGCATACTATTATCACCTTCCATCTGTTCACTGGCTCTCATAAAGAGTAGGAAGGGGAAATTTGGTTTTACTTTGCAGTGTGCTGGGGGAATGTAGTGGTAATACTCTGGTTCTGCAGCCCCAGCTCCTTCTTCTCGCTTCATTCTTTTTAACTTAGATAATGTTGAGGCTAGGGACCCTCCATCCTGAGGGTCTTCATCCTCTTTTTTACCATCAAGATTACTACTACCATCAGATTCTCCCACCTTCTGCAGTCCTTGGTCGGAACCTTTCTCATCAGCTTTGGCTCCATCTTCAGAGGGTCCTTCCTCTGCATGGTCCTTGAAAACAGATGCTATTGATTCGAGTTTGACAGGAGCCTTCTTGGCAAAGGAAAAGGATACTCCCAATTTCTGCAGTGGGGTTCCTTGATTATTCTTAATGCCAAAGCTGATGCCTTGGGAGGCTAACCCAGGAGCCTGTGACAGTCCAGGGGTGTTAGTGCTTTGTACTGCAGTGAAAGGGCCTCCTTTATCTGTGGAGAATTCAGATCCCAGGCCACAAGTGGCCGCGGCACTTGTGCCACTGTTTGTAGCTGATTCATCTTTATCATCATCTCCACCTTCTTCATCTACAGCCACCGTGGTTGGTCTGAACATGGGACCACTTCCAGGTGCGCTGCACAAGGGTTTAGAAAAATAAACAAAAAAAGGTTAGACGTACATTTCATACTTTTTATAGAACACTTATCTCTCATGTTCCACCATTCATTGCAGGCAGGCCTCAAAGACACTGAGTGGTGGTTATTTCCTAGCCCTGTGGCAAAAAGACATACTTGCTCAGTGAGTTTAGGCAAAGTCTCATACTGTTAATCTACTAATTAGCTGTATTCTCAGGGCCAGCAGGTTAATACGATTTCTTTCTAAGCTGTCCAGAATTTAAAAAGGAAAGCTTTATTACACAATTCAAATACTCTGTCATTACCACCTGGTATAGCTGACCCATCCTGTATTTGTTCTCATTTCTTTTTTCCTTTTTTTAAAGTTTATTTATTTTGTTAAATAATCTCTACACCCAATGTGGGGCTCGAGCTCACGACCTAAAGATCAAAAGCTGCGTGCTCTTCTGACTGAGCCCACCAGGCGCCCCTGTTTTCACTTCTTACCGAATCATCCCGCCCATCAGTATGCCATCAAATGTGTGGCTCAGCATCTATTCACAAAGTTTGTATTTCATTTCGCTAAGAAAAAAAAAACAACAACTCTAATTTCCTCTGTGTGTTCAAATTTTACTATTTTTTTTAAAGTTCATTAATTTATTTTGAGAGAAAGAGCACGAGTGGGGTAGGGGCAGAGACAGAGGGAGAGAGAATTCCAAGAAGGCTCCACACTGTCAGCGCAGAGCCCAAGGCGATGTTGGAACCCACAAACCGCAAGATCACGACCTGAGCCGAGATCAAGACTGGATGCTCAACCAACTGAGCCACCCAGGCACCCCTCAAATCTTACTTTTTAAAATGTGGATATTTTCTGAGTTTATCATGGTCAGAAACTTCTACTATGTTACTCTATGGTAGTCTCTGGTTAGTATGTCTGGCATTTGCTTTGGTTTTGTGATAATTTCTGGGCCTTCTGTACAGTGATCATGATGCTACCAAACGCTTTCTCAGCTCTGAACACAGGAACACAGAGAAGCCTCAAAGCTAGTGTTTTAAACTCATGTCATGTCTGAAATTTTTACGGTGTGTGGACTATTCAGTTGAGGTATCTTTCAAGCCAAACTTAAGAAGTGAGCAGAATTAGGTATCTATTTGGATGAAGCCTTGTTTTCTGATCCCTAGCCACAAGCTGTCCTAAATTCAGGGACCAAATACATTTGATGATGTGGCATCCCCTGTTATCTAAAAACTCTTGCTAATGGAAGATGGGAACTCAAAAAATTTACATAGCAAGAGACACACTGTGCCACGAAACCTACCTCATGGCAAAGAGACCCTCAAGGTGAATAAAAAGGGATCTTATTTTGTTCTTTTATTTACTCTACCATGTTAATTCAACAATACTTACTGTGGGGTCATACATTAATTCTGGGACAATGAAATACCTGACTATTGGTCAAACCTTTTATTCTCCCAAGAGATTACTTGATCATCTTTTAACTGTTTACTTATGAAAGTGAAGAAAAACATGTATTAAAATATGTCCCAAATTAGAAAGTGACCTGGTATATACTCCTGGTATCCTTGCAATATGCCCAAGAGTACGTGTTACTATATAAAAACCTGCCCAAAGAAGGAATCAGAACCAGTTTATGGGGGTTTAACTCAACATTAGAGCTCAGTGGTTAATTCTGTTTCAAAACTTACACTATGTGTTCTCTCCCTTCCTTCTTCTTCCAAAAACACTTAGAGAAGTAAATAAGTAAAAAAAGGATCCTGAGACAAAAATGAACCTAGTAAGTCCAGGAACTTAAACTGTGGTCCTACTTGGCGTAACCTTTAAAAGCCACGGGGGCGCCTGGGTGGCTCAGTCAGTTAAGCCTCCGACTTCGGCTCAGGTCATTATCTCATGGTCTGTGGGTTCGAGCCCTGCGTCGGGCTCTGTGCTGACAGCTCAGAGCCTGGAGCCTGCTTCGGATTCTGTGTCTTCCTCTCTCTGCCCCCCCCACTCCCTGCTCACACTCTGTCTCTTTCTCTCAAAAACAAATAAACAAACAAGAAATTTTTTTTTAAGCCACAGTCATAGTTTTTCTTTCTACTGTAATCAGTTCCTTCCTTTGATCCTGGACAGCCATTAAAAACAAACATGGGGCCTAAGTCTTTCTGATCGAGGGACATATCTCATGAACCCTCAGATGCTTTGGGTCCCCAAAGCCTAGTTGCTTGGAAATTCAGCCCCAGGTGGGGTAATTCCACCTAAGGCTAAATACCAGCCCCCAAATTGATAATTATCAATCCATGAAGATTAAAAAGAACACTCCAGTAGGTAGGAACCCACAGAGAAATAGATGGATAGAATACCTAGGTTTTAGTGGTTAGTACTAACTGTGTAGTACTTAAAAGGAAGTTCTAACACTTGAATCTTAGCACCAGTACTTTTTAGCTATGAAAGAGAATACTGTAATATATGTGCTTTTCTGCAGAAGATTGTGGAGAATGGGAACAATAATTGTATAATTTATTGAGCATCTCCTATGTCATGGCATTCTTTTAGATGGCTTTTTTTTTTGAGAGAGAGAGAGAAGAGAGAGAATGAACACGAGCAGGAGAGAAGGGTAGAGGGAGAAAGAGAATCTTAAGTAGGCTCCATGCCCAGTGCAGAGCCCAATGTGGGACTTGATCTCCCAACTATGAGATCGTGACCTAAGCTGAAATCAAGAGTCAGACACTTAACTGACTGAGCCATCTAGGCTCCCCTATAAGGCACTTTTGATGAAAAGATAATCACTCCTCACAACTGTAAGAAGTAAATTGTTATTATTATCATCTCCATCTTACAGATAAGGAAACTGAGGCATAGAGCTTAGGTAACTAAGGTCACACAGATGGTAGGATATGGCCTCAGAAGTGCATATTCTTCATCAGTATATTATACTCTAATTATAGATATGTTTTTAGTTTGAAAAAAAAAAAGAATTACTAATCAGGATTATAATTATTTTTTCTTTTTTTTTTTTGGGAGAGAGAGAGAGAGCAGGAAGGAGGGGAAGGGGGAGAGGGAAAGAGGGGAGAGGAAGAGGGAAAGGGGGGAGAGGAAGAGGGAAAGGGGGAGAGGAGGGAGAGGAAAAGAGGGGAGGGGAGGGAGGAGAGGGAGAGGAAAAGGGAGGAGGGGGAGAGGGAGAGGAAAAGGGGGAGGGGGAGGGGGAGGAGGAAAGGGAGAGGAAACGGGGGGGGGGGGGTGAGGGGGGAGGGGAGGGGAAGGGAGAGGAGGAATCTTAAGCAGGCTCTATGCCCAGCACAGAGCCCCACAAGGGGCTCCATCTCACAACTGTGAAATCATGACCTGCACTGAAATCAAGAGTCGGACGATTAACCAACTTAGCCACCCAGGTGCCCCAAGGGTTATAATTCTTAAATCTTAAGTCTTAAATTATAATCTAAAATCTAAAATCTTAAGAATTATAACTATCTGTAGAGGTATCTCTGAGAGAAAATATCCTCTGGGCGCCTGGGTGGCTCAGTCAGTTAAATATCTGGCTCTTGACTTTTAGCTTAGGTCACAATCTCATGGTTTGTGAGTTTGAGCCCCACACACGGTTCTGTGCTGACAGTACAGAGCCTACTTGGGATTCTGTCTCCCTCTACCTCGTGCTCTCTCAAAAAAATAAATAAAAATAAAAACAACAACAACAACAACAACAAAACACATCCTCACCATTCAGCTTGTTTCCTTTGCTCAGCCAATTCATGGAGCCGCCGAAGTGCTTTTTCCTGTTTCTTCTCATCTTTGCGGGATCTTGAAGACACATTTCGGGCAAACTCTCTCTGCTTGAGATCTTTCAATCTCTGGTGTAAGGATGACGATGACGACAACAACAATAACAACAACAAAAAAAAGGGAACAGAGGGTGGGTGATTTAGAATAATTTGGGAATCCTGAAAACAAGGTCTTTAGAATATTTACCCTCAATCAATGGTTATAGTGCTAGCATAGAACACACTGTTTAATACTCTCTTTCAGTAACTGAAACCACAATGGCTGATTACTTTGGATAAAACGCTTGGAGTACCTGCATTTCCAATTAGGACAGCATACCATTTGCTTTATTGGGCAAAATTAAATGATTTCAGATACAACAAGCAAATTTTAGAACACTAGGAGGAAAAAAAAAAAGGGACTATTTAATCACCTGCTCCTCCAGGATGCAAAACTAGACAAACAGAACATAAGATAAATTGTAGTAACACAGGCCAAAGAGAACAGAAAGGGGTTAGGCTAGTACAGAAAATTACCCAGGAGTAAGATCTTAAAAAGCAATGTACAGCTTACATGGGGAGGTTATGTGAATCAAAACAAATAGAAAGCATACTTTTATTTCACCATAAAAAGGTGCTATTTCTTTTCGGCATGAAGTTTTCCTGTGACTATCACACAAACCATCTTCCAATGCTAGCATGTTCAGAGCTCACCAGTCTGACCACTTGAGTCTGGTCAGTCTGCTGAAATTAGAGAGTAATAGGTATAGCTTTTTCATTCCTTCATGGCCCTGAGAGGAATATCCAGGGGATGAGGAGAAAGAATAGAGATAAGTCAAAGAATTTATTACTTAAAATCCTGATAAAAGAATGAATCTTTTATTCTCAGAAACTACTACATAATTTTCCTTAAAACAAAACAAAACAACCACCAAAAAGAACAGTGCTAATGACACACTGGTGACAAAGTCCAGACATATCTGCAATGAAGACAGAACTAAAATTATTTCCAACACACTAGATAACATAAAAAACAAACCGAAACAAAACACATGCATTAGCCTATGCTTTTACAACAGCATCAGGAAAAGGAATTTGACCCAATATAAAGTGGACATTGCTTTGTGGAAGGGCATGATGTTCAACAGACAGAGGAATTTTCATATCTAATATTTATGAAATGTGTTTTGAGTATTTTTGAATTGGGAGGGGAAAAGGGTGGAAAGACACACACAAAAAAAGATATACAGCTAAAGACACTAGTAGAAAAACTCACTCTTGTGATCTGGGCTCCCAAATTAGAAGGATTTGCTTTCAATACATCAGCTGAAAATGTCACATCACAAAGAAAAAAAAAGTAAAAATAAAACGAGGGTGGAAGAGAAAAAAAAATAAAGCAAGCATTACTACACAGGCTCTCTTAGTGAATCTGTAAACTATTATACTGAACAATCAGGGACAAAGCCATCAACTCTAAAAGGATGGGGGAGCAGGGAAGCACCTGTACAACACATATATGTGTACATACACAGAGACTGACACAGTAATAATCTCTCCTGGATACATGGACCTATCTGCATTCAGGAAAAACAGTTAACACATCTTCAGGAAAGACCACTGCTACCTAGAAACCATCTATTTTATTTTCATTTACCTTTATTTTGGGACTGTGCAAGTAACCAACAGCTGGCAAAATGTTTTACTAAAGCTGGCTATCCAGAATAAGATTTTTATAAAAACCACCTCAAGATAGTGGATCAATTATCTTGAATAAATATGAATTCCAATTTCTTCCTTTCAAGGAGAATGAGACAGAAAGAGCGTGTCAGGACTATTGTATCATTATTTCAGACTACAAATGTAGGTTTTTTTCTGACCCAAACATCTACCAGGCTCTCTAGCCAAAATTTAAATAGAACATATGTTTTTCTCATATCTGCCATCTTCTTTCTAGCCACCCCACAGGCCTGCAAAATCTCCCAATGCCTCGTCATTTCTTTCCTTCTTACAAATACTTCATTACTTTTAGGACTTACTTCCCGAACTACAGGATACTTTCTAAAAGAATGAGCATTTTATCAAGCTTGGAGTTTCCAGGCTAAATCAGACAGAGGTTAGGTTTTCCAGTCATTCAGCAACCTTGAAGTTGGTACAACTTGGTACAACCTTGAAGTTGAAGCCTGAAGACGCCCTATCTTGAATTCCTACCACAACATAACTGGAGGCAGGGAGGGATGAAAATAGGATGTCAGTAAAACAAATCTGAGTGCAGGCCCATTCTAGGTGAAGCTATACACCAAACACGGTGTAGAAACATTCCTAAATCGCCTTTACAAACTTTATTTTTTTTTTTAATGTTTGTTTATTTTTGAGACAGAGAGAGACAGAGCTCGAGTGGGGGAGGGGCAGAGAGAGAGGGAGACACAGAATCGGAAGCAGGCTCTAAGAGGCTCTGAGCCATCAGCACAGAGCCCGACGTGGGGCTTGAACCCACGGACCGCGAGATCATGACCTGAGCTGAAGTCAGATGCTCAACCGACTGAGCCACCCGGGTGCCCCGTCTTTACAAACTTTAAAGTCTGGAGTCTCAAAAGTAAAACTGGGAACCCCAGAATTCTAACCCAAACCTTAGAGATAGGGCTGGACAACTACCCCAAACCCAAAATGTATGTTTGAAGTCTCTCTCTCAGATGAGGGCGTTTTTGATGATAAAAATGGATTCTACCCAAAGTCAGAGTAAATCCACCTCCAAAGTCTTTACTGATACTTCGTAAGATTTTTTCTTCTTTCTGAACTGAGTATTTTGTTAAGCACTCATCTAGCAACCATCATACTTTGTTCTGACTATACTTATTCCTGCCTTTCAGAAAAGCAGCATGTGTAAAGTTTGAGTCAGAAAGACTTGCATTCAAATCCATTAATTATCAAATAAGTGGTTCCATCTCTCTGAGCTCCAGTTCCCCCCATGAGAAAAACAGGGCCATTCTAGCAATAGATTTATGAGGTTTAAATATACTTTGTGTATCAGAATTGTTCAATACTGGGGTGCCTGGGTGGCTCAGTTGGTTAAACGTCCCAATTCAGCTTGGGTCATGATCTCACAGTTCATGAGTTCAAGCCCCATGTCGGGCTCTGGGCTGACAGCTCAGAGCCTGGAGCCTGCTTTTGATTCTGTGTCTTCCTCTCTCTCTCTGCCTACCCCCACCCTGCCCACGCTCTGTCTCTCTCTCTCTCAAAAAGAAATAAACTTAAAAAAATGTTCAATATTGTCTCTGTTCTTTTATTTGGGGCAGAGAATGTAGCTGCTTTTTTAAACTTTATTTTTATTTTTTTAAGTAATCTCCACACCCAAAGTGGGGCTTGAACTCACAGCCTTGAGATGAAGAGTCACATTCTTTATCAGCTGAGCCCCTCCTTTAAACATTTTTATTTTAAAAACAATCTCTACACTCGATGTGGGGCTCATTTAGCTGATCTTTGTAATCAACCCTGTAGTGCATCTGGTAAATGCTTAGTGAATAATTTGGCTGAAACATTGGATCCTTGATTTTTCCCCAAATAAATTCTTTACCACTTGTAGAAATGTTTGATACGAAATATTTTCCTAACTCTATTAGGAACATTGTCAAGTTATATGATATGTATGGTTTTCCTAGCTATTACTCTCATCCAGCAAGGAAGTCTCATTCTTTAGAGAATCAAAAAGCCTAAAATGTTAAGGCCCTTATTCCTGGACAGAATTAGGCCACAGGTGCCTGGATGGCTCAGTTGGTAGAGCATGCCACTCTTGATCTCAGGACTGTGAGTTTGAGCCCCATGTTAGATGTAGAGATTATTAAAAAAAAAAAAAAGGCCAAATGGCAAAAAAGGTATCAGAAAGTTCTCAATTTCCTATATAAAAAGTAATTAAAAAAATTTAAGTTTATTTATTTTGAAAGAAACAGAGACAGCACAGGCTGGGGAGGGGGAGGGGAGAAGGGGGAGAGAGAATCCCAAGCAAGCACCACACTGCCAGCATAGAGTCTGATGTGGGGCTTGAACCCATGAAGTTGTGAGATCATGACCTGGGCTGAAACCAAGAGTTGTACCCTAAACAGACTGAGCCACCCAAGTGCCCCTAAAATTAATTTTTAAAAAGGCAAAAGTCTTTAATTCAGAATCAGGTTTTCCAAAGTTGGCTATTTTATTCCATGGAAAAGCCTGGCTCATTTGCAACTAAACGCTCATATGAAATTCTGTGTCCTGTACCTTTACCTTCCTCTTAAATTCTAAAGAGGAACACAACTTCAGATAACTTCTTCAAGGTGAGAACAGAGGAGCAACATAGCTGCCTATCAAAGAAGAGACAGAGCTCATGCAAGGAAAAAAATTTATCGATGTGTCATCAATCCAAAAACTTTTTTTTTTTAACGTTTATTTATTTTTGAGAGACAGAGAGACACAGCATGAGCAGGGGAAGGGCAGAGAAAGAGGCAGACACAGAATTTGAAGCAGGCTCTAGGCTCTGAGCCATCAGCACAGAGCCCGACACAGGGCTTGAACTCACAGCCGGTGAGATCATGACCTGAGCTGAAGTCGGCCGCCTAACCAACTGAGCCATCCAGGCGCCCCCAAAACCTTTTCAAAGGCTGAGCAAATTCCACTCCATACATAAAAATTCAATTAGACTCCAGACTGGGGGGATACAGTCTGATCTGGATGGATATAATTAATCATTTAAGCTAACTCCAAAGCTACTACATCCTTATTTCTGAAAGTTATAAATTATGCCTTCTGGAGTGTTGCTAGTAATTTTGCTTCTTCATTGAACTATTAAAGCTTATTAATAAAAATATGAGCCATATAACACATTTCTAGCTGGGCAATATTTAAGGTAAAGGAGACTAAACCCCATTCAGAATGAAAGGGTTTGAAAATCCTGTTCTGAAAAACCAATAGCATGTTTCAAAAAAAGTATATACATTTGTGGCATAGAACACAGTGGCCATTTCCCACTGATCCTCAATCACATGGTAGCTGGGGTTTCATTAAATTTCACAAAAGACCAACACAGGGGGAGACCTTAAGAAATAATCCAGGGCTTGAAATACCCATCCACATAACCATGGTTCTTTGGGCTAAAGACAACTTCAATGTAAAGGACGTTCCGTTTCTTAAAACACAGCTTAAATAGCACTGTGTTGGCAGCAAAATACCTATTTCACTACTACCCAACTCTGCAAACTCCTGTACCACTACCCAACTCTGAACAAATTAAACCAGAGAAATGAAAATCTGGTAAATCTTACCAGATTTTTAATGAGAGTGATAAATTTACCCACATTATCAATAATGTGGAGTGTGACTAGCAAGGAGTAGCATGGTGTTTGACCTGGGAATGAATGAGACAAAGAAACATTTGCACATAATTTTCCCTAATAACAAAATTAGCTTCTGAATTAATAAAATATTTCTATCTTTTGGTACTATTCTAACAAAAATTGTTGCTAAAAGTTTATATTTGATTAGGTATACAGTTCATCTAGGAATCAATCTATTATTTTTTCTCAAGTATTTTAAATCTTTTACCTCAATTTATTTAAAAATTTTTTTTTAAATGTTTATTCATTTTTGAGAGACATAGAGGCACAGCGTGAACAGGGAAAGGGCAGAGAGAGAGGGAGACACAGAATCGGAAGCAGGCTCTAGGCTCTGAGCCATCAGCACAGAGCCCGACGCGGGGCTCGAACTCACAGACCGCGAGATCATGACCTGAGCTGAAGTCGGCCGCCCAACCGACTGAGCCACCCAGGTGCATCCCCCCCCCCGCTTTTTTTAAAATTTTTTATCTCAATTTAAAGAAATATAAACTATTATTTCCAGTGGAAGGGAATTTCATATATCAGAAAACAGGCAGAGTATTTCCTACTGCCACTAAAAATCCTATGTTCTAATATCTACGCAACTCTCAAGAGTTGACAACCTGATTTTGTCTCTGTAGGGTCAAGAGATTATCCATGGTTTCTTCCTTTCACCACCAACAAACCTCCTCACCCAGAACAGGGACTAAAACTTAGTCTTTCTTTGTAACTAACCCTGCAATGCACATACTTGTCTACGACACAAGAGATGCTCAATAAACATATATCACACTGGTTTCAGTTTTAAAATAAATTGGGAGAGGGAACACATATAAATACTTTATGTATTATTTATTGGTTATGAACAGGAAATAGTAAAGAAATTGTTTGCACCACAATCTCTTTTTCAGGCTAAGTATAATCCAACTTTTTTTTTTTTTTTTTAAAGTAATCTCCATACCCAACATGGGGCTCAAACGCACAATAACAAGATCAAGAGCTGCACACTCCAACTGAGCCAGCCAGGTCCCCCTAATCCGGCTTTCTCTGAGCCTCAATCACTCTTTCCCCTATGTCAACAATCCTGCATACCCCAAATCCATGGCCTCTTCTCCCACCGTTTCCTGCCTCTCTCTCACAACACATTAATCTCTCCCTTCCCAAACTGGAGTAATAATGCTCTAGCTATTACTTGTCCAGTTACCTGGATGCAAGTCTCGGTGTTTGATGCTTCTGAATGAGACCATCCAGAACATCACCATGTGGGGAGGAAGGTAAAGGACCAGGAAAGAACACAGAAAGCCTCAGCATTCAACTACTCAGGGAAGGAAGATTACAGCTGAATGGTTACGGAAATCCAAGTTACTGGACACTGGATGTAAAGTCTTTCTTTTTTAGCACATGTTTATTAGTTAAGTGATGAAAGTAAATTTTATTCAGGAACAGAGAAAACCAAATGTTTGGTAACAGAGAAAACTAAACATTAATGCTGATTATAGATACTGAAAATAATCAGAGGGAAATACAGAGGTATTCATTCTTTTTGCTAAGAGTAGTCCTAATAAGTTGTTTATGACAATAATTATTGTTTGGTGAATATCATATTAATTTGTCATAAAATTATTGTTAAACACTTGCTTTGATATTTTCTGGAAGTTAGCAAAAAGCCTTAAAAGTGTGGTATATTTTTACAGTACCAGCTGTGCCTGCTGTAACGTTTTTTTCACACACATGTATGTATATGTACATACAGTCACCATTACCATCACCAAAATTTAAGCTGGATCATGAGGTTTAAAAAATAATTTTGAGATACAATTGACATAGCATAAAACTCACCCATTTAAAGTGTAAAATTTGGTGGGTTTCTCAGAGCTGTGCAACCATCACTACTAACTTTAGTTATATTTCCTTTATCCTCAAAAGAAACTCCATGCTGACGAGCAGTCACTCCCCGTTACTCATTTCTACGCAGTCCTGGAAACCTAACGTATGTCCTCTATAGATACATGCACTGTTTCCACTTCTGAGCTACTATTAATAATGTTGCTATGAACAATCTTATGCAAATTTTTGTGAGGACACATATTTTCATTTTTCAAGGGTATATACTGGTCATATGTTAACTCTACATTTAACGTTTCGAGGAACTGCCAAACTGTTTCCCAGAGGAGCTACACCATTTTACAACTCCACTAGCAATGTAGGAGTGTTCCAGTTTTCCATATCCTCTCCAACATATGTTACTGTGTCTTTTTAATTTTAGCCATCTTAATATATGTGAAATGGTATGCCACTGTGGTTTTGTAAATAACGAATTTTAAATATAACTATATCGGGGCACCTGAGTTGGTCAGTTGGTTAAAAATCCACCTCTTGGGGTGCCTGGGTGGCTCAGTTGGTTAAGCGGCCGACTTCAGCTCAGGTCATGATCTTGCGGTCCGTGAGTTCAAGCCCCGCGTCGGGCTCTGTGCTGACAGCTCAGAGCCTGGAGCCTGCTTTGGATTCTGTATCTCCCTCTCTCTCTGCCCCTCCCCTGCTCACGCTCTGTCTCTATGTCTCTCAAGAATAAATAAACGTTAAAAAAAAAAAAATCCACCTCTTGATTTTGGCTCAGGTCATGTTCTCACGGTTCATGAGTTCATTGGGTTCTGTGCTGATGGTGTAGAGCCTGCTTGGGATTCTCTCTCTCCCTCTCTCTCTATCCCTCCCCTGCTCGCACTTGCTCTTCCTCTCAAAATAAATGAATAAAAACTTTAAAAAAGGATATAACTATACAGTCCTCAAAATTATATCTGGAAGCGAAGATTTGACCTATGTAAAATTTAAAGGAGCATAATTCATAAGAACTGCTTAGGCCTAAAGCAAATGGAACAGCATCATCTCAGTTCGGAGCTCTCTTTTCAGGACTGCACTCACAGACTATCATTACTTCTTAGGCTGCTTTACCTTTTCAGATTGTAACAGTACATACAGCCTCATACACAAATCTCCACCACAATGTATCCCTGTGATAAATGTAAATGTGTAGGGCCAGAAAACAGGCTGAAAACTGCAGAAAACAAGGTAGAATCATTGTTATCATATTGGAAATGTATATCAAAATGAAGAAGAGAATACAGAGTTTACCAGCAAATGTAGTTCCCAAAGGGTCTGTTTAGAGTTACCCCTGCCTGCTCACAAAAACAAACAGTTTCCCTTAGCAGAAGTAGAGTTTTCCAAGGGTAACTAGACTGTGATAGCTAGATTTATGAAGTCTATTTCCAACAAGAGCAGAGATGGTGAGTACGTAAGACTCAACAAGTGAAAAGGCTCAAAACATGTTCAATTTTTGGAGGACTAGTTAAATAATGTCATTCTCTTATACTAAGTGAAACAGACCTGAAGAAAATAATACACGCAGCGATAACAAACTTTCATCTTCCTGTTATAGGCTACTAAAATAAAACTACAATATCTCAAGTTCTTAGGATGCATTCCTCTTCACACATGCTTTGCTTCTCTAGGCATAATCTCTTCAGAAGCGAATTATGCTGTTTAAGTCAACATCTATGAAGCTTTGGGATTCATAAATACTTTATGGTTTTCCTAATCTACTTCACATATTCTACAATAATCAATTTATGGTTTTCTAAGGATAAACACTCCAGAAACACAAGAAATACAGATTATACATGTGGACTATCTTCGGTGGTATCTAATCTTCGTGGTTTCGCTATTATTATTATTGTTATTATTATTATTATTTTCAAAGTAAGCTCTATGCTCCAATGTGGGGCTTGAACTCACAACCCCAAGATCAAGAGTTGCACACTCCAATGGCTGACCTGGCCAGGCACCTCTGTGGTTTCACTTCTTTTAGAAGAATTCAGTTTCTTTTGTTTTTAGTTCTAAAATTATTTCTCTCCTATTTTCTTTACTTTTTATTGCCTTTTTAAAATTTACTTTTGTGTTTCCCTCGCACTGAGTATCAAAGTAGCACTGAAGAAATGGAGCCCAGTCTGAAGTTCCTCAAATCTGTAGGGGCTTGCCAGAGGTCCAACTGGTTTTGACGTGCTTACTGTCCTGGTGTCCTGTGTGCCAAACACACAGAGGAGCAAATACAGAAAAATATCTTGAGAGGCAAAACTGCAAACTGTAAGCAGTGCAACTCCAAGTGGAGAGTGTCCACTCCAAACCTGAATGAAGCCCACGTGAAGTCCAAAGATGATCATTCCCTCCATCGCCAAGGAATTTCTCAAAAAAATACTTTAAGACAAACCCATTTCATTTTTGAGTCATGAGGAACACTAAACTTTCTGTTCCTTGGTAGTCTATATTACCAGATATATAATAGTCAACCAAAAATAAACAATACTGCCAAAAAGTAATTGTAACATTTTAGACAGAGTTAACTAAAACACACAATCATAGATCTCATTGTGTACAATTCAGAATAGAGCAGTCATTGAGGGGTGCTATAGGCTTAATCTGTTTTAGTTCAGCTATTTAAAGCTCATAAAGCCACTATTTTTACTGTTGAAACAGACCTTGGTTTAAAATGAAACTTCAGTCTTTTCAAAAAATGTAAAAGGGGTTTTCATATTGAAGCTACTATTTTAGCAGAAAGAAGAGGCAGGCTGAACCCATTCTTTCTTCCGACCAAGACACTGATTCTTTCTAAAAAGAATTTCTCAAAGCTGCTAATTTATAGTACCAGATTTTGAAACTACTGCAGATGGTTTTGAAATTGCAAAGAAGTTGGACCCAACACTTAAAGATGAATAAGGAGGCAGCTTTTCAATGTGCAGCTTCTCCACTGTCAATTAGAGCCCTGTGCATGGAGAGGAAAGGAAGGTATGGGCCTGGGTCACAAACTCAAATGAAGGATTTGGCAGTTAATATAGTGAGTCACACAGGTTAATATAAGAGACAAGGTAAAATGGAAACCAATGCTAATTGAAGAGTGAGCATGTGACTTTCTAAAGAGACAGCAACTATTCAGCTTTAGCCAATTGTTATGTTGAAATGTAGGCCCAACATTCTTAGGTATTTTAATTTTTTAAAGATAAGACAAAGCCTGAATTATATAAAATCTCATTTTTAAAAGACTGAGAACCAATCAAAATTAAATGGGAAAAATCTAACACTACAAAGGCCAGACAAAATACATCTGTGGGACAATTTGTGACCTATGGTTTATGTATTGGAGGCTGGTGAAGAGGACCCTTAGTGGCACAAATAAAAGAGAGTAAGAGTGGGAGAATCCTGACCAGGTAACAAGGCACTGAAGAAAGCAAAACAATAACAACAAAAAAACAGTGTTAAAATATGGTACTATTATTATTGTGTTGCTACAAAATTTACTTCTGGGAAAGAATGTTCTTTGTAGTTTGAAATTAGGCCCTCTGAAAAGCTCAAGGATATTTTGCATATTTTTAGCTACGCAAAATAATCAAAGATGCAAAGAGGTAGAGATGGAAAAATGTTTAGTTTCAAAGTAACCTTAACTGTACTATAATTAAGCCAAGAGACACAGAAGATGGATACGAATGTTTATTAAGCTCTGAGGCATATGAGGACTAACTTACATAAAAAGGAATCACAGACTGGGCTAGCTTCTGAGGAATGGAGAGGACTACTCTTCAAAATGTATTGAAATTATCTCCTTAAAATGAGGGCTAAACTGCTGAGAAGAGCCAAAATTGTCTAATTGGCTTCTTCATCTTTGAAAAAGCTGGGTCTTTGTATTTGCAGGTTGGTGACTTTCTTCACAAAAATCTTAGAAATTTTGAGAAAAATTAGTGAATAGGGAGAGGCACATGATAAACCCTCAAAATCACCACAAAAAGTAGGTGACCACACAGCCCTTTTTTGAGAGATTATCTGTGCTTAAAAAAGATAAGGGCGTGTTCAGAATCCTGTCTATACTATTAGTTTTACCACTAATGGGACAGATTATTTCTCTGGAAATTTTTAATGGTAAAAATTTGATGGAAGATGCAAACTAGGGATTACTAATATAGGGTTGAATGTACTTACCTATTATCTCAGATTCATAATAATCCTGTGTGCCTTCCTGGAAGACAAGACAGGGTGTCTTTATGATTTTAGAGCATGAATTTGGAAAATGGTAGGTCCATTTGTATGGCAAGCTCATGTCCATCAAAGGGGAATGAAAAACAGGACCTACCTCCTCTTAGGGGTTATTTAGCTGTGTTATACCAAGGACAAAGGCTCCTTAGAAATTCTAAGTAAAGGGAAGAGTAGAACTATAAAAAATTTAGTACTGTGCACTTTTTGTTTATATATTTATAGCAGTGTTTTGAGATTCTATTATTTGCACTAAGAGAGCAATATAAAGAAAGATAAAAAAGCCTACATTTCAACCAAATACAGAACCCTCCGCCAAAAACAAACAACAAACACATACTGCAGCCATTCTTTTTTTTAATACCTAAGATGGGCTTTTGATCATGGTGAAGAAACAGGCTCACATGCATTCATTAATCACACCAGCTAAAGATTTCTTCCCAGACCAAAGACCGCAGACATTTTTCCATATTAATGGAAAGGCAGTCCATGAGTTCCTTATAAGAAATCCTTAATTTTGTATTTTCATTTCAATGATAATCTAAAAAAATGAGTATTTACGATCATCTAGATGAGCCCTTTACAAATGTTGATAACATAACTGGGGGCTTAAAATGACAGTGATTTGTTTGTACCAAGCAATATCATATACCTTTGAAAGTTTTTCAGTAGTCCTAACAGAACAGGGTTTCTCAACCTCAGCACCTACTGACATTTTGGGCCAGGTATTCTTTGTTGCAAAGAGCTTTCCCGTGCATTGTAGGATGTTTAAAAGCACCCCTGGCCTCTACCCACTACATGCCAGTAGCACCATCCTCCTAACTGTGGTAATCAACAATGCTAAGTGCTCACCATAGGACAAAACTCCCCATGTGGAAAACCACTGCAATGGAGAAACATGGAGAGAGAATGGAATCATCCCAAGGTGCACAGGAGAACAAACATGTCAAATTCAAACGAACCAGAGCTGTAACAATCACTACTACTCTCAAGTTGAAAGCGACATCACTAAAACATTATCATCCATCACAATAATGTCAATGTGAATTCACTAATTCTGCATTTCTGCTCAGATTTAATTTGTAAATCTGTTGTTTGGATAGAATTCCCCCGCTCCAAAAAGCAATCTAAACATTGCTCGAGTATGAATTACACTTTTCCTGGTTTATTTTTTTCTAACAGAAACTTTACTCGTAAGACTACAAATATAACCTTTCTAAATGTCCTTTTGGTGCCTAAGGTTTCCTCTGGAGTCCTAATTTATCAAAGACAATTCTTTTTTCTTTTTTTTAAAGTCTGCTCTAAGCTCAACGTGTGGCCTGAACTCACGACCCTGAGATCAAGAGTCACATGCTCGACCAACTGAGCCAGGCAAGCGTCCCATCACAGACAATTCTGTCCGCCACAGACAATTCTTAATTGAAGACATTCTCAGAGCCCAAAAAGGTGGTTATGTGTTTAGATGCTACAAGTCTTTCTTAATTCCATAAAAAATAACCCCTAAATTTGAATTATATATACACTGAGAAGCTAGAAAAATTACTGGATAAGCAATATTTGCTGTTGTAACTCTTTCTTGACAGATGTTTCTTTGAAAAAGGTAATTGTCAGTATATATCTTGTCCATATACATCCTCTCTAAATTTCTCTTCTTCAAATTAAGCAGACCTAATAATACACAATCTCCAAAGTATATCAAAGTTCAAAAGCTGTCTTGAATACAGTTCTATCAATGGAAGAATCTTAGGTTGGTTAGGTGTGGTTAAATGCGAAAACAGACTGTTGCAAAAAGGGTAAGTTTACAAACTATCTTGTGCTAGTAGAGCATAACACTTTCCCTTACCTGTGCACTGAAACTGTATGATTAGTTGAAAGATGACGCAAAGGTAAAAAAAAAAAAAAAAAAGGTGGTTCAGCAGATCCATTTAAAAGAGCATTCCAGCAATGCTCATAAATCTTACAAGTTTCACAAATACAACTACTATGCCTTCAAAGACCTGGTAAGTTCTGCTAAAATCACCCCAACATCAAATGGCTCAAGATTATTCAATAAGCCAGAACTGTTCTATAGATTTAAAGATTCGTTTCTTCCTTCTAAAATCCTGGGCCACCTTCTTTATGCCAGTATCTAATAGTTAGGTACAATTTTGTTTTCTAAGTCAGCGAAAGCAAAAAGGACTGCAAAGAAAGTACAATTTCCTTTTTAGCAAGCTCTTCAACATGCAGCATCAGAGGTTTTTGTTAAAGTTAAGACAGCATCTAATTCTTTTTCCTTCTCAAGATTTATCTACTTTCCAAGGTATATCAAATAACAAAATGACTTACTGATGGGAACTAGTAACCAATAAAGCATGAACTCCTATATACAGAAGATGAAGCAACCACAGTCTGTGATAACTATTCAAAGTTAAACACGTTCACGAAGAGGGAGAAAGGGAAACAAAACTCCTAGTGACCCTTGGTTGAACTACCAAATTAAATACAAATTCAGAAACCACTCAAAGCCAAAACCTTTATGCAAGATTTATGAAGCTCACAATTCTTCTCTATATAAATTCTTGGAAGGGGGAGGTCTATGTCAGAACTTGTCACTGAAAAAAAAGTAAGTCAGATGAACCTCAGCAATAAAGACTGGCAGATATAAGAAACCATAGTCCCCAAGTTTTTTTGGGTACATTTATAAAATTCAATAGTTGTAACAACAAATAAAGTATCTTTTTGTTAGCAAGCAACTATTCCTCACCTGCTTGTGTGCATGATCATAGGAGTTGATATGGTTGTCAAATTCCTGATGTTTCTGATACTGCTTATCACAGAGTTCACAGTAAAAGTTGGCTCTGAGGTCTTCCAACGCTTTGGCAATGGCCTTCTCTTTGTCAACATAATCCTATAAGAACCATAAAATACAGACAAAATATGAACTTAGTAGAATTTTAAGTGACTGTTATAAAGAGGGTTATTTAGTGTTACTAGTAAAAGCTGGATGGAACATAAGTGGCAATTAGGTGGGGTAATTTGTGCATACTAATAGTTGTCTTCAAATAAATAAACATTCAAAGAGTTTAATATTTTTGAGAAAGACAGAGCACAAGTAGGGGAAGGGCAAAGAAAGAGGGAGAAAGAGGATCCAAAGCTGGCTCCAGGCTCTCAGCTCTGTCAGCACAGAACCCGATGTGGGGCTCAAACTCATGAACCATGAGTTTGGCTAAAACCATGAACCTGGCTAAAAAAAAAAAAACAAACCCCAAACAACCAGAAATAAAAAGCAATTAAAAAAATTTTTTTAATGTTTATTTTTTGAGAGAGACAGAGACAGCACAAGTGGGGAAGGAGCAGAGAGAGAGAAGGAGACAGAATCTGAAGCAGGCTCCAGGCTCTGAGATGTCAGCACAGAGCCAATGCGGAGCTTGAACCCACAAACTGCGAGATCATGACCTGAGCCGAAGTCGGATGCTTAACTGACTGAACCACCTAGGCACCCCAAAAGACTTTAATTTTACTTTGCCTTTTGGCATTATGGTGGCATCCCCTACTCCTACCCCTGCCCCCCACAACAACCAGAAATAAAAAACACAATTTTTATTGCATTGTAGGGAACCATAAAATATCCTTGAAATAGGCAATAGAAAACAACAAAACAAAACAAATCACATATCTGAAACTGATATCAGGGCTGAGGTGAGCAAGGGCTCTCCTTAGGACATGTGGATGACACAGGAACTTGAGGTTTGAGCAAGATGGGGGAGCTCGACCAGAGAAGCCTCATTAATAAATGAAATAACTTGTGAGTGGTTTGGAGGGTACTTAATTAAGACCTCTGCATCTTGGCAGAGGGAATAAAAGTTCTCTCAGAGGGGCACCTGGGTGGCTCAGTAGGTTAAGAATCTGACTCTTGGTTTTGGCTCAGGTCCTGATCTCGCGGTTTCATGAGTTCCAACTCCACACTGGGCTCTGCACTGATAGTGCGGTCTCCCTCTCTCCCTGCCCCTGCTCCACTCGCACTATCTCTGTCTCTCTCAAAATAAATAAATAAACTTAAAAAAAATTCTCTCAGAAAGCATCCTTAATTTTGGCCCTTTAACATCTTCTAAGACTAAGATCAACAAAATGGGGGTTACAATCAAAGATTACTACACACAAAAGAAAATAAACCTAACTACAAGTGAGAGTCATAAGAAATACACAATAAATCTCAGATATTGAAATAGTCTGTTATAGAATATAAAGCAGCTATAAAATGTTTAAAATATAAAATAGAATTACAAAAATGAGCAAACACAGAACATCTAAAAAAACTAAGGAGACTTGGGCACCTGGGTGGCTCAGTTGGTTAAGCATCCAACTTTGACTCAGGTCATGATGTCAGGGTTTGTGAGTTCGAGTCCCGTGTTGGGCTCTGTGTGGACAACTCAGATTCTGTAGATTCTGTGTCTCCCTCTCTCTCTCTGCCCTTTCCCTGCTCGTGCTCTCTCTCTCTCAAAAATAAACTACAAACAAAATAAAACTAGGCAGACTATAGGGGCACCTGGCTGGCTCAGTTGGGGACTCAATCTCAGGATTATGAATTTAAGTCCCATCACATTGGGTTCAAAATAAAATACTTCAAAATAAAAATACTAAAAAAAAAAAAAAAAAAAAAAGTGGCACCTGGCTGGCTGGCTCAGTCAGTAGAGCATGTGACTCTTGATCTCAGGGTAGTGAGTTCATGCCCCATGTTGTGCATGAAGCCTACTTAAAACAAAACAACAAAACATAAAAACAAAAAACAAACAAAAAAAGTAGGCAGATTGTAAAAAGAACCAAATGAGACTTGTATAATTAAAAAGCCTAACTGTAAAAAATAAACCAAAAAATTCATCAGCTACCTAGAGGATGGAGGGAAAAAAAAAAAAAAACAACAACAAACAGGCCAGATACACCTCAAAAAAGATGTAGTAGGGAAGTGAAAAAATGTTCTGGAATTAGATTGTAGCAATGGTTGTACAATCTTATGGAATATACTAAAAACCGCTGAACTGTATACTTTAAAAAGATGAATTAGGGGCGCCTGGGTGGCTCAGTCGTTGGTATATATACGTAATAACAAAAACAGCACCTAGTTTGCAAAATGAAAAAGGATAAAAAGCAAAATGCTAGCTGATACAGCCAAGTGTAACAGAAGAGGGCAAAGTTTAAATGTTCTAGAGTCCTTCTAATTGAGAAGATAAGTTTAGACTTTGTTAAATTAAGCATAATTTAAACTTCCAAGGGTGATTATTAGAAGAACAGAAATAGTGAAGGGAGAAAAATAAGAAAATTTCAATTTTATAAAGGTAAGACGGGCCAAAAATATCAGCAAAACATAAAGTAAAAAGGCAGACACGTAAGAAGTCATAGGAAATGTAAAGGTACTGGGCCCCCTGGGTGGCTCAGTTGGTGAGGTGTCCGACTCTTCATCTCGGCTGAGGTCATGATTTCACGGTTTGTTGAGTTCGGAGCCCTGTGTCAGATTCCATGCTGATAGCATGGAGCCTGCTTGGGATTCTCTCTCTCTCTCTCTCTCTCTCTCTCTCTCTCTCTGTCTCTGTCTCTGTCTCTCTGTCTCTCTCTCTCTCCCTCCCTCCCTCCCTCCCTCAAAATAAATAAACACAAAAAAAAGAAAAAGAAAAAGAAAAAAAGAAATGTAGATGTACTAAAAAATAGCTAGAAAAACAAACTCCAACTATGTGTTGACTAGAAGAGATATCCCCAAACTCAAGGACTTAGAAAGCTGGAAGTTAAAGGATAGAAAAAGATATGCTAGGCAAATAGTGGCCAAACTAAAGCTGAAGCAACTATAGCAATACTCAACTTAATTCTTTTTTTTTTTAATTTTTTAATAGATTTTTTTTTAACGTTTTATTTATTTTTGAGACATACAGACAGAATGTGAGCAGGGGAAGGGCAGAGAGAGAGAAAGACACACACACAGAATCTGAAGCAGGCTCCAGCTCTGAGCCGTCAGCACAGAGCCTGACGTGGGGCTCAAACTCATAGTGAGATCATGACCTGAGCCGAAGTCGGCCACTTAACCGACTGAGCCACTGAGGCGCCCCCCTCACCGCCTTTTTTTTTTAAATAGATTTTTAACATTTTATTAATTTTTGAGAGACACAGAGACAGAGCGTGAGCAGGGGAAGGGCAGACAGAGAGGGAGACACAGAATCTGAAGCAGGCTCCAGCTCTGAGCTGTCAGCACAGAGCCCGTTTTTTTTTTTTTTTTTTTTTTTTAATCTTTATTTACTTTTGACAGAGAGACAGAGTGTGAGCAGGGGAGGGGCAGAGAAAGAGGGAGACACAGAATCCAAAGCAGGCTCCAGGCCCTGAGCTGTCAGCAAAGAGCCCCGACGCAGGGCTTGAACTCACAAACTGTGAGATCATGACCTGAGCCGAAGTCAGTGCTCAACCGAAGGAGCCACCCAGGCGCCCCTCAACTTCTTAATTCTTTAAATTTTTTTTAAAGTAACCTCTACAAGCAATGTGGGGCTTGAACTCATGACCCCAAGATCAAGAGTCACATGCTGTACTCACTGAGCCAGCCAGGTGCCCCATCTTTTTTTAGGCAAAAGCATTACTTGAGACTGTGGCCAGTTATGGAATTAAATATTAAGAGGTTATTCTCCAAATAAGCTGCACTGCTAACCCTAACCCAACACAGACATGTTGGTTATCCACTGGTCTTAATGAGGTTTTGGCTCAAAACTGTGGGAAAGACCCAAAAAAGGTGGTCCAGTTTGCCTCAGCAGTTTCATTTAAAAGCTAGACATCAAAAGACATCTCAAAACAAGCTGAGTACAGTTGATCTTTGAATGAGTATGAACTGGATGGGCCCACTTATATGAGGATTTTTTCCAAAAAATATACTGGAAAGTTTTTGGAGATTTGCAACAATCTGAAAAAAGTTTGCAGATAAACCACGTAGTCTAAAAATTAAAAAAAAAAAAAAGAAAAAAAGAAAATGGTATGCCATTAATGCATAAAATACTTGTAGATACTAGTTTACTTTGTCATTTATTACCATAAAAGATATGCAAACCTACTATAAAAAGTTAGAATTTATCAAAACTTATGCACACACTTCCAGGCCTTAAATGGCACCACTGGCAGAGAGAAATGTGAACAAATGTAAAGATGATGTATTAAATCACACATGCTGTACTACTGCAAATAATTTCAAAGCTCTCTCCTGTTGCTGCTGGGGTGAGCTCAAGTGTTGAGAGTATTCACTTAAAACGCTGTGTGATGCTAATCATTTCTGCATGAGCAGGTTATTTCTCTAGCAAACTGGGCATTGCCGTAAAAAGGGCTCTCTCCTAGTTTTCGTGTATTTCTCGTCATGGTTAGTGCAGTACTGTAAACCCTGAATAACACCACAGGACCCATACGAAGTGCCACTAGTGATGCTGAAGTGCCCACAAGCAGAGAAAAGTCATGACATCACAAGAAAAAGGTGAATTGTTTGATCTGCACCCCAGATTCACATCAGCAACAGTGGTTGCCTGCCATTTCAAGATAAATGAATCCAATGTAAGGACCACTGTTTAAAAAAAAAAGAAAAAGAAATCTGTGCAGCTGTCACTGCAGCTACATTAGCAGGTGCAAAAATCTTGTACTTTTTGTGCAAAATCTTTTAATCTCGTATTGAAAATGCAGCTTTTGTGTGTTTAGGATTGCTGTAAGAAAAGAATACATATGGACTCTGATAAGGTTTAAAAAAAAGTGAAGTGATTATATGACAACTTAAAGCAAAAAGTGAAGGATCTAAAGCTGGAGAATTTAATGCAGGTAAAAGATGGTTTGATAATTTTACAAAGAGGTTTGCCTAAAACATATCAAGATAACAAGAAAAGCAGCTTCTTCCAACCAGGATGCAGTAGACGAGTTCACAGACACCACTAAGAAAATCACGGAGGAGAAAGGTCATCTGTTTTAATGCAGTAAAAGTGTCCTACTGTGGGGATGAGATGCCATAAATGACATTTATTAGCAAGGAAGAGAAGCAAACACGAGGATTTAAGGCAGGAAAGGAAAGGCTAATACTACTGTTCTTTGCAAATAGAGCTGAGCTTTTATGATCAGGACTACCCTCACCTATAAAGCTAACTTCCACCCTTACCCCCGCCCCAACCCCCAGCCTTGAAGGGAAAAAATAAACACCAGCTGTCAGTCTTTTGGTTGTACAAGAAGGCCTGGACAAGAAGAATGCTTTTACTGGATTGGTTCCATCAGTGCTTTGTCCTGGAAGTCAGGAAGTACCTTGCCAGTAACGGACTGCCTTTTAAAGTTCTTCTGATATTGGACAATCCCTTAGCCATCCAGAACCTGATGAATTCTGCAGCGAAGGGACTGAAGTAGTCTATTTGCCCCCAAACACGAAGTCTTTAATTCAGCTTCTAGGTCAGGGGATCATTATAGACCCCCTACACTTTCTACACTATAGAAAGAATTGTCAATACTATGAAAGAACCCCAAAAGAGAAAGTATCATGAAAGTCCGGGAGGATTACACCACTGAAGATGCCATCATTGTTACAGAAAAAGCTGTGAAAGCCAGAAAATCACCAAATAATAAATTCCTGCTGGAGAAAACTGTGTCCAAATGTTGTGCATGACTTTGCAGAATTTACAATACAGCCAATCATGGAAATCATGAGAGAGATAGTAAATAGGGCTAAAAAAAAAAAAAAAAAAAAAGGTGGTGGTGGGGAAGGTACGGATCTTGAAGAAATTCAAGAGCTGACAGACACCACACACCAAAGGAATTAACAGAAGACAACTCGACGGAGACAAGTGCTTCCATACCAGAGCCAGATAATAAGAAAATGTAGAAGCAGCACTACCAGAGAGTAAGTCAACAGTAACTAGCTGGAAGAAGGGTTCTGGTTATTCAAGACTACTTTTGACTTCTTTTACCACATGGACCCATCTAGGATACAGGCGCTGAAACTAAAGCAAATGGTGGAAGACGATGTGTAGAAACATTTTTTTGAAAAAGAAAAAGCAAAAAAAATAAAAATAAACAGAAATGATATGTTTCCATAAAATTATACTAAGTATGCCAGCCCCTCCTACCTGCCCTTCTACCTCTTCTGCTCTGATAGCAAGACCAACCCCTCTTATTCCTCCTCAGCCTTCTCAATATAAAGAAGATGAAGATGAAAACCTTTATGATAATCCACTTCCACTTAATGAATAGTAATGATAAGCATGTCGTATAGTTAATAAACTCATCTGTTGTGTATGTGTGTTACTGTCTTCGTGTGAAAATCCAGTAACTATATGACAAGAATTCTGATATGCTTTTATGTCATAATCTGCTCCTAAGTACTCATAATGTAGGACATCACGGGCAAGACTGTACGACCTGGACAGCCTATCCTTACACAGGAACAAGGTAAGTAACATTTGACAGGAAATTAATAATGTGTTGGCTTTCTTAACTATTTTATAACTTTGCTTTCAAAGAATTATATTATGTACTGTATGGCTCTCTTATAACTGGAGAAGCTGAGTATCAACCTATCAACTCAGGGAAATATATATATTTTAAAAATCTAACAATGTTTCCAATGATGTATTATGAATATGACTGTTGTAGGCCATAAAAATTTTATAAACATTCATTAGTGTACAGTCTAGACTACTGTGAAGCAATTGTACTGATTACACTAGACTACCATAAAGCAACCATACTGCTGCTTCTTCTGAAATTAATTTATAATTAATAATTCATTATAATAAATTTATATTTATAAATTAATTTCTTTTTCACATTTTCTTTTTCTTTTTTTAAATGTTTGCTTATATTTGAGAGAGAGAAAGAACATGAGCAGGGCAGGGCAGAGAAAGAGGGAGAGAGAGAGATAATCTAAAGCAGGCTCCACGCTGTCAGCATAGAGCCCAATGTGAGTGGGGCTTGAACTCATGAACCATGAGATCATGACCAAAATCAAGAGTCAAATGCTTAACCAACTGAGCCACCCAGGCTCCTCTATCTTTTTAATTTTTGATGTACAGTATTAGTAACAAGTACAACATCTATGGCATTGTGTGTCATATAAAAAATACTGAGGTAGGTACTGACAGATTATTTATCTTGTAAACAGATGACATCAAGTTACAGGACTCATAAATACAGTACAGTAAATGTATCTTCTCTTTCTTTAAAAAAATGTTTTTTAATGTTTTACTTTTGAGAGACAGACAGAGACAGCGTAAGCAGGGGCAGAGAGAGGGAGACAGAGAATCCGAAGCAGGCTCCAACCTCTGAGCTGACAGCACAGAGCCTGACGCAGGGTTCAAACTCACAAGTCGTGAGATCATGACCTGTTGGAAGCTTAACTGCCTGAGCCACCTAGGCGCCCCAATGTTCTCTTACGATTTTAGTATTTTCTTTTCTCTATCCTTTATAAGAACATAATATAGGATATATAAAATATGTGTTAATTGACTATTTCTGTTATTGGTAAGGCTTTGGTCAACAGTAGGCTCTTAGTAGTAAGGTTTTTGGGGAGTCAAAGTTTTCACAGATTTTTGACTGTGGGAAAGATCATGCTGCTAACCCCCATGTTGCTCAAGGGTCAACTGTATATTCATTTGCTATAAAGTAGTACAGAAGAATGAGAAGGGGAAAGGAATGATAAATGATTACTAGGGTGTATGGGTGGCTCAGCCAGTTGAGCATCTGACTCTTTATTTCAGCTCATGATCCCAGGGTCGCAGGAATGAACCCTATATTGGGTTCCGCAATGAAAGTGGAGCCTGGTTGGGATGGTCTTTCTCCCTCTGTCCCTCTCTCCCACTCACTCTCTCTCCAAAATAAAATTTTAAAAAAAAAAAAAAAAAAAAAAGATAAATGATTATTTGTTAGCCTTTTACAGCAAGGGTAGATATATTAGTCTCACAATTAGTAGCTCCTTCCAGTTAACAGATCTAAAGATATGTCTCATTTCAAAGCCTTAGAACACTGGCTTTCTATTCCAGTTTTGTATCTTCTGGATACATTTTTAAGGCAGTTCTATCATCTACCATTTCTCACATAAGCTACTTAATCAGTAAACAAGAAAAGGTTGCTGTATTTGTGGAATGCCAGTATTGAACTAGTTTGTATAAATTTATTAAAACTACAAAGTGAATATATAGCACATTATAATTTATGCCATATTCAATCATTCGCCATCATTTTTGCTAAGCACTCTGGGTAGTTTCATGTTGTCTGGCTATTAAGCAACTTGTGGATAGCCTTCTTAATCAGTGCTGGTTTTCCCAAGATAGAAGTCAGAAAACTTACTTTCTCAACTTCCCTTAAAACCAGGGTCCAGGGGCACCTGGGTGGCTCAGTTGGTTAGGCATCGACTCTTGATCTTGGATCAGGTCATGATTTCACGGTTTGTGAGTTTGAGCCCCATGTCCCTGTGTTGGGTTCTGCATTGACAGCATGGGGCCTGCTTGAGATTTTCTTCCTCTCTCTCTGCCCCTCCCCCATGTGCATGCACACACACTCTCCCTCTCTCAAAACAAATAAATAAACTTAAAAATCAAAACCAAAACCCAGGGTTCAGACATATGATCTTCCCATCAGATACATCTGCCTAAGGCTTTGATTCAAAAGTGAGCAGTATAAAGAAGCAGGTGCCAAGTAGAACACATCTTCTAGTAATGGTGGCTACAGAAACATGTTTTAATTCTATCTTGGTTTTCATTTAATTCTGTAAGATACTGTTTTTTTTTAATATTTATATAGATTTGAAAGATTTACTATTCCAAAAAAGAGATGAGAAGACTGGATTACACACACACACACACACACAGACACACACACACACACACACAGACACACACACACACACACACACAAATACTGATTTATAAGAGATTCTTTATTGCATCTCAAGCCTCTAAATCATGTTCTTCCTTTCTAAAGTATGTTTTTTAAAATTTAGGAGAGTTTTTTGGTAGCAAACTAATTTTCTATCTGAGATTTATTTATTTTTATCTTTAATCCTGAAGACATTTTTGCTGAGTGTACAATTCTAGGATGACAGCTGTTTACACTGAGCACCTTTAAGATTCCATTAGACTCTAACAGAATCAACTTTGTATTCTGATTTGTTACTTCCAACAGTTCTGTGAAGCTCAACCTGCGAATTGTGTTTTTGATCAATTCTGGAATCTTCTTTGAGCCTCTGTCCTACTTTTTTTCCTTCTCTCTAAAACTCTGTCTTGATACATATTAGAGCTTCTTATTCTTTATCAACTCTTAACCTCTTTCACATATTTTCCATTTCTCTTTCTTTCCTGCACTCCCTCCCTCCACTTTTTGCTACATTCTGGATATTTCTTCACATGTGTTCTAATTTAATATTCAGCTTTGTGTAATCTGCTATTAAATCCTTTCACTGAGGTTTTATATGGTCTCTTGCCCTTTACTTATAATCTCAATCCCCGCCTTTTATTTCTTTAAACACATGAAATATACTTTCTCTATATGCTGTACCTGAGCTGACAATTCTAGTATCTTCAGTCTTTTAAAAGGTCTGATTCTGCTCTTTTTTTTCCCTCCTCTGCTAACTCTAGCCCATAATTTCTAACTTCTCAGTTGGGTTTGTGTTATAATTATGATCTCCTATTTTGGGGGGCTTTATCTAGAAGTTATTTTGACACTTAAAATCACTCTAGAGAAGTTTGAATTTGCTTCTTCCCCAGGGCCGGAGACCACTTAAAACCATGTATTTCATTTATTTTTTTTCTTAATGTTTATTTTATTTCATTTTTTGAGAGAAAGAGAGAGAGACAGCATGCCAGCACAGGAGGGGCAGATGGAAAGAGGGAGAGAGAGAATCCCAAACAAGCTCCACACTCATCATGCAGAGCTCCAATATGGGGCTCGGATTCACAAACCGTGAGATCAGGACCTGAGCCAAAACCAAGAGTTGGATGCTTAATCGACTTGAGCCACTCAGGCACCTCATATTTCATTTATTATTGATTATTTCATAAATATTTTTTAACCTATAAAAATAATTGAGGAAATACTGTTTGCACAACATTTGTTTTTTAAAGGTTTTTATTTCTTTGAGAGAGAGAGAGAGAGAGAGAGAGAGAGATCCAAGCAGGCTCTGCAATGACAGCGCAAAGCTTGACGCTGGGCTTGAACTCACAAACTGTGAGATCATGAACTGAACTAAACTGAAATCAAGAATCAGACACTTAACTCATTGAGCCACCCAGGCACCCCTGCACAACACTTTTTCAAGAAGTTACTAGGATATAAACTGCAGACATGAAAAGAAAAAACTCAGCAGAAGGACTGGCAGTCTTTGAGTATACTGACACACAGATGTGAGGTTCACAGAAGCAGAGTTACTAGTGTGTCAGATCAGAATGTGCATTCTATATGCCTTCACAAAACAAAACTGATGTAACTATTATAAAACAGGGTAAGTAGAGACAGTAAATAGGAAATAGGCTTTTGCCTATTACTCTGCCTGTAATAAAAGTAAAAAAACTTTATTCAAAACTGAAAGTCAAGTAATATAATACTTATATATTTAATTGTATGCTACATACTAAGTGTATTTATTAATACTAGGTGGTGGACAAAATGAAAGGGAATAAGAAGAGGAAAGCAACGTAATCTGCCACTGCTTACAGCACAGAAATAATGGACATTCTCTAAAAGAAAGAGAGAACAAAGGGAATTTTTTAAGATAAAGGTAACAAACAAAATAACCCAACAAAAATAAAATCCAACCTATGTCCATCTATACCTATCTCTATACTACAATCAGCGACTTTAAAAATGAGTACTATGTAGGGGCGCCTGGGTGGCTCAGACAGTTGGGCGTGCAGCTTTGGCTCAGGTCATGATCTCATGACATGGGTTTGAGCCCCAACTATTAGAGCTAACAAAGAAGTCTGGCAAAGTTGCAGGATACAAGATCAATACATAAAACTCAAACAGTATTTAAAAAAGAATATTTAGGATTAAATTTAACAAAAGAAGTATAAAATTTAAAAAAATATTAGTGAGAGAATTAAAGAAAATCTAAAGAAACTGACAAACTGATTCTAAAATTCATATGGAATTGCGATGGATCAAGACTAGCCAAAAACAATCCTGAAAAAGAATAAAGTAGGAAAGCTCACACTTCCCAACTGCAAACCTTACCACAAAGAAACAATAACCAAGACCATGATTGTCAACTAGTTGCTAAGACCATGTAGTGAAGAACTATCTTTTCAACAAATGGTGCTGGGACAACTGGGTAGCCACATGCAAAAGACTGAACTGGAACCCCTATCAAACATGACAAAAATTAATTCAAAATAGATCAAAGACCTCAAAATAAGAGCTAAAACTACAACCTCTTAGAAGGAAACATAGGTGTAAATTTTCGTGGCGTTAGATTAGGCAATGGGTTCTTAAATAGGACATTAAAAACACAAGCAACAAAAGAAAAAGAGAATGGACTTCATCAAATTTTAAAACTCTGTGGACCAAAGAACATTATCAAGTGAAAAGACAAACACGAAATGGGAGAAAATATTTGCAAATCATATATCTGACAAGGGTCTCATTTCTAGCATTCATACAGAGTTATTTTATTTTTATTTTGAGAGAGAGAGAGTGCAAGCAGGTAGAGGGGCAGAGGGAGAGAGAGAGAATTCCAAGCAGGCTCCATGCTCAGTGCAGAGCTCAATGTGGGGCTTGATTCCATGACCCTGAGATCATGACCTGAGCGGAAATCAAGAATCTGATGCTCAGCCAACTAAGCCACCCAGGTACCCCCATACAGAGTTCTTATAACAGTAAAAGGGCAGCCTAACTTAAAAATGGGCCAAAGAAGGGGTGCCTGGGTGGCTTAGTCGGTTGAGCTTCCCAACTTCAGCTCAGGTCATGTCACAATTCATGAGTTCGACCCCCGCATTGGGCTTGCTGCTGTCAGTACAGAGTCCACTTCAGATCCTATGTCCTCCCCTACTCCCCGCCCCCGCTCTCTCTCAAAAATAAATAAATCATTAAAAAAAAATGGGCAAGGGGTGCCTGGGTGGCTCAGTTGTTTAAACATCTGACTTTGACTCAGGTCATGATCTTGCAGTTTATGGGTTTGAGCCCCATGATGGGCTCTGTACTAACAGCTCAGAGCCTGGAGCCTGCTTTGAATTCTGTGTCTCCCTCTCTCTCTGCCCCTCTCCTGCTTGTGCTCTGTTTCTCTCTCTCAAAAACAACATAAAAAAATTTTTTTAATAAAAATATCTTCTCAATATTAATAAAACCACTCAATGATGTCAAAATGGGACTGCATTTTTTCCTGTGAAAATTTAAACCTATTTAAATTTAGAGCCAAATACCTCTACAACTATTTCCAAATATAATTTTCATAAAAATGAAAATTTAAAAATAAAAGAATGGAAGGTGATGTAAAGGAGACAGTGAATGCAGAGACTATTCTCTTTAAGAAGTTTAGTTCTAAAGATATGTAAAAAGAGAAGATTGTAGCTACAGTGAGGGGGAGTCAACAGAGTGAGGTTTTTTAGGTTTTAGTAGTTCTTCCCCCACAAATGTGTGAGCATGTTTACTGGTGATAGGAAAAGAATGAGTAATGAGAGGCTGCCAAGGTTACACCTTTACAAAGATGTAGGGTCCCTGATAAGACAGGTCGAAGATCCAGAATTCATTGGTAGGAATTATCCTGTGAGAGCTGGTGAAGTGAGAGAAATATTAAAGACAGGAGTAGATGGGCTCAAGCGCACTCATCCGCCTATAATACATATTATAGGATTAAACTTAGAGCCATGGTCTAAATTTAAGCTTTGTCTGATGGTCCAAATTTTCTTTGTTAAGTTTTCTATTAGGAGTAACGGAAGGTGGAGGAAGGACAAAGGTGGTTGAGGGAAAATGAGGGTCTGAAAACCAATGTTTAAGAACGAAAGCTGAGGGGACTAAGCAGGAGAGGACTTATGGAAAGAATTACCTGACAGTTCTGGGAGCCCAGTGAATCGGAACCGGTCTCATACTGCACTACAGTAAAGATGCAGAAATTCAAGTGTCTGTATTTGTACTGACCAGTGACAGGTTTTTGGTAATTAGCTATGACACAAGGATTAGGAAGAAAAGAGTTGAGGTCAAAGTGCTGAGGGAAGTAAAAATCTGTGCTGCTTGAGAAGTACAAATTAAGGACCGGTTAAGTTACTAAGACAAGGTTCTGAGGTCATGTGAAGGTGGAGAACAAACATAGTGAAATAAATGAGTGACAAGCAGGAAAGGGAAACGGCTTCTCACAAACAGTACAGCTCAGAGTTGACAAGAGTTCTGAGTAAACATTTGATCAATAAAATTGGGAGAAGTAATTCTTGCTCTACCCACTGTGAAGAGTTCGAATGAGAAATATTCTTGGGGTGGGGGGACAGAAAGATCCTCAAAATATAATGCATAATCTTAAGAGGCTGTGAATTACTCAGCTATTTGATTTATTATTCACTTTACAGTGTAACTTTTACTTAGAAACAATAAAATATATTCTTTAGAATATTTTTTTTTTAAGTTTCTTTATTTTAAGACAGAGACAGCGTGAGTTGGGGAGGGGCAGAGAGAGAGGGAGAGAGAATCCCAAGCAGGCTTCATGCTGCCAGTGCAGAGCCTGATGTGGGACTTGAATTCATTAAGCCACGAGATCATGACCTAACCCAAAACCAGGAGTCAGACACTTAACATACTGAGCCACCCAGGGACCCCTAGAATATTTCTATTTCTGACAGTATACCAAATAAATCTGGTTTCCCCTTATTTCAAAGAATTTATTTCAACTCATATTTACTGACTACTTCTGTGTCAGGCATTATGCTGACTACAGTATATAAACTGCCAGACAAATAGACACAGTCTCTCTCTCTCCTGAAGGCCCTTTCTGCACAGTAGTGTATGCAGTCAAGACTGCAAGAAAGTGAACAAACAAAATTTTATAATTATAAATGATAATAGAGGGTACCTGGGTGACTTAGTTAAGCATTTGACATCGGCTCAGGTGATGAACTCACGGTTTGTGGAGTTCGAGCCCCGAGTCAGACTCTGCTGAGAGCTCAGAGCCTGGAGGCTGCTTTGGATTCTGCGTCTCCCTCTCTCTCTGCCCCATCCCTACTTGTGCTCTTTCAAAAATGAATAAATGTTAAAAAAAACTTTTTAAATAAACAAATAAATGATAAAAGAAAGTGTTATAAGAGAATAAGAGTGAAGGATTTATTTAAATTGGACGATGGAAGATTTCTAAGATAACACCTAAAGATAAAAAAGAACCTAAAGGATGAGAAAAGAACCAAGTGAAAGATATGAAACAATAGCGTCATAACCATTCAGTGCCTAAGGACGGCGTTTACACAGAAAAGAGGGCCCAGGTCTGAATATGAAAAACTAACAACTGAAGTTCAGGCAGAAAAGAAGGGACCAAAAAGGAATCTATATAGAAGTAGCAAGAGAGCTAGGAAGGACGAATCTAGGACAGTATAAAATCTTCAAAAGCAAGAAAAAAGAAAAGGGTTTAAAGACGAAATAATGGTCAACTGTATTGAATACTGTCAAGAAACAATATGGAATACAAGTTTTTGGGACATCTGGGTGGCTCAGTGGGTTAAGCGTTCGACTTCAGTTCAGGTCACGATCTCATCATGCATGGTTAATGGGTCTGAGCCCTGTGTCGGGCTCTGAGCTGACAGCTCGGAGCCTGGAGCCTACTTCAGATTCTGTCTCCCTCTGTCTCTGCTCCTCCCCTGCTCCCACTCTGCACCTCTCTCTCAAAAATAAGTAAACATAAAAAAAATTTTTTTAATATGAAATACAAGCTTTAAAAAGTCTACTGGATTTAGCAAAAACAGGTGTGTTGTGGCCTTAAATAATGTGGTTCAGCGAAAAGTGCTAACACCAGTCTAAACGGGTTGACTAGTACATAAAGAAAAGGGTAGGGAGAAGAGACTACAAAAAGAAAAAAGGAAGAAAGAAGATTTCACAATGTTATAATTCTGGATAAAACAAAACATAAAAAATTATTTGAGTAGACTTTACGCCCAGTGTGGAGCCCAATGCGAGGTGTGAACTCCTAACCCTGAGATCGAGACCTGAGCCAAGATCCAAGAGTCGGACGCTTAACCAATTGAGCCAGCCAGACACCCCAAAACACAAAAAATTTAATGTATAGCTGAGCTCAACAAGACAGGGGAATTCCTAGATGCTTGAAGATGAGGTCTCAGGACCTTGATGGTAAAAGGCTAATGTGCTCTTCCTGCGAAAAGTTCAGAAATATGAAGAGTTCTCTCTCCACAGGGCGCCTGGCTGGCTCAGCTGGTAGAGCATGTAACTCTTGATCTTGGGTTTGGGGGTTCAAGCCCCATGTTGAGTGGAAAGATTACTTTAAAAATTATAAAAAAAAAAAAAAAGAGCTGTCTTCATCCTCGAAACAGAAACTAAAAAAACTGCTCTATTACCCACTGTCTCTTGAAAGCATCAAGAAACTCACCATCTATCAGGATATAAATGGAAATAAGGGATTGAAATTTCAGACCAGTTCACTGGTGGACCTAAAGGATTTACACTTTCTACTCACAGCAGAAACCCCTAGGTTAGGTATTAACACTTTATGACCATCAGTTAAAGACCCTATGATGTTTCCTATGTGGTTTTTGTAGGCATTCTATCTAAGGAAGGTTCTTTCTTTATCAATTTGGACAAGACTTTCTATCATGCATGAAGGCAGAATGTTACATAATGCTTTTTTTTTTTTACATTTATTAAGATGATCATATAGCAGCATTTTTTTCCTTTAATCTCTTAATGTGGTTGACTATATTTCTAACATTAAATCAATCTTTCATTCCTGGCATAACTGATACATCCTAAATATTTGGTTCTGTAACTGCTCATGTTTTAAGATTTGTATCTCTATTATAAATCAGAGTATCATGTAAGTATCCTTGCCAGGATTTAGCATCAGGGTGGTACTAGAGTCTCCTTAAATGAGCAGGAGTTTCTTCTTCATTTTCAGTTCTCCAGAAGATTAGAAATTATTGGTTAAGACCAAAGTGATAGCCTATATGAATTTTGATATCACTAAAGTGAAGTTATTTGGGCTTTCTGAAAAGATTTTTTTACTACAGATTCAATTTACATAATAGGTACAGAATTACTGAAGTTTTCTTTCTTTTTTTTAGTATATTTAAGCAACTTCTATTTCTTAGGAAATTGTCCATTTAAACCTAATTTTTGCATTCAGTGGAATAAAATTATTCATAATATTTTTATCTTTTAGTGCTGCCTACTACATCTGCAATAATGTCTTCTTTTTTCATTATGGATATTGGTTTTCTAAGTTATTTTCTTTCTTAATGTCACAAGCACATCAAAGAGCTAACTTTTGGTTTTGTTTTCTGCTTCATTTCTGTTAACCGTTATTATCTTTTCTTTATTATTTCTTTGCATATACTTTGTCATTCTTTTTCTAATTTCCTGAGAGAAATGTTTACTTTATTTCTTGCTTTCTCTAACACAGCATTTAAGGATATATATTTGCTATCAAATATATTACTTGAGGAGGTGCCTGGGTGGCTCAGTCGGTTAAGTGTTGGAATTCAGCTCAGGTCATGATCTCATGGTTCACAAGTTCAAGCCCCACATCGGGCACTGTGCTGACAGCTCAGAGCCTGGAACCTGCTTCGGATTCTGTGTGTCTCCCTTTCTCTCTGCCCCTCTCCCACACTCTCTCTCTCTAAAAAATAAATAAAAATTTTAAAAATAAAAAAATATATATTACTTGAGGTAATTTTGAAATACAGTATTTCTATCTTTCAGTTCAAAATATTTTCCAATTACCATTGTGATTTTTTTCTTTCACTGATTGGAAACTAACACTTTTCTCAAAACCCAACAGGGTTGTTTTTATCATCTTTTATTTTAAAAACTGGTTGTTTTGTGGCTTGATCAACTTGATTTCAATTCTTTAAAATTGTTGATACTTTGTTTATGACACAGATTATGGTAGAAAATTTTGTGTAAATAAATGTTCTATATATGTTCAGAATTTTTGATTTTCAAAGTAATTGGATTCCTAGTTCTATACCAACCATTAGGTGAAATCTGTTAATGTGTTATTCAACTCTTTCGAATGTCTTTGCTGATTTTTTTTCTTTTACTTTTTAAATCAGTTACTGAAGGAGATATATTAAAATCTCCCACTATTGTGGCAAATATAACATTTCTCCTTACAGTTGTCGGTTTTTGTGTTGCATATATTTTTATGGTAGAACAGATTTTAAAAAATAAATCCCTTTTCCCTCTTCCCACTTTACGGATCATGACCAATAATCTTAACTTGCTTCTTATCTTCAAATTTACCTATTTTTTGCTAGAGACTGGGCACAGTACATCTTGAAAGGCATGTTCCCTGGCCAGTCTATTTGAAAGTTAACTTATAAAATGGTTCAAACTGCAGTGTTCTATAACTAATCCCTTAAAAAGAAAAATATTGGGGCGCCTGGGTGGCTCAGTGGGTTAAGCATCCGACTTCAACTCAGGTCATGATCTCACAGTTCGTGAGTTCAAGCCCCACATTGGGCTCTGTGCTGACAGCTCAGAGCCTGGATCGTGTTTCAGCTTCTGAGTCTCCCTCTCGCTTTGCCTTACCCCACTTGTTCTCTCTCTCTCTCTCTCTCAAAAATAAATAAACATTAAAAAAAAAGGAAAAATACTAAAGTTATCAATTTATTATTCTTAAAATATCTCATCCATTAAAAAACAAAAGGCTTATCAATACTTTCAAGTTCCCAAAGGACTCTTAAATAACAATTTTTACTGCTACTACTACCCACTGTGTACAAGGCACTGTGCTTTCAAACACTACTGCAATCATTCCGAAAGACTTATGAAGTATTAGCTCTATAGTTCTTACAAAGGCAATAAATAGGAAAGTAACAGAAACCTGAGGTCCACTACTAATCGTCGACAAATGTCAAATAAATGCCGTCATCAAAAGAGATCCTCTTCAGCAAAACGAGTATCTCTTTCAGTGTGAGCACCCAACATGCAAGACTGGCTTCATTTAAGTACCTTGTACTTCTGTCTCAATTCTTCTGTGTCTTCTTTTTCTACTTCTAGGACACGGCGCCGTTCGGTAGCATCTTCAGCATAATCAAGCTTCACAAAAATAGATATAATTAGTCTTAATTCCTAAAGAACCCTCAATTAACTATTAAAAAATCATTTGTACAACTACAGTATTACATGAAAATTAAAAACCCCGGATTTTACTCAGTTACCTCTTGCTTTATTGTCACCCCACAGAGAAATATGTGTGCAAAATAGCTAATTAATCCTTTCATGCTGGTGGTTCCCAACAGGCACATTTTTTGATAATAACAGACTTTTTCTTCAATGTTCAATGCCAAAGAATTAGGAGTAAATAGAGAAAAGATTTTAGTCAGTGAAAAGAAGGTATCGCAGACGACAGCTGTACATAGGGGCAAAGAGTCTACCATAGCAAATGTTTTTAGAGTTGAACAACAATGGCTAATGAAATGAGCACCCGGGTCTGGGTTTTAAATCTGATCTTGCCTTGTGGTACAACGCTGCTTCGTGGAGTACTGGGAGGCTCAGTCAGTTAGGCTTCCAACTCCTGATTTCAGCTTGGGACATGAGATTAAGCCCTGCATAGGGCTCAGTGCTGAGCATGGAGCTTGCTTGCGGTTCTCTCCCTCTCTGCCTCTTCCCTGCTTGTAAGCACCCTCTTCTCTCTTTCTCTCAACACCTCCCCTCCTCAAAAAAAAAACAAAAAAAAACAAAAACAAAAAAACAACATCCAACTTCTTTATGCCCCTGTTAAAATAGGAGAATTATCTGTCATCTACCTGCTTCAAAGGCAGCACTGAGAATGTAAAAAATTTATATATGGTGCTCAGTCGGTTAAGCATCTGAATCTTGGTTTCAGCTCAGGTTATGATCTCGTGGTTTCATGGGTTTGAATCCCACATCGGGCTCTGCACTGGCAGTGGGGGTGCAGAGCCCGGTTGGGGTTCTCTGTCTCTCTCCCACCTCGCTGTCTCTCTCTCTCAAAATAAATAAATTTTTAAAGAATTTAAATATATATACTTTAACTTTTTATTTTAGAGAGAGCACATGAGTGAGGGAGAGGAACAGAGGGAGAGATAATTTTTATGTCTTTATTTTTTAAAGGTTTATTTTTATGTTTGACAGAAAGAGTGCAAGCAGGGGAGGGGCAGAGGGAGAGAGAGGATCCAAAGTGGGCTCTGTGCCGACAAGCAGGGAGGCTCAAACTCACAAACTGTGAGACCATGACCTGAAATGAAGCTGGACCCTTAACCAACTGAGCCACCCAGGTATCCCAGAGTGTAAAATATATTTTTAAATGACCAAAGAAAAATATTAAAACTACATTCTATCTAATAAATGTATTCTGGCATTAGCATCTGAATTCGGAATTAATATCAATAAATATAACATTCAAATAAAATAAACTAACGAGATCAATTTACCTCCATTTCCATGCGACCCATGCCCATGACATCATACTTGACGACAATCGGAATGGGATCTGTTCTCCCTGTAACAGGAACACATAACCAAGGTAAGAGGCAAAGCTAAGCCAACAGTTCACTTTATACATTGGGTTTGGGTGGTTAGAGATCTTGCCTTGGAGTGCAGAGACCAGAAAGCTACAGTGAACCAAACACAAGCCATTCTCACAGCTTACAACCAAACCTACCTCTCCCAGTTTAAGCCCAACTAACCACCCTGGTTGACGTTCCAGTTGGAAATAATTCCAAATTACTATGGCAAAATTAAATCAATAAGTAATGCAAAGCACTTCTAAGCAATGGCACCAGGAGATTTAAAATCAAAAACTTTAGAAATTGTTTTTTAAAAAGACCCCCAAATAACTTTCCAGTAAGAATCACTTCACTTTGACTGTCCACTGACATCCCCCTCCCACACACTTTTAAAACTAGTAATAAATAACTCAAATGACATGCTTAATTAAAAAAAAAAAAAAGCAAAGTTTCAAACACGATACAGGAAAACTCAGTAATTGGAACTCAGCATGTTTAATATTTTTTTGTTTTCAAAAGATGCTTTATAATTAACTGGGGCTGTGAAAAAAATTTTAAATAAAAAGCAACAGTTAGTTGCCCTTAGGGACAAAGAATTTTACTTTTAAACTGGTGCTCTGAGGTCCCATTTTCCAGAGTGGATTTAACGCTGGCTGAAGCAATCGGTAAGCTGTGAAAAGGACTAGTTGCGAAGAAAATTGACTTTTAACTAATCAATCTATGCTGGAGATTTTTTTAAATGTATATTTAATCCACTCATAACCAGCCAAACAAAGCAAAATGGGGCAGACAAGCACTTTACTACCACAGCTGTTTTACATCACAACTTGCGCTTTTTATTGTGATGTAAGCCCACTGAGAAGGGGACTGACTTACCTTATCCGCTGCACACCTTTAGTGAAAAAACACAATGTTTACTTCCCTCATCATTTCACTCAGGCTGGTGTAAACAATTGTTTTTTTGTTTGTTTGTTTTGTGTTTTTGTTGTTGTTATACACACATACGTATTATACCTTTGGGCTAAAAGATGAGTTTTGTCAGGCTAAATCTGAGGTATTACAAAAACCAATTAAAAATAAATAAATAGATGCTACATTCATGACTGGAGGTCCTGGAGAGAAAAAAGAAGAAACTATTCTCAAAGTGACTGGCAACCACTTATATCCAGTTGCTCCATATTTGTTGTAATTTTTGTCTTTAAAACATAATGAAAAACAAATTCAAAAGTTTATTTATCACCAATATCTCATTATTGTTTTTAAACAATAAACAAGGAGATAATTAGGAATAATTAACACACTGAAAGGTGAAGTTATTAAAGATCATTTATGCCAGAAAAAAAAAAAGAGAGAAAAGTTCTAAAATACAGCCTTCTTTCAGATACTATTAAAGACTGCCAGTTAAACAAAATGAAAATGCATTACTACCTTATGCCCAATGGTATAATAAATAAGCAGTGACTGCAATCTTTAGCAAAAGGACCAAATTAAAGACAGGTTATAAAAATGACTTCCTAGGTGCAATATCACTTTCATAACGTCTCAATCAGGGATTTACTGGTAAAATACACAAACGGTCCAATGAAAGAATTGAAAAGAATGTCAAAGAAATTTCCTTTTGTTTGGTTTGGTTTGGTTTGGTCTGTCAGAATTTGTTTTCCAAGAATCAAAGTTTTGGCACAAATTCATTACCTCTGTAAACCCCTGTTTATAAACTCTGCATTAGTACTTTTGCCTCCTAAGGCAGTCAAAGTTTGTTTTAATTTATTTATAAATTGCAGTAGCAAGTGCTAGTGCCCATTACATTGTGGGGAAATCAAGTTTTTGACAGTATTAGAATTTAATGTTTTAACTGATTTTTTTGGCAGTTCTAACACAAACAGATACATCCCTTCTTAACATTACCCTTTAATGAACAAGGATCAGACAAGTTGCATAAGGAAAGGAAAGGAAAATGAAAAAGACCAAGCAGAAGGATGAAGGCTACAACAGAGAAAGTAAGCCTAACATATTGGTGCACTGATGACAAAAGGAGTAATTCAGTCTGAAAATAAAAAATTACCACTGCTAAGTTTACCATCACCACAACAAGTCCAGGATCATAATGCTGTAAAAAAGAAACACCATCTGTTAGGCAGAAACCATGAGGGCAGGAAACAGGCCTTCTAGCAGGCAGATAAGGAGGGGTAAAGTAACTATTGGTTTGTCCCGCCCCCAATTTCAGTTGCAGACAGAGGAAGGACACTTCCAGCTCCAGCAGTTGTTTTCACATTGGTCTCACCGGGATGTGAGATTTTTGTGCTATTACTTGAGAATATGTCCAACCTCCTCTTTAATAATGTGGGGGTGAGGGGGGAGGTGTTACAGTGAGAACTCGCTCTAGCTTCCAATCTCTCACTTAACTATTCATTCTGGTAAATCAGTATTCAGGGCCCAACTTGGGACTTCTCCTTGAAGAAATAACATCAAAGACAGATCAACTGGACAGTGATCAAGTCATCTCCTTCAGTAAAAGAACTCTAAGAGGATTTGTGGGTTGGGAGGGGAATAATCAAGACCTTGTTAAAAAAATATAATAAGTAAGAGGTCTGGAAAATAACCTTGTACGCTAAGTGCTTAGAAAACTTATGTGCATTAGACTTCTGTTATGAATGAATAAAACCCTTCAAGTAGCTTTCCTCAGAAATTTGCTTCCTTTTAATGAAGTGTTCCCAGGCTTGCCAACATCTTTCTGCACACAACAAAGCCGAGCTTTGAATGAGACCAGTAACTCCAGAAAGTGGCATCAAAATGGCTGTCACATTTATAATTAATCCCCTCAGAGGTAACTCATCACAGAAAATAAACAGTCTAGCTTTAAAAATAATCTGAAGGTATTGTAAGAACATTGTTTGGTGACAGCGAGGGACTACATTTAACTGTGGAATCATTTTCCGGCACACCTGAAACTAACATAACACTATATGTTAATTACATTTCAATTAAAAAATATATAGGGGCGCCTGGCGGGTTCAGTCAGTGGAGCATGCAATTCGATCTTCAGGTCATGAGTTCAAGCCCCACATTGGGCGTAGAGCTTACTTATAAAAAATATGTATACATATATGTGACAACAACAAGAACAACAAAACCCAAAACAAAAAACAATCTGGAGAGGACTTTACTGTCTGGGCCAAGCAGCAATTTCTTTCCATTATTAAAAAGGTTCCAAACCAAGGAAAATATCCTAGTGGGAAAAAAAATCCTCTCCATTCATTCATTTGTGATTAATGACAAATCCTGCCATAAAGAACACCACTGTGGAATACCTGAATAACAACTTATAGTGATGACTTTTTTTCAAAAGGTAGGTAGCAACCAAATGTTTGCTGATAGGATATTCTCTAGAAAACTCAACTTCTTTTTTAAAATAACTGAACTAGAGGTTCTACTGGGTGGTTGAGTCAGGAGAACATGCGACTCTTGATCTCAGGGTTTTAAGTCCCTGCCCCATGTTGGGTGTAGAGGTTACTTCAAAATAAAATCTTTAAAAAATAAAAATTAAATTATAATTAAAAAATTGAACTAAATCTAGGTTCCCTACTCTTTGTTTCCTTTAAAGAAGAAAATATTTCTTAAGATCCATTAACATTTTGTTATTTATTTCACTCCAAAGGAGGCACTTCAATCAGAACACTAAATATTTTCCATAAAAGAAATTGTCATCTTCGGCCAAAGATCAATAAATACTACGACTGTGATTTAGGCAACTGGAGAAGGGAAGGGGAAAAAAACCCTACCAGATCTAGAGTATACCAATACCAATGTATTCACATAATGGAAAAAAACTGATATTCATATTTGCTAAATCAAAACTTTAAAACGTGCATACAAGCATCCCTTGCTAAAATCTCTTGCCTGGGTGGCTCAGTTAGTTAAGCATCTGACTCTTGATTACAGCTCAAGTCATGATCTCGGTCCTGGGATTGAGCCCTGTGTCGGACTCTTGCTGAGAGCATAAAGCTTGCTTCAAATTCTCTCTCTATCTCCCTCTCTCTCTGCTCCTCCCTCGCTTGCGCTCTCTCTCAAATAAACTTTTAAAAAAATGTGGGGGCGCCTGGGTGGCTCAGTCGGTTGAGCGTCCGACTTCGGCTCAGGTCATGATCTCGCGGTCTGTGGGTTCGAGCCCCGCATCGGGCTCTGTGCTGACGGCTCAGAGCCTGGAGCCTGCTTCGGATTCTGTGTCTCCCTCTCTCTCTGCCCTTCCTCCACTCATGCTCTGTCTCTCTCTGTCTTAAAAATAAACATTAAAAAATTTAAAAAAAAAAAAAAAAAAAAAAAAATGTGAAGCTGTTATGACATAACTGAAGAGAGAGAATAAAGCCAAATAAAAAATTCACTGATAGTCTATAGCCACCTTGTCTCTGAGAATAATCCCTCATGAATCACTTTTGATTTTAAAATAGTTAAAGATATACTAATCTACAAAACTGGCCCAAAGAATTGGACTGAAGAGAAATACTTTTTTTGAGAAACACTATTTTTAAAGAGAAAAACTCCAGGAGTAGAACAATTGAGAAGAAAATATTAAAGAACAAACATAATTTGGTAATCAGTCACACTTCAGAATCAGAAGACATATAGGATTTCCCTACAGAAACAAATTAGAAATGAAGAAGCTTCCAAAGTGATTAAAACACTGGTTGGATAGTAAACAGAAGAACACCTCGATTTCTCTCTGTTGCCTTTCCCCTTACTAAGATTCATTCAACAACAAATATTCATTACAAACATTTGTTGAATTGCTACACACTGTTGAAAGCAGCATTGAGCATATGCCAATGTTCAACACAAAGTCTAAACCCCATTAATTACCTATAATTAGACAAAATAATCTCACCGACTTAAACTTCTGGTATGCGGGCAGGGAACAGAACATTATTATGCCAATATATATGTCCGAAAAAGCTTTAAAATATCTTAAATCATCTTTTTAAGATGTCTACAATGGTTTTTAAAGACGGACCCTAATAAAGCAGAAATAAATAAAAGCCATCAAAAAGTCACATTCACTTCCAAAGGCCATTATATATTAACCAAGAACCTGACCTGACATCTTTATTTCTTACTTTAAGCAACTCAAATACACGTATGAAATATTTTCTCATTTGCGAAACTCTTCAAAATAGGACTCTAGGAGCGCCTGGCTCAGTCTGTTAAGTGTATGACTCTTGGTTTCATCCCAGGTCATGATCTTATAGTTCTCAGGCTCTGTGCGGACAGCTGACAGTGAGTAGCCTGCTTGAGATTCTCTCTTTCTGACGCTTCCATGCTTTCTCTCTCTCTCTCAAAAAATATAAACTTAAAAAAAAAATAGGACCCTATGTTAGTGCATTTAAACATAATTTCAGGGGCGCCTGGGTGGCTCAGTTGGTTAGGCGGCCAACTTCGGCTCAGGTCATGATCTCGCGGTCTGTGAGTTCGAGCCCCACGTCGGGCTCTGTGCTGACGGCTCAGAGCCTGGAGCGTGGTTCAGATTCTGTATCTCCCTCTCTCTCTGCCCCTCCCCTGCTCACACTCTGTCTCTATGTCTCTCAAAAATAAATAAATGTTATAAAAAAAATTAAAAAAAAAACAAAATTTCATTTATTAAAACAGTGATACATACACCTTTCAGAAACAGAGCAAAAATGGTATATCTATTTCCAAATGAGAGCTTCATTTTTGCAAATTTCTTCTGAAAAGAATAGTCTTTGGTGTCATAAAAAGAATGACTACTTTCAGCATCATTGAAACTATAATATGATATATGTTATCTCCCTGGAAACACTAACTGGAAACACCAAGCACATTATTCCTACAGACTTTCTAACGTTAGAAAAGAAAAGCTCTCCTATTCAACAGAATTCAAATTCTCCAATACCACCAAACTAACTATATTCTTGCCACAGCCTATTTAGTGATCTACACAATAACCAGATTATTTTGATTTTCAAATACAGATGTTTTTCTTTTTTGTTTTTAATGTTTATTTATTTTTGCAGGAGAGAGACAGAGCGTGAGCTGGGGAGGGGCAGAGAGAGAGGGAGACACAGAATCTGAAGCAGGCTCCAGGCTCTGAACTGTCAGCACAGAGCCAACATGGGGCTTGAACCCAGGAACCGTGAGATCATGACCTGAGCTGAAGTCAGAAGCTCAATCGACTGAGCCACCCAGGTGCCCCTCAAATACAGATGTTTTCTAAGAGCACAGAAATTTAACTGTGACCTAAAACAATCCCCGTCCTTCCATCTTACCAAAGTATCAGAGCTAGCTTTACAAGATAAAATAGTTCAATTTTAATCACATAGCCTAATATTACTAAACAAGGGCATAGAGCACCTTGGCGTCTCAGTTGGTTAAGCGACCGACTTCAGCTCAGGTCATGATCTCGCAGTTCGTGAGTTCAAGTCCTGCATTGGGCTCTGTGTTGATAGCTCAGAGACTGGAGCCTGCTTCAAATTCTGTGTTTCCCTCTTTCTCTGCCCCTTCCCTGCTTGCTCTCTGTCTCTCTCCCAAAAATAAATTAACAATTTAAAAAAATTTAAACGAGGACAGAGACGGTCAAAAAGGCTTTAGCGGGGTGCTCGGGTGGCTCAGTTGGTTAAGCGTCCAACTTCAGCTCAGATCATGATCTCATAGTTTGTGAGTTCGAGCCCTGTATTGGGCTCTATGCTGACAGCTCAGAGCCTGGAACCTGCTTCAGATTCTGCGTCTCCCCTGCCCCGCCTCTCTACTCTGCCCCCTCTCTTGCTCTCTCAAAAAATACACGAGAACATTACAAGGAAATTTAAAAGAAAAAAGGCTTTCATAAACATGTTATGGAACCAAAATGTTAAACCTGAAAAAGATATCTCACCCAGGGATGACATGAGATACACAAGCCCTTAGAAAAGATTAATAAAGAGAATTGTGAGGTGCTTTCAATTAAAAAAAACACAAAATCACCTAAAGAAAATCAAAGTTTTACTCTAGGTAAGATTGCTCTGGCTAAATATTTAAGTTTATTTATTTTGAGAGAGAGAGAAACAGAGAGAGCGCACATGTTGAGAGTACTCAAGAGTGGGGGAGGAGCGGGGGTGGGGAAGAGAGAGAGAATCCCAAACAAGCTCCACACTGTCAGTGCAGAGCTGGACTCAGGGTTCAAACTCACGAACTGTGAAATCATGACCTGAGCCGAAGTCAAGAGTTGGATGCTCAAGAGACTGAGTCACCCAGGCATTCCTGTTTGGGCTAAAATTCTCTGGACTCAGAGGGTCGTTTCATGCTAACCATTATGCTAAGATCAATTTAAATATTTTAGAAGGGAAAAATCAATTTAATAAATACAATTTCGGGTTAAAATAACCAAAAACATGGGGCTCAGGGGGAATAGGGAGAAAGAATACTAGGTCCTTAGTTAGAAAAAAAAAAGTCAGCGGGCACCTGGGTGGCTCACTTAAGTGTCCAACTTCGACTCAGGTCATGCAGCTCGTGAGTTTGAGCCCCACAAAGAGCCCTGTGCTGACACCTCAGAACCTGGAGCCTGCTTCGGATTCTGTATCTCCCTCTCTCTCTGCCCCTCCCCTGCTCACGCTTGCTTGTTCTCTCTCTCTCTCTCTCAAAAATAAATAAACATTAAAAAAAAGAAGTTAGGTAACATTCTGTGCCCTGAGTTTTACTTAGGTTTGTATCTTGAATAATTGTATCTGGATAGGGCAGTGTTCAATTAAAGAGCATTTGCTCATTCAAAAGAATGAACATGTTCACAGTGGGTCTAGAACTTGTTCAGGTCTATATTTGTAGTCATCATGGTGCTTTCTGCTTAATGCCATGAAATACTGATAACTGTCTTGTAATCAAGTAATTATTTTATCAAATAAAACACAGGGCCATATTATACAGGCTTCCATATTTCAAAATATATGCAACCTATTATAAAGAGATATTTGAATTTTGCATTACTGTTCATGAAAGGCTTGTTCAATTTGTTTTATCTACTGTCACTCGTTAGTAGTCAAGGAGAAACAGGCATTATGTGTTTAAGGAGTTAGACAGACTTAATATTCTCTAAGGCTCACTTCAAGTTTATTTATTTAAGTAATTTCTACACCCAATCTGGGGCTCAAACTCATGATCCCAAGATCAAGAGTCACATGCTCTTCTGACTGAGCCCTCCAGGCGCCATGGCTCACTTAAATTCTTAAGCTATAAAGAGTGGAAAATATCTGAGTACAAAATATTTTGGAGAGTTATATAGATAGTAGCCAGTCCTATGGCTTTGTAATAATCTAACAATCCAACACCCTATTAGAATTATATTCTCTTACTATTGGTTAAATTTTCCATAACGACACTGAGAGTTTTTTACTATTCCAGGATCACTCAACAACCCAAAAAAGACTTTCCAGCTTTGCTTAAACTGCTCTTCCTTTACTTCCCACATTAACCTTCTCCCCAATTCATCTTTAATTTTTTTCTTTCTCTATTTTTCTAGGTAGTCCCTAAAAAGCTGGGCTACAAAATCTCGGTTCTCCAATAGGAGATTTCTAAGCATTTGTGTCACCTTTGACAACCAGAGCCTGAGTCTCCGCAGCCTCCCCTGAGGTCTCAGGATTGGTATGCAGAACGAGACATAACAAATAGAAGAAGCTTTAGAAACCATAAATCGGGGCGCCTGGGTGGCTCAGTCGGTTAAGCGGCCGACTTCGGCTCAGGTCATGATCTCACGGTCTGTGAGTTCGAGCCCCGCGTCGGGCTCTGTGCTGACAGCTCAGAGCCTGGAGCCTGCTTCGGATTCTGTGTCTCCCTCTCTCTCTGCCCTTCTCCTGCTCATGCTCTGTCTCTATGTCTCAAAAATAAATCAACGTTAAAAAAAAAAAAAAAAGAAACCATAAATCACCATGTAGGATGTTGTTGGACTCTAAACCAGTTACCTCCTTAAGGCTTCGGTAAATTAAAATCAATTTATTTTCCTTTCATTTCCAAAATAAAATGAATGATACTCTAAAATAGAAGCTGTGGCAAAGTGTAATGTTTTACGTATAATTTGGTGATAATGAAACAAACTATTTACAGATGGGACAAAGTGATTATCCAGGATCAGTAACCCAAGTATTATCCAAAAATCTTTCCCATATACCATTCGTTAACAAAATGAGACTGAGTTTGAAATGCAATGTTACACAAATATTAAATCGAAGCCAAAAGTATAAATTTAAAGAAGCATACTTTTAGCAAGACCTCCTCTAAATTAAACATATAGTTCAAATCATCTAAGATATCAGCCTAAGCAAAACTGAATAAACACTGTCAAAATGTTTTACCATTTACTGGCATGTGGAAAAAGACAATAGTGGCCATGTATATGTAGTGAATAGCAAGATATTAATCCATGGTATGTCCCATTTATAAAAGATGAACTCTGCATGGAATATAAGAATTCAGAACACCAAGTAGATTGAAATCGCTCAAAAATTCCCCCATATCCTTTGGACTCTCTGCTAAGAGTCCAGAGATGTTAGGTCATCCCTACAAAAAACAAAATTTTTTTTTACACTCCTAAACTCTATGATTCCATGTAGCTTTGAAAGCAATTTTGTCTCCTCTTAGTTTCTATTTACCAAATACTGGTTCACTAGTGAATTTTTATATTTTCAAGTATTTCTACCTGATTGGACTATTCTATTTACAAAAGGAAATCACTATCACTGTATGCTCTATATAGCTCATTTAAAAAGTTTCTTGGACATTCCACTTTCTTGCTTAGTAACCCAATTTCTACATAAACCAGTTTCATTTTAATCATGCGAATTAACCTAGTCAAAGAAGTTCATAAGTAATACAGTAGGAAACAATGTAAAATCAGGCTAGGGATACAACTATAAAGAAAAATAGGGGCACCTGGGTGGTTCGGTCAGTTAAGCGTTGACTTTGGCTCAGGTTAAGAGCTCGAAGTTCAGGTTCAAGCTATGCATGAGGCCCGCTGCTGGCAGCGAGGAGCCTGCTTTGGATCCTGTTTCCCCCTCTCTCTGCCCCTCCCTCACTCACGTGTGCTCTCTCAAAAAAAAAAAAAAAAAAAGACAATAAAAAAAATAAACAGTATTATATGAATTCAGACCCAAAATCACTAATACATTTAGGGTTTTTTTTTTTTTTTTGAGAGCAGGAAAGAGAACACACACGAGTTGGGAAGAGGTAGAGAGAGAGATGGAGAAAGAGAATCCCAAGCAGATTCTGTGCTGTTAGCACACAGTCCGACGTGGGGCTCCATCTCATGATGGTGAGATCATGACCTGACCCAAAATCAAGAGCTGAATGATTAACTGAATGAGCCACCCAGGCGCCCCATCCCTGAACTTTCAAGATTTGTACAAATCTGGCATATTCTAAAGATTCAATAAATGTATGCAGAATTTTTTAAAAAATGAAAACAGAGAACATGTAAATGCGCAACAATTATTATCATTCAAGTTTCTAATCTAATGAGGGTTAAGAGACACAAAAACAATTTACACAAGAATATTAAATGTACTATGGGAGAGAAATATGAATAATAAGAGAAGAAATTAGAGTAAGAAGACAGAAGTTATAAAGACCAATGAACAACCATCCCTTAAAAACATGGCCAGGGGCGCCTGGGTGGCTCAGTCGGTTAAGCGGCCGACTTCAGCTCAGGTCATGATCTCACCGTCTGTGAGTTCGAGCCCCGCGTACGGCTCTCTGTGCTCAGAGCCCGGAGCCTGTTTTGGATTCTGTATCTCCCTCTCTCTTTGCCCTTCCCCTGCTCTATGTCTCTCAAAAATAAATAAACGTTAAAAAAAAAATTAAAAAAACAAAAACAAAAACATGGCTAAAGTTCTTATCACTCAAACCAGCCTTAAATTTCTAGTGATTTTATACAAATTTATGTTAATCATGAAGAATATATACAACCACTTCAAGTGCCCTAAGGAAAAAAAAATATCACATTCACAGCTACCTGTGAATTTTTTTGGCCAGAGTAACCACTGTATGTTTCAATTCTATAATACTTCCATTTCTCGCCACCGCCATATCTTTCCAGAACAGAGAAGTAAGCCACCACATAGACTTTAAGTACATTATAGTATACTGATTAAAACCATACTTTTAGCACCATTATTCCAGCACTTATTTACCGTAGGGTCTTAGGTAAAGCATGGCTCAGGATGTCAATTTTCTCATCTGAAAAACGGAACGATATCTACCTCAAAGAGCCTTTAAGTTAGAGAATCCATATGCAAGCACTCCTTGAACACTTAATAAATGCTAGTAGCAATGATGAAGGATTATCACCACACCCAGGGAACAGGGCTCGCTGGTCAGATGCGTGCATGAACCAGCTGTACACTGTGCTCTTGGTTCATCTGTTTTATCACCTTCATACCTACATCATCATCTCCACTGCTATCACTCTAAGTCCTCATCATCTCACACCCAGACAACTTTCAAAATGGTCTCTCATTCATCTTTGGGCATACTGTGAACATTTTAGTACTTCTGCCACAAATATTCTGGCAGGTATACTGGGAAGAAAAATAGATCACAAATAGAAGAATTTGGGGCTGGGTTTCAGCACTATTACAGAGACATTTTAGAACCCTAAGCCTAAATTTCTCCATCTGTAAAATGAATTTTAGATAAAATTATCTTTAATATCTCTTTTTGCTATGAAAGTCTCTCCTCTGATCAAAAACTGGCTTTGGTTTACAAAATAAAGTTCTAGATTGGTACAGTATTAAAGCCTCACACATTCAGTGTGGGTAGTTAAGAGCATGGTTTTAGAGCATGAAAAACCAAGGTTTGAATTCTGATACTGTTGTTTACTGGTTATTTATTCTTAGGCAACTTACTAACCTTCTCTAAGCCTCAATTTCTCCTTCTGCAAAATGAGAATAACAATAATTATTTCACAGACTTGTAAGAATTAAATATCTAAGTGCTTGGCACATAGTAAACACTCAATAAGCATTTGATTTGTGCCTATTCAAACCAATTTCCTATCGCTGCCTTTTACTCATGGTTTCTAAAGTGCTCCTGGAGACCTAGCACTCTGCTTCAACCAAAACAACTGTGTCATCCGCCCCCTTCCCTTTTATCTTTTTAAAGTTTATTTATATGGGGGTGGAAGGGGGGAAGCGACAGAGGGAGAGGGAAACAGAGAGAATCCCAAGCAGGCTCCACACTGTCAGTGAAGAGCCTGATGCAGGGCTCAAACTCATGAGCCATGAGATCATGACCTGAGTGAAGCCTGATACTTAACTGACGGAGCCACCCAAGTGTCCCCTGCCTTTACATATTAAGGTTTAACATAAAAACATGTGGAGAGGTTCTTCTTAAAAAAAAAAAAAAAAAGTACAAAATCCACTGCTCTAAGGGCATTCTCTACTACTCCAGCCAGCCATGCCTACGCTCGGCCAACTGTAATCACCTTGGATACACAAGTATTTCCTGTCTTTGGTAGTATCAATTCCTCTTTCCTCAAGACTTCACAGTGAAGTCTTCCCTAGTCATTTCTTCTTCTAAGGACTTACGGCATTTACTCTTTAAGATTTCCCCCATTTAACTCCTAAAATAAAAAGCAAACTATGAGTAAGGGCAATATCTTATTATATATATTCATTATATGGTTTCTTGAACAAATATTCAACAATACGCAAATAATTTCATGTAATTCTTCACCAGTTCCTCTTTAAAAGTAATCTTCCTTGGGACACCTGGATGGCTCAATTTGTTAAGCTTCGGACATCAGGTTATGATCTCGCAGTACACAAGTTCAAGCCCCATGTCAGGCTCTGTGCTAACAGCTCAGAGTCTGGAGTCTGCTTCAGATTCTGTGTTTCCCTCTCTCTCTGCCCCTCTCCCACTGATGCTCTCTCTCTCACAAAAGTGAATAAATATTAAAAAAAAAAAAAAGTAAAAGTAATCTTCATTGATAATGTCCAATCTGCTTCTATAACTGGTTCGCTCTATCTTTACGTACCTAAAAAAAAAAAAGGTACTAGAATAATAAAATAGCCTCCTATACTTATCTGTTCCAAATATTCATTTGAAAAATTTGCCACTTTTTTTCCTAGTTATTCTGCCACAAACTTAACATATGTTTAATGTCTTATCATGTATCCTTTAAATGTGACAATCTCTATACTGAGACAAGTATTCCTTACAGCATCTGAGCATCTTCTCCTCTCCTTAATTCCTCTCCCTTTTAGTCTAGCCCTAAAAGCCAGACCTCATTGCAGACTGCCAATTCTAATTTTATTTACCGAAATGGGCTTCCTCTTTTGTTTATATTAATGAAATTTCATTCAGAAGACTATAGGTTCTATAGAATCTGCAGCTTACTAAATATGATACATGAACTTCTAAAATTATGCTTGCTTTTGGCAACTGTGTAAAGACTGCAAAGATAAATTAATTAGCAAGAAAAAGAGGTAATTCAGCTACCGGCTCCTTCAGCTAGATCAGCTTCAAGTATATCTAAGTCTTTCTGACAATCCATACCTTTGTGATTTGGGGGAGCTACATGTCTGTCCTCCCCCAACTACTCTATTTTCAGTTATCAGCTTTTTCTGAGAAAGGCAAAGGTATAACATAAGAACACTGATTTCAAAGTTGTGCTTATACTTCAACGGCAGAGACTCAGTTGCTGTATGCCTTTTCTAAAACTGTTTCTTCATTTATGAAATGAGTATACTAATACCTATATCATTAAGTGCAACATACAAAACATTTAGATTCTAAATCAATGTTTAGCATATAACATGTGTACTAAATGTAATTTCCTTTTCCTAAAGGAAAATAAATTTCAAAGATAAACTAATGTAGAAAGGGAATAACTTAGATTTTACAAAGACTCTATCCATAAAATTTACTTATGTCATTACATATTAAAGGAAAACTTACGGAGGTGCTTGGCTGGCTCAGTAAGCAGAGCACATAACTCTTGATCTCGGGGTCGTGAGTTCAAGCCCCACAATGGGGGTATAGTTTACTTAAAATATAAAATAAAATAAAGGAAAGCTTGTTTTTCTCTACCAAAGAATGATTTTTCTTTGGAAGTTAGTGAAGTTTTAAAAGATCAACATTCTGGGGCACCTGGGTGGCTCCATCAGTTAAGCATCCGACTCCTGGTTTTGGCTCAGGGTCATGATCTCACTATTCATGGGATCAAGCCCCACGTCGAGTTCCTTGCAAATTGTGCAGAACCTGTTAGTAATTCTCTCTCTCTGCCCCCTTCAATAAATAAGTATAAACATTAAAAAAATAACAAAGATCAACATTCAAATTTAACAATAAAATCTAAATTTTAACTACATATTTCTGTTCTGTTGTATTCAATCCAAGTCTAATTTTCCTTCAGTCATAAAATGTACTAATAACACTGTTATTACTAAGTAATGCAGGCCCTACCCAACTATATTCATTATTTATTTGTTGACTGAAACTGGGGGCAGAGGGAGGTGGCTGAAACATATATATAAAACCAAAGAAACACACCCTATTCTACTGTGCTTTAATTTCGCCTACTCTTTTTCAAAATAATTTTCTATATTTTTTAGATAGCAATGTAAGTATACTGAATCAAATTTGAAAAGCATATAGTAAAAAGCAGGGCACCTGGGTGGCTCAGTTGGTTAAGGATCTGACTTAAGCTCAGGTCATGATCTCATGGTTTGAAGGTTCGAGCCTCGCATCAGGCTCTGTGCTGACAGCTTAGCCTAGAGCCTGCTTTGGATTCTGTCTCCCTCTTTCTCTGCCCCTCCCCCAATTGCGCGCGCGCCCACGTTCTCTCTCTCTCTCTCAAAAATAAACATTGAGGGGCGCCTGGGTGGCTCAGTCGGTTGGGCAGCTGACTTCAGCTCAGGTCACGATCTCGCGGTCTGTGAGTTCGAGCCCCGCGTCGGGCTCTGTGCTGACGGCTCAGAGCCTGGAGCCTGCTTCCGATTCTGTGTCTCCCTCTCTCTCTGCCCTTCCCCTGTTCACGCTGTGCCTCTATGTCTCTCAAATATAAATAAACATTAAAAAAAATAGTAATAAATTAAAAAAAATAAACATTGAAAAAAATATAGTAAAAAGTAACTCAGTTTCCCTTCAGAATCTGCCTTTACAAGGATTTTTCTTGCATTGTCAAGCAAAGACAAAAATATAGGCATACCCCACAAAATGTGCCATTTTAAAGTTTCAAGTAGAATACCTTAGTTCATGGCTCTTGACACAGTATTTTCCAGCCAATGGTTTTATATAGTAATATGTTTATATTTCACTCTCAAAAATCTAATTCAATATTTTAAAGAAAAAGATACATGAGAAATATAGAAATACATTCCACATACACTAGTAGAACTTTGGAGAAGCTTTTTAAGTATCAATAAAAGGGACAGATATGTTCCTACACAGAAATCAACTGTTAACAACCATATTAATTATTTTGTAATAAAGAAGAAATGTTTAAATATTTTATATCACAACAATTTTCTTTTAATTCACAAATAGGCAGCTATGTTTTGAAAACTGGTTTGGGGTTTTGGGGTTGATGTATAACTCATTTTAAACAATGGTAAATGAGTGCTCAAGTAAAGTGTTCAAACAGGTGGTCTGATTTGGGTAACAAAATACTGATGTTAAGCAGGAGGTGTGTATCTATTGGTCTATATATGCGCACACAGATATATACACATGTATATGCATACATGTAGAAGTATGTGTATATCTATGTATATAATTTAACACAAATGGTATTTTTAATACAACAGACACTGTTCTGTACCTTGCTTTTCTACTTAAGGTACCCTGGAAATTGTTCTACCCATACTGAATACATACTAACCTACTTCAATCATTTTATTTATTTATTTATTTTAACGTTTATTTATCTTTGAGAGACGTAGAGACAGAGTATGAGCAAGGGAAGGGCAGAGAGAGAGAGGGAGATACAGAATCTGAAGCAGGCTCCAGGCTCTGAGCCATCAGCACAGAGCCCGACACGGGGCTCGAACTCACAGACTGTGAGATCATGACCTGAGCTGAAGTTGGCCGCTTAACCAACTGAGCCACCCAGGCGCCCCTACTTTAATCATTTTAAAGTTGCATGGTTTCCCTTTATATAATTTTAGTATTCTATTTCTTCAAATCCAAAATGGTCATTAACCATAAAACACATTATTTTATGTGCCACAAAGAAATTTAAAAGCTTCCAATTATAACTATAATGCCGTTAATAAGATGCATCTAATTTTATCTTTATTAAAATATGAGAAAAATGTTTTGGAATCAATGAAATATGGCAGACTGTTTCCAATCTTAAATTACTATAAAGTAACATAATATAATAATCTCAGTCATACATTAGTTTGTGCATTTCAGAGAGTAAGTAAAGAATAGAAAATTAGAATTGCTGGCCCCAAGGATACATGCATTTTAATCTTTAAGTAATTTGAATTGTTCTCTGCACTGGTTTACCAATATATATTGTCATTGGCTATGATGTAAATACCTGTTTTCCCAAAATATGACCAGGTTAATTTTTTTAACCTTTCTAATGCAAAAGTAAAAAACTGTATTTGTGGTTATAAATGCATATTTCTAAAAATAAGTAAATGAATAAACTGATAAATAATATTTCTATTATGAGAAGGACTGAGAATATTTTCATACACTTAAAGGTTATTTGTATTATTTTTTTATAAACAGTATTCATATCATGTCCCCTTTTCTCTTTAGATTTTAAGTCTTTTAGATAATAGATAAATACATAAAGGAAATTTGTCCTTTTTCTACAATGAGATATTGCAAATATTTCCCCCAGTTTGTTTGATTTTTTTTATTTACAATGAATTATAGTAAAATGTATCCTTTTTAAATGACTTCTGGGTTTGCAGTTAAACTTAGAAAAGATGTTCTCATTCCAACATTATTATTTTTTTAAGTTTATTTATTTGTTTTGAGAAAGAAAGAGACAGCATGAGCGGGGAAAGGGCAGCTAGAGAGGAAGAGACAGAAATCCCAAGCAGGCTCTGTGTTGCCAGCACAGAGCCCAATGTGGGGCTCAAACCCATGAAGCAGTGAGATCATGACCTGAGCCAAAACCAAGAGCTGAACACTTAGCCAACTGAGCCATCCAGGCACCCCTATTATATTATTTTTTTTAAGTAGGCTTCACACCCAGCACAGAGCTCAACACATAGCTTGAACTCATGGCCCTGAGATCAAGACCTGAACTGACATCAAGAGTTGGATGTTTAACCAAGTGAGCCACCCAGGAACCCCTCCAACATTATTTTTAAAATAATAATTACCTCATTGCTCACCCTAATGATCTTAAGATTTTTTTTAACATTTATATATTTTATTCATCTGGAGTATATGTTGGGGTAAGAAATGACAGTGTGGATCCAACCTCTTGTTTCTGAGTTGCTATCCAGCTTTCCCAACGCCACAGGTTAGTGATTGGGACTCTTAGGTGTTGTAAATTAGGCTCAGAAGTGGCAATAACTAAAGACCTCAGAATTATTGAAACAGACACCAAAATTAGCGGTTTAGGGACCCTAAAATACACATAGCATTAAAACGCAGATCCAGGAGTCAATTATCTAGCATATATTGAGCACATTATAAGAACTATATTATAAATTTTGAGAAATAGAGAGTAGCAAGACAGGGCTTCTGAATTTATGATTTTTATGACATTTAGGTTTCTGATTAAGACCCAAAGATGGGCGCCTAGTTGACTCAGTCAGTGGAGCTTGGGACTCTTGATCTCAGGGTTGTGAGTTTGAGCCCCACATTGGGTATATTTAAAAATAAAGTCTTGGGGCGCCTGGGGGGCTCAGTCGGTTGGGCGGCCGACTTCGGCTCAGGTCATGGTCTCACGGTCTGTGAGTTCGAGCCCCGCGTCAGGCTCTGTGTTGACGGCTCAGAGCCTGGAGCCTGCTTCTGATTCTGTGTCTCCCTCTCTCTCTGCCCTTCCCCTGTTCACGCTGTGCCTCTATGTCTCTCAAAGATAAATAAACATAAAAAAATAATAATAATAAAAAAATAAAGTCTTAAGGAGCACCTAGGTGGCTGAGTGGGTTAACTGTCTGACTTTAGCTCAGGTCATGATCTTGATGGGTTCAAGCTCCCCAATGGGCTCTGTGCTAGAGGTGCAGAGCCTGCTTGGGATTCTCTCTGTCTCCCTCTCTCTCTGACCCTCCCCCCACTATGCTCTCTCTCTCCCAAAATAAATATTTTTAAAAAATCATCTTTAAAAAAAATAATAGGGGCACCTGGGTGGCTCAGTCGTTTAAGTGTCCAACTTCAGCTCAAGTCATGATCTTACCACTCGAGTTCGAGCCCCACATCAGGCTCTGTGCTGACAGCTCAGAGCCTGGAGCCTGCTTCAGATTCTGTGCCTGCCTCTCTCTCTGCCCCTCCTGTATTCACGCTTTCTGTCTCTCAAAAATGAATAAATGTTAAAAAAAATTATTTTTAATTAATAATAAAGTCTTTAAAAAAAGAGAGAGAAAAAGACCTAAAAATGGATTATGTCCAATTCAGTTAAAATATCTAAATATATACAAAGAGGTATAAAGAGCAATAAGCATTTATACAGCATTTTATAGTCTTTATAAAGTGACTTCACTTAATTTGCTTCATCCCCATTAACTATTAGAAAATGAGCAGAGATTTTAATTCCCATTTGTTAGACTAAAAAGAAATAATTCAGTGATGGTTAACTTGTCCCTTTACTTAAAGTTAGTGGCAGAGCCACACTCAAATCTAGATCTTATATTTCAAAATGCTGCTCACACCTCCTTCACATCCTATGCCAAGTACTTTAACAAAAAACTAGACAAAAATCCCTACCCTTGAGGAATTTGGAGTGATTTATCAATTATATATTTGGATTGATCACATACGAAATTCTAAGTATGGGAAGAATACACGAAAGTATAAAACATAGACCCTGACCTCAAGAAACCTTCAAAGGTCTACAGCAGTTTAAAAAAGCAAGACTTAGGATTGCCTGGGTGGCTCAGTCAGTTAAACATCCAACTTTGATTTTGGCTCAGGTGCACAGTTATGATCTCATGGTTAGGGAGTTCAAGCCCCATACTGGGCTCTGTGCTGACAGTGAGGAGCCTGCAAGTCTTGGGGAACAGGAACAATGTCTTACCTACTTTGTCCATGGCTTGCTTATGCTATTTACAGCCTGGATAGCTCAGTAAATATTTGTTGGTTGTCTGTTATTGATTGAATCTTCTGGACAGGGTGAGATATGAAAGAGTATCAGACCCCACCAATTTTTCCCACCGGCTGACCTTTCGTTTGTGATTTAAAAAAAAAAAAAAAAATCAGCCAAATCATCAAAAAGCACCTGGACAATGTAACAAAGTTTAGGTACCCCACTCCCAGGCGACACCTACCGACTAAACATTTCACAGCAAAATAAAGATTTTGAACTACATTCCGTTTAAAAGCTGCTACAGGGCGCCTCGGTGGCTCAGCTGGTTCAGCATCCAACTCTTGATCTCGGCTGGGGTCATGATCTCGCAGTTCATGGGATCCAGCCCCAACTGGACTCCATGCTGACAGAGCAGAGCCTGCTTGAGATTCTCTCTCTCCTTCTTTCTCTGCCCCTCCCCAACTTGTGTACGCACACGCAGGCACTAAGATAAATAAAATAAAACTTAAAACAAGCTGCCAGAAGGTTATAAAACAATTTCAAGAACTATATCTAGTCCAACTTCCACAAAACACAACTATCATTCACTGTTGGCTTTATTCCAAATTAAATACATCCTCTGCCTCTACAATAAGCAATGGTACATAATCTCTCTCATCAACAGGTCTTTGTATTGTTCCCTTCAGACACCTTGTCAACATCTTTTCCACTATAAGTCTTTTCTTTTAACAATTCTTTTTATTTATTTTTATTTATTTAATTTTTTTTGAGAGAGAGAGAGAGAGCACAAGCAGGGGAAGGGAAGAAAGAGAGAGAGGTAGACACAGAATCTGAAGCAGACTCCAGGCTCTGAGCTGTCAGTGCAGAGCCCAACACAGGGCTCGAACCTACAAACCACGAGCTCATGACTTGAGCCACTCAGGGGCCCCTAAGTCTTTTTTTTTTTTTCCTTTTAACCACTAGCAATCACTTATCTGCCATACACAATAAAAGTTCTTTTTAAAGTTCTTTTTTTCTAACTTCTGAAATATAATTTTAATAAATAGTAAGGGAGAATAAATGGTAATAAGAAAATACAAGTACAAAAATAAACCCAATTTACAAAGTACAATTTTCTATCCTGCCACAGATAATCTCATTCTAGAGTCAGCATACCATATTCCCCAATCTATATAGTAACAAGATATTTGCACTGTAGCCTCCAAGGACTGACACTCTGTAAAAACCTTGGATGCATTGAAATCATTTTTAAACATTAAAAAATCCTGAAGAGATCAGGCTTAAATCTTAGTGCATGGTTGCATGTTAAAGATGTTAGAGCCCTGGAAGCAAATAAAAAGGAGAACTGAAAGGATTTCCAAAGCTATGAGCCCAGAAATTACATGCAGTGACTAGTCTATAAAACACTAAAAAGGCATTATCATTTTCATTAGATCACCAGGGCTTTCTTCAGTGGTTATCCTCGGCAAAGGTTTGGTACAATGAAAAAAATCTGTCGTGAATGACCTCAACATGCCATAAATGTTGCTACATTCTAGGTCAGATCATGTGGGTATTACAGAAAGAACTATGCAAGAGAAGCATGCACACTGGTGATTCTAACACTAAGAAAATAAAGAGCCATTGACAAGACAATTAAACTTGGCCTTTAATGTTGGCAACAGAAGAAGGATCCATTCTTTTCGAGGGTAAAGATACTGTACCAGCCATTCAAAACAGATGGGCCTCATACAACAATGTGAATTTAGTTAACACTACTGAACTGTACGCTTAAAAATGGTTAAGATGGTAATTTTATGTTATGTGTTTTCTATCACAATTGAAAAGGAAAAAAAAGAGATGGGCTTCAAGTTCCCCTTGTATTTTAGATGAATAATGAACTTAGGAGTTATTGAATGCTTATTCTATGCCTGCAACTATGCAGGTGGAATTAAAATATGGATAAAACCTAATTCCTTATTTCAAGGGGATCAGATAAAAACAAAACCAAAATTCTAAGTATTCTTAAAATAAAATTAAAATTTTCTATCACCCCAAAACAAGTGAATGTCCAATTACCTCTCCTTTCTTAAAGTCACTCTTTTGCACTCTTTCTTCCTCTGGTAGGTGTACTTTAAAGTCTCTGATGCTTACAAATGAAAAATTCTGGGATTCAAACAGATTTGCTAGCCCCTATGAAATGCCCCCAAATTCTACTCCCTTGTCTGCCTGAACAAAAAGAGTAAGAACCAACAATCCTCCTGGGAATCTCCGAATAGGAGGGTAAATTTAATAGGGAAAGATCAAATCCAGTCTTGAGACCATCCTGTGAACAATCACCTCCATTCGATTCAACCCAACACTCACAACTATATAAACTACTGGGGCAAGTTCTATCCTTTCAGTCTTGATTACCCCCATCCTCTGGACTCTTACAAATCCACGATCTACACCATACAAATAAATGGCTCTTAATTGGAGAGTACTCTTTATATCAACTGCAATGAGTTCTTGTGCCACCGATAAAACAAGTTTAATGATAATCAAATCTTTCTCCCCACCCCTCAAAACAGGTTAGTTCTTAGTAATAAATACTAATTTGAAATATATTTATTAAGCATCTCCTTTGTGTCACCGATAAATAGAACGTGTAGAATTATAATTTAAAAAGGAAAGGTTCTAAAGTCTAGAACATTATGCTTAATGCCCTGTCCTGTGCCCTTTAACACACACACTTAAATTGGTTAGATTCCCATTCCAATTATGGAAGTCTATTTCCAAAAATCAAAGAATTAGTCAACAGAAGCACACCTCTCTCCAAAGATCCCTTTATACAACGAGACCCTTCATGACCAGAAGTAGAAGTGCAATGATTCCAATCATTGCTGAGGCAGTGTTCACAGAACACTACCAAGAATAAAAAGTAAGTAGCTCTTGAACATGAGGGAGCTAAAAAGTGAATGAAGTTGGTTTCCAATTAGCAAGAAACTCAAAAGCAGAAATATTAGTATTTTGTTTTTACCCAAATGATTAGCATGGTTAAAAGAAAAAATGAATGCAATGGAAACTTCAAGTCATGTATTTTCCAGAGCCTAATCTGAACCTGAGAAACGATGCCTCCGCTCAGAGAGCCCTAGGAAACCATCCTCTGCTTCCACCTAATGTTTCATATGGGTCAGTTCTTCTCTCTACTACTACATGGATTCTGACTGCAGAGAAAAAGAGCCAGGGCAGTCATCAGCTTCAGGGAGAATTCAGAAGGGCAAAAATTAGATTCTGCCATTGAATGGCTCCCTTTATAATAATGAAGCCACAATATAGTATCACTAAATGACACACCCCATCAAAAATTTTAAAACCAATTGAGCCATACACACACAATATGTTTGACCTGAAAGTATTCATGACACAGCAGCTTACTCTTGCAAATTATGATGTTAATAGTGACTTAAAATACAGTTAAAGGAAAAATATAGACTATTCTAGGGGAGAAAAGGCACGGGGAAAAGCCCAAACACTTTTTTCTTAAAAAGACAATAAATATATTCAGGTATAAGATCAAATCAGAAACATTGTTTTCTTTCTTTCTTTCTTTCTTTTTTTTGTACATTTAAAAAACTTACCCTGAAGAGATTTTCCCAATCCCTGGCCCAGCTTCCACCCATGTTTCTGGAGTAAGCGATGTCCAATATTATCCTGACAGACAGAACAGAGAGACAAACCAAAAATATTCCAATAATATATTCTTCCCTTCCTAGTGACATTTAAACAGGTGATGAGCAAGAGATAATTCTACATATATGCATGCAAAAAGATGCTAATAATAGGGTAAATGTGCCCAATAAACGGGGCATTAATGTAAAAAGAAATGCTGGCCAGTATTTTATATGGGAAGAACATAGGAGTGAGGGTCCTTTCTGATGGTGTGCTGGGCAACTTTTGTACATAACACTTTAAAAAGGAGAAAAAAGGGAAGGGGAAAAAGGGGGAAGAATACATTTATGAAGTTTAAAATTAACATTAAAAAGCATAAAATCAAGGTACTTATACAATCATATCCACCACCTAGACAGCACCACTGAAGTTGTTTTTTGTTTTTTTGTTTTTTTAAAGAAAATCTACATTGTGTTTAGTTATTTTGCTTATGTGTCAGGCTTTCATGATACAAAGTAAGTTGTAAGTGTAAGACTGCCCCACCACTAGAAATGAAAACACAATCAGAGCAAAATCCAGGCTAGACTTGATTGGTTTTTTAAATACATATAGATATATAAAATATAAATATTTAACTAGCATGCAGCCAATATTAAACTGAAAAAACAGTGAGGTTAGTAAAACAAGAAATTAAACTGATTAAACAGAAAAATAAAATGAGCTCAAGCACAGACTGAGTGATGCATTTCAACATGTAATCTAACAAAAATGCTAAAATGTTAGAATGAAACAGGCCTAGCAATAAGTTAACAGTAAAGAACCATTAGTGCATGTAGGGGGAAAAAACCAATATACATAATGTCTCATCTTCCTAGGAGCACACCAGAAAAGGTATTTCAATGAAAATTGTACATAAAGACACCAGAAACAACAATTAATGTCAGCTTTTAAGGGTTCAAGATCTTAGAAGCCTCTGCATATCTTTGTCCCATTCACTTTTTACAAATGTTGGAAAATATGAAGACAAAACTAATATAACCATCAACTACACCAGATAAAACACTGCTATACTCATCCAAAGGGAAACATTTTAAAGTTATAAACATAAAGTGTTCTATATGCATTAAAATATAATTTACAGTAGTAACCTAGTTATCACCATTTGAAAATAATCTCACACTTCCTGAAATCAATCTATAAAACTAAAGCCATAAATCTGATTTAAAACCAAACATCTTCTATTAAACTGCTTTTTATATTCCATATTCAATGATAAAATGCTTTTAGAACTGTAGAAGAAAAAAATTATTTTACTGTTATCTTTTCTGACAATAAGTTAGAAGAGGAAGATTTAGCCTTCCCAATGTTCTGTTTTGAGGGGGTGGGGGACAATTTCCTTCCACAAGTTTATGACAGCATGCAAACTGGAAAACTCAGCTGAGCAACTGCTTATTCACTGAGCAGGGCAGAATTTAAAAACAAAAATGAGGCAAAAATAATGGAAAATTTGTTTCTAAAAAAAAAAAAGAAGAAGAAGAAAATCTGTTTCTAAATCAAAATATACTACTATTGTTTTAAACATATACAGGGGTGCCCAGGTGGCTCATTCCATCAAGTGACTCTTGATTTTGGCTCAGGTCATCATGATCCCGGGGTCATAGGATAGAGTCCTGCATTGGGCTCCAGGCTCCATGCTTGGGATTTTTTTTCTCTCTCTTTCTCTGCCCCTTTCCCCCACTTGTGCTCTCGCCCACTCTCTCTCTCTAAAATAAATAAATGAAACAAAAGGTCACTAGAAATTACTTTTTGCCAGGAACTGAAAGAATTAGAAAATGCCATGGTTATGTATAATCCAAGGCAATAACTTCCATATTATCAGACATCACAAAAACCTTTTAAAAAATGATAATTAAAGTCTTACTACAAGTAACGTTAGCAGAAAACGAAAAAGAGGACTTTATTATACTACTATGAATATAAACTTACCTGTACATAAAATCCTTACTTTATATCAAAACCCCCTAACAAGTGAATAACTATGGAAAGGACAAGGATAACAGAATGACTCTAAGATTATGTAGTTGACTAAATTATCATTTAATCTTTTAATAGGCTAATGTTATAACTATACTTAGCACAAAGATTTAGGGTATTTAGCCATGCTGACAAAAATTGTTGCTCCCTTTTTTTATTTAAGAGAACTCAATCTTTGGCTAAGTGGAGATGAGACATTATGCTGACTGTGTTATATTATGAATGCACTAAAATAAACAGACAGATGAAGCAGTATGCTATTTCCAAAAGCAGTGCAAGTGGAGTGAAAGCATTTCCATACGAACCTGGCTTTAAAAACTGGGCTGTCAAAAGAACAGTTAAATGTAACACAAAGTAAGAAACTGTCCAATCACTAATGGTCGTTTTTTTTTTTTTGTCTTGTTTTCAATTCACTGCTTGCAATTAATGTATTTATTAAAGAAGAGTGAAAGCATAAGTAAATTCACGAGTCAAGACCAGCAGAGAGGTTCAAGAGCAGCGTGTTGTGACTGACAACAGTGAAAGGAAAAGCAAATGTTAAAGGTAGAGGAAGAAAAAAGAAAACTTTAGGATTATACACATTAGCACCACTTTTACAAAACCACTCAAGATGGCTGTCACCTCAAAAAAAAAAACAACCTATTGATACAAAATGGTAGTGGCATTTCTCAAACTTTAGGTGAAAGCTGTTCTTTAATTAAATCTACTTTCCTAAGTATGAATAAGAAATGAAATGTCAGGGTCTGTACTAAAATTATTATGCCACTTTATGTCCTTATGATTATAACAAAGGCAACAGAAACAATGGACATTATCTCAGAACCTCTTCCCCTCACCAACCGCAGATATTAAGTGAATGACTAATACAGAAAACCTGGGCCTTTCCTATCATTTCAGACTACCTGCTTTTGGAGGAAAAAGGGCAGCTCTGTGACTCTGCAGAAAGGACTAGTATTCAGTATGGTCCCTTTTCCTACCAAAAAAAGAAAAAAGTTTTATAAACACTTGTCAAAAATGCAGTAGGCTTAGGGATGATGGGTAACACAAGGAAGGCACACCAAAATACTTCATAACAAAGTAGAACAAAGCAGACTTGCCTATCCCTGAAATGATCAAAATGTTCACTGAACATTCACTATGAAAGAACAAGGGACTCGCTCAAAAGCCTGTGAAAATAATAATCTATTCTGTTTGGAGTTGTGATTTTGCTAATTATTCCCATGGATGTTATTTGTAAGAGTAAATTGGAGTCATTTAAAGCCCAAACAGGTAACCTAGATATTACGAGGGCAACAAGCACTAAATTTACTTCTGAAGTAAATTCACTATTTAATTATTTACCATTTCAGTCATTATAGTCATAACTAAAAAATCTTTATTTTTTATTTTAAAATAAAATATACAGTTTGAGGTTGAATTATAATTTCATAGAACCAAAAATAAGTAATAGAAAATTTTTTCTTAAATTTTTTAACTCTGTCTGGTTTATAACTAATCAGTGGGCATGACAATGACAGGCTGTTTATAAATTAAATGCACATGGAAGAACTGCAGAGAAATTCTATCCATCTTACCTACGTACGTACGTATCTACCTATCTACCTATTTAAGTAAACTCTACTCCCAATGTGGGGCTTGAATTCATGACCCCAAGATCAAGATTCTCATGCTCTACCAACTGAGCATGAACAAGCCAGGCACCCCAAGGCAAATACTAATTTTAAATTAATTGACAAAGCAAGTGAACTTTGCCCAAGGGAGACCGGCAAACAAACTAGTTTTCCACTTGATCCACAGAGTTCCCACAAGTTATTTTTTTACTCTCTGTGCTTAAGACCAAAATGGTGGCAGTGTGGTATTTTCTTTGGTTAGGCATGAAGTTCTTAATTCTGGTCAAACCACGAAGCGGAGCGAAAAACTCAAACTTTTTTACACCTAGATTACCTCAATGGCCTTTTCTTTTTCCTATTTCTAAACTTAAATATATAATTAAAATGCTACATTTTTACCCTTTGTTCTCTTCTTTTACACTTGTAAGAAAGAATATAATTTTTAGATGGGAAGATCTTTGAAAGCAAAAATGTCTTATAAACAACTATCAACATGATACCAGAAAAAACAAAACCAACAACAAAAGCCTCATTATTGTTTCAGCCATTCCTCAACATTTTTATTTATTAACTAACAACTAGAAATTTTCCCAAGAAATTTTCTCTGCTCCATAAAGCTGTATTCCATCATAGTAACAATGATCATTTTGGCAATAGCACCAATCTGCAAAATGGGAGCCTGCCAAACCATAGATAAAAATTTACTTTATGGTATGAGGCGGATTCCAGTTTTTATAGAAGGAAATAGAATATTCTGTCTCCAGAGAAAACTATATTACAATTATGTCAGTGACTGGATGAATATTAACTCCACAATGAATTTTCTTTCAGTTGACAGCCACATTCAATTTACACCATTTGCCCATTTTCAACAGTGACAAAAATGGCAAGTCTCTTGAGTGGATTGTAAGCTTTGCTGATTGTGTATTAAAGACTCTATAAGCAAAAACCAAATGCTACTAGGTGAACCCATGCAAACAACAAGTTGTAAAAATTCCCGAAACAAAAAATCTATAGCTCACTACAGATGACACAATGAAGACTAGAGAGAAAAGCCATATAGTAATGCTACACCATTCAGCTCCAAGAAGCACATTATTTATAGTGCAGTCCACATATGGTCACTGCTAAATGTCAAATCAGCAGTCTTATAGTTACAGTTTGGAACTAGTGGAGTCCACAGATCTAAACAGATATGCAACATGAACTCAATTATACATACACTTCTAAATCCCAAGAAAAGCAAAGTAAACATCAGCAACTGGAGTTTGAAAACTTACATTAAGTTTTTAAAAACCGCTCAGTCAACCTAACAACTATATAAATAGGATTTTAATCAGGTAGAACAAAGACCAACTAATGGCTGATGGGTAGTTTTACTTCCAACTGCAACAGTGACAACATATTTTACTATGATGCAGGCGTTCTGCCTTCTATATAGCTATAATCATGACCCCATCTCACTTCCGATATTCTATGTCAAAGGTCATAAAAAACCATATATCATAAATCACACCAAACAGTTCTTGGAACTATGGTGGAATTCTAAACTGAGCTTTGGATTTAGATTTAAGTTTTGCTTTCTAAATGCTTTATCCTTAAAAATGTAGAGGATATAATGACTGGGACCTAAAAAAATCATGAAGCAATAACTTAAAATTCACACTTTATAAAGTTTATTTTTTTGTAGTAAGGGCAAACATTAATACTTTCCATCTTCTCTGTAATTCAGATAATCACGTTGTCTGGCAATTCTTTCATAATTTTCCTAGAACAGAGTTTTATTTTTGGCCAAAAATTCCACTGAAAGATATTTGGTTGATTGAAATAAAGCAGGGGAAATAAAACTTTTTAACAAAGATTATGAAATACTTTACAAATGCTGGATTTTGAGGTGTTTTCAATACTTCCTGACTGAAACTGAAATTCATTATCATCTATCTCACTAACAAATCTAGGCTTCGGAAGTTTACTAAAAGCATAACGCATTATCGAATCTTTGTACTGAGTCTGTATTTCATTCCCCATCTTGCCAGTTTACAACAAATTTACCCTACTACCAGAGGAAAAGACCTTAATCCTATACTCACAACAACCCTTCACACAGGCATATTTCTTGGCACAAACCTGTGCAGAGATTTCCATGGTTACCAGCTGCTGCAGATTACCTTTGTTTAAAAAAAAAAAAAAATGACTAGACCTTTAGCTCCTGCAGTGATCTGTAGACTCCCAAAGCTGCATATTTCCAGCCACTTTTGAGTTGCATGCTGTAGCAAAACAGTCAGCACCTCTCAATAGATATTGCTGCAGAGAAAGATTTTAATTCAGCAGACTCTTTCTATGTGTGAGAAGCAATGCCATTTCCCCCTAAGAACAAGAGAGCTCAATATAGCCAGCCAGCCATATAACTAATATATATTTATTTGGTGGGAATTCCTTAGATAGAGTTCTTCCTTTTTTGCGGGGGAGGGGAGGGGAAGGGATTGATGCCACACTACCAACTTTCATGTCAATTGTTTTAGCATAAGTTTCCTTAAAACTTTTCTTTAAAAACTTTCAGTTTGTCCCCAAGTGATTTCGTAAGAGAAATAAAATCCTTCCTGTCTTGTGTGTCTCACTTCTACCTAACGCAATGTACGCTATGAAGTTTCCTCCTCCTACCTAAACTACCACATCACAAATGATATTTATTTATATATTTCAGGAGTAAGTTTTCATTCGAGGTATAATTTATTAATATACATCTCTGAATATACACTTATTTATAAAAAAATTAAATATGCAGTCTGAGTACTATGTCATTCGCTATTTTAAGTGGAGAAGATACTATTCAATAAATAAGGCATATTATCAATTCCACTCCTACTCTTTGAGATTACTCAACAATGATTACTCAGACTGTCTTCTGATAGCATTCTTTCTATGACATATGCTAGAAAAAATCCTGGACAGTGTGAGAGGAAAAACAGCATTAGTCTCACATGCCAAAGGAATGAATTTTCCAAAAACCTTAAAATACAGCCTTAAAACGCTTTAAAAAATGTTAAATATTATTTTAGAGCTTTTTAAAAATCTGAGTATAGTAATAATGAATACAAAACTGCAAATGTGGTCTAATTAAATGCCCTACTGCTGTTGAATCAGAGTACCCACAGAATTATGGCTTATTTAAGAATATTAATCATGTACCTTGTAGATATGGTACTTGGGTCTTGCTTCTGACAACTATCTGTTCTTAAACTATGACCCAAAGAAACATTAAAATAAAATGGAAAAATTAAATTATCTTTCAAGCATAAAATGCTAGTCTAGCCAGCCTACAGATTTCATTGTAAAACTCTACCTTGGGATAATTCCCAAGATGACATAGAACACGGCACAAACTTCAGTGATTTTTAACTTAGCAATGTGGGCTTGGCATTTTATCCTCAAGTCAAAACACAAGATTAGGCTTTCAGCATAAGATCAGATGTGAATTCTCCCTCTGCAGCATTATCACATGCGTCATCAATTACTGCCATGCCTAAAAGTCTAGCATCATGCCAGCACAGTAAGACAGAAGGTACTATATGCAGTGTTCACTGGACCAGAAGAACAGAAATAAGAAGGGGAGGTGGGGGAGAAAGAAACCCTAGAGAAGAAATTAAAAAAAGGCAGACCGTGCAATACAAACCAGATCATGGCTGCTTAGCTAATATGGGCCAACTGCTGTGGAAGAAAAATGTCGAACACCCCAAGTTGTGTAAATTTCTGTAAACATCTAAACACACGCACAAACACACACACAACACCAACCTAATTAGGAACATAAATATATGTTGATCCTTTACTAGGTTATTGTTTTGAAAATAAAAGCTAAAGTTAAAATATCTGTGCTCTCTAAACTGCCTTATTTTGCTGAGGGAGGTGAAGAAGCTAGTGTTTCTTAAAGAAGAAGGGAGATGTCTTCACTGCTATAAAGATTAAGATTTCCTCTTTGATCATTTTCACTCAAGTTTACCAATAACTTACTGAAACCCTTATTAAGTACATACACTTAAGCACAAATATTAAATACTGACAATACTGACAGTTTAGACATTTTAACAATGAACTGTGTAATTTAAAAATAAAGGGCTTTTCAAAATGAAAATAATGTTCAAAAATTAAGATTTTTTTTTTAATTATGAGTCAGGAAAATAAATCTCCTTATTCCATTGCTTTATATCAATATCCAAAACTAAGCCATGTAAAGGGATAGGAAGAATTAGCTTTTCACAAAAACCAGACATCTCTTAAGCTACCAAATTTACGTTTCATAAGCGTCTGGTAAATATATTAGTCCTTAACTATTCCTAATGGAACATTTCACACGTGATTGTGTTGCCCAGGAAAGGTGTAGCTTTTAAAGGATCAAAATACATTTTACTCCTTTATTCAATTTACAAAAACACTGAACTTTAACTTGCTATCTTTAACAGAATATCAGTATGGGCCAAAATGGTATTTTTCCATCAAATTCTAAGTTGTTTCTAGATCTTTCAGACTGATTTCCCAAAATATTAAATATTAGATTACATCCCAAACTCTATTTGATTACTATAGGGCATGCAAGAAAATAGCTCTAAACTGTACTGTAAATTATTAATAAATTTAAATTCATTCACATCAAGTGTCACACGAACACTACCTAACTAACTATGACCCAAAATTAAGCACTGATCTTTAGGCTTACCGATTCTATAGGCTTGTCAAGTGATGCTTGTTCAATTTCCAAATGTCCTTCTTCATACTGATCAAAGTGATTACCCTGAAAAAACAAGACTACAGTTATTTTTCAAAAGTAATAAATGCCAAAATTATGAATAATCTAATCCAACTAGGGGTTATTTTTTAACTTTTCATTCTTTTTTAGTACATAATCAAAACTGTGTCACAATTTCAGACTTTTCCAAATCTATAAAAAATAATTTATTAGAAGTCTATGCCTAGTAATAGGAATTCTCTCTATGATAAACATTGAAATTGTTAACTAAAATACTATCAACCACTTGGGATTATCAACTCCTTATCGGACTGATAATATCATGGAGACTGTAGAATCTTAAAAACGCCTGGGTGGCTCAGTCGGTTGAGTGTCACTCTTGGTTTTGGCTCAAGTCATGAATCTCACTGTTCGTGAGTTGAGCTCCACATCGGGCTCTGCACTGACAGTGTGGAGCCTGCTTGGGATTTGTTCTCTCTGCCCGTCCTGTGCGCGCGTGCGCTCGCTCTCTCTCTCTCTCTCTTTCAAAATAAATAAATAAACTTAAAAAAAAAGAGCCATGGTTTTTAGCTTTTCATAAACAATACTGTACTAAAGAATATAAATCATAATAATAGAAGAATGCAAATAAAAATCTGTATTATAATACTGTTCAACGTTGGTAACATTGCTTTTAAACTAAAACTGCTAAAACATTCCACTTTAAATCAATTGCTAACTCCCAAGTTTCAAAGAATCTAAAAACACAGTCTTTTGACACAGTATTCTAAATACAGCTATTCCTCAAATGATCTGCCCAGAGAGATAAACATGTCTGTATAATGCCATATTTGACCATAATCAAGCAAGCAGTCATTGCAACTAGAATAAGTCAAAATAGTTCAACTGAGGATAGGAGCAGACAACTAGGAAGTTCTCTCTAATCATGGTTTTCTCTGATCTCCCTACTCCATTAGCATATAATAGCTCATAATTTGGCTTTAAAACAGAGTACCAACTTTCTGGTTTCCTTTCTGTTACAAAATAGAGGGCATGATGATTTGTGAGTCCTGAATTGACCAAAATCAAAAGACGAAAGACTTCAGTCTAGCCTATGCTAATTCAGTGTGTGGAGTGGTAGGTCAACTTGAATGTTAACAAAAAGTTACTTTACTTTTTCAAGGTAAAATTTTACTTGAATAAATCTTAACCATAGAGATCTTGAACATATAATTTGCCACACTGTATCAAAACTGCTAGGTTACTGGTTTCCCTCATCAGACTGTAAAGTCTTTAAGAACAAGAACTAAATCTTGTTTATCTCTTACAACCCTAAAACTTAACACGGTGGCTAAACAACAGAGAACAGTTAGGAGCTGAAATTGTGTGGTAGTGATGAAAAAGTTCTGGAATTAGACAGTGGTGGTGATAATGGTTGTACAACACTGTTAATATACTTAATGCCACTGAACTGTAAACTTTAAATAAAATAGCTAAAATGGTAACTTGCATGTTGTATGTATCTTAGCATAATAAAAATGATAAAAATAAAATTATGTAATAGAGTATATCCAAAAGAAGAAAGGAGTAACAGGACAGAAACAGGTTTTCCAAAGAAAAAAAGCAAATATTAAAAATGGAGGAGCAGGCATTCCAAGAATGAGGACAAGTCGGGGGCGCCTGGGTGGCTCAGTTAAGCATCTGACTCTTGGTTTTGACTCAGGTCATCACTTCACAGTTTCATGAGTTCGAGCCCCACACTGCTTGGGATTCTCTCTCTCTCCCTCTCTCTCTGCTCCTCCCACAGTCTCTATCTCTGTCAAAAAAATAAATAAAACTTTAAAAAAAAAGAATGAAGAAAAGCAATCATCAACAAATACTAAAAATGAAAAATTATAATAGCTACAATCTCTGAAAGTCTCTCTTTAATTAACCTCCAATATTTTGTCCAACAATCTCTTTAAAATTAACACTTGCCTCTTATTTTAACTTCTAAAGCAACATTTATAAGTCTAGAAACAATTACTTAAAAGGTGTTAATACCAACAACTGGATACTATTTTGAAAGTAAATCTTTAGAGTATTTATCTTAGGACAACAATGTTTGTTTTAAGTTTATTGATTTTTGAGAGGGTGCAGAGGGAGAGAGAGAGAGGAAAAGAGGATCTCAAGCAGGCTCCATACTGTCATTGCAGAACCTGACATGGGGTTTGAACTCACGACCCTGAAATCAAGACTTGACCTGAGATCAAGAGTCAGACGCTCAACTGACTGGGACAACCAGGTGCCCCATGCTTCACAAATTGCTAAAACTAGCCAGCTAAGTTTTCAAATCATTCTGGATTTATCAGACACAATACAAAACAGGATTAATAATATAGTTGAGTCCAGAAAAAGACCCATACATTTATGAATAACTTATCTTCAACAAAGGTGCAAAGATAATTCAATAAAGAAATAACAGTATTTTCAATAAATGGTGCTAGAATTCAGTATCCATACACAAAAAAAGAAAAATAAATGAGTCTCAATCCACACTGCACACAATTAAAAAAAAAATGTATCACAGACCTAAACGTAAAACCTAAAATTATAAACTTTCTAGAAGGAATACACAGAATAAAATCTTTGTAACTTTGGGGTAGACAAAGGTTTCCTAAGCTACACTGCCACAAGTAAAATCTATAAAAGAAAAAAATTGAAAAACTGGACTGTAGGGCGCCTGGGTAGCTCAGTCAGTTAAGTGTCCGACTTCTGATCTCGGCTCAGGTCTTTATCTCAGAGTTAAGAGGTCAAGCCCCCTAACTGGGCTCCATGCTTGGCATGGAGCCTACTTATAGACAAACAAACAAAAATAAAAAACCAAAAAACTGGGCTGGGAGAAAGTATTCACAACTCTCATACTTCATAAAAGATATGTATTATATTTCTAAAATATACAATAAACTTTCAAAACACAATAATAAGAAAACCCAAATTTTCAAGTGGGCAAAAGGTTTAAACAGAAACTTTACCAAAGATGATATACGGATGGCAAGGAAACACTCAACATCATTATCGTTAAGGAAATACAAACCAAAATCACAAGATGATACCACTGCAAATCTATTAAAACTTTTTTCCTTAAGTTTATTTATTTTGAGAGAGGGAGAACACAAGCTGGGGAGGGACAAGAGAGGAGGAGAGAGAGAACCCTAAGCTGGCTCTCCACCATCAGCGCAGAGCCTGATGTGGGGCTCAAAGTCACAAACTGGGAGATCATGACCTGAGCTGAGATCAAGAATCAGATGCTGATCAAGAATCAGCAACTGTGCCACCCAGGCACTCCTCTACTAAAATAACTTAAAAAAAAAATTTTAACAATATTAAGCGGTGCAGAAATTGCATGAAAACTCTCATAGGTTGTTGGTGGGGTGTAAAATGGTACAGACACTTCAGAAAACAGTTTGGCAGATTCTTATAAAATTAAACACACACTTAAACAACCCATCAATTCTGTCCCCAGGTATTTACCCAAGTAGAAGGAAAAATCTGTGTTCACAGAAAATCTGTCTTGTGAATGTATGGAAATTAATCAAATGTCCCTCAACTAGGAAATGGATTAAAATACTATGATACACCCATACGATGAACCATATTCACCAATAAAAAGAAACAAACTACTCACATAAGCAATAACATAGATGAATTTCGAATGCATTACACTAAGTGAAATAAGCCATACTCAAAAAGTCATTGTATAATTCCATTTATATGGCATTCCAGAATAGGATCAGAGAAAAGAAAACTGATTAGTTTTCTTTTTTGTTATAATTCAAAGAACTGTACACTAAAATGAGTGAATTTCCATGTATCTTAATTATACTTTTTTTTAATAAAAAAGGGAAAAGCCAGTATTTCCACATCTCCCCCCTTAAAAATACTTTTTAAGCATTAAAAAAGTTTAAATCCTGTTGTGTAAACACATTACGGTGATAGTTACAGCAATCTATACATGTGTTAAAATTTACAGAACTACACACCAAAATAAGTCAATATTACTGCATGATAAATAAAAATAAACAAACTAAAAAACATGCATAGACAGCTCTAGAATACATAAGAAGTTGATACTAGAGATGAACACTGAGAAAACTGGGTGCCTAAGAGCCAAGAGATGAGAGGGAGACTCTTTTGTTGTTGTTTTAAATGTTTATTTTTGAGAGAGAGAGAGAGGACAAGTAAAGAGAGGCAGAGAGAGAGGGAGACACAGAATTCAAAGCTGGTTCCAGGCTCTGAACTGTCAGCACAGAGCCGGATGTGTGGCTTGAACTCCGGAACCATGAGATCATGACCTGAGCCAAAGTTGGACACTCAACCACTGAGCCACCCAAGTACCTCAGAAGGCTCTGTTTTTAACTGCACGTTTTATCCTTTTGAATTTATACTTAACAAATACCCTAATACTCAAATACTCTAACAGAAATCACAAATATTTTATATTTAATAGAAATCACAACCATTCTGTATTTATCTTTGAATGCTTAATCAATGCCATTCAAAATAAATTTCTGATGATTTTAAAATGTTTAACATACATTTTAAAGTGATGTTAATTCAAAAATATTTTCTTTTGAATGTTTAAACATAAACATAAAATGAAAGCATGATTTCCGATTGGGTATCCAAAACTCTTTTTTTAAAAAGCTTACACATCAGCAGCACTTGGGTGGCTCAGTCAGTTAAGCATCTGACTCTTGGTCTCAGCTCAGGTCATAATCTCACAGTTCGTGGGTTTGAGCACCGAGTTGGGCTCTGCACTGACAGTGCGATGCCTCCTTGGGATTCTCTCTCTCCCTTTCTCTCTCAAAATAAATAAATAAACTTGAAAAAGAAAAAAAAGCTTATACATCAGACATAACAGGCCACAAGCCCAGCTCCTTTTTTTTTTTGCCAGTCTTCTCAGTAATTGACACCAGAGTTGCTCTTCTGCTGAGAGGCTATTAAAAAAAAAAAAAAAAGACATCTACCAATCATCCACAATGTAATAAATTTCAATTTTAAAAAACTTATCAGTTTAGATAGACAAAATTAATAATCATGAAAGACACCAAACTATCTGAACTCAGAAATTTAAAAATGATAACCAAATGTACAACAAATGTGTACATTAAAATATACAAATACCCTGCTGGTATTTTTGACTAATTCACCGTATAAATTAGATACTCTTTAGGAAAACTCAGAGAGGAACTCAATTTTAACACTTTCCTCCTGTGGTCTTGCTAAATAGTACATTTGTACCAGGTATCTTTTGAGTATCTATTAATAAGTATCAGGAATGGTGTGCTTCACAGGCATGATCTAAATTAATCCTCTCAATGACCCAACAAGGTACGTATCACTCATTATTTCCATTTTCCGAAGTAGAATTCTGAGGTGTAAGTAAGAAATCTGCTCAGTTACTTAAATAGTAAGTAAAAAAAATCCAAATTCTAAACCCAAAGTCATTGTTAACTTCAAAGTCCATGTTTTTCCTGGTATGCTACTTTGTGATTTTTTTTTTTCCGCAGGAGGAAGAACACTGGGAGACAGGGCTCCAGATACTGTCTGGAACCTTTTCTATAGCTACTGCAAATTTTAAATGCAGATAATATCCACTGTGGCACTTAAAAAAAAAAATTAGAAGCAAATGTCCAATAGAGGAAAACTTTAATTTAATTCTATTTTATTAACACAATAAATAGGGAGTTACAATAAAAGTTTTAAAACTATGCAGAGAACAGGTTAAGTTTAAATGGAAGAAGAAATAAAAAAGGTAGTTCACTAATTACAACTGTGTAAGACTATGTGGACAAGAACTGAGTGGTATTCTGAAAAGGTGACAGAAACTGATAAACGTATCTGAAGAAACATCTAACAGACATCTAAAATTAATTCTTTTAATTTAAACATTATTTTAGCGATAGAAGTTGACTTTAAACAGCCTAAAAAGAAATATTCCACAACTAACCATAACTAAATTAGTGAACCGAGATTACTTTTTAAGTTTATTTATTTATTTATTTAGTGTGTGTGAGAGAGAGAGAGAGAGACAGAGAGACAGAGAGAGAGAACAGTGGGGAAGGGCAAAGAAAGAAGGGTACAGAAGACCCGAAGCAGGCTCTGTGCACAGAGCCCAACTCGGGGCTCAAATTCACAAACCGTGAGATCCTGTCCTGAGCTGAAGTCAGACACTTAACCGACTGAGCCACCCGGGCACCCAGAACAGAGATTACTTCTTAACATTTATGAGTATCTGCTTGATTTGCTACAATAAACAAATCAATTAGTTGCAACATTTGAAAAGTATAAAAACTGCTTATAGGAGCACCTGGATGGCTCAGTCAATTTAACCTTTGGTTAAGGTTATGATCTTAGTTCACGAGTTTGCCGTGTCTGGCTCTGCACAAACAGCTCAGAGCCTGGAGTCAGCTTCAGATCTGTCTCCCTCGTTCTCTGCCCCTCCCCCACTTGTGCTCACTCGCTCTCTCAAAAAAGAGCTTTTATTTTTAAAAAATGCTTATATTTTTTACTGTTTTAAAACTTACCCTTTTAAATATTAGGACTATAATGCCAAATCACAAAGAATAAGAAGTACCTACCAACAAAAAAGTACTTTTCACACACAAAAAAATGATCAATACAGCTTCCATCTTAGTAATTTAAACCAATTATTACCAATTCTAAATCTTGTATTTATTACTAATTTGCCATATGACTTCAAATAAATCCTGTTACATTTTGTATCCATTGTGTACTCATTTACTAAATGAACTTTAACTGGACACTCTTTTATGTTATTTCTCGGACTAAAATTCCATAAGTATGCAAATTTAAACTGAATTAAATTAAATTTACCCTCTAGAAAATTGTTAATTGAGTCATTTAAAATCTGTTAATACAAAAACATATATGCCATTAATTTCCACAAAAGAAAAATGTTAACCACAATGGCAATAATCCTTGGTGATGAAGCATAAGACATTTTTCACCTACCAGCAAAATAAATGTAGCCTTATTCCATGACATATAAACCAAGTAAAAGCAAATAAATAACCTTGGTTAGTGATAACTTTTTAAATTCAACACCAAAGGCATGAGTCATGAAAGAAATAAGTTGGACTTTGTTAAAATTAAAAACTTCTCTGCAAAAGACACTGTGAAAAGAATGAGAAGACAAGGCATGAACTGGGAAAAAATATTTGCAAAAGTCACACCTGATAAAAGACTTAATCCAATATACACAGAGAACTCTTAAAATTAAGTAAAATAACCCAATTAAAAACTGGGCAAAAGATAGGCACCTGGGGGGCTCAGTTGATTCAGTGTCTAACTTTGGCTCCGGTCACGATCTCACGGTTTTTGAGTTGAAGCCCCACATCGCGCTCTGAGCTGAGAGCTCAGAGCTTGGAGCCTGCTTTGGATTCTGTCTCTCCCTCTTTCCCTGCCCCTCCCCTGCTCACACTGTCTCTCTCTCTCTCTCAAAATAAATAAATGGTTAAAAGAAATTTTTTTAACTGTTTATTAGTGGGTAGTGGGCACCTGGGTGACTCAGTCCGTTACGTGTCCAACTTCAACTCAAGTTATATCTCACGGTTTGTGGGTTCAAACCCCATGTCCAGCTCTGCACTGACAGCTCAGACCCTGGAGACTGCTTCAGAATCTGTGTCTCCCTCTCTCTCTGCCCCTCCCCCTGTGCATGCACTCTCTCTCTCTCAAAAATAAATTTAAAAAATAATAAAATTATGTATTAGGATATAAAGGGGGGCAAATATACAGAAAACAAAGAGGGAAACACTTGGAAACAATCAAAGATAATGGATATTTGGAGGAAATTGCCTTAAAGACTAAATTAAATAGCTCCTTTCTAAAAGAAAGAGGAGTTAGGGTTGCCTGGATGGCCTGGATGGCTCAGTCCGTTGAGCGTCTGACTCTTGATTTCAGCTCAGATCATGGTCTCATGGTTTGTGGGATCAAGCACGACAGTGCTGACAGCTGACAGCTTAGCCTGGTTAGGTTTTTCTCTCTGCCCCTCCCTAGCTCATGCTCACACACTCTCTCAAAATAAATAAATAAATATTTAAAAATTAAACGAATATACAATAAAAATTAGAGAGTCCTTCTGTGCTACAGAAAATATATAGGTACTTACAATAAACTGAAATATTAAATTAGACCCAAAGTTAATGGCAGTTACAACATAAACTAAAGTTTTGCCTTTTAAAAGGTTTTAGAAACTGTCACGGCCAAGAAGAGTCTAAAGAGACATGACAATTAAATGCAATGAGGTATCCTATAAGGGACCCTGGAACAGGAAAGGACATGAGGTGAGTCCTAAGGATATAGGTATGGACTTGAGTTAATAATAATATATCAAGGAGTCCATTAGTATGGTAACAAATGTGCTACACTAATGTAAGATGCTAATAATAGAGGCAACTGGGTGCTTATCTATGGGAATTCTGGACTATCTTAGTGATCTTTCTGTAAATCTAAAACTGTCCTAAAAGGTTTATTTAAAACAAAGTTTTGAGAAGGGTTAATACCACCGCATATACATAGATATCCATAGGTTCTTTTAGCTTTATAAAATATCTTCAGAAGCCTTATCCAAAAAAACTTATTAGATAACACAAGATTTGGCAATCAGTTGAATTTAGGGGATTAAAAAATGTTTATTTTGAGAGACAGAAAGAGAGTGCATGCATGTGCACAAGTGGGGAAGGGGGTCACTCAATCTCATGAACCATGAAATCATGACCTGAGCCAAAATCAAGAGTCAGACCCTATGCCATGAAGCCCACTCAGAAAAAACAAAAACAAAACAAAACAAAAAAACAAAAAAGAGAGTTGTATGCTCTTTGGACTTAGCCACCCAGGTGCCCCTAGGAGATTTTTTTAATCCCTATTTCGCAAATTAGAAAACTGACACACAGACTGTCCCTAATTCATAAAGCCTTCTGATTCTTTTTTGGGGGAGGGGGAGAGTAGATGGTAAGAATAAATGTAATTTTGTTTTATTTTTACTTGAGTATAGTTGAAACACAATGTTATATTAATTTTAGGTGTGCAACTCAGCAGCAATGTGGGGCTTCTTAGTCCCAGGTTCCTGCCAATGTATTATACTATACAAAACTCAGAAGATGAAAACAACAACAACAACAACAAATAATCTTGACTCTCTAATTCTGAAACAATATTCCATAAAGAAAACAGAGTTAGTCAAAACCTGCTTGCTATCACTAAAGACATGGAAAGACCAAGGAAATGATACAGATTAGAGGAGATGAAGAAAAACTAAATGCAATGAATTTAGATTACTGAGTGGGATCCTGGAACAGAAAAAGAACATTAGTGGATAAAACTGGTAAAATTCAAATAAGGACTATGGTTTAGTTAATAGTACTGTACCTTTTCCAGTTTTGATAATTATGGTTATTGTACAACTATTGTAGTAGGGGAAACTAAATGAGTACTAATCCAAACCTCTATATTTGCAACCATTCCATAAATCTAAAACTTAATGCTTGGGGCGCCTGAATGGCTCAGTTGGGTTAAGTATCGAACTTCATTCAACTCAGGTCATGATCTCCGGTTTGTGAGTTCAAGCCCCTATCGGGCTCACTACTGTCAGCATGGAGCCTGCTTAGGATCCTTTGTCCCACTCTCTGCCCCTCACTCTTGCGTGCACTCTTTCTCCCTCTCTCTCTCAAAAATAAACATTTAAAAAAATAAATAAATAAAACTTAATCCTTAAAACAGGGGCCACTGGGTGGCTTAGTCGGTTAAGCGTCCAACTTCAGCTCAGGTTTTATGATCTCTCGGTCCATAAGTTCTAGCCCCACATCAGGTTCTCTGCTGTCAGTGCAGAGCCCACTTCAGATTCTGTCTCCCTCTCTCTCGCTTTCTCTCTCTCAAAAATAAACATTAAAAAAAACTTGCTTAAAATAAAAACCAAAAACCTTTTAGTTATGTAAAATCTCAATACACTATAGCAATTAAGAGAAAAAAACATTGACGTGCTGAAAGATGTGTTTACATGCTACCCTTTGGAAAAGAGAAGAGTGGAGAATGCCTGTTTCAAGCCATCCTGATTAACTCAGACTTATTAGACTTTTTTTAAAGTAGGCTTCACCCTATCGTGGAGGCTAACACAGGGCTTTAATTCACAACCCTGAGATTAAGACCAGAGCTGAAATCAAGAGTTGGTAGAGGTTAGGGGCAGGTAGGCTCAGTAGGTTAAGAGTCTGACTCTTGATTTCGGCTCAGGTCATGATCTCACGGCTCATGAGTTCTAGCCCTGCATCAGGATCTGGGCTGGCAGTGCAGAGCCTGCTGGAATTCTCTCCCCCTCTCTCTGCCCCTCCCCAGCTTGTACTCTATCTCCTTCTCTCAAAATAAACAGACATTAAAAAAAAAAAAGTCAGAGGCTTAACCCAACTGAGTCACCCACGTACCCCATTAGCATGCAACTCTTGTTCTCAGGATCTTGAGGTTTGAGCCTCATATAAGGGCTAGAGTTTACATTACAAAAAAATTTAAAAATTTTTAAAAATTAAAAAGAGGGGCGCCTGGGTGGCTCAGTTGGTTAAGCATCTGACTTTAATGTTTTTATTTATTTTTGAGAGAGATAGAGTTCAAGCAGGGGAAGGGCAGAGAGAGAGGGAAACACAAAATCTGAAGTAGGTTCCAGGCTCTAAGCTGTCAGCAAAGAGCCCAACGTGGGCTCAAACTCCTGAACCCCAAGATCACGACCTGAGCTGAAGCTGAGACTTAACCAAGTAAGCCACTCAGGCACCCCAAGCGTCCAACTCTGGTATCAGCTCAGGTCATGGTCTCACAGTTTGTGAGTTTGAGGTCCATATCGGGCTCTGTGCTGACTGTGCAGAGCCTGGGATTCTCTCTTCCCCTCGCCTTTTGCCCCTCCCCCACTCGTGCTCATTCTCTCTCTCTCTCAAAAATAAATAAACTTAAAAAAAAAACCATTCTTTCCAAAAATAGTCAATATGGCCTTTGATTATGTGAAGGCTTCAAAAGGGATTTTAAGAGAAATATTTCTGCTTTACCTTGCTTTCAAAATCTCATTTAGACTTCTCAAATCCCATCAAAACTAGGATGATCACAAAATGTTACCAGGCAAATCAGGGCACTTTGAGAGTAACAGGGAGTGTTAGTTAAGACTAAATATGTCAGGACAAAAGGCATAAACCACAACATAGTTATCTTAGTGAAAAATCACAGATCCTATGTTAGAGTATTCCTAAAACTTACTTTTTTTTAATGTTTTTTTTTTTTTTTTTTTCCATGAGAGAGAGAGTACGAGCTGGGGAGGTACAGGGAGAGGGGGACAGATGATCCAAAGTGGGCTCCATGCTGACGGCAGGAGCCTGATGTGGGACTCAAACTCATAAACCATGAGATCATAACCTGAGCCAAAGTCGGATGCTCAACCAACTGAGCTACCCACGCACTCCCTAAAATTTACTTTTAATGACGACTGCTTGAAACACTTATTCCAATACCTAAATTAACTCTTCCTTTCTATATATTATGTGTTTTCATAGTTGAAATATAGTTTTTCATTTATGGTGATCAGAAATTTAAGTTCGGGGCACCTGGCTGGCTCAGTGAGTAGAGCAAGTGACTCTTGGTCTCAGGGTTGTGAGTTTGAGCCCCATGTTGGGTACAGAGATTACCTTAAAAATCTTTAAAAAAAAAAAAAAAAAGAAGAAGAAAGAAAAGAAAAATATTTAAGTTCAAAAGGATCAGACTAGAAGCAACTTTACTTTTTTTTTATTGTTTTTTAATGTTTATTTATTTTTGAGAGAGAGAAGGCAGGGGGAGACACAGGCCACCCAGGTGCCTCGGAAACAATTTCACTTTAAAGAAAAAAAAAGATCTTAAAATGTAAACACATGTATACATATACTCAACAAACTTTCCTTCAACTGCCTCTGTTCCCCCAAAAAAAGCTTCAACTTGTGGTAGGTCTAATAATAAATGAATAGAACCTGGCTGACCTGCATGTCATTAAAATACACAGTAGCTCTAGTTCCTTATAGGTCAAGGATTCTGCTTCCAAGCACAGGACAAATGTGGAAACTTCTCTATTACAAATTTAGCTGTGATGATCATTTAAATATAAATAGAGACAGGAGCTGACCTAAATTTATCCATATAAGTGGAATCTTGTTATTTGCTAACCAGTGCTGATTTTAGAATTTATACATCCCAAAGAGAAAATTAAAACTAGATAAGAGAAAATTATCAGGACAATTCTTTAAAAATCACAACAGGGGCACCTGGGTGGCTCAGTTCCTTAAGCACCCAACTTCGGCTCAGTTCATGATCTCATGGTCCTATGGGTTGAAGCCCCACATCGGGCTCTCTGTTGTCAGCGTGGAGTCTGCTTTGGATCCTCTGTCTCCCTCTCTCTGCCCTTCCCCAACTCATGCGTGTGCACTCTTGCCTCTGTCTCTCTCTTAAAAAATAAACATTAGAAAAAAAAATTTTTAATCACAATAAACACTGCATAATCTCAAATAGCAAAACACAGTATTTAAGACCTAAAGAGGTGATACTCTCTTCCATCTAACTATGACTATTAAAATTTAACACAATTTACTCAAAAAAATTAATGAAAAAATATTACTCATAGTCAAAGTCACTGGATCCAAGATCTCTGATGAACAGTCAAATCAATTATTTAACGTTAAGGATTATACAGACTAAAGTTTTAAATCCTGTCTGACTTTTCCCATTTAAACTAGGTATGAGCCAAGTTTAAAGTAGTTTTATCTCTGGCAGTATATTGTACCACTCAGTGCTAGCCCTATCTTTTAGCACCTGGCTCTGGCTATTAGGCTGCATGTTACAGACGGATGTTCCTATCTCTCTCTGCTTCAAATCTCCCCAAACAAAATTTATCTTTTGTACTGTATTCCCTTAGTGACTTAGTGACTGTCTAATGTCACTAAGAAGATACATTAATCATAGCCCGACCTTGCAACTCAAGCAACATCCTTGTTCATAATTCGGACTTTCTAATTTCAAAACATATGATGCTGATTTTACCTACCATAGACCAAAAAAATGGCATATTTAGTAGACAGAGCCATACAGGATAGCTTCATATTCCATCTATGAACAAAACCAGTCCTCTTCTGTCACCAAACAGAGATTTTCATCTCTGTCTCCTCTCCCCTATTCATTCCAAATAAACTAATTATAGTATTATCCTAAACAATTCAGAAAGGAAATGTCTCAGGAGAAAAAACCCTATGCAAAAAGAAATGAACATTCTAGGGAATTATTGTGTCATTTTATTAGTACACTTAAAATTTATTTCCACTTAGAAAGTCGACAGAAACAGCACTGTGGTCAAACTCCTCAAAACCCCCAATTCTTCAGTATTGTTTTCATAATCATACAGTCTAATTTACAATGGCTTCTAGTATACTATTATAAAACCAAAGATCTCTGAAATCAGAGACACCAGAAATCAAATCACAACCATCTGCTAGCTGTATCAGCTTGGGCAAATTACTAAACCTCTGTCTAGGCCTAGGCTGGTTTCCTCAGCTGTAAAATCCAGATTATTACACTATAGCATTACTACATAGGTTGTGAGGTTTAAAGGTACAACATTATAATTATTTTAAAGCACTGCTGAGACCAGTCAATACCCAGAGAAAAACTCATTTATTAAATTTAATTCTACATGAATTGGTAGGAAAGATAATTAATTAGCAATCTCAGCAAACAACTAAGAACTTGAAAACATAATACACTGGGTCAACGGTATGAGCATATCACATACTAGTCTAAAAATACACACACACCTGTTTGACATATCAAATTTTCTGGATAATTCAACTAGAACAAGTAAGAACTGATTTCCAAAAAAAAAAAAAAAAAGCACAACACTGAAATATTAGCAACTTTAAAAAACCCCATAGGAGAATTCAACCTTTTTCAGAAATGCATAAAAATACAGCAAACAATTCTTGAGGCATTCAAAAAGATAGGGAGCCAATAGTTAAAGAATTCATCTGGGACCCATAGTAACATATATTATTTTTTTACCACTGGCTGGTATGATAGATCTCTATTCAGAAGTTTGACAGAACTTCTGCCCTAGTCCACAGAAAAACAAGTATATGTACAATGTGTCACAGAAAAGGAAACTCACAACTAAAAGATGATTGATGTGATTATATGCAGTATGTAATAAAGTGAAATTATAAGTGACCAAAATACACACCTGAAATATCCCTCAACTGGTTTTATAGGATATCACAGAAAGTAACAGTTCAACCTAGATAATCCACAGCACAGTAGGAAGCGGAGTCCCCAAGTCTACATTCTTCTCAGGCTCTACTAAGCCTCTTCTTAACATACCTGACTCTACTTAACCATTAATTCAAGTATCTGAGCAATTTCTAGGTGCATACTCTGGGCTCAATGCTAGAAAAATGAATAAAACAAAGATTCTGCATTCAAGGAATTCTAAGTCTGGTGTGATAAGATAAATTATAAGAAGTATACAGCAGGAAAAGTAAAAGCACACTTGTAAAAGGCTGAGACTGGTTCAAAAACTACCTGAAAGCTAGCTCTTCAACTTGCCAGTCATGCAATCTGGCTAAGTTTTTCATTATAAAATGGGGGAAATAGGACCTGCCTTACTGGGAGATTACATGAGATAATGGTGAACACAACACAGTAAGTACTGTATACTGTTAGCTGCTACTACCGCAAGTAAAAGTGCTATTACAAAAGTGCTGTGGGAGCACAGAAAATGGAGTAGCAACTCTGCCTGATGGAAGATGTCAGAGGTGACACCAAAACTGAGCCAAAGTACAGTAGTAGGAATTCCAGACAGGTAAAAGCATATGCAAAACCAAGAATAATAAAAGAGCCTAGGATGTCCAGATAACAACAGAAACTGTAGGATGGCAGGACAAAGAAGGGAAAAGAGGTACACCTGGGGCACCTGGGTGGCTCAGTCAGCTAAGCGTCCAACTCTTTTTTTTAACATTTTTTTTTTTTACAGTTTATTTATTTTGAGAAAAAGAAAGAGCGAGAAAGAGGCAGAAAGAGAGGGAGAGAGAAAATCCCAAGCAGACTCTGTACTGTCAGTGGAGAGCTTGACATGGGGCTAAATCCCCAGAACCGTGAGATCATGACCTGAGCTGATATCAAGGGTCAGACACTTAACCGACCTTGCCACCCAGATGCCCCAAGTGTCCAACTCTTGATTTTGGCTCAGGTCATGATTTCAAGGTTTGTAAGTTCAAGCTCTGCACTGTTTGGGAATTCTCTCTCTCCCTCTCTCCCTCAAAATAAAAACTTTTTTTAAATGTTTGAAAAAAAAAAAGAGTCTTAAAAGACAAGTTAGTGAGTTTGAATTGGATACTTGAGAAAATCAGAAATAAGGGGGAAAAGTCGTATCTTAGGAGCATTCAAGGTTCAAATTTGAGTTTTCTAACTGTATGGTCTCAATTTCTCTGATCCTCGGTTCTCTCACCTGTAAAAAGAGATACCACCACCTGGTTTAAAAGGTTGCTTTAAGATTACATAAGTATCTCTAAAATGCCTTGGCACAGGGCCTGGAATGGAATATGTACCCAACAAATAGTGGCTGATAGTATCATCACTAGATATCACAGCAGTCAACTTTTGATGTTGTAGTGGTCAAGGATAAGTTTATAGTACCCTAATTTGACAGTATCCAGTAAAGGTACCATTCTCCTTCCCCATCTATTCTTTTCATCTAATTTCTTATCCTTTATGATGCTAACACATAGTCACTCAATAAATGTTTGAGAAATGGAATTGTCTGATAGACCTATACACAGTGAAAAGGCCAGCAAGAAGTCATAAGTTTACAACACCAAGGTGTTTCCAGAAAAATATATATAATATTTAATGATAAATATACCGACTATCTCCTAACTGGTAGAAAACACTGCCATGTATTAAAAAGAAACAATGCTTTGCATACTGTAGAGAATAACCAACACTCATCTCCTCAAAAAGAGGCCAATCTATATACCACAGCAGAAATAACACTACAAAAAAAAATTAGAAGATTAGAGTTCAAAATCCAGCTCTGTTATTAGGCAAAATACTTAAAATATCTGGGCCTTACTTTCGTCATCTCCAAAACAGAATTTCTACCTAATCTACCTGAGTTACTAAAAGAATTAGATAAGAATGTGTATGATGGCACTTATTAAACCATGACAGTATACGACTATACAATATTGACATTCTAATATCCAGGGTGGATGATTTTACAAAACTCTGGTGTCTTAGTTCCATAGGAAAGGAAACTTCCTTTCCTAGGATTTTGTCCTCCAAACTTCTTTAGCCATTTCATTCTCACGGTCATTACCAATAATCTCGACCCTTCCATAATCTCTACTTCAAACACTGTTCTCTCCCAACCACAACATTCTGTCTTTCCAGCTCACTCCCTCTAGTACCTCTACTCCAACAATTCTTTTGTTTTGCTTTGTTAATTAAAGTGTAATTAACATATAATGTTATGTCAGCTTTACGTGTATAATACAAGAATTCAGCAAGTCTATACTTAGTGCTCATCAGGGTAAGTATACTCTTAATACTTTTTGTATTTTCCCCATCCTCCACCCACTTCCCATCTCTCCAACAATTCTTAAATCCCATCAGAGCCTATAATCCATTGATCCAACTTTTCCCTCCACCCCAAGAGTCCTTAATTATCCCCCTACCAAGCTTAAATTCACAGTCCATTGTTATAATCCCTCTCTTGCCCCCCCTCACATTAACTCTGGTTAATGGAGACTGGTTATCACAGCTTTAACTGTATGTATAGCACATCTAACACAATTTTATCTGAATTAGTCTTCAAATAAGAAAAACTTTTGATATCTATCCCCCATTTAAACATCTTAAATAGGTGGGACATTCCAGGTTAGAACATTAAAATAAAATTTGCTGTTGTAGTCTTAGCTTTTACTTTTTACCCTATGCTCAATAGCTGAATCATTGTCAACGCACGCACGCGCACACACACACACACACAAACAAAAACACTGACCATTCTGCTTGTTCATCTTCCATACTTTTGCCCTGGCTATTTTCTCCAACTGAATCCCTCCCATTCTTTTCCCTGCAAAGATGCAATCCTATCTTTCAAGACCTAGCTTAAAAGCTAATTTCTTCATAAAGGCATGCCCAACAATCCCACTTTAAGGGTTCTCTCATTTACTTTGAGTTTTGTGTTTGCTTAGTACACTCTTCATCTGATAATCATGCTGGTCTTATGAGTAATCATTAAATATTATTGTTACTTTATTATCTCTCAGTCTAGAACAAAAGTTCCTTGAAAAACACCACTTATTAGCAAAGTTTCCTCCACAAACATACACATACTTCTTAGTACAACCACTATTCAAATATTATTTAACAACCTTTTTAAAAATAAGTATATCCTAGAAAATATTCTGAAGGTAAACATAACCCTTGGTAATTTTTGTGCAGATGATACCCTAAAGTAGCTACTAAACCAATTAAATTTTCAACCACTCTTGCTCCTTCTTTTAAGATGCCTCATAATTTTACTTACAGGTTTATTCATAACAAGGGAAATTACTGACACTACAGCATATAATCTACAAGCATCAGCTTAAAAAATTTTTTTATGTTTATTTTCGAGAGAGAAAGAGATAGAGCATGAGGGGGGAAGGGCAGAGAGAGAGAGGGAGACACAGAATCTGAAACAGGCTCCAGGCTCTGAGCTGTCAGCACAGAGACGATGTGGGGCTGGAACTCACACCGCAAAATTATGACCTGAGCCGAAGTCAGTCACTACGGACTGAGCCACCCAGTTGCCCCCACAAGCAACAGCTTTAGCTTCTTGTATAGTCCAAATCTAAAATACCAAATTAATTTCTTGATTTTTGATCAGTACTATCTACAAAAAGGGTGAAAAAGTAAGCCTCTCCTCCCTAATCAACACTGGAAAAATGTTACCCGAACCAAAAGATAGAGGAGTACTGACTTCTCCAATGATCATTGTTTAGAACAGCAGTCCCAAGGGGCGCTCAGTCAGTTAAGCATCCAACTTCTCAGCCCAGAGCATGATCTTGCTGTTCCAGAGTTCGAGCCGCTCTGTGCTGACAGTTCAGAGTCTGAAACCTCTTTCAGATTCTATGTCTCCTCCACACCCCCTCTCTTTCTGCCCTCCCCCACTCACGCTCTGTCTCTCTCTCTCTCTCTCAAAAGTAAATAAACATTTAAAAAAAATAAAATAGCAGTCACAAAATATGACTGATGTTTTTCTACTACAACTTTAAATCTGAAGAGCTGTTTTGTATTTCAATTCCATAAAACAGAGAGAAAATTCAAATTCCTCTTTGAAATCAATGTAATTTTCAGAGTGAGAAGGATGATAACAAATAATTGGAACTTCATGAGATGAGATCAAATTAACATTACAAAGACACACAACCCAAGATATGTCTTACCTCAACACTGTTGGTAAAAACAAAAATTAAGCAGGGACGCGCCTGGATGGCTGCTTGATTTCAGCTAAAGTCATGATCTTGTGGCTCATGAGATTGAGCCCCGTGTCATCCTTTGCACTGACTGTGGAGCCTGCTTGAGATTCTCTTCCTCTCTCTCTACCCTTCCCCTGCTTGGGCTTGCTCACATACTCTCTCTCAAATTAAATAAACAAACATTTAAAAATTTAAAGCAAATAACAGGAAACTACTGTTTGACCCTAATTTTGATTTCTTACTAGCTATGGCACTTATTAAAATATTATGAATTTTAATTTCTTACTAGCTATGGCACTTATTAAAATATTATGAGCTAGGTGCACCTGGGTGGTGCAGTCAGGTAAGCATCAAGACTCTTCACTTTGGCTCAGGTTATAGTCTCACAGTTTGGAGTTCAAGCCCTACATCAGGCTCTGCGGTGACTGCTTGGGGTTCTTTTTCTCCCTGTCTCCCTGCCTCAAACTCTTGTGCTCTCTCAAAACACACAACTGAAAAAAAATTTTTTTAATAATACATGCTATAACCTATACACAACGCCAAAGCAACTTTCGCTACTTTTCCTTCCATAAATGCCTATATTAAGTATAAGGATTCCAAACACATTTGTTAAATACCAAAGAAATCTTTTAGTATAAGCATGACAATAAATATATTCTTTCGGCTGGATATATTTAAATTTTTGCACTGACTAATACAATGCATTAAGCACATTCAGTTAGACTTCTACAGTTAAATAGACAATTCACTTTTTATAACTGGAAAATCATTACAACATCTTCTGGTATTTGCTGCAATATCAAATCAATGACTTCTTTCAGTATTTGTGGTGCTCATTTGTAATTCCTCTGGTAATTAACCATGAGTCAGCTTTCACTTAATGCTAAATGGCAATGCTAATATGAAAAGAGATTTAATGCCAGACACACAAGCAAAAGTATCAAGCTGTTTTCAGGGAAGGAATTTTAATAGAATTCAAGAACGGGACGTCAACCTCAAGCTGGACCCATTTTCATTAATAAAATATTAGAAATGTATTAAGTCATAAGAAAAAAGATGAAATCTCTACATGGGTTTCAAATACATAATTCAAGATCTCATGAACTCTATCCCTTTCTTTTTTTAACCAGACTCCACGCCCAACATGGGGCTTGAACTCACCACACTGAGATCAAGAGCTGCATGCTCCACCAACTAAGCCAGCCAGGTGCCCCAGAAAATGGTAATCTTGACAAGAAAACACTGTCCATTTTTCATTTTATCATGTACCCAAATAGATGAAAATTATATAGAAATATATCTCAGCTACAAAACAGCAGAATCAGGATAACTAATGACATAGATCCTTAAAAAATTTTAAGTCACAATTTTTAGTTCTGGTTATATAATTTATAGTATTTTTTTTTTAAGTTTATTTATTTTGAGAGAGAAAGATTGCACACATGAGCAGGGGAGGAGCAGAGAGAATTCCAAGCAGGCTCTGCAGGGTCAGCGGGCTGAACCTAGGAACCTTGAGATCATGACCTGAGCTGAAATCAAGAGTCATATGGTTAACTGACTGAGCCAGCAGGCACCCTGGTTATATAATTTATCACAAAGACCTGAGAAAGTATGATTAAAAGAATCCCTCTGGAGTACTCTAACGAGAATTGTGTGATATGTATAGGATAAAAGGAAGGAATACAACAAAGACACCTATTTTTTATAACATTGATGGCACTGTAAATAATCAGCCTAATACTATATTCCTCTACATCTGTTTCTTCTGTCTCCCATGGCTACTTTTAAAACAAATAAGCATACCATCACACGAAACCCTGTGATCACAATTCTTGCCAACCTCATTCTCTCTCCAATGCAACTCATAAATGTCTTTCTCTGTGATGTTTTTCTTTGAAATGTCCCTTTTCAAATACCTTGAATATATACCCCGTATCCTTCAAATCACCACCAGATAGCTTTCCCTTAAGCTGACCTTACATGGTAACTCCCGATCCCTTGAGAATACACTAACGAATAATTTTGCATTTGCTAATAACCATGCCAATTTATCATCAGTATTTTGAAACTGGTACAGCTTTGGTTCCAATCCTTTCCACCTAACATAGTATGTTGAGAAAAGGAGTAGTAATGATTTTGCATAAGTTTCAGTATCCCAAGCAAAGCAGTCATTGATTCTCATAGCTAGTAGCATCTCTTCCAGATGATGGGAGACCCGAGGAAACAGACTTTAGAACACTTGCCCATGTGTCATCTCTGGCATGTCTGCATTAGAATGCAAACTTTATTATAGGACACCACCACAGAAAATATACTAACATGCTTCTGTGTCCTAAGTACTTTAAAACTGTAACCTCCTCACTTAATGATCTCAACTTCAGAATTACCTCAAGGTCACATCCTGGTACCATATGTGAAACACCTAGAAGAATGCTACAAATGTACTACCTAAAAGCAATACAGGATTTATTGCTATTTATCACTATGATTACTTACATAGATTGTACAAAATCCTTGGGTAATTTTATTTTTATTATGAACTTTAAGATAATATTTCTCTCATTTTTTTATCCCTCAATGATTATCATAGCTCTTTTTCATTACCAATCTAATGCAAAATACATTCAGAACAAAAAATAATAAGGGGCTACTTTAAACCACCAGTCCTCTGCAAGAACACAAACTAAAGAATGAATTTCCTCATAGCAGTCAGCAGCGTCACAACCACTAAACGCTGAGCAGATCTTAACACCTTATGGTTACACATTCCTGTACAAACAGAACTTTCTTTAGTGAATCTGTAATTGAAAGTACTGAATACACCTATGTCTTAAATTATACTATATGTTTTCTATTAGTTTGTGTTAACACTTCAATCTGTGAACAAATATGCCTTAACCTGGTAACTGTAGGCAGAAGTCCTGTCTCATTCAGAAATTGAGGTCAGATTCTTAAAGCAGTAGTCAAAACTTAACATAAAAAAAAAATAAATGAATCAGTCTAAATCATAAAGATTTCCAAAGATAAAAACAAATCACTTAAAAAGACTACACAAAAGGATGTTTAAACTAAGATAAGTTAACATATCCTCTACGAGAGTATAAATCGTCACTGTCAGAAGTCTCCTTAGAAGTCCTTGCAAGACCAACAAACAGATCTGGACAAAAAAGAACACAGTAAAAACTACTTGTGTAATCTCTCCGAAAGCTCACTTCTTCTTTGTGACCTAGAAGTTTACCCTCCATATTTGATGACTCAATTACAGTTACATAAAATATGTAATTAACCAGTAGAGATAATGATCATGAGCACAGGTTCAAGAGTCTAAGAGCCAGGATGTGAATCTAGACTCTGCCATTTATCCACTATATGTAGTTGACCAGCTATTTAACTCTGTGCCTTAACTGCCTCATATGAAAATGGGTGTTAACAGCACCTACTTCATAGTGTTATTGTGAAGACTATGAGCTATTACACATAAAGTCTGTAGAATGGTACCTGTTTATTATTAAAATGAAGTTATCGAGGGGCACCTGGGTGGCTCAGTCAGTTAAGCATCAGACTCTTGATTTCAGCCCAGGTCATGATCCCACAGTTTGTGGGTTCAAACCCCACCCCACCCCACCCCCATATCAGCATAGAGCCTGTGTGGGATTCTCTCTCTCTCTCTCTCTCTCTCTCTGCCCCTCACCTGCTCAGTTGGGCACGTTCTCTGACTCTCTCAAAATAAATAAGCTTTAAAACAAAACAAAAATAAATAAAATGAACTTACTGAAAATGTTTAAATGTATGTCCCTGATAATGATTACTTCTTATATTCATAAGTGCTCCAGGTGGCATACCACAGTTAATTCAGCTCCTCACTATATTATACAAAACACCTCTGAAACTTCAGGAGTTTACAAATAAGTGAAACGTGCACTTGATGGTAAATTGGCAAAGAGTGAAATTTTATACTTCTAAATTATCTTGCCAAATTGAAGACAAAGAAAATGATAGTCATCTAGAACTTACCAGAGAAGGCACACAGAAAAATTTCTAGTGCTGTAAGAAGATCTGTTTAAAGCAACAGGATCTATGCACTTTGTCTGGAAACCTACTTGGGATTTGTTTTCAAGTGTATTCAATGGCTTCACTCATTTATCACTTAAGACCTTAAAAAGAGGCCACGTTTAATTTTGAATAACCCAAACCTGAAATTTGTTTCAGATATACTATATTCAGGAGTATGCTATTGTATTTCCTCTGAGTGACTTTAACTGAAAGACCATATTAATGAAAATCAATCTTTATTTTTCCTTTTACCAAAATATCCAGAAAAAATACTATTTTAAGTATTTTTATTTTTTTTTCTATTTTAGAGAAAGAAGAGAGCAGCAAAGGAGCAAAGGGAGAAAAAGAATCTTAAGCAGGCTCCATGCTCAGCATGGAGCCGGACACGGGGCTTGACCCCGTGTCCCACCCTGGGACCATGCCCTGAGCCGAATCAGCAGCCGGACACTCAACAGACTGAGCCACCCGGGGCCCCATTTAAGTATTTTTAAATGGATCCATTTTAGAAATGTTAGTGCAATAATTTACAAAAGTTGTAACATCTTATTATCTAAAAGGTTTTCATTCCCAACTCCCTATTTTACCCGCAATATTAGGATATCTGAATTTTTAACAATCAGCATTTTCCCGGCTGACACAATACTGCAGGAGTTGGTTATTCCAACATACATGCAGGAAATAAACTCCAAATAAACGTACTATTCTCAAAGGACTACCAACCAGGTTTTTACATAAACCCAACCAAAGCAGGAGAGGAAGAACTCTTACTTGAAAAGGTCGAGGCTTTCTCAATTTTTGCAGGTGACAGCACTCACAATCTGCAATCCAGTTTTCAAATTCGTCTTTCAGCGCTCTAGCAAATGCTGTTTAAGCCTACTGAACTTCTGGGGTTGACAGCCATTTCCCCTCAAAACTTAATTGTCCATATTATCTCTTTCCAATTTTATTAGGTCACCCTGAAATTCCCTCCTCTGAAAAGCACAGGTCTCTTTAAAAATTACCAATAAAGCCCACACATCTTTCAGCCTACTCACGCTTTATGGCTCTCGCTAAAAAACCATCTTCCTCGGGAATCAAATGGCCACACGGGAACTGCTTCAACTTCCCTGGACCCGCATTATACTCTTAAACACCTTGAGATCCGGTCCTGCGCTGCAGCTATACGGCAGGCGCATGATCACAAGGCATTTCAACAGCCCCCAGGTCCCCTTCCTGCTGCAAAACTTCTCACAAGCGTTCTATGCACTAGACTGTTAACAGTGTTGGCTTAACTGCTTTACCTGTTTATTTACCAACCCAATCATTTCGGGGGAATTTCAAACCCTTTAAATCGCCTTCTGAAACGTATCTAGAGTTATCCCATGTTGATGCTCAGAGAAAGATCTGCAGCGGGATAAAAACTTGAGTTCTGATCTTCATCCCCTGACCCAAATTGCTGTTGCCAGGATATGCGGTAGTAATGCGGTGGTTTCTTTGAGACTCCAAGGATGTACTTTACCCTAGAAATAGCCAAGCCCTACTAAATCCTTTTTAGTCGCCGAGATTTCTGCGGTAACAATGCTCAACGGGAAGGTATTTTAAACACCCGAAAGACGCGTTATTCTAATTTAGCCTTTATTTTTTGCTCAATAATGCCTGCCATCACAAGGACATTTTTCCATACAACATTTGCCACTAAAGAAAGAAAAAAGAAGCTTGTGGCGCTAGTTAACACACGCTTAGGAAGTCCATGATCATTACGCTTCTTAAAAATCGTTTGAGGGAGGTACGATGGGGGCCAAGCTTACGTCGACCACAGTCCTACAACTTACTGTTGGCCAAGCAAAAACTAACAGCCCAATAACAACAACAACGACGTTTATGCCCGGAGAAATCTCAATGTTTGACCGACCAAGAAGGCGTCTGGTAATTAAAGCAGCCTTTTCCGTGGGAAGAAATGAAAAGACAATGAAAGGGATGTATCAAAGGGATGGGCGGAGGACGACCCCAAGAAGAGCCGAGCGAGCAAAACCCAGGGGTTCGGAAGCCCTGGTCTCAGCAACACCCGCCCGAAGCCCTCCCAACCCACCCCTCTTTTCCCCCGGGAGCCCACCCGGCGCCTCCGCAGCCGGGCGGACCCGACGGGAGCACAGTCCCCAGTGTGCGGCCGGGCTTCCGAAACCCGCCCCAGCAGGCCGAAGCCGCAAACCCGGCGGCCTAAGTTTAACAGGTAAGAGAATACGAAGTGAGAGCAGACGCGGCCTCTCCTCAAGCAGGGAGGCCCCTTGAAGAATTGGGGAGGCGGGAGCAGAGCGAGCTGGTTCGTAATCCAGAGCGGAGCCTGAAGGAAAAGAGCTGGGAGCGGGGGGTGAGGAGGTCCCGGCTCGGCCAGCGCCTTCCCGGATCCTCGGCGACGCCCGTGTTTACCTGAAAGTCTCGGTCCTCGTTGAAGCGGGAGAAGCGGTCCGCCATTTTGCCGCCTTCGCTCCTCTCAGGACGAAGCCCTCCGGTTCGCTCCTTCCCTCCCGCGACACCCGCCCCCTCGCTCGCCTCCCCAGTTCCCCGCCTCCTCCCACGCCCACCCGGCGCGCGCAGGCGAGGGAGGGAGGAAGCGAGAAAGCGCGTCCAGAAGGGAGCCCCTCCAGCGCAGGCGCCTTTCGGCCCTGGAGGCGGAACCTTCCCTTAAGTCCCTTCTCCTCTCGCGGCCCAGAGCGACCCCGGCGGCCGCGCGTGCGCTTTCGCGCCCGAGAGCAGCAAGCGCTTCCGGAGGGAAAGGTCATAGGGGCATAATGGGCTTGGGTGCGGATGTTTTCCACCTGCTTGCTTCTACGAGTGCGATATATTTTCTTACCCTCTTGTTTTTCTGTGTGTGCAGAAGCTCATCCTCAGCTTTATTCACTAAATAGCAACGTAATGTAGTGGTCGAAAGCGCGTGTTTGGGAACCAGACTAGCTCCTTTCTAATCTTGTTCGCTCTGAGGATTAAGCGGCTAACGAGAAAGGAATGAGCCCTTCTCTCATAGGACTTACGTTCCAGTGGAGAAAATCAGATAAATCGTAAAATATTTACATAATTTTAAATATTAACGAGTGCTGCTAAAAATAAAACAAGGTACAGTGCATTTCAGAGACCTCTAAAATGACCTTCGACCTTGAGGAACAGCAAGGGACCCGTAGGCTTAGAGCAAAGGGAACATTAGACCTAAAGGCCACTTAAGAGTTGGATTTTTAAAAAATGTTTGTTTATTTTGCGAGAGAGGGAAATAAAAGAGACAGCATGGGCGCACTAGCAAGGGAGGGGCAG